>OX422142.1:17125380-17725380 GCA_949129095.1 Volucella bombylans | reverse complement strand
GGAACATTTCCACATCAGTGGAAAATGGCTAAAGTAATACCTTTACCAAAAAACTCTATTGGGGACGAATTTCGACCAATTTCCATTCTACCATTCCTCTCCAAAGTATGCGAGCGAATAATGCAAAGGCAACTTGACGAGTATCTTTCTCACAATAAAATGATAACCCATATGCAATCAGGCTTCCGAGCCAAACACAGTTGTACTACTGCTATGGTAAAAGTTGTTGAAGATATTCGATCTAGTTTAGATAAAGATGAAGTAACTTTTTTGATACTTCTAGACTTCTCTAAGGCATTCGACACTATTGAACACGCACTGCTCTGTAAAAAACTACAACACTACTTTGGGTTTTCTATTTCTGCTGTTAAATTGATTTCATCCTATTTAAGCAACAGAAAACAAGCCGTTTTTGTTAACAATGTCTTATCTGATTTTCTTTGTTTAACTCGAGGGGTACCTCAAGGATCAATTCTGGGTCCTCTCTTATTCTCTCTATATATAAATGAGATACCAGATCTAGTCACACATTCCTTAACACACATTTATGCCGATGACATCCAAATTTATCGAAGCTGCACTCTAGGTCTCATTGAAAATTGTTGCCTTGAAACTAATCAGGATCTTAATAGTATTTTTGACTGGTCTTTGCAAAATGGCCTGACACTCAACCCTAATAAGTCCAAATGCCTGGTTATATCTAGAACAAAATTGGATCTGTCATACTTTCCGCAAATCACTTTAAATAACTCCCCCGTCGTTTTTGTGGATACATCAAAAAATTTGGGTGTTATATTTAACAGATTTTTAACATGAAACGACCATATTAACACCATCGTAGGGAAGGCTTATGGCGTTTTGCGAACCTTGTGGACAGCTCAACCAATTACACCTTTGGATACACGAATCATATTGGTAAAATCACTTTTAATTCCAATCCTTGTGCATGGGTGTGAATTATATGGAAATTGTGATTCAATATGCACACGAAAATTACAAGTTGCCTTCAACAGTGCCATTCGATACATATATGGGCTAAGAAGATATGATCATGTGTCATGAAAACTATCTTAAATATCGCACTCTGGTCTTTATCTTCAATATTCTTAGAACTCGACAGCCTTCCTACCTCTACAATAATTTACAATTCCCAGCGTCAAATAGATCCACCTATCTTATTATACCGAGATATAATTACTTAATATATGAAAAACAATTCTTTATCAATGCCATCCGTCTTTGGAATTCATTACCTAACCCTATAAGAGCACTAAGCGATATACACAGGTTTAAAAAAGAATTACAGCATCTTCTGTCATGTCAAAACAATTGATTTTTGTCTATAGTATTTATCTTGTTTTTTTTTTTTGTACTTCTTCATAGCCTTCGTATTCATATCCTACTTTTTTTAATTGTTTTTAACTTTTTGTTTGTATTATTCATTTAAAGTTTATCTCATTCTGTAATAACTTAATTGCAACTAAGTGTATATTGTAAGTAGCTATTACAAAGTTATAAGATTCATTCTTACTGTTCTAGCTTTCCGAAAATAAACTAAACTAAACTAATTTTTAAGCGTTTTTTGTTTAGCATATAAGAGTAACTTAAGTTAAAAAATAGAAATGCATAAAAACTGAAAACTGAAAACTAAACTGTACTGCAAATTACAACATATGTAAGGGGAAGAGGGTGACCTCGAGGAACATGGTGTTCGAACATCACTATCGAACTACGCAGAGACTAAATTGAGCAATAGACAACCAAGGACCGAAGGACGCAGATACTACGTATATGTAGAGCCGACCCCAGATAAAAGTGAAAAGTAAAAGAAGAAGGAAAAACCAGAAACTGTCATTTCTGAGGTCTTAATATCGATAAAGATATAATGAGTACTGCTTTAAGATTTCTTTAAAATCTTCCCTAAGATAAACATCTGGCCGATAGGGCATTACTATTATGGATCTACTCGATTATTGACACTTGGTTTCTGGCATCCACAGATTGAGATAAAAAAGATCTTGCAGAGCAGACCTATCTCTCCGTAGCTGATTAGATTCAGAAGCCTAATGCTTTTAGGATTGGGCAAACGGTATGAAATAGCATTAATTGGGCATACATACGAGTATAGCGGACTATATTTTACATAAGAAAACGTGTATATTCCTCATTAAATCATCTCCATCAAATATCCAGGCCTATACTAATTTAAGTCAGGCAAACCGAGTTACTCTAGGCTGCTGTGCACGTCGAATGGTTCATTTCGACAGAAGAACAACAAATCCGGCTGTGACTCTTATATATAGTAGGTGCGGCCTCATCTTTATCCCTTATATTTCTGTTCGACACTTGTACCTTCCGACATAACATCCAAATTTTATTTTTACAGAATCACCTCTGAATGGTTTTGATTGAGCCCTTCCCTAGCTTATGCGCTGTCTTTGGGAGAAGTCGAGTAATTATTGTTCTTCTCTGCGGCACAAAATTGCGTAGCAAATGTCATCGGTGGGATTCATCAAATTTGGGATTTCGATGTGGTGATCGATATGTTATGTTATGAAATGTTAACTGTTTTCACAGGTCTTACACGGCACAGATCCTGTAACTACCATGCCAGTGTTTTGCCGTCCGGGATATCCCCATTAGTACCACTACCGAGTTAGTGCTGTCTCCTCGGACATTAAGAATACTGTTTTAAGGTGTGAAATCTCGACTTATCTTGGAGCCCATTCTCGAATGATACCATCAAGACAATTTCCCTCCCTAAGTTGCTTTAAAATACGATGGTCAATCTAGGCTTCATGTTTAAGACGCTTATGGATTAGATCAGATTAGATTTGATTTTTTTTTATACTAAAATATTTACAAACTGTTATATAAACAAAAAACAGTTAGCACGGCATTGCCATCTGCCTGGTTTATACTGATAGTAAAGTACAATCTACTTTGGAATAACCACATATTTGACGCCAAAAATGCTGCGAAATGTCTAGGTTTCCTCAAACCATGTAAGAAATACTTCTCCCCCTATAATCTGGATTTATGATATAAAGCACTCATACGACCATAATTGGAGTGCAATACCCATATCTGGTCAGGTGCTTCAAAAAACCTCTCTGCACATGCTAGGGAGGATTCAAAATCGGGAGATAACACTCATAGGTGATGCTAATATCGCCCGGCCAATTGACAAACTGGAACACCGACAAAATGTACTAATTCTTTGTTATTCTTATTTTTTTCCTGGTTCTCCGATAAGACTTCATTTCCACACACAGATCTCCTTGTTTTACGCAAAATTGACACCTGCCATTAAAATGAAAAATATTCTCAGTCATTGGCAAATTACACATGCCGCAAACTATTGGTACATCGTCCTTGTGGGGTATATAATTAAGCTTAAAGAACTCTCCGCGCACCTATTTCTATTTCTTTTATGATGTGTTCATCACGAAAATAGTTATTGTTCTCCAAATTGTGGCGAAACGCTCTGAACTCTTCCCTCGTTTGCTCAGTTGGTAAAATTTGGTCTTAGAAAACGCCATAGCCTCGACACTCTTTTCCATTCCACAATTTCTAACTAGTTCCAGCCACACCTTGTTCCATCCCGTCCTACTTCGTATTGTTTGTAGAGCTGCTTTCTTTTGTAGTGCATAGGCCGGTGTGTTTAGAACTTTGACCACTTACTCCATCTGTAGTTTTAGGGTTTTAGTAAGAAGTGGTGGTAAGTCTGTCTTCGGGAAAAGATTAAATGCTCCCTCTATATAAAATCTAAGCTGTTTTTCGCATACTTGAGCAGCGTTGAAGAGAAAGGATTCCGAAACGACTGCAAACTTTATATTTGTTGGTAAAACAAACAAGCAGCATTTGTAGCTTATTTTAACTTCGACAATTTTTATTCTAGATGCATCTCCATCCTGGCAAAGTAAACTCTAAGGTACTCGTACTAATATTCTTTCACAACTTGAATAGCTTCTCCATTAAAGTGTCATATTTCCTTTGCGCAGTTTCTACCTTCACCTCTTTTCAATATCATTATTTGAGACTTACTTAGGTCCACCACCTTATCTACATTATAAGCTGTATTGAATCAGATGAGGACGATAAAAACACTACGTTATCCGCAAAAAAAGGACTTTAACCAGCGCATCTGCATACTCCACACCTCCAGGTAGGAAATTTACAATATCCTCAATAAAGAGTGCAAATAGACTTGGCCTCAAAGCACAACCTTGTCTCACTCCTGACACCGATCGAAAGCACTCTGATAACACCTCACCATTCCTTGGTATCCGCATATAGACTTTCAATCACTCGTCCGAACTATAGCGATATAGCCATGCCAAAAGCTTTATACAGCAACGCTCTTCGGCCGCTTGAAAGCAACACAAATGCATATTTAAATATTTAAATCAAACACGTGGTCAACAGTGGAGAATTCTGGCCGGAAACCCGCTTGATATTCCTTGAGCAGATATAGAAGTACAATAGTTAGTCGACTTTGCAGTATTGTTGTAAACATTTTGTAGGAGGAAGGAAATGCCTCGTAAGTTCCCTGGGTCCACCCTGCAACCTGTTTTAGAAATGGAAAAGATCAGAGCTTCCTCAAAACGTTGCGTTCCCACTCTCGAAAATGTAGGTGGCCAAGTAGGTAAGATAGATGTTTAGTTCGCCTTTGCCATACTTGTAGAATTCACCTGATATTCCATCCGATCGTGTCGCCTTACCATCCTTAGGACTGCATAGAGCCTCAAAAATAATCTGTAAAATAATTGACCTATCCAAAATGTTATAGTTTGCAACCTTGTCGAAGTGAAGTTGAAGGATGGCTGGGCTTAGTTCCGTGTCTATGACATATTTTCCATCATTTAGATTTTTCGCCAATTTTGAGAAATCTGAAGCACCTTAAAGCCTCGATTAGCTTTTATATATGAAACTTTCATCGCATCTTCATGAATGATAGTTGCCTCGCCTTCCTGCACTCATTATCAAGCCATGGTTCTCTGTATCGTTTTTTTATTATTCTTAGATTGGCTGATGATTGCAGACCTTTACAATCTTTTCAATTCTGTTGAAGTCCACATCCTATTGAGTTTGTAGTTAGTTTCTGATCCAAAAAGTCGAGAAACTCATAAAAACATTCACTAATCATTGGCTCCTCTACTCTCGAATGATAATCGATCGATCTCAATGTTCCACAGAGTATTTTCATCTGCTTTCGACACTGTACAAGCTCCTGCGATATAAACTTGTATTAAGAAGTTCAGTGTCTGTATAATGTATTTTTGGTTGCTCGGGAGGCGGCTTTTGCTCTCAATTGCCTTATAAGCACCAAAAAGCAGCGATTAGAAAAGTGACCCTTCGCATGATTTCCGTGCTGGTGTTGATGTCGGAATTGATAATGAAGCCGGGGTATTAAAGTCCATTACTATCTTAAAGCTGGAGCTGCCTATCGCGAAGTTTTGTCCGAGGCATTGATATTGTGTGTCCCTCTTTGTTGACAGCGTATATTTTGTTTTTCCTCCATTGAAACAATATTTGCTGCTATTGCTTCAATATTTGCTAAATTGACTGCTCAATGCGTTCTAACCATAATGTTAATGTCGTCTGCGAGTAACTGAATAGACTTTTGGAAGAAGGTGCCTCTGGAGTTAACTTGTGAGTTTCAGTCCTTTTTTGACTTCTGCACATCATTCTGCACAATCGAATGAAATTGGCAGGGATGCCAATACTCGACTGCTAAAACTTCCGACTATGTTACTTCAAATAGCACCTATCTGAGCCCACGACCTGAGGAGCTTATATTCTTCCCCTCTTTTCGGCTCGTAGAGCTCGTGAACATGTAAATACAAACCGTTCGGTTTGGGCACCGCCTCAGGTCAATCAGATTTGAAGCTACCTGGCTACGAAGTAGTGCCATTATTCTTTTCACACCCCAGTCTCGCTGTTTACGTGCGTAGTGTTAAAATTCCATCTCCGTAAACAAATTTTCCACTATTGCGTTATTTACAGAAGTTCCAAACTGGAGAGCAATTCGACCTTTAACGCTTTCGATGCGTGACTCCATACAAAAAATTGTATAACCTTTACCCTCACACTGGAATCTTTATTATGGACGATTGTGTATATTAACACAATTCTAGGTGGCTTCGACAATCTGAACAAACAACTCTGAATGTGTTGAGTATTTCGCTGTAGAAAACAACTTGACCCAGCTTGTAACTGAGCCCACACGAATATCAGACGTTGATAGTCATACCGTCAACACTCTGGACTTGTTTTTAACTTCTCACCCTGATAAGTACAATGTGCAACCCCCTCTAGGCTCGTCGGACCACTGCGTCATATCAACTAATTTCTCGTATACCGACCACACAATTAAAGAAAAGATTCCTAAATGAACTGTAGGGCAATACAAGAAAGCCAGTTGGAGTGGACTTAGCACATTATTTAGGAATTTTAACTGATCGTTATACACCATCACAGACACTATTCTTTTCGAGATCCTTTATCCGTCATCGGAGCCTACAATGTTGACCTGACTCGTGCTCTTTCTCCTTCATACTTTACTTTCAGGGATTATGGTTCTGTAGACAACAATGCCTTACAACTAGATTACTCCCTTGCCGTCATTATTATTATGCGTCAACTATAACTGACAAAGTAAATCACGTTTAATCCTTAATATTGGATCTCTTTATTAGATATTTACCTTTAAAGGCAGTTCAGATACGGAATAAGAACTGCCCTTGGTTCACAAGTTAAGTTCATAATGCTATGAAGGTTCGAAATAAATTATGTTCACGGTGGAATCAACGTCCAATAATTGGAAATTATTCCGCCAAGCTCGTAATTATCCCACATTACAGAGCCAAAAAAACGTATTTTCCTTCCAAACTGAGCATGGTGTTATGGTGTTATTTGCGCTCTATTGGTGTTGCAATAGAAGCAGCTGTTAGTGATAGCATTCCAGATGTGACCGAACTCAATGACGCCTTTTCATCCGGACCTACCAATAGCTCCTGTCTTCGCCCCAAAAATCAATTGTTTTTTTCGTAGGAATTTTACTTTGAAACTGTCTCAGAACTTGAGGTCATTAATGCTGTTAATGCGTTCCTTAAAAGCTGCCTTGCACACAATTTAAATTGTTCCATAACATCACCTACTTTTCCCAATAGTTGGAAATTGGCTAAAATTATTCATGTTCCTAAAAAGCCTCAACCATCTGTTGTATCAGAGTTTCGCCCTATCAGTACTTTGCAATGTCCGTCAAAAGTCTGGGAAAGATTCTCGCTAAGTAAATATTGAGTTTGCTTTCGCCAGTTCAATCGGCCTTTATAGCGATAAGGATTAAATATGACATGAATTTCCATACGGTTCTCTGTTTGATTTCTCCAAAGCTTTTGATAACGTGGATCACTGTGCCAGAAACTAAAGTCGTATTTTGGCTTTGGTGAAAAGTCGATGTGCTTCACAAGGGATTATTTAAGTAATCGTTACCAAAGACTGATACACAATGGCAAATATTTCCGAGTTCAGAGCCTTATTAACAGGAGTACCTCAGGGCTCCATTTTAGGGCCACTATTATTTTGTTCATATATAGATGATCTACCCAAAATATGCTCAAACTTGTCACGACCAATCGGATTACTTGAGGACCTCATTACTAGAATAAATGAAGATCTTTCAAGAATCTGACCCTAGTCTCTTTCGAACGGTCTAGACCTGAATGCAGGCATGTCTCAAGTGATTTTACTTTCGAGAACATATAGCATTATGAATGTCTTTCCACCCATACTTTTAAGCAACAAGCAAATTCCAATTTATGCCGGCTTACGAACGCTTTGGTTGTCTTCCACTTTTACTCCAGTAGAAACAAAGCTACGAATTATCGAAACAATTTTGCTGTCTCTATTTGACTACTCTGCTCTTGTATACTGCAAACTTACCATCCTGTCCCTTCATCATCCGCTCGTGCCTCCGATTCTCACCCAAAATACCTTGACCCACTCCTTCCAACAACTGTCAAACTCACTAAAAAATTTTCTGATATGAATGATGACAGTCGTTTTGTAGTATCTCGTTTGAGAGACCGCCGCATTTATGAAAATGTTCGGCTCTACCTTGCCTACTTGCACGACAAACCCAACTCCGTTTGCATTGATGGCACAACCAAAACCAACATAATGGTTTCGATTCAACGAGAAGGTTTTCCTATTAAGCCAGCGGAATTAATGCAAATTTTCGTTCGCTACCATGAGAGTTTCGACATCTCTTCTGACGAAGTTCATAATGATCTTTCTACGTTGTCTTCGCATGTCAGCTCCAAACGTCTTGCCCATTTGCAAGAACTCGTTCAAATTTTAAAAACTATTACACTTCCTAACAAACTGAATTCTGTATCCTCCAGTCCACAATGCCTGTCCATTTACTACCAAAATGTAAGAGGTTTGCGTTCCAAAATCTCCTCTGTATATCTCAATTCTCAAAAGTTTCCCTATGACCTAATTGCTCTTACTGAAACAAATCTAATTCCAGACATTAAAAACCATGAGCTGTTTCCTCCAAATTTCAACGTTTTTCGAAAAGATGGATTTGAAAGAGCGGATAATCCTTATGGCCGCTTTCACGCAACTCCTGTCGATATTCCCCACACTGACAACTTTGAGTTAGTATGTGCCAACATTACGCTCCCCAAGCGATGTCTTTACGTACTTTGTTGCTACATTCACCCATCTCAACCCATTGAGTCTTATCAACCTGTAGTTCACGCAGTTGATTTTTTGACTGAGGATGCACAACCTGAAGATTGCATTGTTCTAGTAGGAGATTTCAACCTCCCTCACCTTATATGGGAGCCTTCCGATGGTTCGTCTCATTTTGTCTCTCGTAATTCGACATCTGAAATAGAAATATTGATGGTGGACTGCCTAACCAACTCAAGTCTGCATCAGATTAGGGGAATACCTAACACAATGAACAGACAACTCGACCTTGTCTTCACATCCGATTCAGATAACTGTGTCGTTTATAGGAGTGATCATCTTCTTTCTAAACTAGACCGCCTTCATCCCCCCTTGTCAATTATATATTCATATGAAAATGGCAACACATGTGTCGATTCGGAAAATTCATTCTCATTTGACTTCCGTAGAACCGACTTTAACAAAGTTAAAAACCTCATCAGCAACATTAACTTTGACTTTATTGGTGAGACAACTAACATTGATCTTGCCCTATCAACGTTCTATTCGTTAATTTTCTCCTGCTTTGCCCAATCAGTTCCGTATACCTTCCGAAAGGACTGCATATCTGCTCCTCCCTGGTACAACAATGAGTTGCGCTCTCTCCGTAATAACAGAAACAAGTTGTGGCACAAATTCTTAAGAACTCGATCTGATTCCGACTACAGTAATTATCGATCGGTATATAATCGTTTTTCTGAACTTTGTGAGTCTCTTTACCTTGAGTACCTCTACCGCATGCAATTTAGCTTAGTCGCGGACCCTAAACGCTTCTACCAGTTTATTAATACCAAAAGAAAGTCAGACGGCTACCCCTCAACTCTTAAATTTCTTAGTGAATCTTCTGCCGACCCAAAAACCATTGCAAATTTCTTTGCCTCTCATTTTAACAAATCCTTTTCTAAGAAAACAGCTGAACCAGATCCTAGCTACTTTAGCTATATGAGAAACTATCCTGAGACGTCAGCCATTTCACTAAATATAACAACAACTTTGGTATCTGAAATCATTACCAAACTTAAAGATGATTTCTCGTCCGGCCCTGATGGAATTCCGGCTATTGTAATAAAAGAGTGTGTTACCCATCTCGGTCCTCCTCTTGCTTCCCTATTTAACTTGTCTGTCTCAACAGGTACTTTCCCTTTCCTATGGAAGGAATCTTACGTTATCCCTATTCATAAAAAAGGAAGTAAGGCCGAAGTCGATAATTATAGGCCCATAGCAAAACTCTCTTGCATACCCAAACTTTTTGAAAGCATAGTCTATCAACAACTGCTTCCGTACTGTAGGCCAACTATCTGCACAAATCAGAACGGCTTCATGAAAGGTAAATCAACGACCACTAACCTAACAGAGTTCGTCTCTAGGACTCTTCATGCTTTAGAAGACGGTGACGAAGTCGATTCAATTTCCACAGATTTCAGCAAGGCATTCGATAAAATTTCTCACCAACTTATCATCTTTAAACTAAAAAAAACTTGGCTTTTCCCCTCATTTTGTGGCATGGACCAAATCCTATTTAGAAGACCGAAAATACAGAGTCATCTTCAGATCTTCAATATCCGAACCCATGAAAGCAACATCTGGTGTCCCTTAGGGTAGTCACCTTGGTCCAATCATCTTTATCCTCACAATTAATGATATAAATCTAATTTTAACGAACTCTAATCTTTCTATTTTCGCTGATGACATGAGAATTTCCAAAGTCATCTCATTGCCTTCTGACTCCCATTGCCTGCAAGATGACTTGAATAAGTTTTCGATATGGTGCAAGCAAAACTTTTTGGAGCTTAATGTCAGCAAATGCCAAGCGATAACCTATTCCCGTAAACGTCTACCTCCCCCTCCAAGAAACTACTTCATCTGCGATGAGCCTATTCCTTCCACCACCCAAGTACGGGATCTAGGTATAATTTGTGATAGAGAATTGAATTTCCACTCACATATTGATAGCATTATAAATAAAGCTAACTCTTCACTCGGCTTTATCAAACGCTGGTCAAAAGAATTTTCCAACCCTTACGTTACAAAGTCCCTGTACATTACTTTTGTAAGGCCTCTTCTCGAATACTGCAGCCAAGTTTGGTCACCCTATAAACTAACCCACATTCAAAGAATAGAAGCAGTCCAACGCAGGTTTATCCGTTTTGCACTTCGTGGTCTACCTTGGCCCGATCCATATGGATTACCCCCCTATGAAAATAGGCTAAAACTAATTAGCATGCATACCCTAAAAAAACGTCGTAAAGTCGCTGATGTACTTTTTATCCACCAGTTACTGACTGGAAATATCGACTGCTCGACTATAACGCAAAATATTGCATTCACTCCCAATCCCCGTAATCTAAGATCTGTCCCACTCTTCCTGATCCGAACTCACCGCACCAACTACGGTCAGTTTGAACCCATATCCAGAATGTTGCGTATAACGAACAATACGCCGAAGTCTTTGACTCCGAATTTGAATCCGAAAAAAATGTTCTGTAAAGGACTAACACTTATTTGTACTTATCTTAACGTATTAATAAATAAATTGAATTGAAAAAAAAGTCAAAAGAAAAGAAATGGTACGACTCAAGCTGTAAACAGGCTGTCAGGTAACGACAGCACGTGAAATTTGAATACGACCAAAACCTGAGGCGAAAGGTGCTACAATATCCCAAAGGTAGAAATAATTTTTAGTCATTAGTCAAAAACATTAAAAATTCTGGCCCACACTCTACTCCAACGCTCATTTATAATGACATTCCAGCCGTCAGTCCTTTGCCCAAGGCTCATCTGCTAACTGCACACTTTGCGGCCAGCTGAACACTTCCAAATTGTGCTTTGTCCTTGCTTACAATTGATGCTTTTTCATCAATTCTACTCTTCAGAGCTCTTTCCGAGTGGAAGAAAAACCGAATTTTCACCCGTTGGTTAAAAAGGCGAATCTTCTTCTCTCTCCTCATCCAGACCCATTGCACTTATATTCCTTATTTTCAAGCAATCAGCTCATTAAATATCTCCAAACAAGAAAACTTTTCAATAACCAGCAGCACGGTTTTTGTAACAACAGGTCTTACCGAAAAGAGGAACAAAAGTCTACACTAATCTGGTGAGAGCAAGATAGTTGCACTTGATATATCTAAGGCATTTGACAGAGTATGGCATCAGTTTCATTCAAAATGCGTGAATTTGGAATCGATTGATATCTCCTTCGATGCATTAGAAATTGCCTTTCTGATAGATGGTTTGAGGTCTGATATTCACAAAAAAAAAAATGCTGGTATACCGCAGGGCTCCGTTTTGTCTCCGACACTCTTTTTAATTTTCATCAATGATCTCTTGCCTGCTACTTCTAATCCAATCCTTAATCCTTACCTGATCACAGTACTCTCTGCTGTTCGTATTCGTTCCCAGACGAACGTCCCTACACTTGGGCTGTAGAACGGCAACGGCTGCGAATGCTAAACTCATTAAATTCTGATGTTTACAGCTCTACTAACTGTGGAACTACCATAAGAGTGGAATTTAATGCCTCCAAAGCACAGTGCTGTCTGCCGTCGTTAAAGCGGTTGGCACTTTCATTGTCGAAACCGAAAAACTTTCCATTCTCGATGCGTGTGTAAAAGACAAATTACGTTGGAATGGCGACATATTCGATGTCGCCAAAAATGCTGCGAAATACCTAGGTTTCTTCAAGCGATATATGAAACACTTTCCCTCTGATCGGGCCACAATTTATAAGACATTTATAAATTTGGAGTACAATCTGCTAAGGTGCTCCACCGAAATGGGCAGTAGAGTTCCCCGCATTGCTATGAATGCTCATCAGTATACCCTCAAGCCCACTTTCGAACGTTCTCTGAAATATCGTGAATTATTCCTAGGGCGTATGGAATGGCCTGCGGAGCTCTTCACTTCCTAGTCATTATAATCTTCAAACATTCAAAACCAATGTACATCGATATCACTCTTTCTTTCCTCCATAACTTCGTTTCCTGCACCAGCGGTGTGCCCAAACATTTTAAGACCACGCAAAATCCCTTGAGCGCGGGCAAAGGGAGAGCTGATTCATATCGAACTGCTGCCTTTCAGGCTAGGTCCACACTCAGGTGTGGTTCTTAAAAGAAAAGTGGGCCATGAGTGGACAGTATTCTTGTAAAAACCGCGGAGCTGTAGACCTGGAATTTGTCCCTATATAAAGCTCTGGTTATGCACTGTGGCAGTAATACCCATATTTATGGATGGTATCCTAGTTTGGTTTATAGGACTTGGAGAAGTTAGCTTATTCACTTTTTGCTCCAACCACGCTCAAAGCAGCTTCAGAGAGTGTGTTACATTTCCTCCCACTTGTATTATGCTTTAAGGACATAGCGACTGGTATAGACTTCTCAGTAGAAAAGTTTTAGCTCGAATCAGTATATGAATAACAATCAATCCGAAAATGCCGCTCTTAACGACAACTGTGTGCTGAAAACCTACATGGACCGCTCTATTATTAATGGTGGCACTGGAATTTGAAAATATTCACGCCCGACTTATCTTAGCCTACCCCATGGACCCTCAAATCATTTGAGCCTCTCCCAGGAGAAAGTCTATTCCGATCATTCCCCAAAGAAGTCGCGCAATGTTTATCTACAAAGCCAATGTAAACAAAATCAAAAAATTCATAATTATCGTCGTTTTCAAAGTAAACATTTTCAATCGTTTCTATGTCCACGTACAAGCACACCAACATTGCTATTTACCTCAAATCCTGTCAACTTCACATTTCGTCCCTTGCCATGACAACTACCCTGTTTCTACAACCACTACGTACTCGTACATTCATTAGGCGAAAAACAATTAACAATTTCATTTACCAGTTTTCTAGTGAAATTTCCATTAAAGTGCGTGACGGACGGCTCGTAAATTATTTAGAATAGTAAATGTTTTGATTACCTCCACGCCAAAGAGGACCTTCAACGGTCTAATGACTTTTTAAAAGACAGCTTATTTGTATGGATTTTTTCCACCCACTCATGTGTCGTGGAAATCGAAAGATTATAGCCCTCTCAAAAGGCATTCAAAAGATCTACAATGAAAGGTTCATTGTCTGTAACAACAGTCTTAGATTTATGGTCCATGCACAACATCTGTTGACTGTTCGAAAAGGGACAATACAAAAAAAAATAAAAAATCAAAACAAATTGTAAATCTGAAAAGCACCTCATTCATCATCTTCAACGGAAATAAAGGAGTGCATTGCAATTCAAATCAACGTCGACACAACAACGAATCCGTCCAACCAACTCCCCTTTAAAGTGCATTCCGGCACGTTTCCATGTCAGAAGAAAATATTTCCAACTCATAAATTCACCTTGTTCAACCTGTAGGACTGTAGAAACTGACTGTCTACCTACCACTGTGTTCAGCCAACAATTACACGTGCACTCTTACTAATTGCTGAGCTGAGCGGCCTACTACCTTCCACCTAACTGCAATTGCTTTTGTTAACCCTTGAGCTAAAGCCATTCCATCATAACTGTCGCTATTCTTCGTCTATTCCCGTCTATTCCCTGTTTATTCCCATCAATTCTCTCTTCTGTTCTCGACTGTTCTCGGCTATTCCCATCTACTTGATCATAATTATTCGCAATCGTCAAATGTGGTAAAATTGTTGAGCCTATGCCTATAATACACAACGTCTAACACCACTCCAGTGAACATCCACTCCACCACTTATGCCACTCTCATGACCCACAATGTCAACAACACATTTTCCACCAACCACTACCTCCAGCAACAACAACCCACTCTACCCACTCACCCTTAAATCCTTCGGTGTTGCGCGCCCATTCTTTGAGGTAACAACAATGAAGAAATGGTAGAATGGCGGAAAAGAAAACAGAATACGAATAGCAGAAACAGCAACAGCAACAACGGTTTTCATGGGCTTTCACCATCAACCTCAGACTATACCCGAAAACCACCCCCAGGGCCCAGCACCACTACGACACACTACTACTCGTAACTCGTACCCTCCCGCGCGTCAAGGATTAACAAACACTCGTGAAATTGTCGTGCATTTCGTCGTTTTCTTTTTTTTTTTTGTCATTTTCATTTTCGCTCCTTTTGTGCTTTCTTCATACACCCTCTCTATACCGTTAGGTACGTTTACCTTTATGACAGATAATGGGTAATTAAGAGACACTGCTGGTAAAGTGTTGACACACACCCTTGTCTGAATGTGTGTTGCGACTATGAGAATGATGACTACGTCGACAACAGAGTCCTCGTCCTTCTACGAGTATAATGACGAAAGGCAATATAAAGAGTACTATCGGGCCACGTTTGTACTCGTATTGTAGTTGGCATACTATTCGTATCCCCGGCAGGATGTATTTTATTTGATTTAATTTAAAGAAAATTCCTAGGTGCGCCTGAGAAGGGCTGGGTGAAAGGGAGAATGTTTTAATTCTTATTTTTATTTTCACCTTCGCTTTAGCACCTTGACGTTGGACGGTTTTAATGAGATGAATCTACCGCACAGGGACTTGGTCTTTATACAATCGACAACCACGGTGTGGCGGCTGTGGCGAAGGCGATGAATGTCAGAGTTCAGAGATGTTGTATAAATACGGGGTATGAGTACGAGTTACGAATACGAGTATCCTTTAATGCATTTAACAACGAAATGAATTTTCCAGAAGCAACAACAGAAAAAATAAAACTCTTCATTATCCTTTCGTTTGCATTTACTCTCCTCTCCTCTCTATCTTCAGACGGCCTAAGGTAAAGAGGTCGGGTAAAGAAAATTAGGATAAGAATTAACAGAATAATAAATGCCGGCAAATGAGAGAGCTGTAAATGGCTAAATGTGAAGGGGAGGGACTCTGGGATAGTTGTACGAATTAGGGGTTGCCAGTGTTAATTTTCCAGGACATTAAGTTGAAGAGGTTTTTCTTTTTTCTTTATGTCGGTAGCTTAAATCGGGGGCTGTATATTCCCATCCACGGATTGTAAGTTCAGAGTCATGTAAGTCTTGCTGGGTGGGAAATTGATATGTCATCATGGATTTGGTGCTTGGTTTCAGTTTGCTTGTTGGGTGTTTATTCTAGGAACAAAGAGAGTTTGCGTTTAATGGATACGAGTACATAGACTGAAGTACAATATTTCTTTGAAGGTATCAATTGCGGATTTAAATTCAAGGGAATAATAAATAATTTACAAGTTCTAGGGAAGAATACGTTTGCCTCGGTACGAAGATGGTAGATTCTCATTAGGAATTTGTTTGAGATTCTGGTTTCTACGAAGTTAAATTAGACAGTTCTTTGGAAGAGAGCCTTTTACATTATATTTCTAAATCAATCTACCAATAAATCTGCTGCCCACGTTCAAAAATTTACCATTTTTTAAAATTCGGCAGAAAAACGATTTTTTAGGAATTTCAGATGGAGATTTCGCTTTTAAAACATCTTTGAATGATCTTATTTGAAAACGATTATGTCGAAAACATTTAAGCCGTAGTTTTGGCGAAACCCGAGCTGAGGGTTTCCCCGCCATCGGCACAAAACAGGTAGATCTGCGCAGCGAATTATGCTAATGACAAACACATTATGTTGCTGAGCATAAAGCCCAAGGCTTAGTCCTGAGCACTTCTTTCGGAGACCAACATCAGGGATTAGAAATATTTTTTATCCAAAGGTGAATGCAGATATTCGTAATATCAATCAGTCCAAATTGCAAGTCGATTCAAGGAAGTCCTTACTGGAATAGTACCCAGAAGTGGTACTCCGTTTGGCTCTTACTTTTTTTTCTCTGTCGGAATAGAGCACTCGGCTATAGGGCTAATCCATTGTATTATTTACGTGTTCCTTTTACTGAAATTGTTCATTCTTTTGAAGAAAGATGAGTAAGCGCTTCAGTGATAAAGTTCCTATAGCACCAGCACCGAGAACCTGCTGCCTGATGGGAGCGTAAGCTGGACTTTTGCAGAGGTAGTGCTCCGCAGTGTCCTCACCACTTTCACAGAAAGCATCGTGGGATATTGTATCACCCAGCACACTTAAAAATTTAGCAAAAGCGTAGAGACCCGTTATGACGCGAATAACCATACTGCGATCTTTCCTACTCGGGAATAGCAGGAAAATCGCTGACCTCTTAGAGACGTCGGGAAGCATTTGTTTGGTCTACCAGCAACCGGGAGAGCCAGGCGTTTTGCAGTTATGCTCATATGAAACTGAACTGTCAATAGTAGCCCTAACCGAGGAAGCAGGCAGGCGTAACGTAGGTTCTGGTCCGGAAGACCTCTCATCCGAGTTTTGTCTTGCACGCTCATCTCCTATAGGACCTGTTGGTGGCAGGACTACCAGTAGGACTTAAATCACGGTACCATGGGAGTCAGGAGCCCAAGTTTAAACCCAAAGTCGCGGGAGGGGTCTTCCTGTTAGTTTGACCCAATGTAGAGTTGCAATAAGTACTGGGTGCTGTAACCCTAAGAGCAGTAAGAGGTTTTTAGATCGGCCTCGAGCAATACCAAAGGTGGAATTTGTGCCTCCAACACAAGTTCTGCCTTGGTATCTAATCTGAGTAAGCGATGGCAATGCGTATCCTTGCTCCCATACACGGTCATCCCGTAAACTGTAGACTTAAGTGACAGGCGTTTACGTTAAAAACGTTGACATAGACCCTCGCCCAATTATCAAGGCTTCACCCATTAATGACAAAGTCTAATAATAAAAGGGGGTAGAGCAAACACTGGTCTTATCGCTACCGAAGGCCACTACGATTTGACCAGTAACACTATATGCATCCTTACTCTCAGAGATCTATGGGCATCCCATGAACTTGAATTTTTATATTGAAAGGTGTTCACGTAAAACACAACAGACGTTCTGTGACCTGGGTTCAAATTTTCATAATGACCAGCGAAATCCATCGTTGTCCTCCTTCAGAAAGATCCCAGCGCCGTATCCTAGATCAATTTTGAAGCCATCCACGAGGACCTGGCTACATTGTTTTCCTTGATTTCGTAGTTTTTGAGCAACAGGAGTTTTGGTGTGATTCCATCCACAAGACCAAAATTAAAAGACAATTTTCCGTCCAAGATCATCCAAACTCCAGTTCATATTGTACTGAAGACCATTTCTCTTTGAGAGCAATGGGTTGGAGATACGTCAGTGCGTTCCTAGATTTTCTAGGGAAAGCTTCCATGCAGCCGAGACGGACCGTTCTTCTGAGTCTGGTGAAAACATGATGTATTTCGTGAAAGCTTTTTCCATCAGGCAATCGACTCGTAGGATATAATTGGCCCCCTAGGTGACAAGCTTCATATGTTGCCGAAAGTCCTTTAAACTGCCAGAAACCCGACAATACCACGAAGGTTGAAGCCATTTATCCAGGAAAACATCATCAAAGGATGATGATGCCTTATAGCACTAGATGAGTCACCCTAACGGTGACATCGTGATAGTGATGGGAGACCTCAATGCCAAGGTAGAAAGCTACAGCGCTCAGACATGTATAATGGGTGTTCATGGCATTCAAGACCGATATGACAATGGCGATTTTTGTAACGCCAATCACCTAATCATTGGAGGCACTATGTTTGAGCACCGAACCTGCCAGAAGATCAGCTGGATCTCATCTGATAGACAGAGAACATCAAACCAGATGGACCACATCGCTATTAGCCGGCGATTTGGTAGCTGTGTCTATGACAGCAGAGAAATCCGACCTTGAAGCCCGTGAAAAGAAACCAAAAATGCGATAAGCGGTACCATATAAATCCCATAATTGCACAAGCCGAAGAGGAAGCAAGCCAGTGGGACGGTAAGACCGTTTATGCTATTATCAAGGAGCTTAAAGAGGGACGCAGCATTAACGTTGCCCTTTAAAAAAATAAGGGAGCACTTCGCAATGCTACTAAGCCATATACACTACAGCTCGAATGTCCTGATCCAAAATGAACCACCTGGAGTAGCGAACTCTCGAATTCGCACTAGGCCCCCTGGCAATACATAGATTGCAACCGCGGCAAAAGCCCTCCAGAAGAACAAAGCGGTACGTGGAATTTATATACTTCGGCAGTATAATAGCTAATTCATTAAAAAAATAGTGTTTTCCGGAGGAGTCGAATCAGGGGATGTTTGTCAAGTTGCCGAAAAAGAGCAATTAGGTGAATTTTGGAAATTGATGCAGGACATGTTTCTGTCAGCAGTAGCCAAAATAATAGCGAAGATAATTCTAGACGGGACCCAAAGTACATTTAGACTCAACTGCCAATGTCCAACAAGCAGGCTTTCGCTTTGAATCCTCCTGCACCGATGATATAAACACCTTGCGGTGGATCGTAAAGCAATGCTTCGAGCATAGGTCTCCGTTCTACCTACTTTTTGTCGATGTCGAGAAGGCTACTGGTAGCGTGAACCGGGAGTTTATATGAACGGAATTGTGTAGGAGGGGTATTCCTGCTAAAATCGTTGTTTTTATAAAGGCTACGCTCGAAGGTGCAAAATCTCGTGTTATACACAACGGTAAGTTTTCAGAAGCGTTTGAAGTCCAAATGGAGTTCTGCAGGGTTGTATTTTATCGCCGCTTCTTTTAAGTGATGTTATTGTTGTTGGATTTATTTCATGACGGGTTGCCGCTACATCACCCCCTTCCTAGCGAAGCGAGTAAATGTCAAGTCGTTTGTCAACAACTTTCAATTTTCAAATGGGTTTATTCTGTCGATCGACACTGATACTAATTTACTTTGTTTATCAATAATGAAATGCTTTCGCAATTTTCGAACTACGTTATACGGACCCTCATATGGAGAATCCAGACTTCGTTTGACCTTGTCGTTTCTTACCAGGACCTGGCTACAGCTGTGGAGACTACAGGGCAAGTGAACAGACTTGGTGCTTTTCCTAGTTTGCAGTGAAATGATGGGAATTTTGTTGAAAAAACTTTTCAATTGTTCTACGAAACTATGTTCATCGGAGATTTCCGTGGATGGAGATAAATCTGGTGGTATTCTAATATTTTCTCCGTATTCAGGAGTTCAGACGGTGTGAGATTAATATCTTCTTTCACAGATGTTCGGATACCTAACAGTACTAAAGGCAATCGTTCCGTCCAATTTACTCGATCTCCGGACGCGCGTAAAGATGTTTTCAGTGGAAATATCCCGGATTGGATATGCTTCCGGCCATCGTGAAAATCTATCGATTATTGTGAGTAAATATTTATACTCATTTGATGGAGGGAGCGGACCAACTATGTCCATGTGGATATGTTTGAAACGTCCTGACGGGATTTTTTTTTTTTTTTATAATTTACGCGCGCCTAAGGGGTTAGATACCCTTTTACTGTTGCCAGGGCGCGGGCGGAAAGATAGAAGGAGGAGAAAGGAAAATTGTTTTTGTAGTGGTTTGAAACTCAGGTGTGTTTAGTTTCTATGTTTGCTCTCCAGGGGTGGGAGTCCGAATAGGACGGAGAAAGTTTTTCTTCACTCAGAATGATTCGAGGTACGAGGGGCGTTCAATATATTCTCGACATCGATATGAAGGAAAATGCGAATTCAATTTAAATTGTTTTTATTTTTCAATATAATCTCCCCTAACATCAATGCATTTGTTACATCTTGAGATAAGCTTTTTTAAACCCTCAAAAAAATAAATTTCCTCTTTCTCTGCAAAATACCCATTTATTGCCGACTTGAGTTCTTCATCATCCGAAAATCTTTTTCCACGAAGACATTTTTTTAAATCCGGAAACAGGAAATAATCACTAGGGGCAAGGTCTGGACTATAGGGTGGGTGTTTAATTTCTTCGAAACCAAAATCTCGCGCAGCAGCCTTGGAAACTCGCACCGTGTGAACAGGAGCGTTGTCATGGAGAAGCAACACACCCGCTGCGAGTTTACCCCGTCTTTTCTCTTTAATTTCCTCCCGCAAATTATGCAAGGTGGAAGCGTAGGATGTGGCGTTGATGGTTTCACCTTTTTTTTGTACTCAATGAGCAAGATTCCCTTTGAGTCCCAAAAAACTGTGGCCATGAGCTTCCCGGCAGACGGAGTGACTTGGAACTTCTTCGGGAGGTCTGTTCCTTTTTTATGCCACTGCATGGACTCTTGTTTGCTTTCAGGGTCATAGTGGTGGACCCATGTTTCGTCCCCAGTAACAATTCGATCCATAACACCGTCCGCCTTCTCACTACACATCTCCAGAAGCTCTCTACAGCATGCGATTCTCACTTTTTTCTGAGGCGCTGTGAGCATTCGTGGCACCCACCTTGCACTGACCTTTGAAAGGTTAAGATGGTCATGAGGAATGGTGTGAATGGTACCAATTGAAAGCTTGGTGATCTCTACCATCATTTTCATCTTTATTCGGGCATCCTCAAGAACAAGTTTTTCGACTTCTTTGATGCTTTCTCCCGTACAAGCAGTAGACGGGGCGCCGGAGCGGGGTCGTCTTCAATGCTCTCTCTGCCTCTCTTGAACTCACTTGACCACTTTTGCACAGTTGATAATGAAGGTGCGGAACCCTGGTAAACAGCCACCATCTCTTCATGAATAGTTTTTTGACTTTTTCCTTGCTTAGTGAGAAATTTAATTACAGCGCGATGCTCAATTTTCACCATCATCGTCTCAGTTGCCATTATGATTCTGTTTAACTATAGATAAAACGCGAATTAATAATCACATTTATATGAAATTTTACACGAATGCACTAAAATAATAGTATTACTTGATAAATAAGTCAATTTATATATACAACCACAGCTTCCCCCCGATACCGAGAATATGTTGAACGCCCCTCGTATATCACAGTATTTTTTTCTTTTCTGTGCTTGAAACTCTACAACAGCCAAATCTACGTGTCAGTGTTATGCCTTCACACGCAGAATTTTTCTGTCTGAGTTCCAATTACACAATGAAAAACTAACTTGCCATGGGCAGGATTCGAACCTGGACCCTCCGAGTGAGAAGCGTTTGCTACTACCACTACACCACGGCCACCCCAATATGGATTCGATCACATGGCGATATTGTGTGTGTTTGGATCTTTTCTTTTTGGCATGAAATGCAGCTTTTTGTCCAAGTGTTGATATCTTGGTTCATTTTGGGCCAAAAGTACAATTTACATACTTTCTTCCTGGTAGTGCGAATGCCTGGATGATCGAGTGAATGGATTGATTTAAAAATTGAGTTTCTTTTTGGTAGGGGTACGTACGGTCGAATGTTTTGCGTAGAAGTTTCACACCACAATGGTAAGTCACAGGCAGGTATTTTGAGAGGCTCAAGTTTAGCTTTCGAAAAAGCTGGTATGTTGTGTTTGAGAAGTTTGAGTTCCTCATCACATTGTTGATATTTGGCTAACTCCTCGATTC
This sequence comes from Volucella bombylans, assembly GCA_949129095.1. Taxonomy (NCBI): domain Eukaryota; kingdom Metazoa; phylum Arthropoda; class Insecta; order Diptera; family Syrphidae; genus Volucella; species Volucella bombylans. The sequence goes on along the minus strand of OX422142.1, from coordinate 17,703,294 downwards.
CTGGCAAGGTAAGGTCTATTGCGTCTCCGCTTGGCCGAGAAAGCGTATCGGCTACGACGTTCAATGAACCTTTGACGTATCTTATGTCATTCGTAAACTGCGAGATGAAATCGAGTTGTTCTTTGTTCTTTGTTCTTTGCTTTTGAGAATGCGTCTTGACATACTGGGGGCCACATGAAGTCCTTAGGTTTCGATTTGTTTCTTATGAGATTTGCCAAGTGATCATAAATTGGCGCAAGAATTTTTGCTAAGTGGGGAATGCATCTGTGGTAATACGAGTAGCTTACCATGCCAATGAATCGTTGTGCGTTTTTTATCGACCTAGGTTCAGGCATGTTCTCGATGGACTTTACTCGGTCCTGAGATGGTTTTATGCCTTCTTTCATAATATCGAATCCTAGGAATTGTAACGTTGACGTACCGAACATGCATTTTGAAGCTTTTATTCTAAGACCATATTCAGACAATCGTCGGAACAGTAATTTGAGATGTCGTTCATGTTCCTGTTCTGATTTTGCTCGCAACCAAAATATCGTCTACATAAACGAAGACAAACTCGAGCCCCCTTGTGACCTGATGCATGAAGCGTTGAAACGTATGACCAGCGTTCCGAAGACCAAACGGCATGCGAACAAATTCGAAAAGGCCAAAGGGTGTGGTTACGGCAGTTTTAAAAATGTCTTCTGGTGCCATAGGAATATGGTGATATACTCGTACTAAATCAATCTTAGAAAAAAAAGGTGCATCCGTGAAGGAGAACGGAGAAATCGTGAATATGTGGTAGTGGGTACCTATCTGGGGTCGTGATAGCGTTGAGGTTTCTATAGTCTCCGCATGGTCTCCAATCATTGGCCTCTCGTTTTGAAGCCATGTGAAGAGGAGCTGCACATGATGATGCGGATGGTCAACATATCCCAATTTGTACCATGTATTCGAACTCTTGTTTTGCGATTTTGAGCTTGGCTGCATTTAATCGACTGAGACGAGAGTGTGGAAGAGGTCCTTTTGTTACGATGTGGTGTTGTACTGTGTGGTTAACAGGGAAATTAAAATCGGGTGGTTCCATTAACCCCGGGAACTCCTTTAAAATAGCGTTGTATTTGTGTTCGACCGCAAAAAAACGTGGTGTTGGGACGTTTTGTAGGCAGAGTGTGCCTTTCACCATTGTGTTAGTGAGTGGGTCGATAAGCCTTGCGTTTTTGACGTCGATTACCAAACCTGTGTGTCTTAGAAAGTCTGCACCGATTATTGGTTTAGTAACCGGTGCTATTAAAAAAGTGTGGTTGAAAATTCGTCGAAAACCCAGACTGGTTCGAATGAACTTGGTGCCAAAAACGCTGATTGCGGAGCCATTGGCTGCGGACACTGATTGGTCGGGCTTGGCATTAGGAGCTTTAAAAAGTGACGAGGGTATCGCAGATATATCCGACGCGGAGTCAATTAAAAACGTAATGTCTGAGATAGGGTCTTTTATAAAAAGGCGGCTATGTAATTCTACGACCTTGCTGTTGTTTGCCACCATCACAACAGCAGGATTTAGTTTGGGTGTTGTTTTTGGAACACACAGGGCTTCGAACACTTACGTGCTTCGTCGCCATATTTGTTATGGAACCAACAAATTTTAGCAAAGCTGTCACGAATATTGTTTCTTGAATGAGATCTGTTGCGTCTTTGGTATTTTGAGGAACGAGATTTACATTGGCTGCGAGATCGTTGTCTATTTAGGTTCAAGTTTGAAAGCATTGCTTTGATTTCATGTATCTCAGCTTGTAAAGTTTGATTAATGTCTGTTAGCTCGGTTATAGTTTTGTCTGAGCGGGAAGAGATAGAAAATGAAGAGCAATTTTGCTGTTGATATACCTCAAAGATGTCGTCTGCAATTTCAAGGAGCTCTTCCGTTTTGGACTTTGAGCTTGACTTCAATGAGACTTGAACGAGTGTAGGGAGACGACGTTTCCACAGTTCTAAAATCAGGCTCTCGGTAACAATCATAGATTGTCCCGCTAATGTTTGCAGTCTTCGATAAAATTCGGACAGTTTTCTATCACCCATTTCCTCGCCAGACAACAGGGCCTCAATCCTCTTTCCTTCACTCATTGTGTGACGTTCTATTAACGCTTTTTTTAGTGTATGGAGTTGCTGATTCTTGCGTGAGTATGTCATACACAGTTGCAGCCACGTCCTGCGGCAACGACTGGACTACGTAGTGAAACTTAGACTGTTCGACAGTAATATTTCAAATAACGAACTGTGACTCGACTTGGATAAACCATATGCCTGGCATCTTCGTCCAAAATTCGGGCAGTTTGATAGCACCTGCGTGAACCGCGTTCTCAGGCTGCGCAGTCAGAAGGACTGGACGAGAATCAGAGACCGAAACGTTTGACGTGAGTTGGGCGTGATTTTCGTTTTGATTCAGCATCTGCACAGCACTATCGGAGGAAAGTAGAGGTGTGCAATGGACAATGACATCTTACCTGAAACATCTTGGTTACGCTGATGATACCTGCTGGCTTGCGAACAGAGTTTTTGATCTACACCAGATGTCTCAGAATCTGGAAGCTGAAGCCAGCGGAGTGGGGCTTAAAATAAATGCAGCTAAAACCAAGGTCTTTGATCTTTTAAGTACTTTCTCTCAACTTACCATTGTTGGGCAGGAGGTCGAGAAGGCTTGGGAAGCACCATCTCGATTGGAGGCGGCACAGCACTCGATGTTAGTAGCAGAATGGGGAAGGCGCAAGCTGTTTTCGGAATGTTGTTTAATGCGTGGAAAGGCAATGAAGCAACACTTTAATGTCGAGTCAGTACTGATGTGTGGGTGCAGTACTTTGAAGATGACCACAGCAATCACTCTGGAGCTGCAGTCCTTTTTTCGAGAGTATATTGGTTCAGTGGCATCTCAAATGTAGTACTTCACATTAGACCAGGTCAGGAGCCGATTAGGATCACTTTAAGAAGAAGGAAATGGTTGTGGATTAATCATAACCTTAAGACGTGAAGACAATTCCATTGCATGCAATTGAAGTCGCTTGCTCAGTCAAGAAGAAAATCTGGCAACTCAAGGTATAAAACAGTTAAGAAGGAGTCGAGGACACACTTGGAAAGAATTGGAGAAAATCACGTTGCAGACAAAAAAAAACAAGATAGCACAAAGGCGTTATTGAAGCTCTATGTTCGCCAAGGTGTCACAGAAACTACATAATTAGGAGACTCATTCCTCTATAGTTGGCGCCGTAAGAATTGTCTCCTTTCTTATGGAACAGACAAACGACGCAGAGATTCCATGCTCGGGGTATATTTCCATCTAGCTATATCTTATAAGTCATCCCCAGCTGTTTGAAATAGCTTAGCAAGCTATTCGTCTGCGGTAGCATCTTATTAGACTTGAGCTTCGATGTGGCTACCTCACCTCTGCCTAGGTTATGGGGACGTAATTCTACGGGATTTTAACCACCGTCGGCGTTCGTATAGTCGGAAGAAATGTTGTACTATTTTCATGGCTCTAGTTGTCCATGTGCCATGGGTATATAAGGGCTCTTGAAAAATGTGATGACCGGAATCGAACAACCGCAGTATCTATAAGATCTTCCATTTTCCATTCCGGGAAATTGCGTTCCAACTGCTAGACCGTTAGGTATCTTTATCACCTCGCCACTTAGTCGTTTCGGTCAATCCTACCAAACTCTGATTAATCTATTTTAGCCATAGAATCCGATTTAAATAAATTTAATAGAACTCAAGAACTCCTCTTTGAAAAACAGTCTGATGCTGCTGCCAACCTGCATCTTTTGCTACTGTCCTTTAAAAACCCCCCTTTCAGTTGTTTCACCTTACTGCTTCGATACTTCTCCAAATCTGTTGTGGTTAATTTTAAAAAACAAAACTTCACGCCACTTAACTCGAGCGCAATCCTTCCTCCATCTCTCAAAGGAGTGGCGGAGTAAAACTTTTCCTTTCGTCTCAGTTATTTTCAAAAACGCCCCTTCCTAGGGCCATCACTCGAAAACTCATACTTCTGAAGCGAATGTCCAATGTTCATTGCCTCTTGGTAAAATATTTGCCAAAACCCTAAAAACAAATGCAAAGTTGAGAAAAAATGAAAAAATGAAAAAAAAAAAAATATACGGTAAACAAAAAATATTGTAAAAACTAAAAACCAACAAAAACAACAACAACAACAACAATGAACAAGATGAAAACGAATTTTGAAGTGGAACAAGGCGAGGTACAAGTAAAGTGGTTGGTTTTAGGGAACTTTTCCAAAATGTCTGCCACAGAAATTGGATTTTTGTGCGCCGCAGCACTTGTTGTAAATGAAAGCGTTATGGCGGTTCAGTTTCGGTTCGAGATACTTCTTCTTCTTTTTTGGTCAAGCACACGACGAGTTTTCGAGATGAGTGGAGGAGAAACTTTAGTGCGCTAAAAAATGAACTTTTCTCTCCTCTTCTCCTTGTCTTCTCTCCACGTCTTTCGTGTTCTGTTTGCCGTTTCGTCGTGTTAGTTTTTTAATGGAAACATTGAACGATGTCTATTTGTGAAAAGGAACATTTTGGTAATGAGGTTATACCTTTGAATATTCCGAAAGTTGATGAAGTTAAAAGTGCAATTACCATAAAATTGATATTAGAGTTACCTGCCTTACCCGGAGAATATCTTTAGTTTCGACAAATTACATTTAACCAAACCTTGGGGAATAGCATCCCTGCTAACCCCAAATTTGAATTCATTTTCGAAATGCCAAATGCCGGGAAATATTCAATTGAGTGTCCGGAATGTTTCGTAATTTTCACATTTACACAGCCACAGCTTGAGAATCTACAGATACAGATGCCATTTACCAAGGTTTTATCCTTTTCAACATATGTTTACCAATACGAGTACGTTTGTCCGGTAAGTGATACCATCCTGAGCAAGAATATGGTACGGATACCACTCCTACAGGCTCTTTGAAAACCCAATCGAATTCTAATTTTCGAATTTAGCTTGTGCGCAATATGGTTGTAGTTGATTAAATCGAATCTATGAGAGGTTATGTCTACGAGTTTCCAAAGTACCAGTACTATACCTTCGATTGATTACCATTCCAATGTTTGATCGAAGGATGGCAGCGTAATGAGCTGGCTGGAGATAGGAGTGCTCGTAAACCGAAACCACAATTGAGGTAGTTTTTTGGTCGGATACAGATGTGTGTACTTTTCGAGTTTCATTACCAACATAGAACGAAGAGTTTATCATGGTGAAGAAGGAATTCTCTTTGTGTTTTTGTGGGATTGTGGGATATATTTACATGCCTCCAGGTGATACCAAGAGATGACAAATTGAAACTCTGTAGTAAGGTCGGCAACTGATGTTGCTACTGCTGCTACTGCTGCCACTACAGCAATGCCGCTCAATGATGTACATATGGGAATGCAAAGTTGGAAATGCTTATTCACATCTGACATGCCAAAATGTATCCAAAAGCTGAGAGCATTGAGAATTTGACAGTACGAATACATTGGAATTGGTTGAGTGACTTTTCAAATTCGAATGAGGTATTCTCCTATTGATTTTTTGGGATATGTAAGAGATCCCTGAAAGGTATCTATCTAGTGACTACAGACGTTTTCCGACTGAATGGAAATGGGAAATCCTCTGAAAGAGACCCCTTATTCAATTGGCTTCTTTGCGATATTTGAAGTACTCGTATGTATTTAAATTGGAAAATTGTTTGGCTGCGAGGCTTTCTAAATTGAAAATGATTCTGACCTTAGACATTTTACAGAAAATGTTCTCACCTGACAAATGATTGCGTGCCTCGCACCCACGAATCTTTGTTCTTTTTTTGCCAGATCATGGAATGCATGTCGGCAAGCCGGCACGAATTGAGACTTTTAAGGGGTAAAATAAAAGGCCACCATGCGTTGCTTATTCAAGGAATTGTGGGCATTATGAGCCTGCAAACAGAAGAATCTCTTTGAAATTGTGAAGCCAGCTGAATTTAAAATAAGGAATGAAAGTGCTATATATTTTAGTGCTATGTAGCACATTTTCTCACTTAGATTAGACCTGGATTTTAACATACAAACCTTGTCTAGTTAGGGCTGCCCTAACTATTGCATTCAACTGGAGAGTCAAAGCGGATTGATATTCACTTCCACTTATGTACGCCATCATCGTCTTCTGTCAGTCGTTCGCAAATCTCTGGTGAGAGTAGACGTCTTTCGGCTTCTCATAAAGTAAAAAAAAAAAAAAAACAATAAATTAGTGATAAATACAATTAGTTACAACGTTATCAATTGACTCGGTAGCCCATCGGTTAAGGGCGCCAGTCAAAAAATCGTGGGACGCGGGTTCGAATCCCGAGTGAAACTTGGAACTTTTTTTTTTTTTTTTCTTGTTTTTACTTTTTTTTTCTCATAAAATTGTGTAATTGCAAAACCAACAAACAATAAGAAAAAACAAAAAGCAAAAACCACGTGATGGATGGTGAAGAGCGCCCCGCTCTTCCCATAACCGTGGCGAAAGCCAGCAAAAGGAGGAAGAGGTTGAATACCCCTCCTAATCTCTCAAAGAAAAAAATAAGTGCTGTTTCCACAGCTGAATAAGGTAAAGAGGAGGGGGGCTCCAACAGCTTCGCCTCTCTGGCGTCATCTGAGTCGGAAGACGAAGATGACGCAATTAATCACATAAAAAGCAGCATACAAAAGCTGGAGCAAGACATGCTTGCTATTAAACAGCGGCAAATTGCACGAAGGCAGAGGGAGCAATCAGAAGTAGAGAGCTCCCTAAATCAACAACAACAAGAGCAGAAACAGCAACTGCAGCAACAACAAAAACATCAGCAGCCGAAGCAACAACTGCAGCGAAAGCAACAGCGGCAAGAACACCAACAACAACAAAATCAACAACAGCAGCAGCAGCAACACCAACAACAACAGCAGCAGCAGCAGAAGAAGAAGAAAGAGAAGGTGCCTCCGATCAACACCTACAAAATGGAGGTAAGTGCAACCAAGGACCTGTGTAAGTTGGTCATTGGTAATAATTTTAATATAAAGAGATTGGGGAACGATCGCCATGCCATCCACTGTAATACAATGGAGGGCTACGCAAAAGTGAAAGAGCTCCTAAAAAAAACGACGACGGAGCACTACTCATACACACCGAAGTGTGAAAAGCGGCAATCGATGCTGCTGAAGGGGTTGGAACCATCTTCTGATCCTGAGGAGATCCTGGCACTGCTCAAAGAGAAGGAGTGCGAAGGACTCAAGTTTGTGGGGGTAAAGCCATTTACCACAGCTAGAGCCAGGCGGGAGAAACGGAGTCTGCCGTTCTTCCTGGTGCTGCTCAGTCCCGAAAGCCGTCTGGATAGTCTAAGGAGTATCAATGTCCTAGACTACCAGGTGGTTCACTGGGAAAAACTAAAAAGGAGCGAAGGCGTTATACAATGCGTTCGCTGCCAAAGGTTCGGGCACGCCGCGTCGAACTGCCAAATGCAGCCTCGATGCGTGAAGTGCGCTAAGAACCACAGTTCCGAGGAGTGTCCTCTGGGTGTTGACGGAGCATCCGATAGATCGAAGCTCTCGTGCGTGTTATGTGGAAACATGGGACACACCGCAAACTATCGGGGTTGTCCTAAGTTCGCGGACATTAAGAAAGCAAAACTGGCTCGGCAGCAGAAGGTGGAGGTCAAATGTTCACCTCTTAGATTTCAAACACCAGCCGTCACGTCCCAAATTTCCTACGCCCAAATGGCGTCAGGTAGGGGGGCTACGGTACAGCAAGCGACTGTTGCTTCTCCGGCGCCAATGCCGAGAACAACGGAAGCTGCACCTAACATGCTAGCCATCTTGCTCGCAATCCAAGGGCAGATGGCTCAGCTGCAAAAGCAGGTGCAAGAACAGGCCAAGCGGGTGGACCAGATTTACGCGCTGCTGCCGGGCCTAACGCAACACATGTCGTAATGGGTACGCACATGGTGGAGCAAACTTTGAAGGTCCTTGCGGTGAATGTTAATTCACTGATTAGGATCGAACGAAGAGCCGCGATGTTTAAATTGCTACAAGACCAAACTCCTGATGTGCTTTTCGCTAGCGAAACCAAGCTAACCGATAATCACAAACTGGAGTACAATAATTATATTGTTAGAAGAAGAAACCGGCCCAGATCCAAACGTGGAGGTGGTGTCGCGATCTTCATTAAAGAAGGTATAAAATTTCACAGAGTGTACAAGGGAGTGTTGCGCAGGTTCCGGGTGTTGGAGGCAGTTGTCATTTACATCCCGCTTCGCAGTGGAAAGCGGCTGTACTTGGCCTCTGTTTATGCACCTGAGGCTTCACAATCCGCCCTATTTATTACAGAGCTCGACACGCTTTTTCGACTTCTGAGGCTGGAATCGGGGGAGAATTATTTTATAATCGGCGGGGATTTCAACGCTAGACACAGAGATTGGGGAAATAATTTGCCAAATACTAGAGGGAACCTACTACTCGATTGGTGGGGTCAGCACGATGTCATGTACAGACTCGGTCTTAAAGCGACGGATAACCCGTCGTTTCCCAGAGGCGGGTCTTATTTGGATCTACTGCTGTACGACGAACGTATACGACTGACAGGTACGAATTTACAAACGCTAAACTGTCTGCGCACATTCGTGTATGACAGCGACCATTGCGGTTTTAGCACCGAAATTACAGTTCCCAACGAAATTGCGGAATTGGAGGAGTATGTCCAAAGATATTCTTACAACTACAGTAAGACTCGATGGACGCGCTTCTCCGCAACCTTGAACAGAGCGCTCTCCTCGAACACGCTCCACCCACCGTCCAATAGGAATTTGTCAAACGAGGAGATCGACAATTACCTAAAACAGATGGACGAGACAATTAAACAAACTATGGACACTACAATACCGCGGTATCGACGTACAACTAACGAAGACCTGTTCCGCAATCCTACTATTGACGCACTGCACCGACAGAAAAGTAGACTTCTGACAAGACTCAAAAACTTGTACAGACAGCTAACTGACCGACAAGACCCGGAGATTAGGACACTGAAGTCGTCTATTAAAAATATTCAAACGCTAATAAAAGAAAATTACAGAATTTCTGTAAGCTCATATTGGAACAACAAGGTTCGGGCTGTAAACACCAGCAACCCGAACATGTTTCCACAAATCAATAAACTATTTCGGAGAAAAAAACAAAACGACCTTCAGTGTCTTAAAATAGCCCGGACAACAGAAAACGAACGGTTACTGACAATAGCAGGTATTGATCCAAATGAAGCCGCTGACGATGACGACTTCTTTGTGATCGAGGATCCGCAGGAGAAGGTTGAGACCATAGGGACGACTTTCCAGGAAGTATACAAGGCCATTGATACCATTGGCCCTAATTGCGACCTGGACAATCGCGTCTTGGTGCACGACTTCTGCATTCGAAATGAAATAGGGAGCTGGCGATCCGAGGGCTCTGGTTTCACCCGTTTTAGCGACGAAAATATAGCAAATAACGTCATTGCCAGAGAAGGTGACCTACCCCCGTTCATTTCGAAGCAAAAACTCCGTGAGATCTTCGACACAATCAGGGCTAAGAAGTCAGTGGGGACCGATGGTATTCCAAACATCGTGCTTCGACATCTTCCTCTAGAAGCGGTGGACATTTACACCACCCTGTTTAATAATGCAATGAATAATGCACATTATCCAGCGCATTGGAAAACGGCGGTGGTTCAACCTATCCCCAAAAAGGGAAAGGATATATCCAATCCGGCGAATCTCCGGTCGATAAGTCTCCTTCCGAATATCAGTAAGGTTTTTGAAAAGGTAATCAATACAGCTCTGTCTAGGTGGGTTGAGGACAAACATATAGTTCCGGATAATCAATTCGGTTTTAAGGCGGGACATGATATCTCACATGCCGCGTCTAAACTAGTGTCCGATATCCAATGGAACAAAGGCAAGAAACAGTGCACTGGTGCCTGCCTTGTTGACTTGGAGAAGGCCTTCGACACCGTATGGTTAGAGGGTCTTTTCTATAAGCTGACTAGGCTGGGGATCAGCAAACCTCTCTTGTACATTCTTTATAATATGCTAACTAACAGACAGTTCATCGTGAAGAATGGCGATGTGACTTCTGTTGGAATATTTCAAATTAAAAATGGTCTTCAGCAAGGTGCGGTCAATTCGCCGATCCTATTCAACATTTATACAAGCGACTTGATAAGTTCACTTCCTCATACTCGTACAGAACAGGTCCAAAAATCAAGGTCATTAATACTCTCTTGCAGCGTGACTTCGATAAGATAAGACGATTTTGCGATGACTGGAAGTTGAAAATCAACTTTCAGAAGTCGGAAACCATTCTCTTTAGGACGCCGTTGTCTGGAGCCTCTAGGGATACCAGAAAAAATTGGCGAAAGTTCTCAATCATTGGACAGCACGGACAGCCTCTTGCCTGTCGAAATGTAGTCAGATACCTTGGGATCTGGCTAGATCAGTTTCTGTATTTTGGCAAAAATATAGATGCTGCTCTGGCCAGAGCTAGAGGTGCTTTTGCCCTTACAAAGAGACTGTTTTATAGCAGCCAACTCGATGTGAGGGTAAAGGTAATCTGCTACATGGCCCTTATTAGGCCCATGCTGGTATTTGGTTGTCCCGTGTGGTTCAATGTACGAGCAAGCTTAATGGAAAAGATTCGGGTGTTTGAGAGGGCTTGCCTTAGGGCTTGTCTTCGCTTGTACAGAACACCAGAGTCGGAATACAAGAAATTTTATCCTAATGAGGTCCTTTACAATAGGGCGAACCTAATACGAGTGGACAACTTCGTAATTAAGCTGACTCGAAGGCACATTGCAAGAGCAATGACGTCGACGAATAACCTGATATCTGGGGCTTACTACCCCAATTACCTTTACCACGAGAGTGTGCGCTCTGACGGCTTCGTTCCACCGGAAGCATTCCTCTACCTAGATCAGAAAGGGTTGATCCAGGATAGATCAGCGGTGCCGTTAATCTTCCATGTCGCTCGGACAGCTGGGGACAGGCGACTCAACTACAACAGAGACGTCGCACACGGCAGTGTGGATCGCCTCAGGTTCAGTAGGGCGGTGGGGAATCGCGATAAGAGGGATGTCGTTCTGCAGCACCAGCATTTCTGGTGGTTGAATGATGGAGAAGATGCTTCGTCGTCGTTTCCGTCAATTACGGACCAGCCTCACTAATGAGGCAGAGCTGACCAATCTATTTGCCCAGTAAATAACGATGGCCAGCTTACATAGGTTTAGGTTAGCATTTAGGAAATATATACATGTACTGGTGTATATAAAGGTATATACTAGTATATGTATATTATTGTGCATAATGTCTTTGTGTCTGTATGTGTGTATTGTGTATATAGGTTAAGTAGACTAAGGTTTATTTTAAGTTAGATATTAAGTTTTATAAAAAATAAAAAATTACATCCATAGGCTAAGTTTTTTGTTAACAATATTTTTTCTTAGCTTTAAGTATAGTAAATAAAGATCCATAAAGAAAATGTTAATAAAGTCGAAAGACATAGTATAAGAATTTAGAGTAGTTTAGAGTGCCTGTGTGGGGCCAGTAAGTTAGTATAAGTTTGTTAAGTAATTTTAAGCTAGCATTTAAGCATTTTTTGTTAGTATGTAAGAGTTATTGATTAGAAAATAAAATGCGTTTAAAACTAACTCATCGTCTTCTGTATTGTCCCTTCCTGGAGAAAACGAAGTCTTGGAGCCAAAGTGTTGATATCCATTCGCTTCACATCTTTTAGTCCTCTCAGACGACTATTGCACACAGTTTAAGCAGGTCGATGTCGCTTCGGCGACATCCTTCTTAGGCCTATTGACCCACTGTGATACTTGAATCTGTGATCTTCCAACCCTTGAAACCAATTTGAGCTTATAATAAAGCGTAGGAGACTGTTAACGTCTACATTCTTTAGATCGCTAAAGTCATTGTAGAAGAATGCTGCTAAATGCCTACCCATGAATATAAATGTTAAAAGCGCTTCGGATTTAAATCCCAATCTTCACCAGCACTGTCTATCTCCGAAAACCAAAAGATACCCAAGAAACATTACTGTGTTCCGTACAGCAAGATCGATGCCACCGTTAAACCACGGCAAACGAAAAAGTCCCTCATCCGCAACCGAGCAAATGACAGATTGTCTACAATTTCTGAGCGCTACAAAAAATGTGAAATGTGTCAAGTACCACAAAGTACGGCAATCCATCCTCAACGAACTACGATCCAGACTGAAAGAATCTTCCTCTAATGTACTTCTACCTACAGCTATTGCAACAATTAAGACGTCTGCTCCCTACTCACTGCTTAGTAAATCAGAACAGCCAAGCGAATAACATATCCGAGGATTGGAAAAGTTCGTTATACGAGTATTGCTAGCATCAACCTAAAGCTTGATCAGTCACAATTGTCTGGAAGTTCCCATATTAAAAGCCACTTGCAGATCCACATTTTAATAAACTGCACATCTCTATTACTAGGTGGACATGGGTGGACTCTTATGCAATCTAAAAAATTATGGAAATTCTTAGACACAGTCCAAAAATAGGGTACCAATAGGGTGTAATTCTGGACAAAAAAAACTGAACTGGAATCTTAACGTAGCGGAAAGAATCAAAAAGGCATCTAATGCTCTAAAGGGTTTTCCAATAGGGACTTGACAACTTTGAATTTAATTTGCGAACGCACTCTTCCACTAATCATTATACTGTCACTGTTAATTTATTCAGTAAACTCAACATTTTCATCATGGTAAAGTACACAAACGAGCAACGTAAATTTTTTTCTACCGAAATTCGGAGTCAGTGACTACAACTTTAAGAGCGTTAACTCCAATTTTCGGTCGCAATTCTCGCCCTAGTAGACAGGCAATAACAAGTTTAGTGCAAAAATTTGAGTCTACATATTCGTTGTGTGTCAGTGAGACAACGAGTTGGTCGAAGTGTCGAAAATATCGCTGCCGTTCAGGCGTCCGTAGCAAACGATCCAAATCAGTCAATTCCACAGCGTTCTCAAGAATTGGGCATCGCTCAGACCACATTATGGCGTATTTTGCATAAGGATCTTGGTTTACACCCATACAAGATCAAGCTGACTTAAGAATTGAAGCCGATGGACCATTTGAAGCGACGTATGTTCTCCGATTAAGTTTTGGAGAAGATGTGCCCAGATGATGAATTTCATCGCAAAATCATCTTCAGTGACGAAGCTCATTTTTGGCTCAATGAGTTCGTCAATAAGCAAAATATGCGCTATTGGTCGGGAGAAAATCCACATGTGCTTCATGAATAACCACTTCATCCACAAAAAATAACTGTTTGGTGTGGTTTGCATGCCGGCGGCGTTATTGGGTCATATTTTTTCGTCGACGATAACGATCGTCACGTTACTGTGAATGGTCAGCATTATCGCGCCATGATCACCGATTATTTTTCGCCCAAATTGGAAGATATGGACTTGGACGACATGTGGTTTCAACAGGATGGTGCAACAAGCCACACAGCAAACGCTACAATCGACTTATTGAAGAGTAGTAGAAATTAGCCAGTCGATTGGCCGCCTCGTTCGTGCGATTTAACGCCGCTTGACTATTTTCTGTGGGGCTACGTCAAGTCATTGGTTTATGCCAACACGCCGACGACGTTGGAAGAGCTCAGCTAGCAGCCGAGTCGTTGAAAATTGGTTCCAACGAATCGACCGCTGCAAACGTGCCCGCGGTGGCCATATGAACGAAGTCGAGTTCCATTCATAAATGTTTTGATTGTACTTCAAGCCGATAGTAAAGTTTTTGAAATATCTCAAATGGTTTGCGTTTTATTTAAAAAAAAAAGTTGTCAAGTCCTTATTGGAAAACCCTATATTTATCCGCAAAAGAATGTTAGGAAAAATATGGAGCTTAAAACCTGCTGTGGTGAAGTGGCTATTTATTGTGGTGGTAAGACCCATACTTATATATGGCGCACTAGTATAGAGGAAAGCAACAAACAAGAAATTTAGATTTACGGAAAATTAGCTGTGGTACAAAGAACGGCTTCAATAGCCATTACTGATGCGCTCCGTATCACCCTAACCCTAACCTGGACACCTTTCTGCACCTAACACACTTGCTGGCCACAGTGTGACATGACTCACTAATTTGGGTGACTTCATGGCAGTAGTCTCAAACATGGCACAGTCCTGGCGAAGCTACTGCGAGGCAGTCCGATTCTAAAGGATGAAATTCCTTTCTTGGTCGACTTAAACATTCCCTATAGTATGATATCCGGGGAGGGAGGATTGGCAAAAAAATGCAATAATCAGTTGAAATCAAATAGGAAATTTTCTCTGGCGGTTCGAAAACAGAAACAGAAGAACCAGAAATAAGAATGTCTATAAGACTACCGGACGCAAGGAGTGTCTTCCAATCAGAGGTTCTCGCTATCCTCAGGGCGGCTGAGCTAATGTAGATGAGATATCGCTATCTACATCGATAATCAGGTCGCACTTAAGGCAATGGAATCAACCAACATCAATTCTGATATAGTCAGGGGATGTCTCACAATGCTCAAGGCATTATGCAGTCAGAACCGGGTGAGATTGTGCTGGGTGCCAGGACTCTGCGATATAGAAAGAAATGGAACAAACGGGTGAGGTTACAAGAAGAGGAGGGCTACTCGATAATAGTGAAGTTGCTAACATCAAACCACCCCTTTGCATAGTAAGGGGAACTATCGAGGAAAAAATCTTAAAGAATGCCGACCTAAGGTGGTCAAGTCTTGAAGGACACATTATATCCAAGGCTCTCTGGCCACTTTTTGTGGGCAAAAGATCTAGGAAGTTAATAAGATTAAAGAGGGATAAACTTAGGACAGTAATAGGAATCCTAGGAATGACAGGACACTGTCTCCTATGGAAAAACGCAAAGTGACGCAAATTGTCAGACATGGATATTTGCAGATTATGTGGAGATCTGCAATCTATTGACGACATAACACACATACTTTGTGAATGCGAGGCAATATCGCGTAGTTGAATACTTTTTCGAAAACCTAAAGGAAATAGACGGCATGAACTCCAAAGGCCTTCATGGCCCAGTTTCACCAGGGCGATTGTTTAGGTTTTTGCCATTTGAAGACAAATTCACCTGGTTCCATAGGGATCGCGATGAGCCCGTTTTAGTGCCTAGTGTTTGTGTGATGGCATATGCATTACACCCCTGTTTCAGTCTAACCTAACTTAACCTTGTACAAATATTAGTAGTTAGTGTTTATTCGATGGCGGATCCTTTAACAATGATGGCCACGGACCCTACAGAGGAAAGAGCAGAGAGTGATACAAATAAGAACAAATTAAATAACTCATCCCTCTGGCAGGAAAACGGGATTAAAGTGTGCGTATTTGGCAGCCCAGCTCAGCTGGCTTATCGTTTCAAATTGCTTGTTATAACATACATTTCCGTTTTTGTGGCACGGATTGTAGTTAAATTATACTTGTCAATGTTTAAGGCGTTTATTTATTTTTCTTTTGAAATAATTCCAAAACTATTTTTCTTTTTCGTTTTAGGTAAGCACACCTATAGTCAGTCAGTTAAAGTCTTTGTAAGTATACATATAGTCTTTAAACAAAATTAATTTTGAAGCCAAATTAACTAGTTCATAGTGATATATTGTTCTTTCTGGTTATTGCGGCCAAAAAAGTGTTAAAAAGGACGTTCTGTCATACATTAAAGCAATTACTCACAGTACCTCTACGTATGATACTGTGACAAGTGCTGGTTTGGACATATCATACTCACTGCAAGTTATCAGTTATATCCCCCTTGATTTCTGGTGTCATTGCATCACACATGCCACAAGACTAGACTCAAAAAGCAGTCAGCAATGTCATATAATTCCCAGTACAGGCCATGATGTAAACATCTAGACGAGGGAAATTCATCAGAGTCTAAATCGAACATGAGGATTGCTCAGAAAGCCCTCATTCACCTGAGACAAACCAGTAACATGATATGAATGGCGCAGCGAAAAAGGGATTCCAATCACCCTTAAACTGCTTGCACACAGCGCAGGCGAAGAAAAATTAGGAAGAAAAAAAAACGAGGTACCGATTTACCTTGGTTTTGAGTGTTTGCAGGTTATAATGGCTTGAAAATAAAGAGACTGTCAGGGCATTCCGTAAGCGAGTTGTACGGCTGTGGAGAGAATAACGATATTGTAGAGTTGGTCCGAAAGTGGGCTTGATGAGGAATTCATAGCGAAGCGGGTGATGTGGTTGAATGTTTGAAGATCCAGAATGCTACTACCAATTTTATATTAGCACTAATCCTGGAAATAGCGCTAGAACTAGGTAAGTTGGGAATCATTATGAACTCCCTGTGGGCATCACTTATGAGATTCATCCCACAAGGGGGTATAAGATGGATTGGCATTTCTTCATATATTTCTTCCATATTGAAAAGCCATTCAGATCATCTTGCAATGGTTGAGGGTCTATAGAATTTCATATCATTGGCACAGAAGAACATGTAACTCGCACGTACTATTAACAATTGAAAGTCATGTGAATGAAAATTTACGGAGCAAAGTTACTGTCTTGTGGAACCTCCGAAGTGACTTTAACTGCTTCAGATAAATGAAAACGAAAGTGGACTAGGGATTAGCGTTCTTCCAAGTAGGGCTTAATCCAAGAAGTTATGTAGATTTTCACTTTTAAAGACATGGGGTAAGTGTTCTGAACATTTTGCTTAAAACGCTAACGGCTAATTAGTAGTATTGCTACATGCCGATAGAGCTAAATTAGGATATTCATCATATACTCGTACGTACAAAGGAACCAACAGAGTAAATGAATATGAATATTAACTTCGAAGTAGAGGCGGAAAAGATGTCTGGGATGTGGTGGTACAGGCCTTCAGACTATGAGTACTTTTCAAATTATGATTATGAAGTATTTTGAATTGAGTGGGGAGAGGTGAGAAATAGCCAAACAGGAGCAAAACCTCTGACGGCAACCTCATGCCTAGAGCTTCAAGCCACTTAATGTATTTAGAGGTGCGTAGGACCAACTTCTGCTAAGTGGTTCTAAGTTGATTTCGATTTGGCCGTAAGATATATCTGCAGCATATACAATCCCAGAGTTCACCGAAAATGGGAACTCACTATGGATAGGAGATTAACATGTCACTGATGAGTTCACAAATTGGCAAAGGCCTTCCAAATGCAAGTCCATAAGCTGATGATTCAATGGACCAGCATTCTTTTTTCAGTTAAATGAAATTTCCATCTAAACAATGTTGCTTTTGGGCATTGCTTACATTTCTCAATTTTCCAATTACTGCATAACTCGTCGAGCATTAAGAACAATAAGGCATTCAAACTCTACCAGCCTCTGACTGGTATTGTAAAAAGAATATTTTCAAACAATTCAAAATTGAACTTAAAAAATTTTGGAGAAATTTCTGTAGCCTTAAGGGTATTGCTACTCTTAAAATGCCGGAGCATGTGCTAAGTTTTTTGTAAGATTGGAAAGATTGAGAGTGAAAGGTGTTTGGGCTTAGTAGTTATTTGGCTCCATGGGTGACATTTAATTGGGAGAAAAAAATTATTAGTTCAATTCAATTCAATTCAATGGATTTTATTTGCACAAAAGAAGTTTTTCATTTACATGTATTACCTGCAAAGCAGAGTGCTTATCTGCAGGTGGTTTTGTTTACAATTAGGTTACATTCAATATAGTGTTGTTGAAGTCTTCTTTAACGGTCTACTTCGAAAAATAAAGTTCAATTAAATGCTTTTTTAACTCTTTTTTTCTTTTTTTGAAATTCGGAATCACTTTTAGAAATTGTGGTAGTGAATTAACTAAATTAGGAACGGTGCATCGTAGTTCTCTATCACCATGCGTGTTGTAAGCTTGCGGAACTTCTAGCATCCCTTGGGCTCGTCTTCGGGTGTTTTGTGGGTGGCTTTGGGTCGGAGAAACCATTGGTCGTTCATATAGGTAATCAATGTTGTCACCTGGAAAAGTGCCTTTACATCTAAAACTTTAAAAGTTGAATTAATAGGTCTAATTATTTTGACAAGACGATGTCAGATGGGATCTCGCTGCGTTTCCCCAGGCCATAATTCCGTATCTAATGCGTGACTCTGTCATCGAGTAGTACACTTGCTTTTGTACCTCCATATGAGAGTAACGCTTAAGATACACCATTGCAATTATCGTGCTCTTAAGTTGAAGACGCAGGATGTTGATGTGCTCACGCCACAGAAAATGCTCGTCGATGGTAACTCCAAGATATTTGATGGCTTTGACTACCTCAATTGTGTTGCTGCTTCTTAGTAATGGACAGTGATCATTACGATGAAAAATTTCTATAGCTTCCGTTGACTTAGAAGGGGTCCTAATGTGCATCACCTTGGTTTTGTCTGCGTGTATCACCAGACCGTTATCATGACACCATTCATCATACAGCGTCAAATTCGTCTTGCAATATCTTCATGGCTAAATGCAAGTCCTTGTGTCTTACAACGATTGCAATATCATCAGCATAAGCATAGGCAATCGATTTCTTAAATGTCCTTAACAGTTCATTTGTGAAAAGAATGAATAAAATGGGCCCCAATTTGGAACCTTGTGGTACACCGTATTTGCTAGATTTTTTTAGACTTAATGTGTCAGATACCTTGACTTGGATTACTCTATCAGTCAGATAGCTTTTGAGCCAGCTTGCCAGCAATCCTTTTAATCCCAATTTGTTGACACTTTCCACGAGTTTTTCGGGTGTCAAGGTATCGAAGGCTTTGCTGAAGTCTATAAAAAGAACAAGTACGTGATGATTTTTATTTAGACCTGCATTAACCACATTGGTAAACTCTCCCAGTAGCAATTGGGTGCTCTTGTATTTTTGAAATCCAAACTGGTTTGGGTGAATCACTCTGTACTTCAACATAAAACAATTAACACGTTTAACGACTATCTCTTCCAAACATTTTTCAACCGCTGGCAGAATTGAAATTGGCCTATAATTTGGCGTGTCTTGTTTTATTCCTCCCTTGTATATTGGGAGAATTATAGACGTTTTCATGAGCTTAGGTACACATGACTCACACAAACTAAGGTTTATAATCTTCGTGATTATAGGGGTGAGATACATGGCATTCACTTTTAGATCGACTGATCTTATGTTGTCTGCTCCAGGACCTTTTGTGCTACTTAGTTGACACAATATCTCGTAAATTTCAGGTTCCGTTGCTTCTTCTAAGTAGATACTTTGTTGAAGTTGCCAGTTCACATGGTTTGAGGTTTTGGTGTCACACATATGCATGATGTTCGCTGCTTGATTCGAAACCAGCTCCGCAAATCCTCAACAATGTCTTTTAAGCCTTCGGATTCAGACGCCTTTGGAAAATTGATTTTTATAATTTCGTCTACTGAACGTCTCTTTCTTCCAAGCAGTTCATTCACAATTCTCCACGTTTTCCTCGGGTCGTTATTGGCATTTATGAATTTTCGTTTGTAAAAATTGGCTTTTATTAATTGAATATTCTTGTTAACTGTGTTTCGGAATTTCTTGCATTCACCCTCAAACGTCTTGCATCTGGGGCTGTTTTTCCACCTCCTATATAGCTCATCCCTTTGCTTGCGCATTGGTATTATTTCTGGTGTGATCCATGGCTTATGTTTACGTGTTCTTTATGTTGTGGTCGTTTTGCATGCTTCAGCGTATATTTTATTCATTTCTCGTACAAAATTGTTGTAGAGTGCCTCGACGTCATTTTCTTGGATTAGGTGTTGCCAGTTTGTTTGCTCTATAAGATCATTAACTCTCTGCTGATTAATGTGTTTAACTTCCGTTTCCAGAGAGGTTTCTGTTCTATCCAAATCTTCTGTAGCATATAAGACGGATAGATCGATAGATAGATCGGTTACAATAATTGCAGAGAATATGTTGAGCTTGGTAATGCTAACATACTCGTATATTGCAACTCCTCCACCTTTCGTCGCATCACGGTTTATAAATTCAGTATTAAAGCCATCAATGAGATAAAAGTCTTTTTTTTCTTCGGTATATTAATTTCATTCAGTACTAATATATCGACGTAAGAAAGCACATTTTCAATTTCTGCTGAAAAGACATCCCAATTTTTTGTAATGGATCTTATATTAAAACTTACGCAACAAAAATTCATTTGTCGCCGCTAATTTGTAATTTTGGTGGGGGCGAATGCCCCCATTTATTCGGCTTAATACAAGCTATAACTTAAAAAATAAACTTAAACTAAAACTTAAAACTAAGATTGGTTGGAGTGGTGAAGGAGAACAGATTTGTGGTAGGAAGTGGTGCGGTGAAAGTCAAAGACGGTAGGGTTTGAGTTGATTTGACGTAGCATACGGGAGATTGGTTCGTTCGCGCCATAGGAGGTGTGGTGGGTTGGTAGATAGAAGAGTCGAGGGGTACGTAGATTACTAGGGTTAGTGTTGAGGAAAATGGAGTTGTGAAGGGACGCGCATTCAACGTGACCTGAAAGGAGTCGATGAATGAAGAGAAAGTCTGCTGCATCTCTGCGATCTTCGAGGGTGTTTAAGTTGATAAGTTGATAATTGAATGCCTTCAATTCTCGAGATATGAACACTATGATATGGGGACCATACTTGACTGGCATACTCTAGGAGGGGGCGAACAAAGGTAATATAGAGGGACCTGGTCACGTATGGGTTGGTGAATTCTTTGGACCACCGTTTTACAAAACCTAGTGCAGAGTTGGCTTTGAGGATTATCTCATCCATATGTAAACGGAAGTTGAGCTCGCTATCACACAAAATACCGAGGTCACGAAGAGACTGTACGGAGGAGATAGGTTGGTTATGGAGAAGATAGAGTTGGGGAGGAGATTGGTTCCGCTTATGTGAGAAGGTGATGGATTGGCATTTGGCGATGTTAAGTTCCAACGAATTTTTGAGGCACCAGATCGAGAAACTATCAAGATCTTGTTGAAGGAGGAAAGAGTCATGTGGAGAGGAAGTGGTTTTGAAAAATTTGGTATCTTCGGCGTAAAGGGAGACAGACGAGTGTTTGATGATCATATCGAGATCAGTTATGGTTAATATAAAAAGAAGGAGACCGAGATGGCTGCCTTGTGGAACTCCAGAGGTGGCCAAAAATGGAGCGGACTGGGCTGACCTAAAACGAGCACTGTAAAAACGGTTTTCGAGGTAAGAGGATATCCATTTTAACAATATGGGTTCAAAGCCGAGGGCAGACAATTTAAAGATAATTAACCGATGAGAGATTTTATCGAAGGCTTTGCTAAAATCGGTTGCAACTACATCGACTTCATTGCCATTCTCTAGGGCAGAGAGGGCAAAGGATACGAATTCAACGAGATTTGTGGTGGTTGACCTACCCTTTAAGAAGCCATGTTGTCTAGGGGAAATAAGTGATTTGCATTGGAAGCTTAGAGCTTCATACAAAATACTTTCGAAGAGTTTGGGTATATGGGAGAGTTTAGCGATGGGACGATAGTTGGTTATTTCATTCTTTGATCCTTTCTTGTGGATCGGGGTTATGAAGGAGGTTTTCCAAACCTGAGGAAATTCTCCTTGTGAAAGGGATAGACGGAAGAGATTAGAAAGGGCAAGGGAAAGAGAGGAAGAACATTTTTTAAGAAATATGGCAGGGAGGCCATCTGGGCCGGGTGTGAATTCGTCATTGAGTTGGTGTAATTTATATTGGATATAAGACGGGTCCAAAATATGAGAGAGAAGTGGGCCATTGGAGAAGTTCAGTAGGTAACTAAAATAGGATGGATCTGGTACAAAGGAGTCGTTG
This sequence comes from Volucella bombylans, assembly GCA_949129095.1. Classification (NCBI taxonomy): domain Eukaryota; kingdom Metazoa; phylum Arthropoda; class Insecta; order Diptera; family Syrphidae; genus Volucella; species Volucella bombylans. The sequence goes on along the minus strand of OX422142.1, from coordinate 17,681,464 downwards.
GTGAAGGATTGTTTAAAAAATGTGGCAAATAGATTGGCAATGGTGAGTGGATCGGTTGATGACCTGTTGTTGAAAGAGAGGGAAGGAGCGTAACCATCGGACTTTCTTTTGTAGTTAACAAATTGGAAATTGGAGGACTTAGGGTGGTTTATAAGGTTGACTTGCGCATTGTTAAGGTAGCGCTGGTAAAGGGAATCGTAAAGTTCGGTGAAATGAAGATAAGCACCAAGATATTTGGAATAGTCGATAAAAGATCTGGTACGCAGGATAACAGCCCATAACTTATTTCTCTGTTTTCGTAAGGAACGAAGCTTGCGATTATACCAGGGAGGACTAGTAGATGATGTTTTAAGGCGGGAAAACGGAACGTAAAGGGGAAAATATTTCTTTATAAAAAATGGATAAGGCATCATTTATACTTAAGTTGTGAAAGTTAAAGAGGGATCTGCTGAGATATTCACTGATTTTGTGAAAGTTTGCTTTATGAAAGTCGTGGGATGAGAGAGTTGTGGGGGGAGTGGACTGGAATGAAGAGTTATGAAAAAATGAAAGTAGAAGGGGGGGATGGTAGTTATCGATTGTTGAGAGAGATAGAGGACAAAGTGAGACTGAGGAGTTAATTGGAGTTAATTAATTAATTAATTAACACCATGTATTACCCTAAAGTCAAAGTCGACATCAGCTTCACTGCATGTGTTTTCCATTTTATTTTCGTCTATTTCGAATCTCTCAATTAGTATTACGTACAACAACAATGCTTAGTTGTTCAAGTGTAAATTGACTTGTTCTATTCTAGGCAACCATTCACGAGATATTGGTTGCCTGAGAAAAAGAATGTCTTTCGTGCATCCGGCTCAAATCATCCAAGCTGATGGCTCTTGGACGAAATACAGTAAAGCGTTCTCGAGTTTAACTAAAACCTTCCTTTCTCTCGCTACTTTGTCGTGGTAGAAAAACTCAAGAGTCAAAGATCCTAATATTCTGAAAATAACCCCCAGATGAGACGTACAAACTAGGCTAATGTCTTACGTTAAAGCATGGAAGTGACGCCAAATCCACCAACCAACAATCCACCCGGCGATTTAGGCACTGGTTCAGGAGTTGCTGGATCACTTAATTCCGATGACTCCTGCGGCTCTTTCGTCAATACGTTCGATAGATTGGGCTGGAACAATTTCTCTGTGTGTGGCCTAGCTACTCTGCAGGTACTCGGCACTGAGGTTGTAAAGGAGTTTTAAAGGAGAAACGTATGGTGATGCTTTTAAGAACTACGAGTAGGTGAGTTAGACTTCCTCTTTCTCGTAAAAGGAACAGCCGCAGTTTTGACGACCAACCGTCGCTTACGTCTAGAGCAGACGGTTGGTAGACAGTCAGTATAGCCACATCATTTGCATACGCTTGAGCATATACCATACCAATGGGGGCAGGATGCCACCTTGTGGGCAACTTCTGGTTACCCGTCATCAGTCAGCACCCGTAATCGGTACCAGCATTGCTTTGATCCACAAAACAAGTGATTCGTCTACGCCATGTTGCTTGATCGGGTTGCGTTTTCGGAAGCACCCTCAATGACGATGAAAATGCCCAACGCGTATTTCTTGTTGGCAAATGTCCATTCTGCGCATTAGATTTTGATACGAAGCCATACAAGATATTCCGCATTAACCTGCACTCTTACACCGGATGCACATAAGACTCAACCACTGTCTCCATACTCTTCAGTAAGAAAGAACTCCAATGGACAGACCCGAATATCACTGTCTTATTCACACTCCTTTCCAGGACTCAGTATGTTTGCCAGTTCGGAGTTATTAACCTTTTGGTAGCATGTCTGGATATATGCCAATGGTGTCAGCGGACTTGAAGTCATCAAGTCATCTAGTGTGCCCAACAACTTTGTTTTTATCCCACACAATAAGCTCTCTTTTGAAAGTGATTTTGATTTCAAAGTTGTAACAGAAATTGCAGTCATTGAAAGCAGTCGTTCTATCAAATCCCATGCAGTTGACTTCATTAAAATGATACCTCCCCACATGTTGAGTGTCCTCACGCATGTATTCAATTTCTGCATTCTCAGTTCATCTTTTCCTGATAGTTGGAAAGGCTACCTATACCAAAAAAACAGCAGCCAACGTCCACCCAATTAGTATTTTAACATATTTGTCAAAAAAAAATGTCCAGTCATTTTCATCGTCATTACTTATTGTCACCCGCTCAGTCCGGTTTTCGGCAAAAATACAGCTGCTCCACAGCAATGGTTAAAATACTTGATGATATTAGAATTGAATATGACTTAGACAATGACTGCTTACTTTGTTTGCTCGACTTCTCCAAAGCTTTTGACAAAGTAAATCATGAAATACTTTTCCAAAAAACTCAGATTGTACTTTGGATTTAGTGAAAGCCAGAGAGTGATATTTGGTGATACTGCGTCAAATTCTAAAACTTTGCCAAATGGGGTACCCCAGGGCTCAATTTTAGGTCCAATTTTGTTATGCATTTTCATCAATGACCTACCAAAAGCTTGCACCAGTACCAGTGTTCACTTTTACGCTGATGATGCATGGAAATATTTTTTCGGTCCTTCAAGACCAACCCGACAGAGGAAAACCGAAAAAAGTTCAAACGAGCCAGAAATGACTGCAATGCCTTTCTTAAGCGTGTGAAATTCCTATACGACCAAAAACTGAGGCAAAAAATACTGCAATGTCCCAAAAGCAGTAACAATTGTTGGTCGTTCGTCAAAAACATTAGAAATTCCGCCTCATCCTCCATCCCAACGCTCATTTACAATGACATTCCAGCTGTCAGCTCTTTGGATAAGGCCAATCTGCTTGCTGCACACTTTGCGGCCAGCTCAACACTCCCAGATTGTGCTTTGTCTCCGCCTACACTTGAGTGCGTCGAATCTTCAATCTACTTTCGCACTCGTATAGTAGCAAGAGTACTTAAAGATCTCAACATACATAAATCCGCTAGTCCAGATGGTATATCTCCCCTTCTTCTGCAGAGGTGTTCTTCCACTCTGGGAAAACCACTGCGTAAGCTTCATCAATCCTACACTTTAGGACACTTCCCGAGCAGATGGAAAACAGCATTTGTCCAGCCCGTCCCTAAAAAAGGCGAATCATCTTCTCTCTCCTCCTACAGACCCATTGCACTTACGTCCCTTCTTTCCAAGGTCATATAAATACTGATAAATCGTCAGCTCATGAAATATCTCGAAACACGAAAACTTCTCAATGACCGGCAATATGGTTTTCGTAGCAACAGGTCCACTGGTGATTTGATGGCATGTCTCACGGAAAAGTGGAACCAAAGCGTACATCAATCTGGTGAAAGCAAGATAGTTTCACTTGATATTTTTAAGGTATTTGACAGAGTTTGGCATCAGGCTCTTTTGTCGAAAATGCGTGCATTTGGGATCGACGACTCTCTTCTTCAATGGATTAGAAATTACCTTTCGGAACGTTCAATTCAAGTTGTCTTGGACGGTTTCAAGTCTGATATTCACAAAATAAATGCTGGTGTGCCCCAGGGCTCTGTTCTGTCACCGACACTCTTTTTAATTTTCATTAACGATCTCTTGTCTGCTACTTCTAATCCAATATATTCCTTTGCTGATGGCAGTACTCTCTGCTTTTCATATTCGTTCCCGGAGTCACGGCCCTGCTCTTCGGCTGTAGTACGAGAACGGCAGCGTATGCTAAGCTCATTAAATTCCGATATCAACAGCATAACCAATTGGGGAACTATCAATAGAGTGGAATTTAATGCTTCCAAAACACAATGCTGTCTGCTGTCTTTAAAGCGAAATTTAAACACCCAGCCATTATCTATGCATGGCACTTGCATCGTCAAAACCGAAAAACTTTCCGTTCTCGGTATGTGTGTCAATGACAACTTACGTTGGAATGACCACATATTTGATGTCGCCAAAAATGCTGCTAAATGTCTAGGTTTCCTCAAGCGATGTAAGAAATATTTTACCCCCTCTGATCTGGTCTTAATATATAAGGCATTCATCCGCCCAAAATGGGAGTACAATTCCCACATCCGGTCAAGTGCTCCTAAAACATCTCTGCACCTGCTAGATAGGATTCAAAACCGTGCGATAAAACTTATTGACGATACTAATATCAGTCAATCAATGGACACCCTCGAACACCGACGAAATGTCACGTGTCTCACTTTGTTTTATCGCTATTTCCACCACCAGTGCTCCACTGAAATCGCCAGTAGCATTCCGCCCATTCAAACTTTCAACCGTAACACCCGTCTCGCTATGAATGCTCATCAGTCAGCCCTCAAGCCCATTTTCGGACGTACTCTAAAATATCGTGATTCGTTCCTAAGCCGTACAACTCGCTTATGGAATGCACTGCCGATCTCTCTATTTCCTGGTCGTTATAACTTGCAAACATTTAAAAACAATGTATATCGGTACCTCTCTTTTCTTCCTCCCTAAATTTCCTTTGCCCGCGCTGTGTACAATCACCTTAAGAGTACTCAAACTCCTTGAGCGCGCGCTCATTATAAAAAAAAAAAAAAAAAATCCCGCCCAATCGAACTAACTGTGGACCTTATCTATAGAATAAATGAAGACCTTTCTAGTATATATTGCTAGACTCAAAGCAATGGGCTAACTATTAATCCTGCAAAGTCGCAGTTAATATTGATTTCAAGGCAACAGTATAACACTGATGATCTACCACCTGTATAATGTAAGACTTCAATACACGAATGTTGTAACCAATCTTGTATTCAAGGTAAATCTATGCTGGGTTGCGCAAACTTTGGCCGTATTCTAGTTATACACCCGTCGAAACTAAGCGTAGGCTTGTTAAGACTTTACTTATACTTATTATTGACTACGTAATAGTTGTGTACAGTAAACTTGATTCTCAATCCTACCATAAGTTGCTTGTTACCTTCAACGGCATGATAAGTTATGCATACGGCCTTCGCCGTATTGGCGTTCGTTGGTTGTTCATTTCAACAATTCAATTCAATCGGTCAATTCAATCGGTCTTCCCGTCCTGTTGGAAATAGGTATGATGAAGCTAGTTGAATTAGTGGAATGTCCTCCAATAGTTGTGATAAATCATTTAGCAAAAACTCCAGATAGTTTGTAGAATTCAGCCTAGGTGGTAGTTTGAAGTGGCCGATTAACTTGTTTCTAAGTACACTTGCCCACATATTGAAGCTAAATTTGTGTTGAAATGATTTATGTCTCCTTGTATGTAAATTGTCCGCAGCCCACGTATGAAGATTATTAAAATTTATGATCCCATCCCTTGTAAATTGAGATTCCTCCGTCCAAAGAATTCTGCTAATAAACTCGTTGTCATCCAATCTCCTCTCCAGCAACCAGTTAGAAAACTCTTTTCCGAATCATTGGGAAACAGTTCTTGCACAGGTGTATGGTGGTATTGATAAAGATTTTCTACGTGCAGTACATTCGAAATTTTATGTCTGGAAACATTGAATTGCAAAGCTGAGCGGCTGATGCTAATTGACGGATCAGTTTCCAGTATTCTTTAATCAGATGAAATTCTTCGTACGTGTGGAGCTCTCGCCTTAGGTCGGGTATTTGAAACTGATCCCGTTTCCCGAAGCCCTCGATACGTATTTTCAAATACTCTTTCCCTAGGAAGTCGTCGGTTAGGATAAAGTTTCATGGTATCTTTGTCGGGCTCTAGTTAAACTTCCTGTGCTCATCTCATAAACGTCAATAAAGTCAGCGTATTATTGTTTTCTAAGTGCTGACATTTCAAATAACATTTCTAAGCAAGTTTAACTTTTGCGTAAAAAATGAAACTGATGAATTAATTTTTTTTCTAATATTTTATAGCATTTTTGTTTGGTAAAAAAACCCGAAACCTAACTCTTTCTGAGAACTTTTAAGGAACATGGTAGGGAAATGGAGGTTTTGACAGGTAGTCAAATAGACGAGCACGCTTTAAAACTTAAAGCGGTTAAAACTGCTGCAGGTTTCTTCAAATATCATAAAATCTATGGGTTTTCCTGCAAACTTGTTGATGATTTTTTTTACTATTATTGTATATTTTCACAAGAAAAAAATAGTAAAATTGTATGTTAATTAGGCATTTTCTGGAGAAAAGCGACCTCAAAGTCAACAATTAGCATGGGCAAGAAAAATGGAACAGACCTTAGAAATTGGATATCTGAAGACCCTGAACGCCCTGGATATCTTAGTACTATAAAGGACAAAGTCTTATCTGTACAATTTGTATTATCCAATAAATTGAAGTTGAAATTGATGCAGCAGCTTGTTAATGGCCTCAAACTTCGCCAAATCTGATAATAGATGAGGCACAGTGTATTACTCAACTCATTTGCAGCTTCAATCATAAGGGCTGGTTGTGAGCTGGTTATGAACTGGTTGGCTGGGAAATTAGTCTCGAGCATGAGACGAAGAGTATCTGCTTTCGACATTAAACTTTCTGAGAATTTGTAGACTGGCGGATTTGCCCCTTTTGAGGACCTCTGACTAGTCGCCTTCTTGGTTTTCCTTACGTAGTCTCTGTAAACATTTTAGTATAGCAATTTTTTTTTGCAATCACAGTTCAGGTTTCAACAGCCTTCTTTACTTCTTGACCTGTTCAGAGTTTGGATGGTCCATTAGCGGATTTGCTCCTATTGTTGATGTTATTGTTCCTGCTTAAAGTTGGTTTTTATCGGGTTCCTACTCTTCAGTAATAGCCCATACTTTATTCATCGATTCGTGTTCATGGCAAGTTACTTGTGGGCTATGGTTGCCCAGTTTACATTATTATTGCAAATTTTGGCAGACTCTGACTCTAAAGGGAGATGATTACAGCCATGTCCATCGACTCAGCAGAGCAACCTACTATGTGGGCATCAAATTCAAAGTAAATCTGAAATTTAATCGATTTCGTCCATCAATTAGGTCACCGTGGGCGTAATAATCGCCCAATTTATCTGGGTAAACCATTTTGCTTCCCTTCAGCTTTCGATGTAAGTGCCTCGTCCTCAAATCAGCCTCTCCCAAAACACAAAAACGTATCACTCATTCAATTAAGTCGGATATTTTCCCAATTAATACCTCAGTTTGTATTAATTAGCGCAAATTCGATGGTGCTGTCCGGTCTTTGGTCTTTTTCCCCCATTCCTGCACTAACCCCAAAGTAATTACTGAATCCATGGTTGAGGGGTGGTGCTATGTAGTAGTAGAAAAACAGTGAAAAGAATGAAACAAATCATTTCACTTTGAGCTCTCGGGTTTCAATCCAGGTGAATGACTATGCTTTTTCCCTCACAAACAAAAGTACGTCTTAATTAGAAAATTTTTTTTTTATATTTGCCTTTTCCTACCACCCTAGGTGGTCCACCCTTCAAGTATTCGTAACCAGTACTATATCATGACTGACTTATTTGAAACGTCATGCGAATACAAGTAGCCAAGCAGTCAACTACCCCATCTACCACCGGGAGCGATGCCATTGCGTCTCGTTTCAGTTTGGTTCAGTTGGTTCTTTATTTCAATAATATTGACTTCCCATAAAAGCAAATAAGGATGTTTCCTCTCCACCGCACTAACCGGATGGACTCTGGATTGTTCAGGTCGAATTCAGGTGGCTTTCCAGAACGACTATTTGTAGATGAGTGTGGTGAGTGCGCTCGTATTGTGTGTACCTTCAATTATGCTTGTCCCGCAATAATCGGTCATAATTACTCAATCCGAGATGTCGTCCAAACTAGAGTGGGGACAGAAAAAAAAAAGAACCACCACCACACAGTCAACCCCATAAGGCAACGTACGGATACGACTAGTGAATTCTCGTACTGCATAATGTATGGCAATACGTGCCACTCATGCTCCAATTGGCCCCTGTTCGCAAGGCGATTTTAATATTAAATCAATCAATTTTGGCATTAAGCAAGTCTGACGCAGGTTACAGAAGGAGTGTGTGTGTATGAGTGTGTGTTAGAGTGTTAGATCTCACCGGACGTGACTTTTGCTAATGCCATTAGCAGGCACTTATTACGACAGATGGAGTGTCCATCATTTGATGGCGTATGAGTGCCTACATTCGAGTACTCCTTTATGAAAATTAGTTTTTCCTCTACGAGTACTTAGCTTCCTGTTATGTTTTGCGTTGTGTGTGGTGTGTGGTGTCACCCTGTGCCAATATTTACCTGTGTATCGCACATTGGCAATTTTTGAATAATTAATCGGGGGGTGTAGCGAATCGAATCAGTGGATGTATCGGGGGTACTCGTAGATGTTTTTATCAGATGTAGTAATATGAAAATAAACATTATGGATGGTTGGTATACTCGTATTTGAGGGGGGTCTCATTTAACATAGTTCGTTAGGGAAAATGTTGTGAATGGAGGGGGAAGGAAAGGGAAAAAAAAACATAAATGACAAACTCATGGTCGTATTCGAGGGAGGATTTGCAAAAGTTCCTTTGTTCTAGGCTAGCCAATTTGTACTTAGCGAGGAAAGCAGTTATTGGTAATTGCCCCTGTGTTACAGGATGTAGGAGTACCTCGGAGAATTACGCATAAAAAATGTATTTTGCGTTATTACCGTTGGCAGAAATTAAGTAATTTAGAGGAATTAGATTAAATTTGGGTGAGGACTTCTGGTTTTAGAGGGTAATGGGTGATTTGATGAAGCTACTTAGGGGATAATTCATACTAAAATATGCTTTCCGGTACTTGTCGTTCAACAAACTGATACGTAGTTCATTTAAGATAAAAAAAAACCTGCCATTTCGCGGACAAACACCAGGCAAAGGCACTCATGTTAGACAGAGCTTCCAGGAGGTGAAGCGAAAAGTATGTGACGGCTTGTGGGAGGCAAGAAAGTGGTTAAAGCTGAAATTGAAACTATGGCTGTTCAAAGTAAACAGCTCTATCACACTTACTTACTTACTTACCTAGGCGGCGCTACAGTTCCAGCCTCAACTAAGAATTGAAGACAATTAGCCTGGTCCTCAACTACCTCCCTCTAATTGCACACTCCAAGTCGGTTGAAGTCCCCTTCTACTTGTGGGCGGCACATAAGTTGAAGTTTCCTTCTACGTTGCATTCGAAGACTAAGCGGGCTGGAGTATAGTTCGTCATTAAATCTTCTCCTTCAAAGCCCGTCAACCTAAATAGGACAGAATATCTTAGGAAGAGCATAAAGATGTCTCCCTTCCCACAAAATCTGTCCCACCCAAACGTGCCTCTTTTAATATTACACCCACTTTCCGCCCACTAACCGAATTTCATCCACTCCCACACACTTAATCCTCCCTCATGATTCTCTTGAAATCCCAACCTCCACAATTCTTGACTTCTTCCTTCCTCCCGCAGTTAAACTAACCAAGAAGAGTAGAGTAGAGTTTCAAACACAAAAAAATACTGTGAATTAAACCTTCGGATCACTCTGAGTGAAGAAAAAACTCTCTGTCCTATTCGGACTCCCACCCCATGGAGAGCGAATATCGAAACCAAATACACCTGAGTTTCAAACCACTACAAAAACAATTTTTCCCTTCTCCTCCTACCACCTTTCCGCCCTGGCAACAGTAAAAGGGTATCAACCCCTTAGGCGCGCGTGGATTATAATAAAAAAAGCAATGGAAATGACGGTCGCTATGTTATTTCCCGCCTGAGGGACCGTCGGCTATATCAACACATGCGCATTTACCTTGCTTGCTTGCACGATAAACCCGATTATATCTGCATCGATGGTACCACTCGTACAATTCTCATGGTTCCAATCCAACAGGACTGATCCCAAAGATCTTCGACGAATTTTTAGCGATTTTCACAACAATTTCAACATCTCTTCTACAGACAATCTATCCTCATATGCCTCTCATGTCTCTTCCAAACGTCTCTTGCATCTCCAAAAAACGCGCTCTATCTCTAAAAACTACTATCGTCCCTAACATGCCCCACAATCCAGCAAACAATCGTCTATCACTCTACAACCAAAATGTGAGGGGCTGCTTTCAAAAATGTCTTCTATTTATCTCAACTCTCTGTAGAAGCTGCATGGACGAGGAAGATGAGGAGACCCGCCAATCTGTTCTGGATCAGACCTTTGCTATCTAGATAGAGGAACGCTTCTGGAGGAATAAAGCTGTCAAAGCGAACTCTCTCGTGATACATATAATTGGGATAGTAAGCCCCGGCGATCAGGTTGTTCAATGAGGTCATTGCTCTTGCAACGTGCCTTCGAATCAACTTAATGACGAAATTGTCCACTCTTATTAGGTTCGCCCGATTGTATAAGATAGGATAGAATTTTATGCACTCAGACTCTGGTGTTCTGTATAAGCGAAGACAAGTCCTAAGACAAGCCCTCTCAAACACCCGAATCTCTTCCAATAAACTTGCTCTCACGTTGAACCACACGGGACATCCAAATAAAAGCATGGGCCTGATGAGGGTCATGTAGCAGATCACCTTCACCCTCGCATCGAGTTGGCTGTTATAAAACAGTCTCTTTGTAAGGGCAAAAGCACCTTTGGCTCTGACCAGAGCAACATCTATATGTTGATCCCAAGGTATCTGACTACATTTCGACAAGCAAGTGGCTGTCCGTGTTGTCCAACGATAGAAAACTTTCGCCAATTCTTTCTGGTATCTCTAGAGGCCCGAGACAAAGGCGTCCTAAACAGAATGGTTTCCGACTTCTGAAAGTTGATTTTCAACTTCCAGTCATCGCAATATCGCTTAATTTTTTCGAAGTCACGCTGCAAAAGCATATTAATGACCTCAATCGTGGGACCTAATTTGTACGCTATTAAGTCGTCTGCGTGCGCTATGGCATGGTGAAGTGAACCTATCAGATCACTTGTGTAAATGTTGAACAGAATCGGCGAATTTACCGCACCTTGTTGCAGACCGTTTTTAATATTAAATGTTCCAGCAGAAGTCACATCGCCATTCTTCACGATGAACTGTCTACTGGAGAGCATATCAAAAAGAATATACAGCAGTGGTTTACTAATGCCCAACCTGTCCAGCTTGAAAAAGAGTCCTTCTAACCATACGGTATCGAAGGCCTTCTCCAAGTCAATCAGGCAGGCACCAGTGCACTGTTTCTTGCCTTTGTTCCATTGGATATCAGAAACCAGTTTCGACGCAGCATGAATGATATCATGCCCCGCCTTAAAACCGAATTGATTATCCGTTACTATATGTTTGTCTTCAACCCACTTAGTCAGGACTCTATTGATCACCTTCTCGAAAACCTTACTGATATTTGGAAGAAGACTGATCGAGCGGAGATTCGCCGGATTGGAAGTATCTTTATCTCTTTTGGGGATGGGATGTACCACCGCAGTTTTCCAACGCGCTGGATAATGTGCTATTCATTGCATTATTAAACAGGATGGTATAAATGTTCACCGCTTCTAGTGGGAGATGTCGAAGCACAATGCTCGGTATTTCATCGGTTCCTACTGATTTCTTACTTCTAAGTGATTCGAAGATCGTTTGGAGCTCTTCCTTCGAAATGAACGGGGGTAGTACCCTATCGTTGGTGATGACATTATTTGCCATATTCTCGTCACTGAACTGGGTGAAACCCGAGCTCTCGAATCGCCAATTTACAATTTCATTTCGAAGGTAGAAATTGTGCACAAGGACTCGATTCTCCAGATCGTGGTTCGGGCCAATGATAACATTCGCCTTGTACACTTCCTAGAAAGTCGCTCCTATAGCCTCTACCTGCTCCTGCGGATCCTCGATCACAAAGAAGTTGTCATCATCAACAGCCTCATTTGGATCTATGCCCGCTGCTACCAGTATTTGTTCGTTGTTCGTCGTTCGGGCGATTTTAAGACAAGGAAGGTCGTTCTGATTATTTCTCCGAAATATTTTATTTATTTGCGGGAACATATTCGGGTTGCTGGTGTTTACAGCCCGAATTTTGTTGTTCCAATACAAACTTACAGATGCTCTGTAATGTTCCTTTATTAATGTTTGGAGGTTTTTAATCGACGACTTCAGTGTCACGATCTCCGGGTTATGTCTGTCAGTAAACTGTCTGTACAAGGTTCTTAGTCTCGACAGCAGTCTACTTTTATGTCGGTGCAGTGCGTCAATAGTTGCGTTGCGGAATAAGTCTTCGTCGTCAGTGTGTTGGTACCGAGGTATCGTTTTGTCCATTGTTCGTTTGATTGTCTCGTCTATTAGTCTTAGATATCTGTCAATCTCCTCGTTTGACAGATTTCTGTTGGACGGTGGGTAGAGCAAATTCGAGGAGAGTGCTCTAGTCAGTGTTCTGGTGAAGTGTGTCCAACGCACCCTACTATAATTGTAGGAATGCCTTTGGACAAACTCATCCAATTCCGCAATTTCGTTGGGAACAATTATTTCGGTGCTGAGACCGCAATGGTCACTGTCATACACGAAAGTGCGTAGACAGTTTGTAGTTTGTTGGTTAGTGCATGTCAGTTGTATTCGTGAGTCGAACAGCAGAAGATCCAAGTAGGACCCGTGTTTGGGAAACGACGGACTATCCGTCGCCTTAAGCCCAGGTCTATACATTATACTGTGCCGACCCCACCAATTGAATAGTAGGTTCCCTCTAGTATTTGGTGATATACCTGGAAGCGGGTGGTAGCAGAGTGATTGCCTATGCGGATGACGTTGCCATAGCCGTCTCAGGAAAACATGTAAATACCATTAAAGAACTTCTCCAAGTAAATCTCAACAGATTAACCCGCTGGGCAGATCGCTGTGGATTGGGAATAAACCCCCATAAAACTGATCTTGTCCTCTTTTCTAGGAAATATAAAATTCCAATCATAGACCCTCCTTCAATAAACGGTACCAGTTTAGCTTTCTCCGATACAGCAAAATATCTGGGTCTCATTTTTGACAGGAAACTAAACTGGAAACCTAACATTCAAGAAAGAGTCAATAAAGCTGCAATAGCTTTATTCTCTTGCAAAAAAGCCATTGGGAACAAATGGGGCCTTCAACCTCGCATAACCCACTGGCTACACATATCGGCCATAAGACCGATACTTACTTACGGGGTGGTTGTCTGGTGGACGGCCTTGGAAAATGCAGTCAACCGCATTAAACTAAGCAGAGTCCAAAGAACAGCATGTCTATGCACAAGCGGAGCCTTGCGGTCTACCCCCTCTGCGGCATTAGATATTCTACTTCACTTGACACCGCTCGACATTTTTAGCAAGCAAGTAGCTGCGACTGCAGCTATTCGCCTTAAAGCGACTAAACAGTGGACAAATAATTCATTTGGCCACGCCAATATTCTTAATACATTAGCAATGCTCACACAGAACATCGATTACACCATACCTGAACTTTGGTTTGACAAAAACTTCCATGTAAGCTTCCCCTCTAGATCATTCTCGGAGGAGGATGCTTTCATGGAGGACAAGTCAATCCATCTCTACACAGATGGATCTAAAACCGATAGCGGAGTTGGTGGCGGTGTTTTCTCAGATAAGCTAAATCTGCAAGGATATCCGCATATTTTCGGATAGTTAGGCCGCCATCAAGTCCCTGGACTCGGTCTCATTATATTCTAAAACCACCCTTGAATGCCGATCATCTCTCATGGAGATGGCAGAGCAGTTCAACATTCACCTTTGTTGGGCCAAAGAGACATTCCAGGGAACTGTAGAGCCGATGAACTCGCCAAAATTGGAACCACTCTACCTATTCTACTGGACAAAGGTAGTATAGGTATACCAATCGCTACGTGCAAACTAATACTAAAGCTGGATGCCAATAAAAGAACTGACCTTAGGTGGACTGCTGGGCAAACATGTCTAGCGACCAAACAGATCTAGCCAAGGCTGGATCTGAGTCGCTCTAAGTGTCTGATCCTTTTAGATAGGAAACATCTCAGCGCCATAATAGGTGTCATTACCGGACACTGCCTCATAGGCAAGCACGCAAGAAGGCTTAGCGCTTTTACTAACGATTTCTGTAGAAGTTGCATGGACGAGGAAGAGGAGGAGACAATCCCCCACCTACTCTGCACATGCCCAGCTCTCTCTCAGAGAAGAAAGCTTCGTCTAGGAGCTTTCTTCTACAACGACCTAAACGATCTAGAAAAAAATAGATGTTAACAGTCTCCTACGCTTTATTATAAGCTCAAACTGGTTCCAGTAGTAAGAAGATCATAGATCCACGTGGCATCACAATGGGTCAATAGGCTTAAGTGGGTTGGTATTTCCAACAGCCACTCTTACCTAACCTAACCTAACCTAGTATTTGGTGTATTATTTCCCCAATCACTAGGTTTGGCGTTGAAATCTCCGCCGATAATAAAATAGTTGTCTTCCAATTCCAGCCTCAGAAATCGAAAAAGTGTCTCGAGCTCTGAGATAAATAAGGAGGATTGAGTAGCCTTAGGCGCATAGACAGACACCATGTACCGCTTTCCACTACGGAGAGGGATATACACGATGCATGCTTACAGCACCTGGAACCTACGTACTACACGACTGTATACTCTTTTAAAACGTATACCTTTTCGAACAGAAATTGCAACGCCACCTCCCTGAATGGAGTTGGGTCGGTTTCTCCGTACTATTTCGTATCTTCTGTGCCTCATTTTGTGTCTCTTGGTAAGCTTGGTTTCGCTAACCAAAAGCACATCAGGGGCTTGGTCTTTAAGCAACTTAAATAGTGCGGCTCGTCGTTCGAACCTTATCAGTGAATTCACATTCACAGCAAGGAACTTCAGGCTTTGCTCCGCCACGTACGTACCCATTACGGCAAAAGGTGCGTTAGGCCAGGCAGCAGCGCGTATACTTTATCCACCCGCGCGGTCTGTTGAGTTAAATGACGTTGGAGCTGAGCTATTTGCCCCTGGATAGAGAGCAAGACAGCTAGCATGCCAGGTACTGGTTCCGGTGCTCTGGGCGCTGGGGCCTGAGAAGCAACCTTCGCTTGCTGTATCGTATTTCCCATACTTGCCGTTATTTGGGCGTAGGTAACATGGGGAGCAACGGCTGGAGTTTGCAAATGCACGGGTGGACGTTTAACTTCCACTTTCTGCTGCCGGGCCAGATTTATACTTTTGATGTACTGGAATTTGGGACAGCCCCGTGTTCCTACATAAAGCACAAGAAAGTTGGCTTTTTTCAGATGCTCCGTCCGAGTGCATTCCTCGGACTTGTGGTTCATTTCGCACTTCACGCGTCGAGGCTGGGCTTTAAGACTGTGACGATACGTGGACGAAAATGTTTGTAGCGAGAGAGGATGTAACGTACTAGATGAAATGACGGCCGCAAAACTCTTAAAACTCTTGGAACTCAGGTAACCTAAATTGAGTGCCGTTTTCAGATCTTATGGTGTTTCTGCGAACGCAGCAAACCTATTACTGATTTCAATGTAATTAAGGGCATTTTGACGATAAATAGGAATCTGGCCATATGCCACATATGCCTCTCGATAGCAATATGGCCAACTAGTGTACTGCTTTGTGGGAGTAATTTAAGTTGATCTGAAAACTGGAGCACTGGTACATATAAGCTTAACCTGCTTGGAAAATAAGGAGCCAATTCCTTTTAAATACTCAGTAGCTACCTCGACAAGCCAATTTGAATTTGATGTTTTATTCCGCTCTCGGCTACAACTGAGGAATTGATTTGGAAACCATCAACCACCGAGTCGTAATCTTATTTCCGATTTATTGAAGTGCCTATCTGGTCTAGTTCATAGCGTAATGGCCCAGCGCTGTAGGCCTCGAACAAAGTCACGAACTGAACTAATGTCCATACAGGTATTGGTTGGAATTTTTCTTCTAATCACTGGCCCATACCTTTTCTTAAATAGTCATCCCGTCTGAACAACTGACGCTTTCAAAACCCGTATCTTATTTATACACTGTATCCATTTAATCATCGTGTCTATGACTTAAAATCTAAATTCCTCCAATGTTCACTTCGAAATTTAAGTTTGCTATCAAAAATTCCAAAGAGTCAACACTTGTTCACAACAAACAATATCAGAAATCCAACAAATGAAAATCATCTCCAACGCAATCCTCCATGTACAACCCGTCATTGTTAATAAGGGCCCATTCCATAAAGCGACTCACTTTTGACTCTTTCATACCATTTAACGTCAGGCTCTAAAGCAATTTTTAAGTTAATGAAGGAAATACGTGTACGCTATTCAAACCGTAGAAATGTCAAAGGACACTTTGGAACAAAAGTGCAGCATCCCAAGAACCCAGTCAACTCGTCACACAAAAAAAGAAGCGGGAAACGTTTTCCTTCCATAGCAACGTGAAGTTTTCTAGTTAAATCTCATCCATTGTCTGTGATTCAGAAAGGACCTAACTTCAACAAACGACCGACTGTCGTAAGGACCAAAGAACGGTGACGATGGTGATGGCGATGGCGATGGCGACACTATAGCACTAGAGAAGAGAAAGTAAAGCGAAAGAAAACAGCAAAACAAATTGCTAGGACTTCCTAACAATTTGTAGGAAGTTTTGCCCAATTTATTTATTTATTTTTTTTTTTTTACTTTCTCGTTGACTCTACTCCTGTACAGTGTACAGTCTCCTGTTCGTTTACGTCATGTTTAAGAAGCACAACGTTTTTGACATTCATTTTTGGGAGTTCCACTAGAGTGGAACAAAAGGTCATAGAGGAAATGTACCCGAACCGGTATCCTGTAGCATGATGTGTCCTTGTCTAGGCAGTTCTAAGTATGGAACTAGGGAACACTGAACGACTGTGTGATATCTTGAATTTTTTTCTTTGCTGAAGAAAAGCAGCACAGAGATGAGGTATAAACTCAATTGGATGGATTGCTTTTTGCCCTAAATGAAAGAAAGGAAAAAAAATCGAGAACAAGTCAAAGGAACCAAAGGATCTGAGGAATCCGAAGGAGTAGAAGAATTTTTTGTTTTTTAGTGGATAGAGAAAATTTATTTCTACAAACGATGTGATTTTCTGTGATACGAGTACGGTGCTGGGGAAGGACTTAGATTCTGATTCGGATTCGAAGAGTCTGAATGCGGTATTGTGAAAGTCGATTATTTTGATTGAATTTTAAATTCATGCCCCGAAAGAAGTAGGTGACTGAGAGTTGTAGGAGCTCCACAGTACAAACCTAATATGAAATTAATTTAATTCGAGGACAAATGAGTTTGTCCACGAGGAGAAGTTTTGGAGGAGTTTAAGGTGAATAACCGGAAAGGAGCAGGTGCAACTAGGTGTTCACTTTAAACTAAAGAGATGCGGCTTCTCCGATAGAAGAAAAGTCTTTACTAGGCGAAGGGGGTTTTCAGTTTGAGTTGATTTTAAACTTTGACGACCTCATTGCCTTTGTCACTTTGACACACTTAAAACGCGTGTTTCCTTGAATAACTACAGAAGAAGGCGCAAGCTCACTACAAAAACGCGATGGAGGATAGACATCATAGAGTCCTTGAAATAGTCCAGCCACATGTACGAATCACATAAACCGCCACAAAGTTTTGCTTTCGAATGTCTGTGACGATAATGACTTTTTCATTTCCGCCTACAAATTCTTAATTGGATTGCGATCGGGGGACTGAGAAGTCCATGGCCATACCGACACTTGATGGTCCCGCAACCAGACATTTACCAGTTTCGATGAGTGCTTGGAATCGTTCTCCAGTTGGAAGCGACATCTTAACGGCATATTGTCCTCAGCATATAGTATCATGACGTCCTCCAAGATATCACGGTAACTTTCTTTGGTCATGATATCCTCCCTCTACGTTTCACTGTTTTTGTTTTTTTTTGTGAACCGAAAGTGGAACTCTTTTCCTTGAGGACGCCGAACATTTCTACCACTGTGGGAACCAAATAAATTAATTTTGGTTTTATCACTCCAAAGAATATTGCCAAATCTCAAGGCGAAATCCTTTCTTGCTGGCTCTTACGTCCCATTTTTAACAAATGCTCTAAAATTTTTGACAAATTTGTAAAATTTCGTAAAGTTTAAATTTCGTAGGAGCAAACGAAAATCAGACCGATCCTTGTCACTATCCAATCCAAGATGAAATGCGGCCTTCTCGTGGCGCGCCTGAATAGCTACTCCGGCCCCCGCTGGGTAGTGAAGTAATGCATACAGTGAGCCCTTTCCGACCAGAATGGTGGTTGTGCTGTCTGGCTGACGACCCACTTAAGTAAAAAAAACAAACACGGACCCCCTAATCAAAAACAACACGACGCGAAGAAGGACTACGATTTGAGAATATGCTCCTGGAACGCAAGAGCGCTTTACATCGCAGGAAAATATCCTCAAGCGGGAATGATAAAAAGAACAGATTGCGACATTTATTAGAGCTGTCACAAAAGGTTACACATATTCTGATGCGGGCTCATCGTGGGAAAGCTGCTCAAATCGAAAGTCATCGATGTTAAGCCCATCAGTGAGCGCTAGACTGTGATCCGCCGTCATTGCAATATTCTATGACATCAGCTTCATATGTAGTCACGCCCCTACCAACGAGGCTGAAGAACCCATCAATTAGGAATTTGTTGACTTCCTGGATATGGCCTAAGGAGAACATCGTATCATATTGCCTCCATATAACGACAACAGGTAATGGCTTCTGACTCGCAGACTTTGCGACAGCTAGTAGCACGAGGTTCCCTCACAAAAGAATCCGAAAAGCAACCTGGCTAACTCCAGATGGTCGAACCGCCAACCAAATCGACCACTTTCTTATTGACGGGCGTTAATCGTCAAATATCCTGGATGTTACAACATTCAGAGGGGCAAACGTCGACTCTGATCATTACCTGGTATCAGCCCGATTCAGAGGTCGACTGTCAAATGAAAGAAGGCTGCAACAACATCCAAAAAGCAGTTCCAATATTGGACACCTGAGAGCCTGAGACTACAGATAGCGCCTAGACGAAAAACTCTGCAATATGCCATCGCCTACTACAGACGTCAATAACACTTGGTCATATTGCTGCACTTCCATCAAGAAGGTGGCCGAAAACAATCTGTAGTATGATGATGAATGTGTGCAAAAAAAAAACAGATCAGCGTGGGATGAGTATAGGTCCAAAAGAAGGGAGAAAAAACGACTACTGCGGAAAGAGAAAATATCCTTTGGAGTCTCCCAGCTCTTTACAAATACCAAAGACCTAGTCACTGGCTTTAAAACGCGTCTCCAAATACTTTGAAATTTCGAAGGTAATCTCGTCAGTGACCTCCCTGTATGTTGTGTATGTGTTTAATCAACACTTCCAGCAGCTGCTTAATGGACATGACCAAAAGAGATTGATAAGGCAAGTAGAGAACACTCTCCAGTAGAAGAATTAGTTCTCCCGCCAGGCTTAGAAGAAACTATACAAAAGCTAAAGAACAACAAAGCCTCTGGCTCGGGCCATCCGTCTGAACTTTTCAAAGCCGGAGGCAATGTTTTGACAAGGAGCATGCATCAGATCTTTGCAAATCATGGGAGGAAGAAAGCATGCCCGACGACTGGAGTATCAGACTATGTTGAGAACTAAAGATATTTTCTTCCAGATTTTTTTATTTTTTCGGTCACTTCTGGGACTACCCTCGTATTTGATACATTTTTGGACTATTTTAATAATTTTGTTGGACCTCATATTGAATTTGATTTAGTAACAAATTTAAGGAGACACTGCTGTCAGATATGGACCTTAATTTTAGCCGTCAGTCATTTAAACTTAGCGCTGAGTCTGAGTTACTTTTTCATTTGAATACACTACCAATAGTTTTTTTGCTCCGGGATAAGTTCTAAAGCTTTCTGAAGCGGATCATTGATGTTCCTTTCATTAACATGATCTAGTATTACATAAATAGGAACTTTCTATCCGCTTTTCATAAGATTCATGCTTCTGCGCCAAACATCAGAATTAGTATAGGGAAGGACATATATTGTAGAATGCCTTCTGCGTTGCTTCAGAGAGAGATTTATTTTCAGTTGACTTCTTAGTCCAGAAAAAAACTGATTAGCAACAGTGAATCCTCTCTTCTAGGGATGCATTTTTTTGCGTTGGGTATCCTTTCGTACCGACATCATATTTTTGGTTTTGCCCTCGTCTTTGTTTACCTAGACTCTGGTATCAATTCAGACACCGACACCAGCGCTGAGATCAAACTTACCAAACACTGCTTTTATGGTCTAGGAAGGAAATTGACTAGCAATCCCTGACCCTATCTGAAACCCTAATAATCTCAGTCATATCCTATGGCGCAGAGGCATGAACTTAATGAAAAAGAGATGAGGATGCTCTTGGCTTCTTTGAGAGGAAAATTCTTTGGGTGATTTTCGATCCCGTACTGACTGTAAAACGACATCGACTTAGCCTGAAGGGTGAAGGTCCAACGACTCATGTAGAACTCCGGTCCGAAGAGTCTTCGAATCCACACCAGAGGGACAGCGAAATAGAGGAAGTCCACTGCTCAGGCGGCGCACGCAAATAGAAGGGGACCTCAACCAACTTAGCGTGCGAAACTGGAGACAGCTAGCTAAAAATCGGGCTGACTGCAGACTCTTGTTGTTTGAGGCCCATGTCCACCCAGGACTGTAGCGCCACCTTAAGTAAGTAAGATAAATTACCTGCACTACTAGCACACATGGTATCAGCGAATAGCACCAGCATAAACCGGAATATACGGAGGAAGTGCTTTTCACGTTACCAGCTATAGCTATCCCCAACTTCTAAATGAAGACATCAGTTGCTATAACGTAGATCCAGGTCCCAAACAGTCCTCCTATAATCCTTACCTAAAACACCTAAAAGTAGCTGTCCAGGTTTTTAACGCAGTTTGGCTGTTGCTACGGACGTAAATACTTCGCCCCCTTACATGTACGAGTACAGTTCATTGCTATTTTGATTGTGTATGTCCCCACTGAGAATGCAGGTGCATTCTTATCAAACAGCAAAAGTCCGGTTTGAATTACAGCAACCTTTGGGATTAGTTGTTATAGAAGTCATTTGTTTCTAACAGGAAAAATTCTTTGATTATAACGCCTTAGATCTCATGTCTTGTCGAAAGCTGCGTCCACGCTACCTACTTAAATCAAAGAAGTTAGGAAAGTACATACATTTGTTGATTCGTGGAGAAAACGCATACTAAGAGTCGTTCCGTGAAAATGCGAAGGCTGTTATTCCTACCATATTCGCACAGCCACCGACATTGAGAACCTGATTCTTCAACGAAGCGGTCGTATTTTGACTTGTTTGAGACAAACTTATGCATAGAAGTTGCACGTCCGCAGGTCCGAGTGTTCCGATATATTTGTAGGAACAGATTCACTGTTTTGAATGGAGCTAACTATTTGATCTTTAGTGACCCCCTTCCTCCTTTTCCGTCCAACTTTAAACCTGCATAGGTTTGAAACTCCATCTAGCTATTTTCTAGTCGCCGATACTCCTTTTACACTGTCCTTCTACTCGTTGTACGCTCCATACAGAGACGTACCTCTATTTGCCTTAGTTCGGTAAATGAAATCCATTTCATGATTTGTTGGGCAATACAATTTTCTTCCTTATATACGTTTCTGGCCGGTTCACCCGCAAAGTTATATGTAGAGTAAGAATTTGTCCATGTTTCCCAGACATAGATTTACCTAGGTTTACAGCTGATTTGTAACATTGACGATCATTGCAATCATTATACAGCACAGACTCTCCGACAAACCGCAACGATGGCCACAGGCTCACTTTATACTTATCCAGAAAACTTTCGAGCATACAAAGTACTCATAGCTGTTCAGTATTCTGGGGCCAAAGTGAAAGTGGCCGAATATTTTGTTTTTTGCGAGACAAATAAAACTTCGGAATTGCTCAATAAGTTCCCAACTGGCAAGGTGCCTGCATTTGGAATATCTGATGGCAAGTACCTCAGTGAAAGCAATTCCATCGCTTACTTCTTGGCGGCGCCAATGAATACCAACAAGCCTTAGTTTAACGGTGGATCAACTTTGTACCCGCCTCATTCTCCTGGGTGTTCCCAGGCATTATGCCTTTGGCCAAGAACAGCACCGCTGCTTTGGCCATTCTTAACGAAAACTCACTCATCACTCTGACCGATATTGTTATATTTACCAGTTTGCTTCAATTGTACCAATATGTGCTGGAGCCATCTCTACGTGCGCCCCCTGGCAATCTCCATAGATGGTTCAACACAATCCTCAATCATCCACAGGTTCAAGCCGTCCTAAAGAGCAACATCATATGCGAGAGGAGTCTCGCACTCTCGATCCAAAGAAATACGCCAAATTCTTGGGCAAAACTGGTACTGGTGCCGGTGCCGTTTCTGCCAAGACCGATAAGAAGAAGGAGGAGAAGAAACAGCAAGAAAAGAAGCTAACTCCAAAGAAGGAAGGAGGAAAAAGAAGAATTAAATGCCGCCGATGAACCCAAGTCAAAAGATCCATTCGATTCTATGCCCAAGGGAACCTTCAACTTTGACGACTTCAAACGCTTTTATTCCAACGAATACGAAGCCAAATCGACTCCATACTTCTGGGTGAACTTCGACCCAGAGAATTACTCAATCTGGTTCGGCGAATATAAGTACAACGATGAACTGGCCAAGGTGTTTATGAGTTGTTACAACCTCTTCACAGGAATATTCCAACGTCTGGATAAGATGCGCCTGTATGCCTCTTTGGCGAAGACAACAACAGCACAATTTCCGGTGTGTGGGTGTGGCGTGGACAGGATCTCTCCCCCTACTGGTAAATCGATTACGACTGCTACGAATGGAAGAAACTCTTTGCCTAGTTTGATGAACCCAAGAATTTGGTGATACAGTATTTCTCCTGGACCGCGCCGACAAAGCAGATAGCAAATTCAACCAGTGAAAGATCTTCAAGTAAACATAAAAGTGGCTCTACCCAGTTCACAAATCTAACGCCCTAAGTTTTGTCCAGCATCTGTCTAGCTTAGACTTTTTGCGACTCATTTCCGTCTTACTGATTGTACGCTGACCGTTCCTCTTATATTGAGTGGTGCACTCTTATTCGATTTCGATAAAGAGACTTCAAAATCGCCCTTAATGTAGAAACCCCCACTCAGTCTTTCAATCCTTGGGACTATTATATGTGATAGAGCTAGAAACTCAACTGACAGAGTCTGTCAAAGCCGGACTATTTGTTTCTCTACTCATGGTACCCTTGCATTTGATTTTAACTTTTATTGCTCAGCTTAACTTTACTTAACTTTTGGATCTACAAAGCTTAAGGTAGCCAATATTGTCATCTCGGTATTTTCATACCGTAACAAGCTCAAAATTGACCACGAGAGCCTTTGTGGATATCCTTCTTCTCAAACGAGCCTATACCTTTGTATATTTCACATTATGTCTTAAGGCGGATCAGCACTTTTCTCGCTGCAGAACTTTGCCTGTGTAGCTGCAGCCAGAATTGAATTTCAGAGCACTTTACACTGAATAACTCGAAATTTGATTTTAGATAAAATAACTACACTCTAGGTGTACCAATATGTTTTCCCAAAATTGATTCCTAGAACCTCTTTCCCTTCAACACCATCATTTTCGATCAAAAAGCAAATCCCTTGAACATTTGCTTGCTGCCTTTGCTTAAAACAAAACCGTCATCCGTGTTGCATCTTTCAAGTTCCAAGCTTGTCAACCTTTCTCTCTTTGGCAACTTTTTTATTAAATTTCACCTTAAATTGCCTGAAATCCATTTGCTTTTGTGTAAATGCACTCTGTCTGCTTTCTAACTTCCACTTGAGTCACTTTACCTCTATCCCAAGGAATTCAGGAGCAAACGCCGCTCCTAACCCACTCCCACTTTTCAACAAAGAACAGTCAACCGACATGACAACTTCCATCCAACTCCTACTCTGAATGGCAAGGGCAATAGACTTCATCGCCCTTAAGTGCCCTCAGAGTCAGAGATCTACTCGTAGTACAACATGGGAAATACAAAAACACAAGAATCAAATAATTTAATTTATGTTCCTAGATACGAGTAGTCGTACAAAACAACGGAACATAACAAAGAACAAGAAGAAGCACAAACCGAAGACCAAGACCAAGAAGCCTTTAACCGCATGGAACAAGTGTATGCACATACGCCATCGTACGTAGGACTGTTCGTTGCTGCATAAATGTTATTCGCGTTCCGTTTGGATAGAAAGGAGTTTTGTTGCAAGAGTACCAGTACTAGCACAAGTGTGAGACGAGTATATTGCGCTAGCTTACGACGAAAGAGTATCCTTCTGCAAAAGGTCCTCTAGGTCTTAAGTGGCCTCCATTTGTATGGTAAACACACACTATCCGCCTACACATCATATTTGTACAACACACACACATGATGCATATTGAGAGGGTGAAATGGGTGACATTTTGAAGTGAAATTTTCCATTGTCTAGCAGAAGAGTTTCCTTTTGTTTTTTGTTTTCTTTTGTCTTTCTACTCTCAAAGGAGAATGTATGATGAAGGAATAAATTTGACGAATAGGCAAGGGCGTGGTGACTCAATGAAATTGATTATCCTGTTGAGAGAGGAGTTAAAGTGGAAAATATTTATGCCAAAGGGAGCACTGAAGTAGCGCTTGATATTGAAATTCAGACGAAATTAGAGGTACGAATAAGTGCCGAAACACAAAGAACATAAGGGCTTCGGATAAAGGCCTGCAAATAGACCTTATACCTTTCAGACAATTCCCAAGGAGAACTCGTTCGTGTTTCAACGAATGAATCTCAATGATTTCGAGAGTAATCTCATGTTAGATCTTACTTAAATCCACATACTTCAACGTATACAGATATGCTGATATATTCTTTCATCCAAAGTGGTATGTCTCTTAAAAGGCCATCTTCCCACACTCCTTCATAATTTCTACTTGTAGAAGAAATCTATTGTATCTATTTCATGCGATATTTTAAAAATCTCACACTTATCTCACATACACGCTACCTTACATGACAATAAATGATGTATTAACTGCAACAGTTGTTGGCAATTGCAATCTGTGGGAGATCTTTAAGACCGGAAAAAACATTGAAATACTTCTGACGCAGATTTTTGTGAAATTTCTCTCGTGACATACTCGTACAGCTGTTTTCCCTCTAAATACGAGATTTCCGATGACTAGGTAATATTTACATTGAAAAAATGTTCCCCACTTTTGGTTTGTTACTGGTTAATGATACCTGTATCACGTAAAATTTCAACATATTCTCTCACGCCATAAATAAATCACTTTTTGCCACTACACCTTTAATTATTTCAAATTCAAGACTAAGCCTAAAAGCTCCCAATTGGCCAACTGGAAAGCTAATACGTTTTTATTTTTAAATTTTTTATATTTAAAGTTCTTTATAATACGCAGCTATTCAATTGTCAAGGCCATTATTAAGCCCTCTTTCCCGAATCAAGTTCTCTCATTTATGAGAGTATCAATGCTTCAAGATATCATTATGTGAACAAGCTCTCCATATCTATTTAAAGAGATTTAAAATGGTTTATTCCGAAATTTGCCAGATATATGCATGTTAGTTCAATTTATCTCATGACATATTATATATTTGATGATTTTGTTTAAAAAGAAAATATGCGATTTCAAAATGTTCTTTTTTTTCGTGCAACATTTATCACAAATATGTCACAGCCTTCCTATCGCATCTGTTGTGTCACGGTGTTCCGCTTGTACGCTGATATTTCGTTTTGCTACTAATGAGCATAAAGCGCTGTTGATGAAATCTCGATCCACTACTACTAATATAAGCTGGAGACCAAGCGACTATCAAAACACTGAATTTTTCCTGGCGATTGAAGGCAAACACGGTGTTGCCTGGTTTTTGAAGTGAAACTTCTTATAACTTGTTGGCAAGTAATTCCGAACTCCAATGAAACCAAGGTTAGGTTAGGTAAGAGTGGCTGTAGGAAATACCAACCCACTTAGGAGTATTGCTCCTAGATGAAGTTTTCTTCTCTGGGAGAGAGCTGGGCATGAGCAGAGTAGGTGGAGGACTGTCTCCTCCTCTTCTCCATGCAGCTTCTACAGAAATCATTAGTAAAAGCACCAAGGCTTCTTGCGTGCTTGCCTATGAGGCAGTGTCCAGTAATGACACCTATTATGGCGCTGAGATGTTTCCTATCTAAAAGGATCAGACACTTAGAGCGACTCAGATCCAGCCTTGGCTAGATCTGTTTGGTCGCTAGACATGTTTGCCCAGCAGTCCACCTAAGGTCAGTTCTTTTATTGGCATCCAGCTTTAGTGTTAGTTTGCACGTAGCGATTGGTATACCTATACTACCTTTGTCCAGTAGAATAGGTAGAGTGGTTCCAATTTTGGCGAGTTCATCGGCTCTACAGTTCCCTGGAATGTCTCTTTGGCCCAACAAAGGTGAATGTTGAACTGCTCTGCCATCTCCATGAGAGATGATCGGCATTCAAGGGCGGTTTTAGAATATAATGAGACCGAGTCCAGGGACTTGATGGCAGCCTAACTATCCGAAAATATGCGGATATCCTTGCAGATTTAACTTATCTGAGAAAACACCGCCACCAACTCCGTTATCGATTTTAGATCCATCTGTGTAGAGATGGATTGACTTGTCCTCCATGAAAGCATCCTCCTCCCAGAATGGAATGATCTAGAGGGGAAGCTTACATGGAAGTTTTTGTCAAACCAAAGTTCAGGTATGGTGTAATCGGTGTTCTCTGTGAGGATTCCTAATGTATTAAGAATGTTGGCGTGCCCAAATGAATTATTTAGTCGCTTTAAGGCAAATAGCAGCAGTCACAGCTACTTGGCTGCTAAAAATGTAGAGGGGTGTCAAGTGAAGTAGAATATCTAATGCCGCAGAGGGGTAGACCGCAAGGCTCCGCTTGTGCATAGACATGCTGTTCTTTGGACTCTGCTTAATTTAATGCGGTTGGCTGCATTTTCCAAGGCCGTCTACCAGACAACCACCCCGTAAGTAAGTATCGGTCTTATGACCGAGATGTATAGCCAGTGGGTTATGCGAGGTTGAAGGCCCTATTTGTTCCCAATGGCTTTTTTGCAAGAGAATAAAGCTATTGCAGCTTTATTGACTCTTTCTTGAATGTTAGGTTTCCAGTTTAGTTTCCTGTCAAAAATGAGACCCAGATATTTTGCTGTATCGGAGAAAACTAAACTGGTACCGTTTATTGAAGGAGGGTCTATGACTGGAATTTTATATTTCCTAGAAAAGAGGACAAGATCAGTTTTATGGGGGTTTATTCCCAATCCACAGCGATCTGCCCAGCGGGTTAATCTGTTGAGATTTACTTGGAGGAGTTCTTTAATGGTATTGAGATGTTTTCCTGAGACGGCTATGGCAACGTCATCCGCATAGGCAATCACTCTGCTACCACACGCTTCCAGGTATATCAGTAATTCGTTAACTACTAAGTTCCAGAAAAGGGGAGAGGGGACACCGCCTTGCGGCGTACCTATACAGACATATCTTTTAGCAGAAGTCTCACCCAGCTCCCCAAGTGAGCCGTCTACCTGCAGAGTTGACAGCGCAGTCGTGATTGCGGATGTGTTGACGTTGTTAAAGGCGCCCTCTATGTCTAGGAAAGCAACCGTTGTGTACTCCTTATATTGTAGGGATCGTTCGATGTGGCTAGTCAGAGAGTGCAAAGCCGTTTCCACCGACTTTCCTTTACAGTAGGCATGTTATGCCGTAAACAGAAGTCTTGGATCAACTTTAGCTCGAATATGGATATCAATCAGTCGTTCTAAAGTTTTCAGAAGGAATGATGATAGACTTATAGGTCTGAGGTCCTTTGGGACTACATGAGAACATTTTCCAGCTTTGGGAATGAATACTACATTGACTTCTCTCCATAACAGTGGAATGTGGATAAGTTCTACACAGCTCCTCATAATATTTTCCAACACTGGTAGAATAATATCTGAGGACCTCTGTAGCTCGGCAAGTATAATACCGTCCGGACCAGCAGACTTGTATGGTTTGAAGCCATGCAGCGCCCAGAGCAGTTTGTCTCTCGTAATCAGATCATGAATTTTGGTCACGGTTGCAGTAGGCCTGTTTGGGCTGCTACTGGCTGCGAGTTGGGAGCTACCTGGAAAGTGGGTGTCAAGAAGCAGGTTGAGTGATTCATCACTTGAGGTTGTCCAAGAGACATCGGTTTTTTTCAAACAGCTAGGCATTATAGGATTTGTAGAGAGGATTTTTCTTAGCCGCGATGCCTCAGAGGTTTCTGTGATTTTGTCACAGAATGACCTCCAGTTCTTTTTTGTATAATTTGAGGTATTCTTTGAGTTCTATGAGTCCAAGTCGGTCACTTTTCTCGTGCTTTTTGCTGCGTTGAAAAGTTTTTTACAGGCGTTTCTGAGCAGTCCCAGTGCCGATGTCCACCAATGTGGCTTTTTCTTGAATCTTGGTTGAATAAGAGGGCAGGAAGCGGCCATAGCCTGATTGAGAGCCAGAGTAAATTCCCTGACTTTCATGTCAAGCTCATTGATGTCACGCGGGGACTTGATAGTCCAGAGGATAGCGTTTCTGGCAGTATTCCTCTATATTTTGTCCAATCAGTTTTCCGGTAGTTCCGGAAAGCTGGTTGGCTGGGGGGAGCATCACTCAGACTGAATTGGATGTATCTATGGTCTGAAAAGGAGTGTTCAGACGATACCATCCAGTTTGTTAGCCTTTGGGTGATGCTGTCGGAGACAAGAGTAATATCTAATACTTCTTGTCGGTTTTTTGTTATGAAAGTGCGCTCATTGCCAATATTGCAAATTAAGAGGTTAGTACTTAAAATATAATCTAAAAGTGACTCACCTCTATCATTGATGTCGGTACTGCCCCATACCGTATGATGTGCGTTAGCGTCACATCCGATTATGAGGCCAGTTTTTTGCCTTCCCGCTTCCAGTACCACCCTTTCTAGGTTATCACCAGGGAGAGGGCCCACTTGGTCGTGGCCAAGGTAAGCCGATGCCAGCCAGTAAGAGCCTTTGGCAGTCTCTAATCTGGCAACGGTTAGGTCGGGGTCACTGAGGTTGGGAAGTAGAAATACATTAAGGCTACGTTCCACTAATATACAAGTTCTAATCTTAGCTTTGTCTCTTCCATAGAGCGGAGCGTATGTGGGTGTCCTAAGACCACGAACCCGTGGTCTTCTACAATCCATGGTTCCTCGATTAGGATTATGTCTTCTGCGTTTTTAGAAAAAAGCAGAATGAGTACGGCCGAAGCCTTTTTTGAGTGGTGGAGATTAATCTGGAGAAACCGTATCATTGCTACAGTTTTCCAGAGTCGCCTCCAACACGGTGTCGTTGAGGTCCTCCGATTCTGAAGATGTGCCCAAGAGCTCATCTTCTATCTCTGATCGTGTAGAACCTCTAATTGCTTCGTCATCGGTTTCCATTTCCAACAGGGTGTCAGAAGAGGAGACCGACGGCTTAATAGTCACCTCGGACAGATTGGAGTCGTCGCTATACAATTCTGGAAAGGATATCGACGCTCCTAAACGAAAAAGCGACAAAAAACGGGATGAGGTAGCGCGCGTGGTGAGGCAGCTCAGGCTGCTTCTCGTAGTAGAGAGAAGAAGAGAGAGGGTAACGCGCGTGGTGGCGCACTAACTCGGATGGAATGAGCCATGAGCGGTAAAAAGGGCATCGTGGGTTACTGCACAATGCACTATCACCACCATCATCATTGTCATCGTCAAAGTACCTACCTAAACTTCACTTGGTAACAACATAAAAAGCATCATCAACACGTATCGGAAATTTTCAGCTTAACGACAAAATCTGGCTTGGCTTGGCTTGGCTTTTATTTGTCAACGCCGAGAAGATAAACAGCATAGAACAGCCCAACAACAGAATTGCTACCACGACACTCCGCCAAATAACTCATTGGGAAGTGCCATGGCCAAATTGCATGCATTAGAATAAAAGTTTCTGCCGCATCAACAGTACTCACCCGGCATTTTTTGTTAACAAACATGAAAAAGTGGCTCGCAGAACGACGGTCCTTTAATGGGTCAGAATCCTATTTTAAAAGGTTTAAAAATCAAATTGCAGAATTTGGCGAAAGTGTATCATTTTAAAAGGTCTTTATGTTGAAAACTGTAAATGTGAAGAACTTGCTAGGTAGCTTCTTGCATTTTTTTCAAACAGAACATTCTATATTTTATGCAACGAAGTCACCATTAGTGAGTCTGATTACTTTATCTTTATTTAGAATCTTGTTCTCAAGCCATCAAGGAAAGCTTAAGTAGTCCATAGCACTTGAAGTATAGACTCCAAGCAACAGTTCAGACAGTGATGTTTTACTTTTTCTACATATGAAAGGGTTCGATGAGATCTATCATCATCTAGCTAACAAGACCATCCAAAGCAAGTAGCTGAGAAAATGTTACGTCTTCAATTTTTACCTCTCACACAATCTTCCGAAAGAATCGGTGGGCATTAAAACGTCGGGAGTTCATATCTTTACAGAATGGCTTTCTATAATAAATACAATAGCGGTGGCCGTGGTGTAGTAGTACTATCAATCGCTTCTCACTCGGAGGGTCAAGGTTCGAATCCTGCCCGTGACAAGTCCTTCAAGTTTTTCATTTGTGTAATTGGAACTCAGACAGAAAAATTCTGCATGTGAAGGCATAACACTGACACGTAAATTTGGCTGTTGTAGAGTTTCAAGCACAAAAAAATACTGCGAATTATAAACTTCGAATCGCTCTGAGTGAAGAAAAAACTCTCCGTCCTATTCGGACTCCCCCCCTGCGAATTATAAACTTCGAATCGCTCTGAGTGAAGAAAAAACTCTCCGTCCTATTCGGACTCCCCGTGCGATTTTTTAGTAACAGGAGCTCTGGTATCATTTCATCAGGTCCACAGGATCCACAGGACTCTCCTCTGTTAGCTACTTTACACTTCAAAAAGATTGTCATTGACGACGTAAGTCATTTTCTTCAGGCATCCAATACCTTTTCCAATGATGCACGCGACCGACTTAATTTATATCATCTGATCTGCTAAGTGAACGTATAGCACCTGCAAAAAAGTCTGCAAGATTCTTATCTGCTTACAGCTGGGGCTTGGGTTAATCACTATGAACTGAAAAGTAGAGGCAGGATCTTATAAAATACCTTCCCGACACCTGAGGGCTTTGAATACTTTAGAAGCGTAGATCACCAATTTATAAGACGCACATGTCCCTAAAAATTCAATAAGGTAATACTTTCATGAGGTTCATCAAACAAGATCAACTTGAGTCTAAAGGCCTAGCTTTAAGTATAGTAAATAAATATCCATAAAGAAAATGTTAATAAAGTCGAAAGACATAGTATAAGAATTAAGAGTAGCTTAGAGCGCCTGTGTGGGGCCAGTAAGTTAGTATAAGATTATTAAGTAATTGTAAGCTAGCATTTAAGCATTTTTTGTTAGAATGTAAGAGTTAGTGTTAAGAAAATAAAATGCATTAAAACTGAACTGAACTGAACTTGAGTCTAAAGACTGTAAATGGCCCCATATTGGGCGCCAATTTTTTTTTTAAAAAGAAAATTAAAATACTTTTTCACCCGATAGAACGCCACTAACTTTTGAACCCCCTATACCTTATTAAAATGCTCTAAAAACCCAGCTCATTCATCTTACAAAATCCCTCGTTGATTTAATAAAGAAATTTTCTTGTTTACTGGGAACTTAAGATTTATGCGATATGAAAGACATATGCCAAGAACTTGCTGAGATAAGAAAATAAAATCAAGGCAGCGCTCTCCCTTAAAAAAGTGATGTTTTCAAAATTCAAGAACTTCCAAGAAAAATAAACCACCACCGTCAAAAACCACCACCGTCATTTACTGTCACCCTCGTACAAAAAGCACATCTGACAGCTGTACCAACTAGTTTTCGCGTGTGCTGCCACCGCATTTTCGCTGACATCTGCCCAAGTAGTCGCATTTTGAATCGTTCGCCCACTGTCTTACTCTGCAAACCAAACAAGAAAAAAAAAAGGAAGTTATCAATCTCTTACCAGAGATCTTCCGGAGGGTGCTTATTCAAATTTCTCCGAACCATCCCGCCCTCAAAAAGAACTGAAAAGTAAAATTAAAATTCATCCAAATAAAATATGCAAAGCAGAGGGCTCATCTTCTATGTTCTGTTTTTTGACTGCCCTCCTCTCAGCACTGGTTTGATGTCGAAAACTTAGTTCTGCCCTCCGTTTCATACGAAATCTTCCCTTCATGAAACTGAAAAAAAAAACCTCGTTTCCGCCCATCTCATTGGGAATTTAAATAAATCTAAAATGTGTTGCGCTGAAAACAAATTGCGCTATTTTCATCGCCATCACCGTAGTAGGGGTACTCGAATACATAGCTAGCTGGTCCGTTTTAAAGATGGTGTGGTGGC
The DNA here is from genome assembly GCA_949129095.1 of Volucella bombylans. Lineage (NCBI taxonomy): Eukaryota > Metazoa > Arthropoda > Insecta > Diptera > Syrphidae > Volucella > Volucella bombylans. The sequence continues at coordinate 17,649,107 of OX422142.1, read as the reverse complement.
ACCACTAAGCCGATGCAAAGCCTGCCGAATCTACCACCGGCACCAAGGAATTGTTATCATCATCAGCTGAGCCTAGGGCAATGGATTTGGTGCTACTCCTGCCGCTCCCGCTACTACAATAGAAGTACGTACTATTGGTGCTGCTACACCATTGCCATTGCTTTGGATGGCGCAAATAAACATCCGGAATTAGATTAACGAGAAATTGCTTAGAAGGAAACGCAAAATAGAGCGAAAAATAATTTTAAATTATTTAACGGCAATGGACGACCGGTGGTGTGTCTTGCTTCTTCTCTTGCATCTCTAGTCCTGTGAGAGTATATACAGAGAATCCCCCAATCCTAAGATGCAATGAAATAAACAATTTAACAAGGATATAGGGCATCATCAGCAAAAGAGGAAAAACAGGAGAACAAAACAAAAAAAAAAACAAAAAAACACCAACCAAGGCAAATTAAATTCCAAGCACACAGATAGTCCGTGGGAAAGGACGAACGATAAACGGAAGAAAGGGGAGAAGGAAATTCAAAAATTCAAAAGCTTCAACTTCGACAGTGGTGCCCTCTCACACTGTTTTAAGACCTAACTCTCTACTTCCGTTTCGATTCTTTTGCTTCGCTTCAAAGTTTAAAACCAACGACAATGACGTTCAGGACGTTGAGGACGTTAAGGCTTTGTCCCAGGGATAAGAATCACCAGGGTGAAGAGTAAAGTAAAGAAGTGGAAAAAGAAAAAATCCCGAATGAAAGGAACTGAATCGAATTAGTTAAGGCTTGCGGAAACTTGCTAAAAGAAGGAATGAAAAGCGGGCGCAAAAAAAAAAACAGAAATGGAAAATGGAAAATCCCGAAACGAAAATCATTCAGATACCACAAAAGGACTTAGCCAAAGTGAAAAACACAAGCACAAATTCCCTCTTCCCAAATAGCGGTGGTGCTGGTGGCAATGGTGAGGATAGAGGGAAGGGCTCAACAAGACAGGCACAGAAGCTAAAAGCCGAATGAGAATCAGAAAAAGGACTTGAAAAGAAAATTCAATTTAAGCATACCATTAGTGCTGGAGCAAGGATTTTGTATATTGTAGCGCTCCCATCCTTCAGCCCTGACATCTACTCTACGGGTACATACCATCCAGCTCTCATATCCGTATTGCACAACCGAGGCCAGGACAGCCTTGACTGTAGTTGTCGCTTAGAGGTTTTTCTCCCTCCTCTCATATTGTTTTATAGGCTTAAGGGTATAACGATTAAAACCGAGACCTAGGCCTGTGCAGACAAAAGCACACCGGGGACACGAAGGATGGGAGCATTTAATAAACACCCCCTTCCTATGCCTATAGTGATACTCCCGGCCGGTGATTCTACTGCTGATGAAGGAAACCGAAATGTCAATCAAATCCTTGAAGTATATCCCTGGAGTGTCCTTGTTTTTGTAGTTTTTTTTCGTTTTTTTTTTGTTTTGTTTTGTTATGTGCAAGAGAATGAGTGGTTGCGCGCTTGGATTGACGAAAAGTGGATGGGTCTCGTCTCGGTCTCGGAGTGATAATTACGGCTTTTGACTGGCTGCTTGTTTCCCTCTGTACTCGTACTAATGCCTGCTGGGCCTTTCTGCTGAATTCTTTTGAGGTGTCACCTCAAACAAGTCTCACCTTTTCCAGTTCATCAAACCGATTAATTTGGCAAAAAAGAAACTCAAGAGTAGGAGTAGATTTTTTTTTGTTTGCGGCTTCTGTGTCCGTCTTGACGGAAGGAAAGAACATTGGAAATTGGAACCGCAGGCTACAACTTTAGAAACATTATTTGAAGATGAACTTTTTGTTGCTTCTAGTTTTATCCTTGAACGACAAAATAGGGCCAAAGAATGTGCGTTTCTGGCAAAGGCAAGCTCTAGACATCACAGGAAATTGAATGGTTTCGACACTTAAAAGAAGACCTAACAAGGTGAAGATAATGAGAGAAGTCGTTGAAGCATAAAATGGTTTGCGGATGAGTGTGGTCTATGACGATCTTTTGTGGTGGATGAAGTAATTTCAAGAGTTTTTCTTCTTTTGCGTTGCTGGTCTAGAGTACTTTGAGCGACATTTTAATTTTGTTTATAATTCGTGAATAGTGCCGGAGACAAGGTGCCGAAATGAGATTTTTATCCAAAGTTACTGAAGATACACTTACGGAAGCCCAATCCTCACAATGATCTTCCTGAGTGAGACACATCCTAAATGAGCTGCCATCAGGCGAACATACTTTTTGACATCTTTACTTAGTGCGTTTGATGATTTTCGCTGGAAAATGAAAACCAGTGCGCGAAGATCAAAAGGAAAGATAATTGGCCATTACCTCAGATAACCGGACCAAGTATCTCAAAGACATGATGGCAAGTATAGGCTGAATTATGTTGCAATTTCAAGCACATGGCCTCCTCGGCTGTTTGATGAACCGAATGCTGTCAGTTCATTTTTAGACCAATCTGTCGAGCACTTAATATTTTATTTTAAGTCTTAAGTAGTGTGCGGTCTACCAACATATATAAAAAACAACATCCTCTAGAAGAATGAGATTCACAGTTGACAACCCTGGCAAATGATTAAAGGACAATGATCTTTGGTTCTGCATGTGAAATGCTCGAACTCTTAACATATCGTCGAAGATCCTCGACGAAAAAATTAGACGTAACCACCAAACAAGAAGAGCAATGGGGTGAATCGGACAAAAAAGTACGAACAATTGGAGAATGCTACAGACAACGGACGCACCAAGGACAATAGTCGCAGCCATTATTCGAATGTGGATCCACCGCAAGAGGAAAACTTAGCGAACAGGTCTTGATCTACAGACATGTAAGCGAACGCCTGAAGTTGATCCGCATAAAGGATAAATTCGCCAACATTACCCTCACAAACGGCCACGTCCCGACAGAGGAGAATGTCGTTCTTACCAAAGATTGCTTCTACGAGCTTCTGGACAAAACCTACGAGCAATGCGTAAAATACGTAAAAATCGTCCTTGGCGACTTTAGTGTCAAGCAAGAGAGGTACATCACCTTAACCACTGTTGAATATCCCAAGCTAAAGTTGAAACAGGGAAAAGCTGACATGAATTTGTTAACCGAAATGAAGGTAATAGACAAACTGAATTCGGTAAATTCAGCCTCCCGACAGCGTTCATTGGTGTCTGGTATTCTTGAATTAGTTTAGAAGTCGTAAAGCGTTTCAACAAGGCTCTAGGCGCAGCTTGGCTGTCACTACAGATGCAAGCGCTTCGACCACTCCAGGGGTTCTCCACTATATAGTTCGTTGCCATCAGGATTGCGTGTATCTCCGCTTAAAAGACAGAAGCAAGCTTTTCCAACGCGTAGTAAAATCTAACGTTGACGTTCTCTAGAAAGCCACCAGGACCGCATCTTACAAGGGGCATTCGAAAGTAAACAGGACTTTGCATCTACAATCAATGTCGTATTAACCAGCATCCACAAAACTAGTGATTAGTGATTAGTCTACGCCGTACTTTCTGGCCAAATTACACATGCTGTCAAAAAGCATTATCGAAGGAACCCTCAATATCGATGAAAATGCCGTGGTCGTATTCCTTTTTATCAAGTGCGCCTTCAATCCTTGCTACCGGATTTTGAAGCGAACTCTCGCAAAGTCTTCCGCGTTGGTAGGCGTGTTACGACGCAGACGTAGGGCGCATTCCCAAAGCGGTTTTGCGCACATAGATCTCAATCATTCTCTTCATGATCTTCAAGAAGGGTGAGTCAGACTTAAAGATAAAAAGCTCTTGGCGAAATTGTAGTCCTTTTTCGGTATAAGAGCTACTCTCACTGTTCGTCAGGGTTTCGGCATGTATGTCAGTGCCAAGCTTGAAGATTCTCTTTAGAGTTACCAGCAGCAGGCATATACCTCTTTTGTAACATGACTGGGTATATACCATCAGTGCCAGGCGGCTTGAAGCCATCAAAGAAAGCACCAGCGTGGATAACGCCCATGAAATACAAATATTCAACTCACTAGCAGCTTCGTTATAGCAGCTTCGTTAATAGCAGCTCGTTGTGAGATGGTTCTCATTAGGGAAGTGAGCCCCAAGCGTGAGATGGAGAGTCATTGCTTTCGAGTCAGTGTAAATGCCATCAGATTTTCTGAGTGGTTCCAGCCTGGTTGATCTTCTTCTTTTGAGGGCTTTGACCAGCCTACTGGTTTCACCGATAGTTTCGATCTTTTCGCAAAAATCTTTCGATGTGTCTATGGTCTGCCATGGAGAACTCTGATAGTACTTTCCAGCCAGTAATCCCCTTAGCGCATCTGTTTGTTAAGTGGACTACTTTCTGTCTTACCCTCGTAACAAAAGTTGGCTGAGAACCAACATTGATGACAGCCAAGTCAGACGATAGTATGAAATCCAGGAGACGATTACCTCTCACGTTATATTTGCTACTATTCCAAAAAGTGTTCTGGTCATAATCATCGCAGCATAATGTAAGACCCATTTTCTTGCAATCACAGTACCCAATGTATTTGGCTACCGCCTTCGATCACGGTGACCACCAAGAATCATAGGGAAAATAAGGAGACACTACGACGAATTTGCGCCATTCTCCGTTCGTTTCGTAGCTCATATGTGCAGCAACTAAGTCTTGGTTACAAAATTGCAAAAAGTTTAGATGGTGAGAGTGAGTTCGGCATACAAAGACAAGTTCTCGGGCTTTCCGCTCGGTCGTCATAAAGTGGTGTGAAACTCTTTAAACACTCGAAACCACAGATGCGTTTATCCTACGCCCATTGTTCCTATATGGATACTATGTGAGATTTCATAATATATTTAACACGGAAAACCTACGAGTACATGCAGTAGCACACTTGGAATGTTGAAGGTTGATCTGAGTCCAAAAAATTTATGAGGCACTGGGATGGTCGTCTCTTATCTCTTCCAAGGTGCAGATAGGGTCATAAGTCATACGCAGATTTAATGGTCTCTACAGAAGCTTTGTCGTAGCCCACAAGAAGAGAAAAGCCGACCTCGTTTTTCCGATTCTTTCTTTCCCTGTGAAAGTAGATTTTCCACCTTTCAGTACCGAGTCCAGGCTTTTGGGAATGAAACGCATCAGGACATCAGCCGTTTCCCTGAGTAACCCCGGAGTCCAGAAGATGGCTCGCGTCAGCTTGGATTGTCTGAAAACCTCGAAAATGTTAGTCTTCAGAGGGGGGATTTGAAGCACAGACTTGTTCAACCATTCACTCTAAGAGTTTCGTTTTCCATATCGTAGACCTCAGCTTGGATGAAAATATTCTCTGCTTTGGCTAAAGCAAGACAGTGTTTTACAGTTTTTTTGTTCAAACAATTGTCATATATGTATGCGCACCGATCTCGTCCCTTTCCCTCAGAACTGCGGCTCGTAGAGACACCGGTTTCAGCAGGATATTCTGCACTAAGAACGTCACGATCAGAGTTGTTTCTCACCCGGGATTTCGCCGACTTCTGTCGTCCAGAACTACGACATTTGCTCGTTGTAGCACTGAGCTTATCTGTACTTTATGTGCATGTAAAACCACCGATGTTTTCGACGATGGTGTTAACCACTTCATGTCATTTTCGTGCACCGGAACTGCAGTCTTTGTTGGTTGTTACACCGGTTTTATCCGAGCATCGTGAGTGGAGAGATTTATCGACAGAGGAAATGCTGGAAAACTTCATCCTCTTGGTCCTATTCGGGATAGAAGAAGAAGGCGCAGTTTCAGATCCGAGAGATTAGTCGGTTTCAGGTCTCTTCTTCGTAGCCACTGGGGGAGTTTGACTTTTAGCGCTCGCGCGTTCGACAGCACTTGTCGTCTCTTTGCGTTATAAGTTTGAAAGACATCTTCGCTTTCTTTTCAACTGTCCCTTAGATGGTAGTCCTTCAGAGACACACTCTTCTGGAGCCCGTTCCAACTTTTCAGTTTCCCGAAACGCAGTCAAAAGCAGTAGATACTCTGACCAACCACTGGTCTATTTTGATGTAGTTTAACCCTAACAGGCCGGGCCTTTCCGGTACTCTGTCCATTGTTGCAGCTCAATCTACTGAGAATGTCGTAGAAAGGGCCTCAGGAGCCATCGGAATCAAGTGATTCAGCTGATCCTGCGACAGCGCCTAAATCGGCGAGGGGTATTGATAGTATGTTCGTTTCGGCCTCTAGAATCCGTTCCCTGACCGCAGTCGAAAAGACCACGGGTGGATTATCGCTATTGCGAGTACCACTTGGAGTATTATCCTTTCGGTTCACCTCCATACTTTTAACCATTTTATGTCAAGTTTGGGCGCCCTTGGCACTTAGTTCGATATTTCAACTGGATTCGTTTCAAAACCTGAGGGCTTTTGACACTTAAGGCGTTCTGCCACTACAAGACAGCCAAAGAAAAGAAGGTCATCATCTCCGTAGTTGGTACTTATTCATGGCCAGCAACGCACGGCGTAGACTATTCATAGGAAGTTGCCTAAGGTCTTTGGGAATGATTTTGTTCAATGCCCTACACTTTCGGTATGATGTGGTCTTTTTGCCTTGATGGATTCAAATTCGCAAAGTTCTCTTGATAGCTTTCCTAACAACTCGCTTTGGAGCTACCTCCCTGGGTCAGCTGTTCTCTAGAAAACTTAAAGAAGACGGACAAACGGTTTCCCTCTTTTGTCACCGCTTCCGGCTGTCTGGAACATTTATCAATTATCCTGAGGGAATATGAAATCCTTTCGATGACTATAATGCATGCTCACTATGAAGATGCTGGTGATTTGAAGATGTCTTTTCCAACTTTAAATGGTCGTGTATGAGCGGTTTAAGGAGTGTGAAGTCGACAATATCATGACGTTTATGCATTTTTTATATCTTGGCGGTAGAGAGTCGCCCCATCAACGCTTACTGTCTTAATAGACTTGGATAAGACAGTAAACTTATATCCGATAAAACCAGCTCATGCATAGTTGGTTAAATTCGCCTTGCATTCACATCCACAGGTTTAGGCCTTTGAAAAATGTAAAAGCAGGGAAAAAACCACAGGACTAAGACCAATTCAAATTCAGCTCATCATAAATTTCCAACTGCAAATTCGGTTTAATCCCTCAAAGTGCGGATTTCCTTATTCATAGCAATTTTTACTTCCACGGCTATGAATAGCTAAATATCAACTGAAGGCTTTGTTTGGCTTTGGATTCTGATTCTATTTTGATCCTAAATCCAATTATAGGCAGATTATAAACAGAAGAATATTCTATGGTGAGCAACAAAATTAGGTTGAACTTTATCAGAAATAGTCTCTAGACGCTTTTCATTTGAATACCACTGTGTTGCTGCCCTTTATAATACGAGCACATTGACAGCAAAGGCCATCTCCCAATTTTTGTAAGGTAACGAAAGGTACACTGCGATGTTTTCGATTTTCCACACGAAAAAGTCTTGCAACCCGAAGATATCATCGTAGTGCCGTAAGCCTTCCTCCTCCTTCTCCATTCACCTCCGACATTTACTCGTACGTATCTCCTAGACTGCGTACGAACGCCTTCAGACACATAGTAATGTGGATCTATATCGGGTACACAAATTTCATTTCGCTTGATTGCATTTCTGTGGTAAGAAGTTAATCGAAACCAATTTGTTTTTGGCCTAACCGCAGGTGACCTCAATTAATAAAGGCCGGTGTTGGTTGGCATGTAATTCACGATATGTACTCGTACTAGTCCTGAGGGATACAACACAACCGCCCCTCCAAAATGATCCGGCAAGCGGGGTTAGAAGAAGAAAACAAATGTTGTGGTGATTGATTGATTAAACCATTTGTAATGACCTGTTTTATGGATTAGTGAAATTTCATTTTGGATTAATGGAGTAAACCACCACCGTCTCACCACCTACCTCAGCCCACACCTATGCCATCGCCATCAATGTTAAAACTGGGATTGTTTCGTTCGATTGCGAATTAAGTTGGCAGGATGGCTGTGAAGGGGATTTATTGGTTTTGGCTTACCCACAACGTCAGATTGGGTTTACAGTAAAAAATTAAAAAAAATAAATTTGCTGACCTTAGTCTAGGTGCTGTTTCAATTCCACAGATAGAACAACGTCGATTGATACCATTGAAGCCACCTCCACTATGAAACGCCATTCCTTCGGCACTGCATTCCTTATTACTTTCCGATATCGAAACTCATTTATCTCGACATTCATGCCGTTTAGCCACAGCCCATAATCTCAAAAACCCATTGAATCCTTGACGTGTAGTACACATATACTCCATCATGCCGATAGGTAGTAATTCCAAGGAATCGACGTTGCGTGTTTGAATGGGAAAAATTCTCAAACTCAAGCGACGACGAGAATAAACAATTAATGTCGGTTGCTGTAAATTCTTTCACGCAAGGAGTTGTTGTGCCACAATGAGGATTGTAAGGTTATGTACGGACACTACTTCATGTTGTTTTTTTTTTTTTCAAAATTCCTCCAGTTTGACACACTCACCAGGCCCGTTTCGGAGAGATCTATTTAAGATTTGCTTTAAATAGAATCGGCCAACTTTTAGTAATTTATTCGATGAAGGCTGACACTCTTAATAGAACCCAAATTTGTTCAATTTTGAAAGTGTACTGGGATTCGCCCAATTTGCTTGTGACTTTCCTAAGGGTTCTTGCTGGCTGAATTGCATGCATGCAAGAACTTTATAAATTCTTCGAACTAGAACTTCAATATCGTTCACTGAACGGGTGTAAGTATAGTTTCCTGCAAGCGGCAAGTGTAAGTATTCTCCTTCTTCCTGTTCTTGTCTTTAATTTTTGGAAAATATTTCTTTTGCATTTTTCATGCAAGTTTTCCAATAATTCACTTGCGTCTTAAAAGCTACGGACATTGACAATTTAAATCCTTTCTAATTTGTGTGGACACGCGTGAGTATTTTCATTTTTATCTTGTAATCTACAATGTACGTAATATAGGTGAATTGAATGTATCTCTTATTTTTCGAGTGCATGCACGTAAATACTAAAAAACCAACAGGAGATTCCACAATATATAGAGTTGTGTTTGATACTATCCAAAATCATCCTGAAGTTTCATCAGGCGACACCACACAGTTTTCTAAAACTGATTATCAGAATGAAGTACAAGCAGAATTTTGTGATCTCAAAAATGACATTGGTCTTTGGCCTGACCGCATAACAAATGAAATGATCAGAACTTCAAAATAGCGATGAAGTATCTCTGCAGAATTCAGTTCTTCAAGATCAGCCGCGAGATAGTTCCAACTTTTTTCGGAATGTAATGAGTTTAGTGCAACGAGGAAAAGTCACAGGACGCATCGATCAAGAGCTAGCGATACAAGAGGCACAAAAAATCCAGTATTGGCAAAAAATTTACGAGTATTGTTAATAAAGGGTTTTCCAATGGGGACTTGACAACTTTGAATTTAATTTGTGAACGCACTCTTTCACTAATCATCAAACTGTCACTGTTAATTTATTCAGTTTTCATCATGGTAAACTAAACACGAACGAGCAATGTCTGCAAATTATAAAAATTTTCTACCGAAATTCGGAGTCGGTGACTGCAACTTTAAGAGTGTTAACTCCAGTTTTCGGTCGTAATTCTCGCCCTAGTAGACAGGCAATAACAAGTTTAGTGCAAAAATTTGAGTCTACATATTCGTTGTGTGATGTTGCCGTGTCAATGAGACAACGGGTTGGTCGAAGTGTTGAAAATATCGCTGCCGTTCAGGCGTCCGTAGCAAACGATCCAAATCAGTCAATTCCACGGCGTTCTCAAGAATTGGGCATCGTTCAGACCACATTATGGCGTATTTTGCGTAAGGATCTTGGTATACACCCATACAAGATCAAGCTGGCTCAAGAACTGAAACCGATGGACCATTTGAAGCGACGTACGTTCTCCGATTGCGTTCTGAAGAAGATGCGCCAAGATGATGAATTTCATCGCAAAATCATCTTCAGTGACGAAGCTCTGTTTTGGCTCAATGGGTTCGTCAATAAGCAAAATATGCGTTATTGGTCGGGTGAAAATCCGCATGTGCTTCATGAATCACCACTTCCTTCATGCGATTTAACGCCGCTTGACTATTTTCTGTGGGGCTACGTTAAGTCATTGGTTTCTGCCAACACGCCGACGACGTTGGAAGAGCTCAGAGCCAACAATGAACGCGAAATAGCGGCCGTTTCGGCCGAAATGTGTGGCCGAGTCGTTAAAAATTGGGTCCAAGGAATCGACCGCTGCAAACGTGCCCGCGGTGGCCGTATGAACGAAGTCGAGTTCCATTCATAAATGTTTTGATTGTACTTCAAGCCGATAATAAAGTTTTTGAAATATCTCAAATGGTTTGCGTTTTATTTAAAAAAAAAAGTTGTCAAGTCCTTATTGGAAAACCCTATACAACCAAGTGCAACAGCATCGGTCGGTGCCAGTCAGGCGAAAGTCATAATACCAGAATGGACGTCAGTTAAGCCTATGTGTGAGTTTGCTGTGAATTGCCTGTGCAAACTAAACAAATTACGTAAGAACAACGAAGCTAACTCAGCTGTATACCTAGCTGTGTGGGCAATCATGGGATAGTGCCTCAACGATTTAAGGAAGCTCTGATTTTCTCCACGCACATAAAAGGAGATACGGCAGATCCAGCCAACTATCGATGCCGAGCATTCTTAAATGTATCCCACAAAATGTTGTAGTAATACTGCAGAGACGACATGACACATAAGAAGAAGCCATGCGCAATTTTTTAGATTTTATGGCGGCCTTCGATTTTGCGAATCGAAACGCTTCTTTAGGTTTAATACTATCAATCCGATGAGGGACGGTGTCTGTGGTCTTTTAGTTTTAGTTTTAAATGCATTTTATTTTCTAATCAATAACTCTTACATACTAACAAAAAATGCTTAAATGCTAGCTTACAATTACTTAATAATCTTACACTAACTTACTGGCCCCACACAGGCACTCTAAGCTACTCTAAATTCTTATAACTATGTCTTTCGACTTCATTTACATTTTCTTAGAACTATTTACTTTGTATACTTAAAGCTAAGAAAAAAATTTGTTAACAAAACTTAGCATATGGACATAATTTTTTATTTTTAATAAAAACTTAGTATCTAACTTAAAATAAACCTTAGCCTACCTAAACTAAATGTACAATACACACATAAACACACATAGACGTTATACACAATCATATACATATATCAGTATACACCTTTGTATACACTGATACATGTATATGTTTCTTAAATTCTAACCTAAACCTATGTAAGCCGGCCATCGCTGTTTACAGAGAAAACAGATTGGTCAGCTCTGCCTCATTAGTGAGGCTGGTCCGTAATTGACGGAAACGACGACGAATCATCTTCTCCATCATTCAACCACCAGAAATGCTGGTGCTGCCGAACGACATCCCTCTTATCGCGATTCCCCACCGCCCTACTGAACCTGAGGCGATCCACACTGCCGTGTGCGATGTCTCTGTCGTAGTTGAGTCGCCTGTCCCCAGCTGTCCAAGCGACATGGAAGATTAACGGCACCGCTGATCTATCCTGGATCAACCCTATCTGATCTAGGTAGAGGAATGCTTCCGGTGGAATGAAGCCGTCAGAGCGCACACTCTCGTGGTAAAGGTGATTGGGGTAGTAAGCCCCAGATATCAGGTTATTCGTCGAGGTCATTGCTCTTGCAATGTGCCTTCGAGTCAGCTTAATTACGAAGTTGTCCACTCGTATTAGGTTCGCCCTGTTATAAAGGACCTCATTAGGATAAAATTTCTTGTACTCCGACTCTGGTGTTCTGTACAAGCGAAGACAAGCCCTAAGGCAAGCACTCTCAAACACCCGAAATTTTTCCATTAATCTTGCTCGTACATTGAACCACACGGGACAACCAAATACCAGCATGGGCCTGATAAGGGCCATGTAGCAGATTACCTTTACCCTTGCATCGAGTTGGCCGCTATAAAACAGTCTCTTTGTAAAGGCAAAAGCGCCTTTAGCTCTGGCCAGAGCAGCATCTACATTTTTGCCAAAATACAGAAACTGATCTAGCCAGATTCCAAGGTATCTAACTACATTTCGACAGGCAAGAGGCTGCCCGTGTTGTCCAATGATCGAGAACTTACGCCAATTTTATCTGGTATCCCTAGAGGCTCCAGACAACGGCGTCCTAAAGAGAATGGTTTCCGACATCTGAAAGTTGATTTTCAACTTCCAGTCATCGCAAAATCGTCTTATCTTATCGAAGTCACGCTGCAAGAGAGTATTAATGACCTCGATTTTTGGACCTGTTCTGTACGCTACCAAATCGTCTGCGTACGCAATAGTATGGGGAAGTGAACCTCTCAAGTCGCTTGTAAAAATGTTGAATAGGATCGGCGAATTTTCCGCGCCTTGCTGAAAACCATTTTTAATTTGAAATATTCCAACAGAAGTCACATCACCATTTTTCACGATGAACTGTCTATTGGTTAGCATAGGGCCCCCGACCAATTATCAAGGCTTCGCCTTTTAATGACGTTGTCTAATAATGAACGGGGGCAGAGCAAAGTACTGGTCTTAACGTAAACATCTTCAGATGACGCTACCGAAGGTTGCTACGATTCGATCAGTCACAAGTTGCCGGTCATAGGTCTTGTTGGCGGCTGGACCACCGGTAGTCCCTCCTAGGACTTAAATCACGGTACCATGGGAGTCAGGAGCCCCCCGGATCTCGGTCCGGGCCTGACTTGTTAGAGGTAGGCCCCCTTGTGGGAGCGTCATGGTGGCTGTGGTTTAAACCCAAAATCGCGGGAAGGGTCTTACCTTGGGTTTTCCCTTGGTTTGACCCAATGTAGAGTTGCAATAAGTACTGCGTGCTGCGACCCTAAGAGCAGTAAGAGGTTTTAGGTCGGCCTCGACTCATACCAAGGGTGGAACTTGTGCCGGCAACACAGTTCCGAATTGGTATCTGAAACAGTGAAAATGTTTGGTGAGCGATGGCAAGGCATATCCTTGCTCCCATGGATGTATGGGCATCCCGTGGAATAAGGCCGTAATGGCAGGTATCCACGCAAATCGAGAGACGATCTGTTGGTTAGCATATTATAAAGAATGTACAAGAGTGGTTTACTGATCCCCAACCCAGTCAGCTTATAGAAAAAACCCTCTAACCATACGGTGTCGAAGGCCTTCTCCAAGTCAACAAGGCAGGCACCAGTGCATTGTTTTTTGCCTTTATTCCATTGGATATCGGACACCAGTTTAGACGCGGCATGTGAGATATCATGTCCCACCTTAAAACCGAATTGATTATCCGGAACTATATGTTTGTCCTCAACCCACCTAGACAGAGCTCTATTGATTACTTTTTCAAAAACCTTACTGATATTCGGAAGGAGACTTATCGACCGGAGATTCGCCGGATTGGATATATCCTTTCCCTTTTTGGGGATAGGTTGAACCACCGCCGTTTTCCAATGCGCTGGATAATGTGCATTATTCATTGCATTATTAAACAGGGTGGTGTAAATGTCCACCGCTTCTAGAGGAAGATGTCGAAGCACGATGTTCGGAATACCATCGGTCCCCACTGATTTCTTAGCCCTGATTGTGTCGAAGATCTCACGGAGTTCTTCCTTCGAAATGAACGGGGGTAGGTCACCCTCTCTGGCAATGACATTATTGGCCATATTTTCGTCGCTAAACCGTGTGAAACCATTGCCCTCGGATCGCCAGTTCCCTATTTCATTTCGAATGCAGAAGTCGTGCACCAAGACGCGATTGTCCAGATCGTAATTAGGGCCAATGGTATCAGTGGCCTTGTATACTTCCTGGAAAGTCGCCCCTATGGCCTCAACCTTCTCCTGTGGATCCTCGATCACAAAAAAGTCGTCATCATCAGCGGCCTCATTTGGATCAATACCTGCTATTGTCAGTAACCGTTCGTTTTCTGTTGTCCGGGCTATTTTAAGACACTGAAGGTCGTTTTGTTTTTTTCTCCGAAAAAGTTTATTATTGATTTGCGGAAACATGTTCGGGTTGCTGGTGTTTACAGCCCGAACCTTGTTGTTCCAATATGAGCTTACAGCAATTCTGTAATTTTCTTTTATTAACTTTTGCACGTTTTTAATCGACGATTTCAGTGTCCTAATCTCCGGGTCTTGTCGGTCAGTTAACTGTCTGTACAAGTTTTTGAGTCTTGTCAGAAGTCTACTTTTCTGTCGGTGCAGTGCGTCAATAGTAGGATTACGGAACAGGTCTTCGTTAGTCGTACGTCGATACCGCGGTATTGTAGTGTCCATAGTTTGTTTAATTGTCTCGTCCATTTGTTTTAGGTAATTGTCGATCTCCTCGTTTGACAAATTCCTATTGGACGGTGGGTAGAGCGTGTTCGAGGAGAGCGCTCTAGTCAAGGTTGCGGAGAAGCGTGTCCATCGAGTCTTACTGTAGTTGTAAGCATATCTTTGGACAAACTCCTCCAATTCCGCAATTTCGTTGGGAACTGTAATTTCGGTGCTAAAACCGCAATGGTCACTGTCATACACGAATGTGCGCAGACAGTCTAGCGTTTGTAAATTCGTATCTGTCAGTCGTATACGTTCGTCGTACAGCAATAGATCCAAATAAGACCCGCCTCTGGGAAACGATGGGTTATCCGTCGCTTTAAGATCGAGTCTGTACATGACATCGTGCTGACCCCACCAATCGAGTAGTAGGTTCCCTCTAGTATTTGGCAAATTATTTCTCTAAGGCGGGAGGCAGCAGCGCGTAGATCTGGTCCACCAGCTTGGCCTGTTCTTGCACCTGCTTTTGCAGCTGAGCCATCTGTCCTTGGATTGCGAGCAAGATGGCCAGCATGTTAGGTGCAGCTTCCATTGTTCTCAGCATTGGCGCCGGAGAAGCAACAGTGTCTGTGGTCTTATTAGCAGCGGCATTCACTTCATTATCGAGAAGGCATAGCGACCACAAGAAGCTGTTAGGTCCGCTATAATTAACTTTCCTGTATTGCCATGCGGTTCTTTTAGAAATCTTGTCTCTAACTGTGTGCTCAGTATACGAGAAATTAGCTGATATGACGCAATGGTCCGACTAGCCTAGATGTACTTGAGAGCTTGTCAGGGTGAGAAGTTAAGAACAAGTCCAGGGTGTTGGCGCTATGAATATCAACGTCTGGTACTCGCGTGGACTCATCTACAAGCTGAATCAAATTATTTTCCGCAGCAAAGATCTCAACATACCGTCCTTCGGGTGTTGTCTATCCAGAATGTCGAAGCCACCCAGAACAGAACGATTTCAATATAAGGATACCGGAATACAATTCTTTGTACGGAGTCAGACAGCGTTTCGAATTCGTTTAAGTTCCTTAAACTCTTTGCTATGTTTGCTTCCTTAAGCACCAAAATAGCTGACCTGTATTTAGAGATGATGACATACGCAGGGAAAGGATTACTTCATAGCCCGCGTATATTTGCTACATTCACTTTGAATTCCCGAGTCATTACTACAAACAAACACAAATGAACACAAATACCGACGATGCTCTATCTGAGTTTTATTGAATCAGAATTTCTTGGACAGTCGTAGGTCATTGATTGACTACGCATACTACCTTTCTTTGTTCTCTCTGGGCTAAGCTTTGAGTTTTATTGAGGATAATCCTCCTCTTTTGTCTGGGTTGGAGATCGGCGAAGTAATGCCTGACTCCCGTGATGTGACCTTATTAAATGGAGAGGAAAGAAACGGGCTCAGTGAAATTGATTTCGTATTAATATTGATAAGGACTCATGGCAGTCTACTGATCAAAGCACGACAACTCGTACAAATCCCGTAGACCAAGAACATGAATACAGCTACAAATGCAAGAGACTGCCAGAATGTTTTCCGAACGCGTTTCCGTCAACCACTCTTAGAAACTTTCATCACCAGCATTAATCCGTAGAATCAGTGGCGATGATTTCAGAACATCATCCGAATTGCTCCATCTGATTTGCTAAACTACATGACGTAATATAGTTACGTCACAAGTAGCGCATGCTACAACGATGAATACCCGCTGGCACATGCAGCCAAGCAGGCGACATATCATGTGATGCTGTATACTGGTAAGATAGGGCTGCTGTTGAACACAAACTCTCCTCTGAAAAAAGCATATGGAGCGAGGTAAAGTGGACATGTCAGAGCAATAAATGCAATGCCTGTGTATAAACGCGCCCTTCAGCGTGCGCCTATTTTAACAGAAAGTCGCAGTTGGTGCTCATTTCTTAGAAGAACCACTCTCGTGAAGACGACGCACATATCGCTGTCGGACGAAATGCACCAATCAATCCAGAGGAAGACTAGTAAAACGAGCGTCCAACACGAAATGATGATATTAATTTCTAAACTCAAATTCAACAAATCTGGAATGGCTGTTGACTTAACTGCTGACCTTTATAAAACTGGAGAATGTGGAAGCGCTACTACGGTTCAGTTATACACCTCATAGGCCATGAATAATCTCTAAAATTAACGAAAATTCTGTTAGCAACTATGGCTTCAGGAGTATTCGCCGGTCCCGTCAGCCTTGGCGGAGTTTGGAATTGAAGGCACAACAAAGAACTATACAAAGAACTAAAACTGTCGGTACAGACACATGACACAAGGTCATTTAGCGCGCTTGGACATCAATTCTCCAGTCCAAAAAGTTTTCAATCCATCTCGAAGGAAGTGAAGAAAGTACTAATTTTAAGTGGAGCGCGCAGTTTGAAAGGGATTTTAACCAATTCTGAGTAATGGCAAACTATGGATCAAGCTGAATGGAGACACATATTGATAGAGGTTCCGAACTACTAAGATCGTCTGTAGGCTACTATCAAACGACTCCAAGTAAAGTCCACTAGGTTAGATGAGGTTTACATATTTTCTTTAAACTCAGGAATCCAGTTATAACCTCTAAGTCACTTTTGACATAGCGTCATAGTTATAGATGGCCAACCGTTACGTAAGGACTAAAACCACAGATTTTATCCAAACTAATTGATGATCAGACTTATGGAAATTTGGAATCTTGTTGGTTTTCCTGACAATGTGATTAATATAAAGTTCTTGAATTTTCAATATCGACAACAGTCATGCAAATGAAATTGCGAATTCACGAATTTGAAACCCATCCATCATCCATCTAATAGAACCGACATCCACGTGGAGTTCAAGGTCCAACGCTGTCTGCTTACAAAACTACTCGTGCCATCGTTAATCTACAACATCGATACTGCTCTACTCACCCCAAAAGGTTAGCAATCAAGTCACGATTTTGCGGCTTTAACAGGAAATATTGTCTCTTCTCCATTACGTCCTCGCAGCGTTTCTTTAATAAAATTATCGATCCGAGGGTCACGAGGGAAATACTCGTAACAGAGAAAGAAGAAAAAAAAAACAACAACAACTCTCACTCTCACTCCAAACACACTATAGCAATTAATCACAACATCAATTCATCAAATTGTACTTCTAACCCGCCCAGGGATACACCCGCTTATTTTCGCATCTAGTGCTTCCCAACCACTCTTTCCATCTGACGATCCACCACTTCCGCGATGAATTTGAAAATTTAGCTTTTTTCGGTTTTTTCTTTTTTTCTTCTGCCATAAATCATGCAATCTATTCACAATATTGCTTTGCTGTGGCTCCCTCTATCCTCTGCTGCCATCATCAACAAGCTACACAATTCAACTCTCTGTAGATTGTTCCTAGTCATTCTGACGTAGTCACCAGTTGGAATGAGCATTTTTGTGCCTCGCCTGTTAACTACCACTATTGTCTGGCTGACATTATATTGTCAATCAAATAACTAAAATCCAATAAAAGTCCGGGGGAGTCATGGTGAAAAGGCCAAAATTAGAAGGAACAAACCTCACCGTTTAGCAAAGTCCCTACTCTTGTAGATTGGATTATTCACGTATTCCAGTATCATTGTCTCCCTGTAGTCGTATCCTGTAACTGCTTAACAAAGCCGCTGATATAGCGAATCAAATTAAATCTAAGGCCGATGAGTTCTATGACTACAACTACTCGTACGAAGACTGGTCTCCTACTTTGCAATACACAAATGAATGTGATTTACATTTAATCCCGTTAGTGGGTTTTCGGCATTCCACAGGGCGAACCTACCCCCATTCGGTGTAACAAATAACAAATAACAAACAGCAATGGCAATTGTAAATACGAATACGAATACGAATACTCGTACTCGTACATCCGACCCGGTCTCGGTAACCCCCTTAGTATCCTTAGCCCAACCTTTAGTTGTAGCCCTTGCCGCAGTCGATAGCGACTACAATTCCGATTCCGAATCCGATTCCGATTTGAATCTCTGTGTCACGTAACGACGACATGACTAATCCGAAATAAATCAAATGGTGGATCATTTGCATGTTTTTTTGACATTGTCGTTTGTCGCTGTGTTGTGTTGTTTATTTTTTTTTTTCTGTTTTGTTTCGGTTTGTTCGTTCTTATTTTTTTTTTTTTTTTTCAAAATAAAGTATGGTGTAGGCGGTAAATTGTAGGGCTTGTTGGTATAGAATTACTTGACAACTTTGCGGGTTCTACAGGGGTTAGTAAATGGTGCCTCGCTGATTGGTTTGCCACGCGAGGCAGTAGCTCTTTAATTTGCTGAATTGAGATGTGGTATTGTTAAATGGGCTGCTGAAACTGTTATTGATTTTGACATGGATTCGTAGTTGGGTAGGGAGCCCCACAAATTGATGTGAAGGATAAGTCTGAGGGAGAATGGAACAACTGGTATGTTAATATGGCCAAATAGGCACGACAGACTTGGCTTGTGGGAGCACTGCACCAGCACGCATAGCACATTTGTGGTGGTGTGTGGCATTTTATACAATCGATTCAGAGTGACTAGTACAATATTAAAATTATCTACAAATCTGATTGTTGCTCACGTTAGTATCCTGAAGTCACGATTATGAGCTTATTTCTTATGAGCTCTATCCAAAAGGTTCTTTTAGGAGATTTAGGAAGCTGGTCTCAGACCAAAATTTTATCAATTTCGATGGCAAGTCGTGCCTTTGTAGCTGCAGTGGTAGAATCTGGAAAAGCGAATCTTACCCGCTGAACGGCTAGAATTGCAGCGAACAGAACTCTTGCCGATAGAGTAACTACGATGAAACTGCTGAAAGTCCGTAGCATCGATGCCAAGAAGCGACGGAAGCAAAAGATATGGAAAATACACTTCAGCAGAATTTTAAACGGCGGAGACAACCCGAATTTGGCTGTCAGTTCGAACCAAACATTCATCATGACCCCCCATTAGTGAGGTTTATGTCGGAGCAGCAGATCATAGTGAAAACCTACGAAGTCCAGTAACAGCACCCACAGCGTCAACATTGAATACCTGCAGTCTGAATCGAGCGTAAGTCGGACATTTACAGAGGTAGAGCTCCGTGGTGTTTTCATCACATTCACAGTATGACGTCAGTAACCAGCCTGCAGTTTCTCCAACTGCGGGACAATAGGAAGGCCGCTGACCTCTTACAGACGTTAAGAAGTACTCGCTTGGTCTGTCGGAAACCTGGAGAGTTATGCTTCGTAGAGGTTCGGGTCCTGAAAAGCTATCTTCTGAGCCTTGCCGTGATCCAATTGTGACCTGGAACCCAGACAAGGCTCATTGAATTTGTCCTTCCGAATGCGTTCAGTCAAGTCTTGCATTCACGAACTAGCTTGGAAGTCGTGAAAGGGTTCAACAGGGCTCAAACCGCATCTTGGCTGTCGCTAGAAATGCAATTACTTCGCCCCCTCCACCAATTCTTTACAATATAGTTCGTTGCCACCAGGATTGTGTATATATCCGCTTGGATGACAGACTCCTCCTCCAAAAGATACCAGCGCCGCATTCTAAATCGGCTTTGGAGCTATCCATGAAGACCCAACTATATTCCTTTCCTGGCTGGTCGAATTCGTATTTTTTCTGCTGTCATTGAATCAGATGGCATGTCCATACGACCTGAGTCAGAAGACAGTCGTCATGCAGGTCGCACCAAACCCCACTTCTTTTTAAACGGAAGATACCTTTGAGAGTGTAGCCCATCATATGAGCATGAAGGAGAGAGAGATTCCTCAATGCTGACGCATAGAATATAATTGGCTTTATCATACCCGTGTTGTGCTTCTTAGCACTGCCAGAAGACCTAGAACGCCTTAGAAATTTCCAACGTAACATGTTTAGTCGACAGAAGTTTGTTATCCAGGTTGACCCCCAAATACTTAGCTTCTTGGGTGGTGGAGCCTACAAGGACTAGATAAGTCAGACTAGACAGTATCCTCCTTCTCGTAAAGAAAACAACCTCAATCTTGAGAGGGTTGCTTGAAAGCCCATTTATAGTGAACTGATCGTCGATTACGTGTAGAGCTGCCTGCGCTTTAGAGCAGACAGTATTCACTGAGTTGGAAGCAATAAGCAGACGCAACGACGAATTTGTGCCATTCTCCGTTCGTTTCGTAGCTTATGACTGCAGGAATTAATTCTTGGTTGCAAAATTGCCCAAGTTTGGATAGTGAGAGTGAGTTTGGCGCATAAATATAGGTTCCCGGTCTTTCCATGTTATAGTGGTGTGAAACCCCTTAAATATCTGAAACCACAGACACGTTTATTCCACACCCATCCTTCCTGTATCGATATTATGTGAGGTTTTGTATTCGACACTGAAAGCCTCCTGCATAAGAATGCAGTGGCAGACTTGGAATGTTGAAGGTTGAACTGAGTACACAAAATAGATGAATACAGGGGTGGTCATCTCTTTTCTGCACTCATTTGGAAACAAAATGGAAATTAACCCTGGCGTGAGTCATACCTAGACTTAATGGTCTCGACAGAAGTTTTGTCTAAGCCCACAACAAGAGAAGACCCATCCTTGACTTCGCTATTCTTTTTCTCCTTGTGAGAGTAGATTTTAAACTTTGCAGTGTCGAATCCAGGGTTCTGGGCATGTTCACATCTCCCGCCTAAACTGGGTCGGAATCGGAAAATAGCGCGCGTCAATTTCGGTGGCCTAAAAACGTCGAAGGTCTTAGTTTCCAGGGATTTTCGGTTCTGAATTATCCAATCATTTAAGAGTTTGCTGAATGGAGCACTTAACTCTAGGAGTTCCACTTTCCATATTACAGCTCTCTGCTTGTTCGCAAACATTTTCTGGTTTGGTCAGCTCATACAGTTGATCGACGCAGTGTTTACACTCAGCCTCGTTCTGACAGTTGCTGTTGCGGGCAAAGCCACGATGAGAATTGTTTCTTAGCAGAGGTTTCACTGCAGTCCGGCTTTATTCGGACATGGTGTACGGGTAAAATCACCGCTGATTTTGTTTCTGTCGATAGCTTTATGCGATTTTCGTCCGTTGGAACGACAGGCCTTGTTGATTGCAGCAGCGGTTTCATCCGGACAGATCCATCGACGGAAGGAGTGCTGGAAACTTTCTTCCTCTTAGTTCATTTCCAAGAGATACGTCAGTTTCTGTGGGTGTCACTTGGCCGACCTGTTTCTCTGATCCATCGACGCTGATGGAGCGAAAATGTTAGCACTCGCGTCTTTGACACCATTTGCAATGTTTTTGCGCCGTGCGATTATCTCACGTCTTTATCTCCTTTTCAGCTTCTCCTTAGACGGAGGGTCTTCAGAGTGTGCCTCTTCAGGCCCCATCCGAACTTCTCGGCTTTCCGGGACAAGCCATCAGAAACAATCAATTCTGACGGAGTTTATTATTATTTATCAGTTTTATGGGGGTTTACTCCTAATCCACAGCGATCCGACCAAGGGGTTAATCTGTTAAGAATTAGGTGAAGGAGTTCCTTAATGTTATTAAGGCCTTTTACTGAGACGGCTATAGCAACGTCATCCGCATAGGCAATCACCCTTCTACCATCGCTTCCAGGTATATCAGCAATTTATTAACCATTAAGTTCCAGAGAAAGGGAGAAAGGACACCGCCTTGCGGCATACCTCTGCTGGCACATCTTTCAGCAAAAGCCCTACAAATTTTGGAGTTGATTATGCTGCTATTTAGCATAAGACTGTGACTCGTCTACCTACAGAGTGGACAGCAGAGTCGAAATTGCGGATGTGTTGACATTGTTAAAGGCACCCTCTATGTACAGGAAAACGACCACTGTGCACTCTCTATATTGTAGGGATCGCTCGATGTGGCCCAGTCAGTGAATGCAGAGCTGCTTCCACTGACTTTCCTTTACAGTAGGAATGTTAAGCCGTTGACTAAAGTCTTGGATCATCTTTAGCTCGAATATGGATATCAATTAGTCGTTCTAGAGTTTTCAGAAGGAAAGATGATGGACTTATAGGTCTGAGTTCCTTTGGTACAACATGAGAGCATTTTCCGGCTTTGGGAATGAAAACTGCATTGACTTCTCGCCATGACTGTGGAATGTGTATCAGTTCTACACAGCTTCTCATGATATTCCCTAGCGTCGGCAGGATAATATCTGAGGACCTTTGCAGTTCGGCAGGTCCAGCAGACTTATATGGTTGGAAGCTGTACAGCGCCCAAAGCAGCTTATCTCTTGTAATTAGACCGTACAGTTTTGGTCACGGTTGCAGTGGTTCCACTAAGATTTTTATTGGCCGTGAATAGGGAGCAACCTGGAAAGTGGGTGTCCAGTAGCAGTGATTCATCAGTTGAGGTTATCGTGTTCTTTGAGATCCCCGATAATTTTTGGAGGATAATTACTTGTTTTTGAGTTCATTAAGTGTCTTTATACGAGACGGACTGTGGCTTCAAATTTATGTGTACCACTGGACTCAGCGGTAGACCATTAGAGTAGTTGCACTAAGGATGTACATATGTATCTCTAGAAAAGAAGAAATTAAGTGAGCCTCGCTGAATCTACGCGTCTTGTATATTTGGAGCCAAACAGCTGAAGATAAAAACTCAGGTACCCGATCAATCTTCTGCCAAAGTTCCACACTGCTACCTGATCTTGCTACCTAGACACAGACGGGGGGCATATACCAAAATTTACGTACAGTTGGAATACAATTGAGTTTAAAACTCGTAGCCAGCCACCATGTGGGTTTATATATTTACTGACAGATGCGAAACTCGTTCAAGGAACTCCTAAACTTTAAGTATGGAGAGTTTGTCTAGGATAGCGAAAACCAAGTAGTCTTCCTTAAGGTACGTCGAAAATCTGAGAACACTTCGCAGTAAACCGTGTAGAAAATTCAGAGAAAAGAATAGTGAATATCCCGTCAGCATAAAGATGTTAAATTGTATCCACTACGTTTGCCATTGATCTGTAGTTTTGTGAGCAGCTCCACAGAAATATGTACAATCTTCAGTCTGCGGAACACACAGAGGTGTGCACATCATGGTTTTTAAAACAAATTGCAATATATAGTAAGTTGACTTCTGTGAGAGACGGATATACTTAATTTTAAAGCTGTGCAACTTTAGTTCAGGTCACTGCTTCATTTCTTTTTTGTATGAATAATAGAAAACCCTTCAAATAGGCCTTGTTGCAGGAGCACATTAGGGAGTACCATAAAACGACATCCGCCTAGTGTTCATTTTTCTTTTAGAAAAATTCACATTGTCTCAGCTAATAGAAAGTTCACTTGGAAAATTAAGAGAAAAAAGAAACAAGAAGAACAAACGTCAGCAGAACAAGACTTGTCCTAAGCGTTCCCAGCTAATGAATAAAAAAATCAATTTCAGAACTTGGCGAAACTACGAGCACATCCCTGCCAGGCTGCTCGTATGATATACTGCAAATTGGAATGGAATAAAATTCCTCTCACATACATTCGCTCTTTAGAACCTAATGAAGAGCTAAATTAAAAAGACCATCTTTTCCGACTCTCAACTAATTCCATGCACGACAATTGGAACAATTGACGTCTCCCACTAGCGAAACAATTGAATCAGAGGGAATGCATAAAAAGGGACCCACCAGACCAGACGGGGTGGAAGAACCTAAGCTAGACTTACTGATAAACGTCTGCAGAATATTTTTAAATCCACTCCAATTCGATTTCAATGTTCTCTCATAGAAAATACCGCCTCAAGCATCGAGTGAATTGAAAAAAATAAAATAAAAACCGCTCCCAACCAATTAAGTGGCAAATCACGTTCCCCTTCAACAATCCTGTCGACATTCGACATACAATCGTACAGAAACACATTCAGGCTTTCAGACATTCAGACATTCAGACATACAGTCGTAGAAGCGTACCATCGGGGTGGAAAGCAAGGATTTTCTAGAAATTTTAAATGAATGCACAAAAGAATAGAAATCATTCTCCAACTACCATAACTAGGATTAGATTTGCATACTAAATCAGGGACAAAGGATCGGTCGCCCGCCTGACTGTAGTCATGGACCAAACAATACGAACAATCCGCACACAATCCCCGGATTCCTGTTTTTGTTTGCTTAGTGATTTTAATTTGCTGCAATTAAGTTGGAATCCGTCTACGCGCCCCCGAGGTCATAAAAAAGTGTCGAAACTGCCCAAAAAGGACATGAAATTAAATTTTATCAAAAAAAAACGAAGCAAGAAAGTGACTTTGACTTCATCATCAATTAGGATACGCGTACTAACACCAAAAAAAGTGCTTGAGCTTAGGTATGTACGAGTATTTTACGTGGGTCCTTACTTAGCATAAATGTGTGTGGGTATGGTTATCAGCCCGGTCCCCATGAATACTTTAACGTACTTACGAATACCAGGACTCGTTCGCTTCCTTGGGTAAAATGTACCTTCAACTAATTAACGAAAAATTAGAGAGAGAACGAGAAAAAAAAAAGGACGAACGCGAAAGCCAACTTCAAATGAAACAGAACGCGCGTGCATTGCGTCCCCGTGCTCTGCAAAGGATAATTAGAAAATTCCGTCGCATATCTTCTTTTTGCGAGTCATTTCAATGGGATCCTAATTTTTTTCGCCGATTTTAGTTTTTTTTGTATTTTGATCCTGTTTAACTTGGTAATTGGGTTGCGTGCAGAGAAGTAGTGCAAAAAAAACTTTAAGGATATCGAAATGAAAACGAAGCGAACAAAGTAGGGCTCTACTGTACGCGAAGGGTTCGCTTTTGTGCACTTCTCATATTGAGTACTTTCCTTTAATGTGGTTATTGCTGCTGGTTTGTATGGTTGTATTTGTGTACTGCAATGGAGTCCTTCGAAATAGTTTTGTGTGCTAGTTTAAGAGGAAAACTATATGCATACAAACAGACGTACAAACGTACAGACATATTGTATGTACATAGATACCATTATCCTTGCTTCCACTAAAAGGGTAAAAGAGAAGCGACTTTATTAGTGCACTGCTGGGAAAAAGTTGATCCTTTTTAGCTTATCTAGATGAAGAGTCCTTGCAAGTTAAAATAGCTTTCCATGCGTAGAATATTTACTCTGAAGTGCATACTTTAGTATTTCTACAGACTAATCTACGAACCGGGTCAGAGGGAGCACGAATACATCTTCAAGATATTTTGATGTTAAGAATCAGATATAAAAGCCGATTAAAGGAATTCTAAATTGAGGAGCTGCAATTTCCCAAGGGACGAACCAAGGTTGGTTAGTTTGGTGGTTACTATCTCTAAGGATGTATCTAATTTTTGAACACTAATGTAATTGCATTGAGTTTACCAAAGGATGGTGGTAAATGACAGTCTCTAATGTGCTTCTACGAATCTGGGTCATGGAGAAGAGCTCTGAATGGATGAACTTGAGACTTCCTATCAGTTAATGGGAGAAAATAAAGTAGCCACAGAAAGAAAGGCAAACAGTATGCATTCATTTCAAAAAATTTCAGTTTATTTTCTCATATTGGTTAAGTGTCTGGTTCTATGAGAAGAGCATTCAAAGAACTGAGCACTTCTCTCAATATATTGTAGATGGTATCGTTTATGAAGGGGGACATAAGTGTGGTCTGGACACTTTAACAAAACGTCTGGGCAACCTTCTTCGATGAATGCACGGGTAAGGAGTCACATACTGTATAAGGTATCCCAGCTATCCAATAACTTCATTTTACGAGTAACAAGCGCACTTTGAGGACCGACCTAAGCGACACTCTTCCACGCTTTGCACTTCAAATTGGCTGAATTCTATAAAAAGTTGTTGTGTCGTAAAACCTGACGGCCTTCTATGGCCGTCAAGAAGGAAGAAAGTTATACAGGGAGGGATTATTAAGTGATTTTTTTTTAATCACATTTCGACCAAACTCTCCGATCAGTTGAACTATATTACCGGCTTAATGAGCTTTGCTGGCTTGTCGAACCAGCACTCCAAATTTCCTTAATTTGAAGCATACCGCCTGATTCTAAGACCACGTGAAGTAAATTGCTTGTGAGCACCAAAAATGACTCGATACTGACAAAGCTAGCTTTATGCCCAGATCGAGCAATGAGGAGGGGAATCACCACCGTTTTGCAGTATGATGAATCTGGCCAACTTAAGTACACACGCATGATCTAGATCAATGTGTTTCGGTGAGCATACGAGGACTTACGTATTCGGTGGTTAAATCAATTAAGGATTTACTGGCATTTGGCCAGGACGCTGAAGTAAAGGTGGGGATGGATATACTATACTCGTCCAAAACTTGTCAATCCGATGATAGTCTGTAGAGACAGTATAATGCATACTTTCTTCATACAAGAGACCAAAGACAATGTCATCCCCTTTCATCTTCCTCGACAGCAGTGGCTGGAGCGGCTTGAGCGCTTTCAGCAGCAGTTGGTGGGGTGATGGTGGTATGTTCCTTGAATTCGACCTCGGCAGAAGCAGTTGAGTATTCAATATCCAAACACAGTACAGACAAGTTGGACACATCAGCTTGAATTTTTTGACGCAGATCTTTAGGCTGAATGTCCGAGATTTCTGGCGATAAAATCGAACCAGAGTCAAACACTTGCTTGTTGAGAAATGTTCAACACATTAAACAAGGTAGCTTCTGAAGCACTGAACCAACCGGGGTTCAAAATGGGTACAATTGGGTTGATGATTACATTTGTACCCAGTTGAGATAAAATTCCACGCTAAGCTCAATCACTCCAAAGGCATTGCATATGCACCCTGCCTTAAAAATGTTCCCGAACTCGAAGTCATGAGTGAACTTAAGTCAGAAAAAATAACCGACGTCTACAAATTTACCAAAATGAATTCAGACAGGAAACAAATCCCCACAGGTCTTATGATATTCACCGTCGATTTATTTCAAATTCTAAGCACAATCGAAATTGGCTGATATAAAACCAAAATCTCCGAATATGTCCCTAACCCCATGCAGTGTCGGCAATGCCAACTTTTCGGGAACACAAAAAAATGGTGCAAAAAGCCAGCTGCTTGTGAAACTTGTAATCTTCCTCCCCATGAAGACAAAAGCTGCAAATTTTGCTGGGACCCATCCCCCTTTTTATATAAAATTTGCCCCAGATATATTCAAAGCAAAAAAAATCATTGAGCTAGACGCATTCATTCTGAACGGAACCCCAAAACTTTTCCCCTCGCTTTTGATCACTATTCAACTAAACTCAAAAATCAAACCCGCGAAATAAGCAATCCCATTCCATCCACTTCTTCTTCTTCTTTCATTCAATGTACTGCCGCTGCCACTTCTTCTTCTTACAGTCACTATACAACCTCTCCCTCTTCGTCTCCCAAACACTACACTACCACTGATAATGAAAAAGCAATTCCCACTAAAACCGGTTTATTATCACAAGAAAAAAACATAACACATAACAAACATAACCATTTAACAACACAAATTACAAACATCCAAAAACTCCTCTTACGAGGGAAAAATATCCACCAGTCTCTGCTTCAACCACCTATGAAGTTAAAACTAAATCCTCTTTCGATCTACCACAATCACAACAAGCATATCTTACCAAAAATACTTCAGCATCAACGGCAACATTAATATAACCAATAACACTCAGAGTAAAATCTCTCATCAAAAGCCCTCTCTTCTAACACAAAGTGCAATGATTATAGACATACTCGTAGAGCCTTAACATAATAAATATTTTATCATCAGGTGGGGGAGCGTCTCCACCGCCGATAACAATCTAAAAATACTGCAATGGAAGCTTCAATTGCTTATCAAAGAAATATAGGGTTTTCCAATAAGGACCCTGACAACTTTTTTTTTTAATAAAACGCAAACCATTTGAGATATTTCAAAAACTTTATTATCAGCTTGAAGTACAATCAAAACATTTATGAATGGAACTCAACTTCGTTCATATGGCCACCGCGGGCACGTTTGCAGCGGTTGATTCGTTGGACCCAATTTTCAACGACTCGGCCACACATTTCGGCCGAAATGGCCGCTATTTCGCGTTCAATGTTGGCTCTGAGCTCTTCCAACGTCGTCGGCGTGTTGGCATAAACCAATGACTTAACGTAGCCCCACAGAAAATAGTCAAGCGGCGTTAAATCGCACGAACGAGGCGGCCAATCGACTGGCCCATGTCTTGATATAATACGCTCACCATACTTACTCTTCAATAAATCGATTGTAGCGCATGCTGTGTGGCTTGTGGCATCATCCTGTTGAAACCACATGTCGTCCAAGTCCATATCTTCCAATTCGGGCCAAAAATAATCGGTGATCATGGCGCGATAACGCTGACCATTCACAGTAACGTGACGATCGTTATCGTCGACGAAAATATATGGCCCAATAACGCCGCCGGCATGCAAACCGCACCAAACATTTTTTTTTGTGGATGAAGTGGTTATTCAAGAAGCACATGCGGATTTTCACCCGACCAATAACGCATATTTTGCTTATTGACGAACCCATTGAGCTTCGTCACTGAAGATGACTTTGCGATGAAGTTCATCATCTTGGCGCTTCATGGTCCATCGGCTTCAATACTTGAGCCAGCTTGATCTTGTATGGGTGTAAACCAAGATCCTTACGCAAAATACGACATAATGTGGTCTGAGCGATGTCCAATTTTTGAGAACGCCGTGGAATTGACTGATTTGGATCGTTTGCTACGGACGCCTGAACGGCAGCGATATTTTCGACACTTCGACCAACCCGTTGTCTCACTGACACGGCAACATCACACAACGAATATGTAGACTCAAATTTTTGCAGTAAACTTGTTATTGCCTGTCTACTAGGGCGAGAATTACGACCGAAAACTGGAGTTAACGCTCTTAAAGTTGCAGTCACCGACTCCGAATTGCGGTAGAAATTTTTCTAATTTGCAGACGTTGCTCGTTCGTGTACTTTACCACGATGAAAATGTTGAGTTTAGGTCCATTATTGCTTTTTTATAGAAGGCTTGATTTGTTGATGCTAAAAAGTTTTCAAAGGCTTCTCTGACCTCTGCTCGGTTGCGGAACACCTTTTGCCGACAAAATGAGAAATATCAGAAGAGTACGATGGATGCGGAAGAATTTCGAATCGCAACTGTAGCAGCTTTTGCACCGTTACGTACGAGGTATGGGGTCTAGCATTGTCATGCAACAGGATCGGACCATGCCTATTTGGCAACGCAGGCTGCTTTTCAGCCAATTTCATATGCATTATGTTGATTTCCTCACAATATTTGACTGCATTTATCGTTTCCCCTGGTTGAAGAAATGAAAAGTGGATTGGTCCTTTCGATGTCCACCAGATTGTCACCATAACCTTTTTTTGGGTGAAGACCAAGTTTGGGGGTGCGCTTTGGGTTCTCATCTGCATCCAACCACTGTGATTATACGGTGTAAAAACGGTGCATTTCGATGTTTTAGACTCAGTGATGCTCTGGTTTTTAAACGGCGTAGATTTTGAGCCTCGTTCAATTCATGTGGTACCCACTTGTCGAGTTTTTTCACCTTTCCTAGTTGAGATAGGCGTCGACTTATTGTCATGGAGGATACTCCCATTTTGTGTGCAATTCCCCGCATCATTTTTATTGGATCTGCATCCACCGTTTCTCGTAAAATGGCGTCGTCAATTACCGTTTGCGGTTTCCCACGCGGTTCGTTCTCGAGGCACCGAATGATGCGTTCGTTCACCGCTGTATTCTTATATACGTCACTTATGTTTTTGGCTGCCAGAGATGCATTATGTCCCAGTTTGAACTCGTGAAGGAAAAGAGTACGAATTTGAACCGTCGCACAGTGTGGCAATTCGCACATTTAGCGGGATTTAATTCAAAAATCGACATGCACAAATGTAAATATAAAACGGTTTCTCTTAAAGCTTAAACCTCCCACTGAATGACTGCAAAAAAAATGTATGTGCAACAACAAAAACTGACATCAAAGCTCAAGTTGTGTACAATTATTCGTAAGAAGGTCAGCTTTAAGAGCAAGCGGTAATGTTTTATTTTTCAAGTGATTCGCTTTAAGTAAAAGTAAAATTTTTTTTTAATAAATATAATATTGTTGAATATTAAGGTAAGTTGTTTTGGGATAAAAAGTGTTTTCGTAAAAATTAGGGGTGCTTGAGAGTAAAAAATGAGTGATAAATTATGTGTTCATTAGACCAAAAGTGTAATTGTTCAGTGTTTTTCAAGGTTGAGACCATATTTGTTTTAAAGCCTTATATATGTGGAACCAAAAAGTGTTTTGACTTTTTGCGCACAGGTGCGACACCCATACTAAATTTTTCGTATTTTAGGATGGCAACCGAAATTACGAAAAAACAAATTTTTGATGTTTGGATTTCCAAAATCAAAATTAAGCGCTTCGATGCTGTATTTGCTTTCGTAATGGATTGTTTTAATAATTTTTCATTTTCTGAAGAGGCAATTAAATCATTAAAGGCAACCTTGAAAAATTGATGTTTGAGGTTTGACGAAAAACTTGCCAAAATTGTCGCCATAGAGAACGCTTCGAAAGCAATAATTATGCGTGGTTAAATGAAACAGTATCACAAACTGTTTTCGATGAAATTCCCCCTTCATCTCATGGCACCATGGTATTAGGAAGACCAAGAAAAAGCTTCGAAGAGTTCTGTGAGAAAACCAAGAAGAGAAAAGTACAAACACTTCTAGATTCATTTAGCGCTGAAGAAATCAGAACTGCGAATGAAATAAACCTTAGGAAAGCTGGAAAGAGAAATACTGCGTTTGCAGTTAAGCAATTATCAATATGTTCTCCAAAAAGAGGTTAGTTTTTTGCTTAAGTCAATTTTTTTGTTTCTTATAAATTTTATCATTTATACCTAAGGTGCAATTGTAAAGAAAACACTGGAAACACATACATCTGACTTTTTGCCAATATCTGCAGATGATGCATTAGCAATGATAACAGACGCACAGCTATCCACTCATCAGTACGATATAATACGTCAAAAAATTAATATAAATGTTCCAAATCTACTACCTTCGTACCACAAAATTAAAGAGGCTAAGGCAAAATGCTATCCCGATAGCAGAACTGTGAGTGAGTCTTCTGCTGAATGCTGCTTACAAAGCTTGGTAAATCATAGCATTGAACGTTTATGTTTAGCTCAAAAAGATGTTTTAGATTCTGTTTCGGATTTTAAAACTGGGCTTAAAGAATTGTTCCTGCTCATAAATGGGGGTCATCATTTCGATGAAAACCTCTTTAGTGTTTCCATGGTGCCAATTCAGCTATATTTCTTACAGGAAGAAAATAAAAAAGTAGTTTGGCAAAATCCAGCTCCATCATCCACAAGATACTGCCGGCCTATTAAATTGAACTTTGCAAAAGAAACGACAGAATTGATCAAGATGGAAGTAGATTCAATACAAGAACAAATTCAAATGTTGCAGCCAGTTGAGATAAATAATGACAGCTTTCATATCCAAATAAAACCAATTTTCTTACTTACCATGATCGACGGCAAAATATGTACTGCTTTATCACCTATAAGTTCTTCGTCACAAACCTGTTATATTTGCGCAGCAAAACCATCTGGAATGAACAATTCAACCAAACTTTCAGACCAACAAGCAATGTCCTATTGGCTAAGTCTCCTTCACTCTTGGATCCGATTTATGGAATGTATCCTACATATCGCTTATAGACTGGATGTTAAAGTTTGGCAGGTTAGAGACCAAGAGAGTAAAGAAAAGGTTCAAGCAAGAAAAAAGTTGATTCAGGATAGATTTAGAGCGGAAACTGGGTTATTGGTTGATATGCCAACTCAACAGCCAGGCAATACGAATGATGGAAACACGGCCAGAAGATTTTTCAGAGATGAGGAAAAAACTGCTGAAATAACAGGGATAGATAAGGAAATTATGAAAAAATTTCACATAATTTTAGAAGCGATTGGATCTGGGTTTCCAATTGACATAGATGCCTTCGAAACATTTGCAAGAGAAACGAGAGAGCTATATATCAGAAAGTATGGCTGGTTTTGTATGCCAGTAATAATAACAAATAATTTCTACTTGTATGCTTCCAATTGGAAAACTTTCCGAGGAAGCTCAAGAAGCTAGAAACAAGGAAAATCCAAAATTTAGGGAGCTGTTTACCAGGAAAACCTCACGAGTGGATACGAATACTGACCTTCTTAATAGGTTGCTACTATTCTCAGATCCATTTTCGATGCATTCCAAAAACAAAAAAAAAAAACATTATTTGAACACGAAGTTCTACAATTGTTAAATATACCAACCCAAAAATTATACAAAGCGGGTTTTAGAGGTTTTATTTATTCTTGATTCTCATCATATCGTACAAATCGTAAACAAATGGTAAGGATTCAAAATCAGATTAGTTCTCCAAAAGTAATCAATACTGGTGTGCCACGAGGTTCTGTTTTGGGCCCCATTTTATTTTTGTTATATGTCAATTCCCTTTATATTCAACCTTTTAAAGGCAAAATCACAGCATTTGCTGATGATACAGCGCTTTCGTATTCCAATAATAATTATCTCGATCTTTTTTTCGACATCAGTCATGATTTGGATTTTATTACGAAGATGGTTTACATACCACAAATTGGTCATAAGCAAAAAAACTAAATTTATGATTTTTAATATTCTGGGTATCACCTACGAGGATTTTCCTTTATACTACCATGCACCCAGCTGTATGCGCTTTAGCTTAGTCGATGGTCGCGTTGACAACTTTAACCCTTTAGCTGCCATGGTCCAAATTGTACTTGTTTTTAAAATGCCACCATACAAAAAATCTATCCCGAGAATTCTCGTGCCTGGCATTGAGACAGAAAAATCTGCCCTCAGTGCCATGCCCGAGAATAGTCGGTCTGTAATTGGATGAACTATATATGAGCCTACTTCACTCTCTTCTGCTCTTTATGACGTCACACAAAAGTGACAGGTGAAACGTAGAGGATCTACAATTATATGAACGAATGGTAGCAAAAATTACCAATGTAATTTTGTGTGTGTCAAGTTGTTCAGTAGCTTTTAGCATATTCGAGCATTTTTGTTTTTAAAATTTTGGTTTATAGCACAATGTTTAAACGTCTATTAGATAAAGAAATTTCTAAAATTATAAACTGTGAATCGGACAGTGAAAATTCCGATGATTTTTCATCCACTGAAGAGGCAGATTTATGTATATGTTCCTGGCTCTTCAGAATCTTCTTCAGACGACTCTTACAATGAGAAACAACATTTGGAAAATACACCGCAGCAGCAGTTTGAGGAGGTTTCCCACCAACAAGAGCTTCATGAGGGCGAAATGCACTGTATGGATAGCGAATGAGTTGACATTCCAGCCGACCCACCAGATTTCCCTTTCACAGCACAGCCAGGTTTGAAGTGTGATAGTAATCTAATTCCTGTACAATTCGTTGATTTGTTTTTCAATGAAGAGTTCATGAACGTTTTGGTAGTAGAAACAAATAAATACGCCAATCAAGTGATTTTGTCCCGCAACTTCACGTCAACAAATTTACGTTCCCTCAATAGACTTGTGTGTTGACGAATCTCTTATGTCCTGGAAAGGTCGCCTTATATTTAGGCAGTATATAAAGAACAAAAAACACAAATATGGCATTAAAATATATAAGCTATGTCAGTCTAATGGTAACATTATGAAAATAAGTGTCTATACTGGCAAAAATTCCGAGCAACCAACAGAAAACTCAAACTACATTTGTACTATGAATATAGTTTTTGATTTAATGAAAGACTATCTTGATAAAGGCTATAGGTTGTATACTGACAACTTTTATAATTCGGTTCAATTGCTGAGAGAATTGACTAAGCGTCGTACGTATATCTGCGGTACGTTACGTTCTAATCGTAAAGGCAACCCAACAGTTGTTACTTCCTATAAGCTCAAAAAAGGAGAAATGATTTGGAGACGTTCTGATAAAATTGTAGTCTGCAAATGGAAAGCTAAGCGCGACGTTTTAACAATATCAAACATGTATAATCCAGAAATACTTAGAGTCACCACACGCAATGGGAAACTGGTAATGAAGCCTAACATCATACGTGATTACAATATGGGAATGGGAGGAGTTGATAATTCCGACCAACTACTCTCATATTATAGTGCCGCATTCAAAACCAAATTTTGCTGCAAAAAACTTGGAATACATGTTTTCCAAATGTATATACAGAATACCTATAAGTTATATCTTATGCAACCAAGTGTAAAAAGTAACACAAGCTTGCATAATTTTGAAGAACATGTGATTGCTCACTTGCTTGGTGAAAAGTACCAGACTTATATAGCAGATACTACCTCAAAATATTCACAATCTCAACCGATATTCTTCTATACATTTTTTGCAGCATTATCTGGATTCCATTCCATCAACAGGTAAAAAGGCGAAGCCAACAAGAATATGTCGAGTATGTTCTAAGGAAAAAAAGCGCAAGGAATCTAGATTTTGCTGCCCACTTTGTCCAGAAAAGCCTCCATTGTGTATTGAACCATGTTTTCGTAAATAGCACAACTCATAATTATTACAATTTGTTTGATAATAATATGAATATGAATACAAACTATATTTATAACACTTGTTGAAAGCCTTTATTTTTTGATAATTAAAAATAATTTTCTTAAAACCAATTTTCATAGTGTTTTATTTCAAATGCCAAGCTACAATATGGAGCTTAGCTATCAATGCCAATGCAAAGGGTTCTGCCCTGAATCTACACGGAAATTGCACGAGAATACTCGGGCTTGGCAGTTAAAGGGTGTCTTTAGGAGTAATGTTGGCCAGGAGATTTTATTGGAAAGACTTTGTTCATTAAAAAGTACGCTGTAAGGAAACTTTATCACCTTAGTCTGTATTGTCGACTGCCTAGTTTAAAGTTGGTATATAATGGTATTTTCAAGTCTAAGCTGCCGTACGGTGTATCATGTTAGGGTGGTACACATCTCAACACAATATAACCTTTACCCTTAAAGCAAAAACATGCAATCAGAATAATGTACAAAGTGAATTGTAGAACTCTTAGCTTCGATTTATTCAAAAGTCTCGAAATCCCTCCAATAAGGCATCTTTACTGTTGCAAAGTTTTAAAAATACTTTTTTTAAAGTCCGGGTGTTATGCTGTTCTACTCGATGAAAATTATAATTTACGAGTTTTTTTTTTCTTTTTTTTTTTTTACCAGGTTTTAGGACGTTGGGACAACGCGTTGTCCATCAAGTTTCCCTTGTGAAGCAGCCGGTAATTTTAATACCGCAACTAAGTAGAACTTATCAAGCAGTTTTTATTTCATAAGTTAATCACGATTGGTAGGACACAATGAAAGACCCTACATATTCCGCTTTCTTAATGCGGTTTCAATTTATCGCGCAAGGTCCAACGGTTTAGTTCGTTGAAGACGGCGTAGTATGTTTCGTTCGTCCCAGATTTCTAGGACTGTATTGTTGATATGGCCGCTTAACCGGACTTTATGTTTTCGTGCGCAGTTCCTGACTTCATCTTCCACGAAAGGAACTCCGAGGTCTCGATGCAGGTCATTATTTCTTATAAACCATGGGGCACGCACAAATTGTCGTAGCACTTTATTTTCAAAAGTTTGTATTATACTCGTATTTATATTTGATTTCTTAGTACAACCCCAGAGTTGTATACCATAGGTCCACACCGGTTTTAGCACTTGCTTATAAAGAAGCAGCTTGTTTTCTAAGCTTAGCTTGGAATATTTACCAAGTAGCCAGTACATTTCTTTGTATTTGGCCTCTAGTTCTTTTCGTTTCTTTTTAACATGCGTTTTCCATTTAAGCTTCGCGTCAAGTGTCATTCCCAAATACTTAGCTTCGTTTGCAAAGGGGATACACACCGAGTTTATAGAAATGGGCAAGTGATTTATCTTTCTGTAGGTGAAGTCAACATTTACAGATTTTGTCTCATTAAGGGTAATTCGCCAGATCTTTGTCCACTCGTAGACTTTATTTAAAGCAGTCTGAAGTTTCGCCATTGAGTCTTCTATTGATTCTCCAACCGCTATGATAGCGGTGTCGTCAGCAAAAGTAGCGAGAACAGTATCCTCGACGTGTGGTATATCTCTTGTATATAAAAGGTACAAAAGTGGGCCCAGTACGCTTCCCTGCGGTACTCCGGCTAGGATATCTTTAAATTTCGAAACATCATTTCCGTATCGAACGCGAAAAATTCTATTTTCAAAATAGCTTGTCAATATATTATAAAGCTTTAATGGCAAAATTCGTCGCAGTTTGAACTTCAAGCCTTCATGCCATACTTTGTCAAAAGCTTGTGAGACGTCAAGAAATACGCTCGAACAAATCTTTTTTTCTTCCAGGGATTTTTCAATTACATCAGTAATTCTATGCACCTGATCAATTGTTGAATGCTTAGTCCGAAATCCAAATTGATGGTCGGGAATAAGATTTTGGTTTTCGATAATTGGGAGAAGACGTTTTAGCAAAATCCTCTCAAAGATTTTCGACAGGATCGGTAGAAGAGAAATGGGTCTGTATGATTTTTTATCGTTTGGAGGTTTTCCTGGTTTGAGTACCATAATGACTTCAGCAACTTTCCACTGACTTGGCACGTATTCAAGCCTCAGAGCCGCGTTAATAATGTGTAAGAGCTTTATAAGTGCTTTTTGAGGTAGCATTTTCAGAACTTCTCCGGTAATAAGGTCATACCCCGGAGCCTTCTTTGGTTTTAATTTCCTTATTACAGTTTTAATTTCAGCAAGAGTTGCATTTGTCATTACAAAATTACTATATGCTATTTCTAAAGAACTGGTGTCGGGTACCAGTGTTGGACCGTCGGAGGGCTTGAAAATTTCTTCAAGATAGTCGGCAAAAACCTCCGCTTTTTCCTTATCCCCCTTAGCCCATTCGTTATTACCGGATTTTGGGCCTTTTTAAGCATTTTAAAGCTTTCCAAAGCGAGTAATTTGTTTCTTTTCCTGCCGTCAGGTTTTGAACATATGTATTTACTTCGGAATTTCTGTAACTTTTAAGAGTCTCCTTGAGCAGATTACAGAGCCTGTTTAGGCGTGTTTTATCATTTTTTAGGCGAAGGACGTTTTTTATTGAACCTATTTTCAAACTTCTTTAGCTTATCTAAAATAAGTTCATTGATTTTGTTTTGCTGCTCAAGCTGCACGAGAATAACGGAAAATACTTAGGAAGCAGGATCTCCGGAATCTTTTGCCTTTAGCTTGGTAGCTTCAGCGTATGTAAGTTTTTCCGATGCTTTCTTTTCAACACTGGAATCAATCACTTTCGCCTTGGCGTTTTTAACGATATTTTGAGCAGATCCCGATGTTTTTTCTTTAGTTTTGGGCTTCTCTTTTTGTGGCTTAAACAACTTGTCACGTCTATTTTGCAACTCCTTTGCTACTTCACAGCCACGGAAATTTGCTACGTGTTTACACCTGCAGTTAACACAAGTCGGAGGGGTTTGTTTGCTTACGTTGCATTCTTTGGACAGGCACCGAGGCTCTTTTTGGCAGTAAGCTTGCGTATGGTTAAATTCCTGGCATCGCTTACACTGCGGGATCAGTTTCGAGTTTTTGCGTCGAGGCTCAATTTTAACAATAATGTTGAGGATTGACTTAATATCGTATATTTTTTGGGTATTTTCAGTGTTCTCAAAGGTTAGCATAAAGAGGGGAAGGCTACGTTTAACTGTCATATCCTTTCCTTCAATTTTTTGTTTCTCTCGCTTTTCGATGTTGACGACATCAATGATTTTAAAACCCTTGTTTTTTAAAACCCTTGTTTTTTAAATCACTTACGATATCTTCTTTTGGGCAAGACGGATGCAGTCCTCTGGCGACGACACGAATAGGTCTTTCGCACTTGTTCTCGTATGTGAACCATTGGATTTTTTCGACGCTTAACTTGCGAGAAAGAATGCGATAGTTGTCAGCGTCCTTGACGTTGACTTTCCATACATTATTATTGCGCGATGTTACTATATAGTCCGATCTCGGCAGGGTCATCAATATGTTTTGGAGTTTCTTCTAATCTGAAACTCCAGTGACATTGATTGGCGGGGGTGTTCGTTGTTTTTCCGCTTTGATTTTTTCAGGACTCATGTTATTGTTGCCATTTTTCTTCGATTCATCTCCCTTTGCTTCACGTTGAGAGACGATTTTGGGAGAAGACGCAGCTTTACGCTTTTTTCCGGGACGTTTTTGCAAGATCCAGTCGGTTTCTCGACCTAGCTCTTCTTCATCTGTTTCGTAGATATTTTTAACAGATTCAATAGACATAACGTCGCTGTTTGACTTTTCCTTGGTTTTCAGTTTTTCCAGTTCTTTTTTAAGATCTTCGCATATCGCTTCCATTTTGGTTAGCCTAGTACGAAGTTCGGTATTTTCGTCTTTCAGGCTATTTATTTTCGCTGAAGTCCATTCTTCGCAAGACGACGTTTTTGGTGTCGTTGGACTTCTTTTGTTGTTTTCTTGTTTTGGAGATCTAGGTGGTGGAGATCTCGAAACCCGTGAACTTTTTCCGAGCGGGTTGATAAGATGCAATAATTGGCTCGCCCCAGAATCCATCGAGCCGACCTCCGTAGAGGGTGGATTTTCCAGCATAGCTGGTCTGCCACCTGGGGTAATAATTCCATTTGTTTTACTCATTGCATATTTGGTATACACTTCGCGCTCGGTATACGGAGGGTCAATACCAGAAATTTTGCAACCGTTCCGACAATCCATAAAACACATTATACGCGTTTTTATTCCGTAACTGCACCTCGTCTTTTTAATGCATTACCAGTAAACCTTAGATGCGAGAGAGTGAAAGCAGCTTTTCTTAAAAATGCAAAGAAGTGGTTATTCCCTTTTGACCATTCTACTATAAATAATTTCATAAAAATTAATAAATTATATACAATTTTGCTCTATTGCTGATATTTTTTAATGTTCATCACTTTTATTACTATTACTATATTTTCTTGCTTCGTTTTTACAACTTTCTTTGTTTTCTTTTAATGAGTTTATTTTATAGCATTTCCCCATCAAAAAATTGTTTAAATAATCAATTTAGAAATGGCAGGTTCATGACAAACTATTTCATGCAAAATGTATGTAAAAAAAAAAAAGATTCTACTGCATCAGATTTATCCTATTCCAGTGAAATTCAATTGAAAGGACTGCCACGTAATAAAGCCTTCAGAAGACAAGAAAAACTATTGACCGCCTTGACAAATAACACCACGTCATAGTGAGTCCTTGATGTAGCTAACGATGCAAGCAAATTTTAGGAACACTTTTCCTTTAAGACCACCTGACATAGAGCTTACAGCATCCAAAAGCAATAAAAATTTTCTCTCAAAAAAAAAAATAAAGAAAACGCCTTATTTCGACTCAAGTCGAACTTTTCCACTGTCCTGTGCTTCATAAATATTTCGTTATCATCAACATAATACCCATCAGTCGTGCTTAAGGTTGTTAAAAATAAAACGACGACTCACCAGTGTTGAAGTGGTAATGGCTCCTTATCCAGGATGTGTCAGTTGCCAGTGTAAAATATTTCACGTAATTAAAACTCACTTCACATGCAAGCACAAGAGTTGCCTTTTCTCTGTTAGTCTGTCTGCTTTTGTGCTCCAATTTTTGACAGCCATTTTTGGAGTGCAAAGCGAAATCCCCTTTAAATTTATATTTGTGTATTTGTGCACCCATCCTGTTTAATAATTTAATTTTTAAGTGGGCTATATGTACTCGTATGCCAATGGAATGTGAGAAGACTTTGAAGCTTTTCATGTTGCTTTCATAGGGATTTCGGGGGTAAAATTGAAAAGAAAATTCCCCTGACGACATTGTAACACAGATTATGAGAGAATGATACTCGTATCTACCCACTCAGTCAATCCCCCACCCCATGCTGTTGATTAGTTGAGAGGGCTTCTATTGAACAGGGACATGTCTTTTCAATCAAAAGGTGAATGTGTCAGTGTTTCAATTGATGCAGATACCGAGATGAGGTAGAAGTTTTAGATTAATTGGCGTACATAGTTGGATTTGTATCTAGAATTTTCCATTCAGATCTATAGAGGCGTTAGAGTGGTTTACGGAATCTGGGATGGCGTCCGATTTTTGCATCTATTGCATGCATTGAATTAGCGGAAAAGAATCATCGTGTCCCTTGACAATTATGTTCCAATTTCATGTTATCCGTATAGGATGCACAATTCCAAAACACAAAACCAAATATGAACACAAGAATTTCACAGGACATGGTATAGAACAGAAATACTGAACCGCTAATAGAATGCATGCCAATCAGCGGTGGACAACGTGGTGGACAAACATGAGTCCACCGTTGCTGTTACATCGATCTGTTGGTCGAAATTCCCAAGCTTGTCCTTCGATTGGCATTGTGTATCTGAAAATCGAGTTGATTTAGGTAGTGTATTTTAGAGATACGAATATCCGTGTTTGTCTATGGTGGACATTTGAAAATTGAATTTTCAATCATCTGTTTGGCGTGGACGTCATAATCATTTTGTCACTGCCGGCCGTCGCGAATAGCATTGCAGTGGAATGTATTCATTACTGTATCCACGGGGTAGAGGTTATTGGTAATCTTTGGCATATGGGGTTTTCGTATGCAGGGATGCAGTGTAACATTGAGGCCGGAAAACGTTTCAAATATCATTCTGTTCATTGTTCTGTCGTGACAAATTGATGAATATCCAGCAGGATATTTTGAATTGTTAGTTTTAATCTAGTTATGGAGTTGAGCTTGAAGGGTTGGGCTTTCTGAATGTCAAGGGAATCAGTGTAATTGTGGCTTAGAAATTGACTACAGGTATCACAATGAGAATGTGTAAGGGCTTGCAGTGATTTGGAGCATTAATCTCCTTATTTTGGCATTTCGTACTTGGATGGATGGGAAATTTGATTTTGGCTTTCAGATTTATCACAGAATTTTGTAGATTATACTGATATTTGAGCTGTAGTGGTTTGAAGTGAGGAGAACCAAGGCCTCCAAGTCAACTGAAATATTCCGAAATAAATTAACATATTTGAATTTTGGGAAGGGGTTAGGGTAATGTGTGATGAGATATTTCCTGACCAGTGGACGAATTAAAAGTCCAAATTAAAAGCGAACACAAGCTGAGTGACATATTGTTTTAGTTCCACAGTCTGTCCCGGAATAGTGATGCCAAGTTAGTGTAAATACTGGCATTTTCCCTCGTTACGTTTCTAAATGATGCAAGTCCAGGATTTCTATGTACCTCTTGTGGGCCTACGTCCACGAAGTCCCTTGGTTAGCACACCTGCTCCCATGTCTTCAGTTCGTTGATACCGCAGATGAATGTTGTTGTTGTTCGGCAAAGCCTCACGGATAAAATGAAAGCGAATGTTGATGTGCTTTGTACAGAAGTGGTACATTGGATTCCAGGACCACTTTAGAGATCCCATATTGTCGCAGAATACTACTACATTCTTGACCAGTGATACGAATCCAAGTTCAGTCAGGTAAATCTGCACAGAGAGGCTCACGTACTCCACCTCAGTGGATAAGAGCGTAGCAGTTCGTTGTTTCCGTGACTCCCATGTGATGGCCCAGTCGTC
This sequence comes from Volucella bombylans, assembly GCA_949129095.1. Taxonomy (NCBI): domain Eukaryota; kingdom Metazoa; phylum Arthropoda; class Insecta; order Diptera; family Syrphidae; genus Volucella; species Volucella bombylans. Next base: position 17,607,189 of record OX422142.1, on the reverse strand, counting down.
GAATGTCAGACAGCATATAAAATGTCGGGACGAGTTCATATTGTAAGGCACATTAATAAACGCATCAACTCACGGCACGCCTCCTTTTCCGGGTATCTGTCCTTTGGATCTTCGTTGCTGCTTAAAACTCCACCAACTGATATTGGAGTGGACACCGTTTACTGTGCGTTTACTGACTTAAACATCCTCAATATACCATCGTTGATGAATGGTTTACCAATCGTTATGACTTATAGACTCTATCCTGATACAATACCGAAGCTTACCAAGATCCGTAGTCGCAATATTTCTAGAGTCACGAGAGATCACCAAGAAGTCATCTACGTATGTCAATAATTTTGTTTTTGAATTACTTTTTTACTAAATAAAAAAAAAATGATTTTGAGTGATGGAAATCTTTACTTGGACCTTTACAATTGTTTCTGCTAAGTGGATGCCGGCAGTGTTGATACACATTTGTGCTCGTTTTATCACATTTTCCATGACTTTCCGCAAGATTTCCGGTGATAACAGTTCGCATTCCTGTCGAATATTCTCCTTAAGGGCTGCGATTGTCTGAAGCTTCTTGGCATAAATCCGCCACTTCAAGTAGCCGCAAAAAAGATGTCTGAGATGGTTAAATCGGGCGATTTTGCTGGCCAAAACTGGAGATTACGCGACCAGGAAACGCTTCCTTCACAATATCCATTGTGGCTCGTGCTGTGTGTGCGGTTGCACCGTCTTGTTAAAACCACACGTTTCCCAAGCCCCGCTCATCCAATTCTGGCAGTAAGAAGTCGTTTATCATGGCCCTGTAGCGTTCGTCAGTAACAGTGACCGTATTGCCGATGGCGTCCTCAAAAAAATATGGCCCAATCACTCGCCTGTGTACGCCGCACCACACAGTGGCCTTGAGTGGATGTAATGACTCTTCGTGCATCACACGCGGATTTCCAGTGCCCCAGAAATGAAGATTTTGCTTATTGACGTAACCGCTTAAGTGAAAATGCGCCTTGTCGCTCATGATGATTTTCGACACAAAATCGTCCTCTTCATTGTTGAGATTGAGGACGGCTTTACAGTAATTCACACGTAACTGACGGTCAGGAGGGATTAACTGATGCACTGTTTGCACTTTGTATAGGAACATGTGTAAGTTTTTCACTAAAATTCGCTGTATGATCCGTCTGGTGATGCCCAATTGCGTGGTCCGTCATCTGGTTGATGTTTCTTCGTTCTCAGCGACATCGGCAGCCACAGCCGCGATATTCTCGGCCGAATGACCACTCCGGTCATGGCCACGCCCTGTATGGTCCCATGTGGTTCCAGTCTGTTCGAGTCGAGTAACTAAGCGGCAGAATGGCACAACACGATTAGGAAAGCGACGTCGAAATTCACGCTGCTCTAACACCACCGACCGATTATTGGTCGAAAACATCGACACAATTATTCCACGCTCTTGCGGAGTATAGCAGTCCATTGCTTGTCTGTTTGTATACTGCAGCTGTCTAGTTCACAAATGTCAAATATCATTGACGTACGGCGCCATTTGCAAAAATTATACCATTTTCCGGTAGGGTGATTAATTTTGCGACACCTTGTAGTTCGATATCTCCACCACCGATATCTGAACCACGGGAATGCACACAGCCATTAGATTTGGTAGAACCCAATCCAAGGCTTGGTTGCTTCGTTGAAGTAAGGAATGACAATCAATATTGCCAACTAAGATCGGATGAATAACGAGAATATCGGCAACTTTTCGGCGTGTAGAAAGGGGTTGTAGATTTAAAAGTTACAGCCGGTCAGCGTATGGTGATAAGTTTTGGCTATCATCCCAGGGAAGACCACGTAGAGCAAATCGTACAAACCTGCGTTGAACAGCTCCTGCTTGGAGGATGTGAGTTCTGTGGTAAGGTGACCAAACTTGGCTTGCATATTCAAGAAGAGGCCTAATACAGAGCAGCCAAGGGCAGAGTTGGCTTTTTTTATTCTATTGCGATATCTCTTAAATGTGAACAGCGCCATCTATATTTCGAATGCAGAAGATTGATTTTGATTTTCGGCCACCTTCGAACGACTAATGGAACGAACATTTGGACGACGTTATCGTCATAGGCAAGACATTCGAAAAGCATCACAAAAATCCAAAAGAAGTGTTTAAGAGGCTATGAAGTGCTCATTTGAAGCTGAACCCAGAAAATGTTGCCTTATTCCGTCCGTAAGTAAAATATCAGCGGACGGAGTAAAGGCGGATACTGGTAAAATAGAAGCCGAGAAAAGTTGGCCTGTCTCAAAAGATAAACACCAACTGAGAACCTTCTTAGGACTCGCCAGGTACTACACAAGGTTCGTAAAGGATTTTGCTGGTATTGCAAAGAACTTGCATCTAGCAATGTTGGGGTCGGAGCTGTAATCTCCCAACTTCATGATGGTCAAGAGGAAGTGGTTGCATATTACAGCAAAGTACTCTCCAGACCTGATTGCAACTACTGCGTAACTCGGCGCGACCTTCTGGCTTTAATTCTGGATACGCGAAGCATTTCCATAAGTACCTCTACGGACAAAAGTTAATTCTTCGACAGACCATGCAGCTGTGAAATGGCTAGTCCATTTTAAGAACTCTGAAGGCCAATTTGCAATATGGATCAAGCCGTTGCAGGGTTACGACTTTGAAATGCAACACCGCAAGAGTACACTCCACTCAAATGCTGATGCTGATCTCTCGTCGACCGTGCAAAGTAAAATGTGAACACTGCAACCGTAAAGAAGCTAAAGAACAGGCCACTATCTAAATGATTAGGACTGAGCCAATAGATGGTTGGAGTATAGACGAAATCCGGGCAGACAACGACATCGAACCAATATTGGCCTGGAAGTAACACGAGGAAAGAACAAGCTGGCAGCAGATATCAGACCAGTGCCAAACCCTGAAGGCATACTGGGCACAGATGGTTTGCTGAAGAGAAAATGGGAAAGTGCAGATGGGACAACATCTCGTATGCAGCTAATCGTGCCACGTTCCAGAGTCAGCCAAGTACTGCACGAAATACATGACGGAATCTCAGGAGGCCATTTGGGAGTAAGCGAGACGTTGGAAAATGTAATGGAACGTTTCTATTGGCTAAGCGCTAAACAAGATGTCAAGAAATGGTGCAAAAAGTTCATAAGGTGTGCGGCTACCAAGGGTCCAAAGGTAAAGCCACATGGACAAATGTAACAATACGAGTATAATGTCGGAGCCATCGACATCGCTAGGCCGTTTTCCAAAACCTTTAATTGCAACTCATGCACCCTCGTGGTCATGGATTATTTCAGTAAGTGGCCGGAAGTGTTTGCCATCCCAAATCAAGAGGCTAAGACCGCAGCCGAACAGATAGTCAACAACTGGTGGAGCTACACTCTGATCAAGGGCGAAACTTTGAATCAAAAGTCTTCCAGGAAGTGTGCCAATATTTGGGAATAAGAAAGGCAAGTACAACGCCACTACACCCTAAATCTGATAGGATGGTCGAACGATTCAATCGGACCTTGAATGAGCATCTATCTAAGGTCGTCGGCAACTGCTGGCGGGATTAGGATCAACACATACCCTTCTTCTTAATGGTCTACCGAAACGCGGTCCATAGTTCAACAGTACACGCACCATCCGAGATCACACACCAGGCAACAGTTCGGTTGCCAAGTGAAGCAAAATTCGGATCCCCACCTACAGAGCCCAAAGAGGTGAACGACTACGTGGATGACTTCGTAAATTGCATGAAAAACAAGAGCAAATATGAAGCTAGCAAGAAGCCGCATGAAGACTAGGTACGACATCAAGGCGAAATCTTCCGGCCTCAACAAAGGTCTGGTCTGGTTATATAATCCTCTGCGTAGGAAAGGAAAATCACCAAAATTGCAACAGGATTGGGAAGGTCCACACAAGGTTATGACTCCCATTAATGACGTTGTCTACCGGATCCAGCGTGGGGATCGGGGAAAATTGAAGGTGGTCCATTTAGACAGAATGTGTCATTTTAACGGAGGGACGAACAACCATAAGGAGGGTGCAGTGTGATATCTCTTAAATGTGAACAGCGACATCTACGTTTCGATATCAGACGATTTCGATTTACTTGAATAGCAAAGACTCAACCATTGGTGAATGGAGAATGGAATCGAATTTTCCAGCAAAATGGAAATTGTATAGGACGCTGGATATCAGGGATTGTTAATGTATGCAAATGAGTTCGACAGGTGAATTTGAAGCGATTTGTAATGAAAGAATAAGTTCTATCATTTGTACCCACACAAACACTTTACAATATTATCAATGTGAGAACGGAAATTGAGTTCCTTATCACAGATAACACCTAAATTACGCAACTCTTTCACTAAGGGAACAGACAGATTGAAGATTATATAGCAACGAGATGAAATAGTAGTGGGCTTACGGGTATATGTTATAGCCTGACACTTATTGATGTTAAGCTCAAGGAAATCCTTCTGACACCAAGAACGAAATCTGTCTGGATCTTTTTACGGTGGTAGACTGTCTGAGGAAGGTGATTTATGTCTAAAGATTTTCATATCATCTGCGTAAACAGATATGTATGACTGAATGAATATGATACAACCAGCATCATTAATAGTCAGAATAAATAATAAGGGGCCAAGGTGGCTACCTTGAGGGACACCAGATTAGACTTTAATTGGGTCAGAAATAATGGATCTAAATAGAACATATTGTAGTAATGTCGTACATTTAAATATTGTAGGACTGAACCCCCTTTTAACGTTTATTTGGAAACCAAGAGCCTTTAATTTTAGCAGGATTATATCATGAGAAATTCTATCAAAGGCTTTGATAAAATCGGTTGCAATCCCGTCTTCCAGATTCTAATGCACTTAAAGTGCTTGATGCGAATTTCGTTAGGTTGGTGGTTGTTTCTTTGTTGTACCTTTGAGAAATCCGTGATGGTTTTGGGAAACAATATATAGATTTACAATGGAAGAACATTATCTCCTAAATAATGTCCCCAACTAGCTTAGATATGCAGGACAGCTTAGCAATTGATCGACAGATGGAAATATCGTCTTTGCGACCTTTTTTGTGTAGGGGAATAATAAAAGACCTTTTCGAAGCTGAGGGATATACCCTGGATAACAGAAAGCTGAAAGAGAGCTCTAAAAGGTTGAGCTTGATGCATTTCACATTTCTTTAAAAATACCATATAGGGGTCCAGGTCCAGGTTTATTATTTCGTATTTAACTTGCTCTAAAGTTATAGACGCTGATTCCAAAGTTGTTTGTGGGCAGGTATTTGAGTTGGAAAAGTAAGAATGAATGCTTCCCAAAAAAATAATAATTTGGTGATCGCCCGAGGACTTATCCAGGAAATTCGGAGATCATGGTCCGATTTGCTATTAGTTTTGATGAACTGAAAGAATCGTTTGGAGTCGGAGATAAGTGTCTTCAAATACAAAGAACGCAATGGACGATCTTTAAAGGGTCTAGACTCGAGGCGAGAGTATACAGCTAGAAGTACACCACTGCCATATAAATTCTCGTCTTTATCTGGACCATCGTCACGGTTTCTGTGAGGGCAAAAATGTGGTAGGGCAGAATCTGCGAATTAAGATATATAGCAGAAATCTTAGTTCGTAATCCTCTTACGTTTTGATAATATAGGGACAGACATTTGGGAGGCTTCGGCAAAGAATAGTACTTTTTCAAACTAGACTGTATTCTCTAGACTCTCTAGACCGCAAAAGAAGACACGTCATCGGCAGTCATATCTAGCTGCTCATGTAAAAAGGTGCCGCAGATCGTTATGATTAGTGGGTAGGCCTCCTTTCAGAATGTCGATACAGACAGAGTCCGGCTCATCATGTAGATAGGCGAGATATAATCGAACATTATCATATAATCTGCGGTCTCTTAATAGAGAGAGAACATACCGGCCATCCTCCCTTGAATTGATAGGGGGCTTGTGTCTAACAAGGAAGGTGGTGTGGTATTAAGGTGGGAGTCTGGGGTAGAAGATTGTGAGGAATTCAAAATATGAGAGCGATTAAAGTTAGGATAAGCCATTTTGGTTTGAGTGGAATAAGAAGATGGTGTTAGCTTTTTTAAAGGACTGGAAATATGATCAATATTAAAAGACACACGTCTGGGAATTGGGTTGTTTTGTGTATAAGCGACTGGCAGAATGAAGTGAAGAAGAATTGGATAAGGGAAATGTCCCAGAACAGGTCTGCTACGCATATTTTAAGCATGAATCTCAAATGCTATTTATAATATCTCCCAAAAGACTGTGTCTGTTTTTAGCATCACTTCATTTTGGTCCTCTTAAGTATTGCAACCCCAACGTCAAGTTGTTAGTGATGCTTAGGTGTAGTTTTGTTGTTTTTTTGCAACACACTCGTACCATATTAACCTTGGCAGGAGAGAAGTTTTTACACCAAATCGAGTCTTAAGAGCTCACAGAAGCTCAGGACAAGGAAAACAGATGAGCATTCACCCACATACTGTATGTTGATTCCCATTATCTTCGACGTTTCCCTCTTTTTTATTTTTTTGGTTTCAAGCAGTCTTCATTTATTTCTTATTATCGCTGAAAAATTTCATACTTTTCTCCTCAACTGTAACCCAGGTTACAACAAAAAAACCCTCACCAGAACCCCATTGCCTCTTCTTCATTTAAAGTGGCTTCATTCGAATATCCTTCTTAGCCCAAGCGCATGTTTTCAACAACAAAAAAAAAAAGAAAACGAGAAAAAAGATAAATGTATCTCCCAACACCCACGCATACGTCTCAGTGAGAGGAGAACAACTCAATGGAACCTCATATAACACAAAAAACTTTACACCCCTCTCTCTGTGTGTGTTATTTCGCTGGGTGGTTAGTACTCGTATAGTGTGTGCTTATTGTAGCCATCACACAGGATATACTCGTACATGGTAACAATTCTTAATGGTATTAAGGATGAAAATGAGTGAAGGTAACTGCTCTGCCACTACACACTACATAGTCGTAGACTGCTATCCCACACAGACACGGGGCATAAAGAAGCCTTGACTTAAATTGACTTCAATTTAGTTAAACGGTCCTTTGCTTGCATTTCGTACGTATGCGAAGGAACCATACGAACCACTGACTGGAACCATATCACGCGAACGAAAATTGTTACGTATACGACCAAGTGAAAAAACGAATAAAAACTAAAAAGAACTCAGAACTCAACTATGGTACATGGGATAAGCGTGCCCGAGAGTGATACTTCATTTTGAGTAAATGTAAGGTATCCCAGGGTTTAGAGGAATCAAAAAGGAAAAAAAAACATACATACGCCGGCAAACCAACACAGTATTCGTACAACATGGATCAGGATCAGTACTGACACAGATATAGAAACAGAAACTGAAACGGAAGCCATGACCGAGGCGGAGATAGAGGGAACACAAGACGGAGCACCCTTGTAATCCGTGTGTGTTCGAGGTTACGAGTATAACACTGCGTATTGTTGTTGTCGGATTACGGATACCATAACCTCCATCAGGATAATGATGCGTTTTCGCCTTGATGATGATGATGAAAAGGGTTTTAATATTTTTCTTCCCCCAACTGTAACCCTGTGCACGTAACCAACCAACACCCACCCCCTTCTCGGTAAAATGATTATTGTGTGATGATTTTTTATTATCACTGTTGCATTACAATTGTTGCGGATGCGGACTACTCGTAGGAGCGACCGGGCAAAACCCCTAACTCCACCCTTACAGTGTTGTGGTTTCGCTTTCAGTATTTAAAATGTCCTATGATGGAGAAAAACAGGCCAAAACCGTTATTTTTTATTGTAATGTGTGGTTCTTCATCGCCAGGCGTCCTCCACCCCCGGAGGGGGGCCAGTAATATCGTAAATAAATTATTCTGCGAATGTTGTGCGAATTGGAAGGGTAGCAGAGATAATGGCTCGTTAGAGTGGAAAAATAAAAATTCAATTTCATATTCCACTGAATAGACAATCGTTTTAGGTTTGCTTTTATTTCAATTTTTTTCTGTTTGATGGGGGTCAGAGTAATTTTCCAGTACAAATTCAATAAATGTCACTTTGAGGGGGTGAACAGTTGATACGGAGCGTAGCAGCTCAGAGGAAGTTTAATTTGATTTCGATGGCTCACTTTTTTGCCTTTTTTTCCTGCTGGTATTGTGTGGTACTTGTTTGTTTATTTACTTTTTTTTGTTGTTACTGTTGAACGGGAGTGTAAATATTTTCCTTTTGTGCATTAACTGGGTCGTTCATTGTTTGAAATTGGATTGTTGGATGGATAATCGTATTTTTGTTTAACAGCAAAGGGGTTGGGGACTTTTAATGGATAAACGTATTAAGCTTAACGACTTGCCGATACACATACATGTACACATTCAAGTGTATGGGCTGCACCTTTCAACTTTTATGCAACTATGTATTTTGGTATTCAGTTTATTGAATTAGGCAATGATGTTAAGGACGATAGAACTGTCGCTTTTCTCCACAAATCGACAGAGAGTCAATAACAATGTGGATAACCAGCTAACGACCACCATTGTAAGACAATTACACAATATGGGCATAAACTTTCCCGTGCCAACAATTACAGAATGTTTTGTTGCTGTGAGGAGGACAAGCTAGAGGAATACACATTTTTTATCGACGAGCAAACTTAGTAATTGGTTGGTTGAATGCTGTAGAGATAGGGTGGGCACTGAGAGGTATCAACTTGGCGATCCCCAGTATTGCAACTATTTCTACACATCAATTGTGGTTATTTTGCGTCCAAGTGTTTATCATCGGGTACTGGGCGATGTCCATCTGGACTCAACTTACCAAACTTATAAGAACGAGCGCTGACCGGCAGACGAAATACCTGCACTACAAACAGGACAGCGGATGAATTCCCCAAATAGTAATGAATAAAACAAATAAGACGTTATCCGGGATAATCCGACATATTTGGAGCTCAGGCCGGTAAGGATTTCCGAGACTAACTCAGGGTCTTGGAAAACAGACAGTGGCGGATGAGCGTTTAATGGACCAACGTTAGAGCTCACATCCCCGAACGGGTTACAGCCTTCGGTCAAGCCGACCACTCGTCTCAGGCGTCTCTATAATGGAACTGGTTGCGGTCATGGAAGGAATTTATAGTTAGGAAGCAACAGCAAGCCTCAGATATAGACGGATCTCCTATTGATAACCACTGCAAATGAAATAAGGACAACGAACTTGGGATCTGTACGTGAAATATTTGGTTCCTTAATAGACCATGTGCAGCAGTAGCACCTATTTGGATATGCATTTGTTGTTAGAAACAGACTTAGGCAAGAAGTCTTGAGTTTCCGACATTCATAGCAATCCGTATTAAGGCTAAATTTGATAACATTAGCGTTATATGCGAGTACGCCCTCACCGAGGAGAAAGACAACGACATCAAAAATAGCTTTTATGAGCTGATGGATAAGATTGTCATCGACGATTTTAGTGCAAAGCAGGAAGAAAGCCTGCACGACATCACCTCCGATGACGGTTTCAGGTTATTGTGGTAGGGCGAAATATTGTCGTAGCTAAGACTCTTTTCCCGCACCTCGATACTCATAAGGGATTTGTAGATGTCCTGATCAATCAACCGTCAGCCAGATTGACCACATTTTGCGATCGATGCAAATATTCAGTGTTATGGATGTTCCGAGGGACCAACATCTACTCGGACCATTACCTTATTGTATGAGTAGTGAACCTCACAAAGACAAGCTAATACTGTTAGGAAGTTTGACGTCGAACGGCTACAATCGCAAGAGATCGCCAAATCTATTTCCAATTGAGTCTCCCTTAACCAGTTAAGAGGTCCTATACCGCCATGATCAAGTATCGAAGACCGGTGAAAACATTGTCAAAACCCCATCAGAAATGCCACCTCTGATGCAGAGCGGCATAGAACTAAGGGCAACTAAACGCAAACCATTTGAGATATTTCAAAAGCTTTATTATCGGCTTGAAGTACAACGGCCGCTATTTCGTGTTCAATGTTGGCTCTGAGCTCTTCCAACGTCGTCGGCGTGTTGGCATAAACCAATGACTTAACGTAGCCGAACAGAAAATAGTCAAGCGGCGTTAAATCGCACGAACAAGGCGGCCAATCGACTGACCCATACCTTGAGATAACATGCTCACCATACTTACTCTTCAATAAATCGATTATAGAGTGCGCTGTGTGGCTTGTGGCATCATCCTGTTGAAACCACATGTCGTCCCAGTCTATATCTTCCAATTCGGGCCAAAAATAATCGGTGATCATGGCGCGATAACGCTGACCATTCACAGTAACGTGACGATCGTTATCGTCGACGAAAAAATATGGCCCAATAACGTCGCCGGCATGCAAACCGCACCAAACATTTTTTTTTGTGGATGAAGTGGTTATTCAAGAAGCACATGTGGATTTTCACCCGACCAATAACGCATATTTTGCTTATTGACGAACCCATTGAGCCAAAACAGAGCTTCGTCACTGAAGATGATTTTGCGATGAAATTCATCATCTTGGCGCATCTTCTCCAGAACGCAATCGGAGAACGTACGTCGCTTCAAATGGTCCATCGCTTCAATTCTTGAGTCAGCTTGAGCTTCTATGGGTGTAAACCAAGATCCTTACGCAAAATACGCCATAATATGGTCTGAGCGATGCCCAATTCTTGAGAACGCCGTGGAATTGACTGATTTGGATCGTTTGCTACGGACGCCTGAACGGCAGCGATATTTTCAACACTTCGACCAACCCGTTGTCTCACTGAGACGGCAACATCACACAACGAATATGTAGACTCAACTTTTTGCACTAAACTTGTTATTGCCTGTCTACTTGGGCGAGAATTACGACCGAAAATGGGAGTTAACGCTCTTAAAGTTGCAGTCACCGACTCCGAATTTCGGTAGAAAAGTTTTCTAATTTGCAGACGTTGCCCGTTCGTGTACTTTACCATGATGAAAATGTTGAGTTTACTGAATAAATTGACAGTGACAGTTTGATGATTAGTGAAAGAGTGCGTTCACAAATTAAATTCAAGTTGTCAAGTCCTTATTGGAAAACCTTTTATTAGAGCTGCACACTATTTCTACGAGCAGAAGAGGAGACAGGAACACCGGCTTCTCAGGAAGAAAAAGAAAGAGCATGAGGGAAAGAATGGGATTCGGAAGTTTTACCAAGGAAAAAAAAAACATGCGACGGACATAAATCCCGAACCGTAGGTTCTAGAGATGAACATGGGAACATAGTAGTAGAGTCTCAATGGATTTGTAAAGAGTATTTCTGAACCAAATACCGCTGTCAGCCGGAATGAACCTGGACGATGTAGGCCAACAATTCCGCCCACCCGACCTGGATGAAGTGAAGAAACTCATCTGTAAATTCATCTGCATTCCAGATGAATGAAAGCTCATCATTGTTTGTCCGACCCTCTAGATAGGAGACCCTCTTCACTGTTCCAACTATTGAGGCATCAGTCTTCTTAACTTCGCTTAAAGATCCTACCTGCCTTATTGTGTGAACGCCTGAAGCCATTCATCAAAAACCTGATTTGTCATTATCAGTGTGGTTTTAACCCTGGAAGGTCCACCACCGACCAAATACTTACACTACGGCAGATCTTGGAGGAAACTTATGAGATCCACATCGATACACACCACCTGTTCATCGTGACAGCATCTATAGAGACGAGCTATATAGAGCAATTCCTATTTTTGGCATCCTAGCCAAACCCATCCGTTTGTACAGAGTGACGATATAGAGTACACGCTACGCAATCAAGTCTGGTAAAGAACTCACCCAGACCTTTGATGTCAAAAGGGATTTAGACTAGGCGATGCGCTGTCATGCAATTTCTTCAACATAATTGTGTGTGGAATGGTGGAAAACTCACGCGCCAATACAAGAGGCACAATCTTTCAAAAGTCCGTTCAACTACTCATATACGCCGATGATATTGACATAATCGGAAGAAAGCAGCGTGACATCACCCTTCACAGATATAACTTTGTGGTAGTTAAGGACCTTGTCTTCCAATGCTCCGCTATCAATTCAAGCAACGACACCGGCACTTAGATCAAACGAAAAATAACTTTTGCCAATCGCTACTTGTTTGAGCTAAGAAAGCAACTGACTAGCAAATTCCTCTCTCGAACAACAAAAGTCACCCTAAGTAAGACCTTAATAATCGCCCTCCTGTTCGACGGAAACAGGAGGCACGGATTTTGCCAAAAATGGATGAGGATAGGAGTAGATTCTCGCATATCGACGAACTGTACGGGCTGTACAGCGATTTCGACTTGGGCCTAGTGAAGGTCCAACGACTAAGCTGGCTGGGTCATGTAGCGCAGATGGACACCAATACTCCGACCCGAAAAATCTTCGAATCTGCCCCCGATGGACAGCGTAGTAGAGGAATACCGCCACTCAGGGGAGGCAGCTGGCTAAAAATCGAGTTGGTTGAGGCCCAGCACCACAGACTGTAACGCTGCCTGAGTAATTGATTACTGCTTTCTATCAGAAAATTTAACTAAAATTGGGGTACAAACTTTCTCTGATCATATGCCTCCGGAAATTACTCTCGGCCTTATTCAACGTTCAAAATGTACCAAATGTATTGTGTCATGTGTCCATGTTAAAAACCGTGGTTGTTCTCCCTCACCGTTTTTGTTCATAACTAATTGTGGAGATTTTAATGCTGACTTGATAAGAAATGAAAGATTTAGTGTCATCTTTTTATGACTTATAATGTAAATTTATCTAAACTACCGCTAACTACTTTACTTACAAAGATTTCAGATCTATTAACATTGATGCACTAAAGCTAGCAACTTTATCAGCCCCCTCGTTACAATGTAGACTATTCTCTGACCGAAATGACAAAGTTGATTACTTTCAATCTATTGTAACCCAACTGATTGATCGGCATGTCCCGACTAAAACAATAAAATTAAGAAATCAAAAGTGTCCTTGGTTTACTTCTGAAGTTGTTAATGCAATTAAGGCTCGTAATATTGGGAAGTATTTAAAAAGGCGCCAAATTTTGCAACTAAAATAATACGTGCATCCAAAATGAACTATTATGCTTTAAAGTTGAATACCTCCTTACCTGCCAAAAAACTTTGGAGTAATCTTAAAATGATAGGTGTCTCCAAAGGAACTAATCCGTAGGTGAGCTAATTGTAGGTGAGCAACCTTCTAGCAATAATAGATTCCTTTGCTAGAAGATATTGTAGTCGTAAGTGAAGAAGAAGTTTTTAAATGTGTGATGTTAATCAAGTCTGACGCTACCGGTGAAGATAATATACCCATTCGATTTGTAAAACTTATCTTACCACTTGTATCTTATGCCACCTGACTCACATTATTAATTTCCGCATTGTGACTTCTACCTTCCCCCAGTCTTGGAAATTCGCAAAGGTCATTCCAATTGCAAAAAAAGCAAAAGCTGATTCGCCTGCTGATTTCAGACCGATCAGCATACTTCCTTGTGTATCGAAAGCCTTCGAAAAGAGAAACAAACAAAACCCGAAGCAGTCTGGTTTCAGAACTAATCATAGTTGTTCTACAGCGATGGTGAACTTATTAGAGGAAATTAGACAGGACTACGACAAAGGTCACATTGCTCTACTCTGTTTGCTTGACTTTTCTAAGGCTTTTGATAGGGTAGATCATTATATTCTAAGTTTGAAACTTAAAAACTTCTTTTGTTTCAGTGACAGGGCCGTCAAACTAATCAAAAGCTATCTATCCGAGAGGTTTCAAAGGGTTAATTTAAATAGCAGATCCTCGTCACGTAAGGCGTTATTTCAAGGAGTTCCGCAAAGCTCTATCCTCGGTCCCTTATTGTTCGCCATGTTCATCAACGATTTACCTAATGTCTGCACCCACACTTGTGTACATCTTTATGCAGATGATGTACAGCTCTTCTCTTGCTTGATGAATTAGTCAATCTTATCAATGAGGATCTTTGCCGTATATCTGCTAATAAATTGCTTCTACACCCGACCAAATCTCAATCCCTTCCTATATGCAAAAGAAAATGTGATCTCATTTTAATTGCCGATATTTGTCTAGATAACACTAAGATTACTGTTGTGGAGCAGTGCACTAGCCTTGGTTATGTTATTGATCATAATCTTTCTGGATATGGTCACACAAATGCAGTTATCGGCCGTGTCAACGGCTGCCTCCACAATCTGTGGCTTACTTCCTATTTTACCCCTTTGGATACAAGACGCAAGCTAGTGCTTACTTGTTGAGGTTGTTTATAGTGATTTGGACTCACTATCGCAACGTAAGCTCCTAGTTGCTTTCAATGATGCTGTACGATATGTATATGGTCTCCGCAGATATAACCATATCTCTGAATTCTCCAATAAATTACTAGGTTGCACTCTACAACAGTATCCCAATCCATGAAATTGTATATTATAACTTGCAAGTCTCCGTCCTATTTATTTGACAAACTCGTTTTTAATCGCTCCTTAAGAAATCTATCTGTTGTCCCTTTTCGTTATCAATTCTTGAATTCATCGCGTCTTTTTTCTCATTCGTGCTGTTAAATTATGGAATTTCCTTCCACCGCGAATCAAATTAATATCTAACCGTTCGACGTTTAAAAGTGCAGTCATCCTCTACTTCTCCTCCCTAACTTCTCAACCCTAAATTGTTATCCTCCCCCACATAAACTCCACTAATATCTATTGCCATACAATTGTAAATTTATTATTGTAATTTAGTTTTAAGTTAAAGATTATTTAATTTGCTAATCGATAATTTCTTAGTACTAAAAAAGATGTTTACCTTATTGTACGTAACCGACATTATTAAATAACATAAATAAAATAAATAAATAAAATAATGTACAGTTATGTATGTCTTCTTCGGAAGTGAAAGTAGAAGGATGTGAATGGGAAACCCTGCATCAGTATGATCAACTTTGAGCATGGTAAACTACAATACTGTACCCCAAATTGGGGATTTAACGGAGATAATTAGAAATTAGCTTATAAGCGCAAGTCTTGAGCAAGAAAAAATAGAAAGACTGTAATTCACTGTCGGAAATGACTGACTTTCAAAAGGCGATAGGTGAAGCTAATATGACTCATTCAATGGACACACTTGAACAGCGACGAAATACCTCGTGTCTCACTTTGTTCTACACCTATTTCCGGCACCCGTGCTCTATAGAAATCGCCAGTACCATTCCACCCCTTCAAACCTATGAATGCTCATCAGCACACCCTCAAGCCCACTTTCAAACGTGCTCTAAAATATCGTAATTCGTTCCTAAGTCGAAAAATTCGCTTGTGGAATGTCTTGCCGAGTTCTCTATTTCCTAGTCATTGTAACATTCACACATTTAAAACCAACGCACATCGGTACCTATCTTTCTTTCCTCCCTAATTTTCCTTCACCCGCGCCGTGTGCAAACATTTTAGGGGTACCTTAACCTCTTGAGTGCACGCTAATTTTTTAAAAAAATAAAAAGGAGGACCTACGGCAAATGAATTCACATCATTTAATCAAGGGTGGCTTCAATAGTTAGTATGGCAGATACCTTGCTTGAAAGTATTTGGAGCTGAGATCAGTAGGGACCTTGAGAACTAGTAAGGGTGCTGAATTAGAAATGGTGGCGGAAGAACTCTAAATGAGTCAACCCCGAAGTGGCTTACTAACTATGAAATATCCAGACACTTTCGCCCAAGGCACAATAAATTGGCTGGCCCTTCAGGTCAGGGTTTTATGTATTTTCAATCAACTGGAAGTTGAATAAGAATTGCCGTATTTGAAATGAGGACAATACTCAAGAAGTTCACTAGATGCCTCTGCATCCAGAAAAATTTACCGCATGATAAGGACTGCACGCCGATGACACCACCCGTCCTTATTTCTTCGAAATTGAGGCCGGAGCACAAGTTATTGTCAATAGACACCGGTACAATTCGATGATCAACGATTAATTGTCTTCAAATCTGCATGACATCCATGTGGAAGAACTGTGGTTATAACAGGATGGTGCTCCACCCCATACTAATAGAGAAAACATCACTATATTGAATACACTATTCGACAATAGAGTCATTTCAAGAAATGGACCCGTCAATTGCTCACCAAAATTATGCGATGTGGAAAAACCAATTCTGGTAACCCAAATTCTGCTATCAGGCTGTAAAGTACTGAAAGTCAGGTAGAAGTGAGGATAGAAAAATTCAAGAAAAAATACCGACTTTCTACCTACCGTGCTATTTGGGGCAACGGGAGTTTACCTTCCTTCACTACATTCAACAAACACAAACACCTGTGATGGTACAAAGCAAAGTTGTGAAGTGAATGATTTAATGTTGGCTTACCAACATTTCGCACGTATTTCGCACATTAGCGAAAGTATGAATGTAGACGCACGGACAAAGTCAATAGTAAACAGAAAATTATTATTACCAAAAGATACCAAGAAATAGAGCCTTTGCGATGTATTATCGCTAAGACAACAAGTGAATACACCGACGAATTCGAACATCATTTCTCACTTATTTCAAAAACTTGTAACACATGTCGACTTGAAGGCACATTAACTTGTTGAAGTAACTCAGGAAAGCAATGTGGTTAAACCAATCGCCCTCCCACTAGGGCTTAAAACTACTATATACGAGCTCACTTACGTACCAAGGTGCTGCTACAAACCAGGGTAAACCTGGGCTTAAGTCAGCAAGCCTCCCCACCTGGTTGGAGTCTCCTTCACCTTGAGTGCATCACAATACATGTGATCGCCCATTGTTGCACCGTCACTGGGGATTTGACTCGACAACTCTATAAGAGGGAGCTTCCATTTGGTTAACATGGCCCGGCCAACTCAAGCGTTGGATCAGTAGAACTCTGACTACAACAGTGTTGCCATACTCTGAACAGTATTTCAGCAGGATTTTGCGACAAATTGGGTTTGAGCACACACATTTTACATATAAACCAACGAACTTAACCACTGAAACTCTTACCCAGAATCACTGGAAGATTCACAAAAGAATTCCAGAAACCACGACTCTTTTGACATGTGGCCTCGTCTCTATTGGCACTCCATTTGAAGGCATCTTTTTTTCACAAGTTAATCCAAAAGTAAGTCAAACAAATGTTCCTTTTCAATAATTTTCAGCAACCAAACAACCATCACCAACCACCCTCCAGTGGTCTAGAGTAGTAAGTGGTGAAGTAAGTAAAATGTCATTTCACTCCTTTAACTCGGTAATGGACAAAGTGTTTCCTCTCCAAATATTTTGCCCGATTTCCATTAGCCAATAAAACCACTTTCTTGTCCAAAAAGACTTAATTCCACTGCATTTTGTATGTATCTATCTGTCGGTCTATAAAGTTTTACTAACTCTTTACCACTTTTTCTTCTTCTTGTTTCTCCTTTACAGATTGACGCAGTTCAATAAGGAAAAGGAAAAGAAAATTCTCTCTCTTTGGAGCAACCAACCTTACCACACTTCCATCACAACTAGAGCAAGAAGTCAAGAAACTTATGCAACACCGCAAGAAACTCACTTTGGCCATTAACTGAACTATTAATACAAGAGACCGCACTCATTCGCCTGGGTGTGCCAAAAAGCAAGAGCACCAGAGTATCTAGACCAGACAAGGCACCCCCAGAACCACCCCAAATGCCATTAATTCTAAGCGTTCATCGTTGTTTTTGCATCACAACAAAACATCATTAAGCTTGGCTTAACGATAATTTTTCTTCTACTTTGGTCCTTCTAGGAGTCTTCTCTGAGTTGGTCGAACGTCGAACGCCGTCGTGTGTGTCCTAGAAGGAGGAAATTTGAAAATTTTCAGCAGCAAGAAATTGTATGGGAACAACACTACGAATATGGGGATGTCATTAGACTGTAATTCATTACACTAAAGCAACCCATACACAACAAGGAGAATTGGAAGAACCTCTTCGTCGAACTCTGCACACACACACATTCTGGGTACCTAAAGACAAGGACACACCAGAAAGACGTTAAAATTCGCTGTAAGCATCTCCATGGTTCTTGCACAAAGATAAATGGATTCTCATATGAAAACAGTCATCCAACTCCTTTTGCTTCTTCAAATCCTTCCGAACAACAATAACAACAACATAATCACGAGTTACGTCAGCAACAGCGACAAGGAACATTAAAAATTACAACCAAACACTAGTGCTCGAGTCAAGACTAGACGTTCTGACGGGCAAAGAAACGAATCCTCAAAAAGTGGCAAAGAAGTCTGGTCACTTGGGAGTCAGACTGTGAAACTGCTTAAAAGCGCATCATAGAATAATTTTAGAAAAGCCAAAGGCAAGCCAGCAGACAGGCAAACAGAGACACTGGAATAGGAGTGTAAATCCCTAGACTAGGTAAGCGGGTTTCATTAAGAAGATTTGAAATTGTGTTCCTCCTGATCCGGGGTAGTAAATCTTCCACCCTGGGTATTGGTGGTTTTTTTTTTGTTTAAGGAAAATCCTCCTCCACTCCTCCTTTTTTTATTTAAATTATTTTTCTGTCTCAAATTTTTTGTTTTTCTTTTCTTTTTGTATTTGCTGAAGTATGTTGCGACAGACGAAATGCATAATGCAGGACACATAATAGAAATTCGTGTATAGGATGAGAAGTGATGTATGTAAATGTTGAATGGATGTTTTGTTCTTGATTATTTGGGAGACGTATACTCCATGTTGAAGTTGTCTCTTTGTGTTGCTTTTAGCAGACCTCATTTTCGTTGTCGTTGAAAGTTCTTAAAGGGAAAACAGGATAGGACACTGGAAAAGGTGACCGAAAAATATTCCGATCGTCTGGACCTGGGTCCGATGAGGCAATTTCTAAAGGTATTCCTTGTAAGAGGACCGGACACAGAAGAGTGGACACTGTCTTCAAGTAAATTATTACCACACTTCAGAGATGCTTCAGCAACGCCTTTGTATACACTCATCAAGGTGGCAGCGATTTCAGGTGCATACATATCACTGGCAGCACTGCTTTCAAAACTCAAATTCTCCTTGCAAACTATTTGTCAATTCAACCAAAAAGAACAAATAAAAGAAAATATGGACATGAACGACGTTAATTTACAGCAATTGTCTGGATATTTGCAACACACACTAAACTCCGACCTGGCTATCAGAAGACCAGCCGAGAAAATGCTGGAGTCTATTGAAGGGAATCAGAACTACGTCGTTCTGTTGTTGCATTTGATAGACAAACAAGACTCGGACATCACTATCGGAGTTGCATTCAAAAACTCCATCAACTGGGTAGCTCATGAGGACACTGGCAGTCCTGATAATATCCACGAGACCGATCACAATGCCATCAAATTATTGCTTTGTAAAAGCAACTGTTGGGGGAATAATTTTTCCCTATATTCTCGCGGGCCAAATGACAGAAAAGGGCCGATATCGAAATTCGAGTAAATTAATTATATTAGAAATTCCCACGAGAAACTACAAATGAAATGAAACGCAAGTTCAATGTGCAACACGATTGAGTATGAATGTAGGAATATATTTGCTTTTTCTTGTTTTTGGGTTTGACAACGAATAAAAATGTTCACAATTTGAGTCTTCAACAACGAATGAATAAAATCTACTCCCGCTCGCTCTGTTGAAAGGTACAGCATCGGTACATATGTATAATTAGTTTTGTGACACAGAGGTGTTACACTTGACAATTCGATTTAATAAATGAATGAGTAAATATATTTATGAACTGATACAAAGTTTTTTTTTTTTTTTTTCGACTGTATGCTCCAACATCCCGCCGCCTTTGAATGAACTTGAGATCGTTCAATTATCATCGATTGGTAATGGTGCGATGCGATGAACCGTCCTTCGAAGTATCCCCTTTCTGGTCTTCAATTCTACCACGCGAACATTTCCATCCATCTGAACCCGGTTTGATGCTTACGACTCGGCCCAATAACCAATGTTGAGGTGGTGAGTTGTCTTCGGAAATTAATGCCAAAGTCCCGACACTGACGTTGGATGACGCTGACTTCCACTTTGCCCTCTGTTGAAGACCTAGCAGATACTCTTTCGACCACCTCTGCCAAAAATGTTGCTTGAGTACTGAGATTTGCTGCCATCTGTCTGAAAGGGATAATGTTTTATGGTTAACATAAGGTTCTACTACCGCGACCAAAGATTGGCCATTCCAAAAGTGAGCTAGCGTCAGCGCTTCCTCGTCATTAGGGTCCGTTGATAGAGGACACAGCGGCCTTGAATTTAGAATAGCCTCGATTTCCGCACAAGCTGTTGTTAGCTCCTCGAATGTAAGCCGGGTTGAACTGAATGTACGCACCAATAGTCCTTTCGCAAATTTCACGGCAGATTCCCAAAGGCCTCCGAAGTGAGGCGATCGGGGAGGAATGTGATGAAACTGCACCATCTGTGCCAAACACCAAGATGATATCGTCTGCTGCATCTGTTGCTCAATGAAATGTTTTCGAAAATCCGCCATTAAGTTTCGGGCACCTACGAAATTCGTCCCATTATCGCAGTATAGATGCTGACAAAACCCACGTCGAGCCAGGAATCTTCGAAATGCTGCTATAAATGCTTTAGCCGACAAATCTGATACGATTCCAGAGTTGTGTCGCTTTAGTGGCAAAGCAAACAAACACGGCGATGTACGATTTATACGGCTGCTTTCCTCGAATCCTATGAGTTGTTGTAACTGGTCCACAAAAGTCTACTCCGGAGATTAAAAAAGGCTTTTCGAATTTCACCCGTGCTGCTGGAAGGTTTCCCATAATCTGGTGCTTCAGCACTGGTTTATAGTGGAAACAGTGCGTGCAGCGACTAACAATCCTCCTTGCCAAAGCCCTTGCGTTCACCACCCAAACTGTTTGTCTACTAATCGCCACCAATGCTGTAGGACCTGCGTGATAAAACTTTTTATGTAAATAATTAAAAAATGTTGTTATAAAATTTGAGTTTTTGGATAGAAGCAATGGATGTTTGCTGTCGTAAGGAAGTTCGGCATTTTTTAGGCGACCACCTACTCGCAGTACCCCGATACCATCTTTGGTATCTAGAAATGGACATAATCCCTTGATCATACTTTTCGACTGAATCTCCTGTTGTTTTTCCAGACAATGGATTTCCTCTGCAAACTCGTGCTGCTGAATGCTCCAAACTATTCGCAAGAACGCTGAGTGAAGTTCTCCTACTGTAAATGTACTTTCCAGTTCTAATTTCGGTCCTTTTTTCAAACGATTGTAGAACCGAAACACGACAGCAAATATTCGGCAGATCTTCATGAAATTACTATACTGTTCGTATGCGACGAAGTGTTCGTTAGCCGATGTAAGGAGAACAGTATTTTTTGACCGTTTCTCGAGGACTTGCTTTGAAACATGCCTCTCTTGGACTGGCCAACAATCGTGTGACCTTAACAAAAATTCTGGACCTTTGAACCATATAGAGTCTATCAGGCCACACACTGTCGACCCTCTCGACACAATATCCACCGAATTTGCCTTCGAATTAACATGTTGCCACCTCGACGACTTCGTTAACTCTTGTATCTTGGCCACCCTGTTCGCCACAAACGTATTTCACGTCGACGAGTGTGCTGATATCCAGTCCAGAACCACCTCGGAGTCGGTCCACAAATAAATTTCGTTGGGTTTGATCGTGACGTTGCTCTTAACTCGTTCCATTAATTCGACTAGTAGAATGACTTAGTTAGAAGTGGAGCTACTCGAGACTTAGCCGTTATCAAATTTACGACCACCTTTCCCACAGTATCGATAGAACGCACATATATGCAAGCCCCGTACGCCCCCATGGACGCATCTGCAAATCCGTGCAGCTCCAAGCCTCTAATCTGATCGGTTGTGAAAGCACACCGTGGTATTCTAATATCTTGAAGCGCAGAAAGATCCTCCAAAAAGTCCATCCATCTGGAATGCATCTCTATTGGCAACGATTCATCCCAATCCATCTTCTCCCTCCATAATTCCTGCATAAACATCTTTGCTCGAACAACTACTGGATTTATTAGCCCAAGGGGGTCAAAAAGGCGGGACAGGTCTGAAAGTACAGAGCGTTTGGTAACCCTTCTACTCTTAGACAAAGGCGGAGACGCAAATCCAAATGTGTCCGTTCGAGGGTGCCACACTAAACCTAATGCTTTTATCACATCTGAATCATTAATCCGAAGTGGCTTTTCCATATCTTCCTCTGGTAGGCCTTTCAACAACGATAAATCATTTGAATACCACTTTCGTAGTGTAAAATTGGCAGACGACAATAGTTGTTCAACGTCTTCCCGGATTGATTGGATCTCCTTTACGGTATCTGCACCTGTTATAAGAACGAATAATTTTTGCAGCTATAGGGTGTGTCTGATTATTATCATCAGCGATTTGTTGTAAGCAACGCGTTGCCAAATATGACGCCGACGATGTCCCATATGAGACATACATACGTCAGCTTGGTATTGGTTTGCAAGGTGTTCTACTCATTGAACTGTCAGAGTACTTCGAGGTTAACATGCAAACCTGGATGAATGCATTCCATAAGGAGAGGATGAGTAAGCCGGTGTTTTGGAGCATTTGAGATCGTAAATTTGTGAGCATCTCGAACTCTATGCGCTAAAATATGATGAGGACTTGACTGCGGGTTAACGCAAGAATTCAAACTAAATACGATCCTTTGGTGTCGAATGCCTTGCAATTCCTGTCAGCAGTGGTTGAGCGAAATCAGCATTTTCGAGGATCCAAAAATGTTGGCCAACATCTGCGAGAGAATGGTCATCCCTAATCTGGATTTCCGAACGAAGAACTATTCAAAGACAATCCAGGTGAATACATTCGGCGTGACATTGAGATCTCAGATATTGAGACTCGTCGCCAAGCTCGTCAAAACGCTCAGTCAAAATTTGAGTTGAAAATTTTCCGCGATTTGAAATTTGAAATTTTATTGGCAAAGTATGCACAGAATCCTGCTGTGAATCGGAAAGCCAAGGATATAGTAATATATTTGGTAACATCGCTCGCATCCAATGGTGGAACTCAGAAGCATGACATCACGCAGGCGTCAGAACTTGTTCCGCTACCACAATTCTGAAAACAACATATCATGTCGGAGCTCGAAAGACCGAATGTAGACGAATTACCGGTTCTAAAATCGGACGCCTTCAAATTTGTGATGATTTTCTGCAACTTGTTGGGAACGCAGACGATTGTCGCATGTATTTGATTCGGCATCTACGATCTGAGAGGGTCGTGGTGCTTGTGCTATTGAATAGATTTTAATGGTGCGCGGAGATGACAACAAGCTTTTAGTTTCCTCAGAAATATTGACTCCATATGCAAACACCTTGCTCGGACCTGTAATACCCTGTAGGAAACGACAATGTCTTACTTGGCAGTTGCACTGCCACGACTCACAATTCAAATGCTCTGTTTACTGTTAAAAATTCGAGAAGGAGTCGGTTCCATTCCAGATCTTTATTGGGCACTCTTCCCACGAACTATGGAACTGGCAAAGAAAACGCCGCAATAAGCGGTGCGCGTTGAGGCACTTTCCACTTGTGCCGGCTACCTAAAGCGAGGTCATCATCGAATGACTCGTTCCTTTGACCCTCCAAGTTCGAATCGAGTCCCCTTCGGGGTGGAGATATAGCATTTATTCGCTCTACATATTCTACCCTTCTTATGCGACTCATGTGAACTTTTCTGAACAGGTCAATAGCACTTAACAGCTCTCTTATTCCAAACCGCATCAACGCAAATGGGACGCTAAATCACTCGAAGAATTTTGCGTTCAAAACGGCCAAGGATATCTTCATCCAACTTTACTTAGATCCATACTTCTGCACCATAAAGGTGAGCTAGGATGATGATGATCTTAGAAAAAGTCTCCTTTGTGTTTCTTGCCAAGGACTTATTACTCATTTGCCTTTTTAGGGCGAAGAAACAGCGATTGGCAAGAGGAACTATTCGTTTGATTTGAGATGTCATTATCACATCTAATAGTTGTATATCTTGACGTTCAGTCCGGTTCATCGATGTTCTGTATTCCTTATTCATTGATGTCAATCTCATTAGTTCTACAGGCTTTTGGTAAATTGTGCCTCTAGTGTTAACTTGCGAGTTTCGCACAATTTTCTCAAGTGTGATGTTGAAAACTTTAGATCACAGCGCGTCATCTTGTCTAAATCCTTTTTCGACATCAAAGATCTCGGATATTTGTGGAGGAAATGAGGGAGAGTTTCATTCTCATTTTCGTTCCAGCAAATGCGGCAGTGGGGTTTGTATGGGATAACTAGTTTGGCTGGACGTGGTCTGTTTAGTAGGTCTTTTGTTCTACCCTTATCGCAGGTCGGCCACATCATCCTTTGTTTGGCTAACCTTCTCCATTAGAGGTTGGCCTTCAGCAGGAAATGTAGACTTCTCTTTAACCGCTCCTAGCGGGATGTGGACTCTTGCCGCGAGTGAGTCGTGCGAAGCTGCGTCCTACCTGACCATTTCATCTGCGCACTCGTTTCCTTTTATGTCATTGTGCCCTGGAACCCAGAGAAGTATCACCTTCTGTTTGGAAGATATGGTAGCCGAGTCAATAGCTCTGATGGCGGCTCGACTATCTATGAGGATAGCAATTTTTCGATTGTGCGTTATATCACGCTCGAGTTGCCGGCAAGCCTCTTTTATTGCCAGTTGTTCCGCCTGGAAGACGCTGGCAAAATCCGGCAAGCCGTATGATATTGATATTTTCAGTGATTTCGAGTAGACACCAGACTCCACACCACAGTTCATCTGTGATCCGTCGGTATAGATGAGCGTGTTTAAGTCCTTTACTACTTTTATTGAAGTTTAGTTTGAGTGCGATGTAGTCGGTGGGAAACGTAACCACGTCGTCCAGGATCTTGCTGTGCCCGTAAGGAGTGTAGACTAGCACAGATATTAGTTGAGTCTAACTGCGCTTCATAGTGCGGTATTTTTTGTGCGTAGGTCGAGAGGCAGAAGATGCAGGGCCACAGTAAGGTCATCCGTCGGGGCGAACCCAAAAGCACTGCCTGTTCTTTGAAACCGTTACAGTTTCGTATATTCGTAGTCTTTGATCAACGCGGGCCATCATACTATTGACCCGTAGGTGAGAATTGGACGCACTACGACTATATACAATGTACATCCACAAGGTTATCTTTAGTTCCCCCACTGCTTTCCAAAGGTTTTTCTGCAGGCATAGAAGGCGACGACGCATGCCTTCCTTACTCTGAGTTCGATGTTTTGCTTCTACAACACTTCAGTTTTGGGTCAATCATGATACCCTTAAGACAAGGAAGGGTGAAAGCAGGTATTTTGGTTTTGGTTCAGTTTTTCTCATGTTAACACCAAGGCCACAACTTGCGGTCCAGGTGTTTACCTTGTCCAGAGCAGCCTCCATGACTTCGCTTATCACGGAGAGAAACTTCTCTGGCACTAATATCACCACATTATCCACATACTCGACCACCTTAGCCCCTTCTCTGTCTAGTTTTAGAAGGATTTTGTCCATAACCATTAGCCGGAGTTCCTTGTGCGTTACCTAGTGTTGCCTGAATAATTATTGTTCTAAACATAGAGACTATTCATTGACTAGTAAATTCCTCTATGCCCAGCTCGATCAGAGATTTGTGAATAACTTCAGTGTGTACGTTATTAAGGCTCCCTCTATGTCTAGGAAGAAGGCTAGGGTATATTCTCTGTAGGGTATAGATTTCTCAATTTTTCGCACTACCTCGTGGAGAGCCATTTGGATCTTGCCTTGAGGTAGGCGTGCTTCCTCTAAGTGCTCCACATGTGGATGTCTAAAAACTCTCTAGTGTTTTAAGTACGAAGCAGTTTCGTGTCCGTGTTGACCTACCCTCGGCATAAACACTATGTGGTTCAGTATTTAATTGCTTCTGAAGATTGACGCCAGCGAATGTATTGTTAAGTCATACGTTCTCTGTAGCATGACAGGTAGTATACCGTCGGGGTCTTGAACGGGAAAACCAGTAAACCTTTCCTCGAAGATGATTGAATTGATATTGCTGTGGAATGCATGAAGTATTTGCGGAGACCTCCCGGGTTCCGTACCAATGTCACTGCATCCGGAAATGTGTATGTTTACTAGAGTCTCCACAAAGTATTCTGTCCATCCTCCATCTGGCGTTCTCAGATAGGAAGGGTTGAAGTGTACCCTGGAAAGAATTTAGCTTAGCCTGGTGGAGTCCTTAAGGGTTTCTATGGAATGACGAAAGTATATCCAGGCCTGCTTCTTGGATGTCAGTATGGCTTTCTTATACAGACATAAACAATCCTTGTAATGCTGTCAGAAGTTGTGCTTGTAGCAGATATTGAAAATCGCTCTAGTCGGCCTGAGAATACAGAGATCTTCATTCCACCATGGAAGAAGTGTTTCTTTAGTACATAAAGAAACTGGGCTCAAGACCTTGTATGCAACGTCCGTTGCCTTCTCGAAAGTCTTTGCCTTTGGCTCTAGTTCTTTGATTGCTACCGTGTTCGTTTCGTGTATGTTTCTGAGTTTTGTCCTAAAGACTTGCCCAAACTTAGGGTTTGTAAACAATTTAGTGACCTCTGCCTCAAGAATAACTCCAGATTGGAAATTTTCGATCCTAAAGCTGCTCTAACGCCTTTATTGTGGTTAAAAGAAAATCAGAAAGTGACTCACCTCTTTTATTATCTTCTGTGCTTCTCTATACTGTATACCTCGCGTTGGCGTAGCAGCCCATCAGTAGGTTGTCCTTATTTTTTATGGTGGCTCAAAGTTGTTCAACTTTCTCTGGCGATGCTGGTTTCTCATGAGCGATGTATGCTGATGAAGGGTTTGTTGTTTGGTTCGCACACTCCAATTTGGGACATAAAAGAGCTTTAATATGTTTCTTAGCGAGTATGCATGTTCTGGGCTTAAACATAGCCTGTTGTTTGTAGAAAAGGTCGTATTGTTTGTATCGAAGCCCCTTTATGGCCGAGTCTTTAACCCAGGGCTCATGGACAATACAATATTTTCCTCCCTTCGGAAAACCTAGAGTGCCTCAGATTTTCGGCTATCACCAGGTTCTGCAACGACATCCACACCTTCCTCAGGACCCACTGACAAGAAAACCTTAAGCTTGGCGTGGCTGATGCCAAATCTAAGTTTGTGATCTGCTCTCTCTAGTGCTGCCAAGCACTCGTTATTGATGAGGTGCAGGAAGGATATCGTGTTCGTATAGGGTTCCTCCACCTTAACGACTTTTCAGTCATCCATTGGAATCACCGTTTAAGACAGTGGAGGAGGCTTCCCCGATCTATCTTCATATTGGGCAATCAAATCCGGGTCAGCAACCCATTCAATAAGGAAGTTCTTGGAGGCAGAGGTCGCTAGCTGCCTGGTTGTTGGTGAGGTGATCCATCACCATGTTGGAAAGCTTGGCCTCAATACTTCCGAATGCCGCGGCTATGGCTTTCTCGTTTATGGAGAGCTCATTGACTAATGCGACCTGCAGGTTATCTCTGACCACCTCGGTGAAAGGTCGGTTTGGACAATACTGGCCGACGACGTGGTTACTTTTGTTGTGGTTTTGGCAGCTGTACCTACGGCAATCTTGGTTTTTTCCAAGGTTAAAGTTTCATGAGTCTTGTCCAGGACAAGACACTGGTACAACTGACCTTGCCTGGGCGTCGGATGGGACCTTTTTCGGCCAGTTCAGTTTATCCACTTACTGGCCATATACAACCGTCTGTACGGGTGTATCAACACTTTGCCTTAAAAGTGGGATTTTGAATTCTGATTCGGTAATCCAGAGGAAGTTTAAACAAAAAAAAAAAAACCTTTCCATTGTAGAGTGAGGCAATCTGGTACACAAAGGTGATATCTGTCGAAAGATGGTATGTATAAGTGGGGCACATTCCCTTTACTACTGCCGTTGGTGATGGCGCTTAAACCAAATCATAGGATGTAAGCCGATGCGACGTTGAACTTATGCAATTCTCTATTTGTTTCGTAGCTTATGTCTTCGGCGACTAGTAGTAGGTACTAAAACTGCTCTCGGTCTTTCATTGTGGTATAGAACCACAGAAATCTCACAGAAGCGGCTTATTCCTACCCATGGCTCCTGAATGAATTCTATGTGTGCCTTTCTCTCACATGTCTGGGATCCTTAGCGCGCTTCTTTCAATCCTTCATAATAAGGGTCGGTCTCAGCGCTGATGTGTGTGAGAATGATGGAAGCCGTCAGTTGCCGTTTTGAAAGAATTTATTAAATTTTAGCTAAGGAGTGACAGTCCCTTCTTCGTATAAACCTCACAGAGGGCACTGTTTCTGATTCAAAGCATCTCCTATAAAGGTTATACCATCATCAGTCAACTGTTGACAGTCAACCTTTTCCAAATTAATTTGCTTCACCATCATCTGTGGCACCATCGTGCGGTGCAGGCATGAGGACCTTTCACAAATCAATCAGCTTTTACCTTGTTAGCCACTTCCCGCAATTAGTACTAGTTTTGCTTAGACCAAATCCTAGCACATTTACCCATCCACCTTGATGTACGGTGTGTGGTCACCGCTCATCCCATTTGATTCTTTAAATCCAGCCACACCACTTATTTGTACTCAAAAGTGACATCACAAACGAGAGGAGAAAAATAGAAACAATTGTTCATCGTCATCTTCCCGGAATTGATGTGTTCCAGGATCCCGTTGCACGGTTGCATATATAAATGCACGCGCGCATTGTCAAAAGAAAAGTGCTTTCCACTTGGCTGGATAGATTTGTCAGAGAGAACGAAAGAGGATTGCCAGACCAGATGTGGCGTCATAACTTTGACTTATCTTCACTTTCTGGCACCCAGTTTCTATTTATATTCGTCCTTTCCCCATTCAACCCCATTCGTTCCATCAAGCCCACTTTCCCCATTTTCAGTTTTTTTTTTTTTTGTTTTGTTCTTCTTTTTTGTACCAAAAAATCTAGAGTGGAAGGGAAAATTAGATAACGCAACTGTTTTTCTTTTACAGAAAATAAAAATAAGGAAAGAAATTCCTTAACAAGACGTCCGGAGAACATTTGAAAAAGCAAGGAAACTGCATCCTGACAAAATGCAACTATATACGTGGAAACCTGCCACCAGCACTGCCACCGAGCTATTTGCACTGCTGATAATATTTTTTGTAAATATTCAGAATGGTGAGTCCTGTTTTGTTTTTTGTAATTTTTCTCTTCTCCCCGTTACTCCAGTGTCTTATCCTTTACCAAGTTCGTAGGGATACGACCGGAAATTATGGCGCGCGAAGAAGCAAAACAATGTAGTTGTGATTTATTGTTTACTTTGCGCAAGAACAACAGTCATTCTCTTGTTTCCCACCCCCGCATATCCTCCAGCAATACCCGTTCTGTAAACACTATAAACACACATGGGTCCTAGGTCCAAGGACCAAGACTACAAATACGAATACTCGTAAGACGAGTGACTTTCAAATGAGAGATAAGGGTAAATGGGTGGTTGTACCGGAGAGGAGCAGAAGAATAAGCATTCTCTTCCCGACAATTTGTCATGCATAAATCAGGAAGTAAGCATTTGCCGTGTTAGGGGATTTCCCGTTTAGTCAGGGTCTACACCTTAGTGACGTTGCATAAATAGGGGCCTTCGGGGGACTGTTCTTTGTGTTCACTTAGATGAAAGTTATGTTAGATGTGCTTCTACGAATACGAGTATGTATTTGCTTGTGAGGAGTATCATTCGGTTTTGCAACGTTATGACCGAACTTAATCTAGCAGAATGCATGCACCGCACGTTACGGATACGTACCCAACGGGTATACGAATACAGTGCAATATCACGGGACGTGATAAATAGAAATCATCGTTTAGGGATATTTTTATAGCATCGGGTGTACGTACCTGTTTAGGAATCCTGTTTTCTGGTTTGATTTGGTGTTGCGATGATGTCCTACACCAGGACATGGTAGGTATCTATACTTCTGGATTATCCGTATTGCATCACGTAGAGATGGAAGAAAACGAAGTGCTAAGTGAATTCGATTGGATGCTGTTTATGCGCCATTGAGTTTAATGAATTCAAAACGGTGTTGCAGTAGTGTGATGAGCTTATTAGATGAGATGAAGTCTTGCTTCAAACAGCATTTATACAATCGCTGATCAGACACGTACTACAGTTAGTAAAAAGGCTGATGGAGATAATAGAAATTTGCTGAGGTAGCCTGAAGTGGTTAAAATCCATTCATCTGACTGAACAGATGATAGTGAGGGCTCGTTTAGATATAGCTTTGGCGATCTTTCTTGCCCTTTTTCGTGTATCATCCAGGGCGGCACAATGAACTTGCAGTTGCCTCACCAAAGAAGAAAACATTCGATGGAATGATTACTCTCGAAAACCTAGATACTCGTAAGATCCAATCAAGCGGGACCTATGATATTTCGACATAGTCCTCCGGAAGCCACTTCTCAGATTTCTCTTCTTTTTTTTCTCTGAAAGAAAAGGACAGTCACTCAGCAGGTGATAATCATTCTCAATACCTGCATATTCTCCGCAGCTTTTGCTTTAATCATTGGAGTGCAAACTTAAGCATTCAACATGCATGCCGCTGGCGCGGTTTCATGTGGTGATTCCAGGGACAATTCGCGCTTTCCAGTGGCCAATTTAACAGGGCAGCGTGATGTTTTTTTGTCATGCGTCCCTGTTTGGAAGAAGGTTTTTTTTGAGAACTTGAGAAGAAGCGAAAAGAAAGAAACTTAACCTCTTGCTTGAAACATGTTTTATTAATGAAAATGACATATTCTTGACATTGCGATGAATCTGTTATCTAGCGTTGGTGTTGCCAGATATGGGGCAATAGTGAGGACTACTTTTTATAATAATATTTTTCAACATTCCGCCCACCTCGTCCAGTTATTGTGACGAAACCCCTGGCCGCCCACCGTCATCATCAATTGGAAGCACCACCAATTTTGAGATAGCTCGTTTCATGATGATGATTGTGTACGGATCGTAGCTACTCGTACCAGATCGTCGTCTCCAGAGTGTACCTCCAAAACTCGGCCTAGTGGCCATTGCGTGGGTGGTGCTCGTTCATCTCGAACCAGGACCAGGTCGTCCGCTTTAATGTTCTTTTTGGCTTGTTTCCACTTGTGTCTTACCTGGAGCTCATGTAAATACTCACAACTCCACCTTTTCCAAAAATCCTGCTGCATTTGTTGGAGCTGTCTCCACCGTGAAAATCTACTGGTCTTGATATCTAACAAGTTTGGTTCCGGAGTGGTAGTGATGGGGCCACCCACCAAGAAGTGCCCAGGAGTCAAGGCGGCTAAGTCATTAGGATCATCAGACAGTGCTGACAGAGGTCTCCAATTAAGCACAACTTCAATTTGCTTGAGGACGGTATACAATTCCTCAAAAGTCAGACTTGCTTCGCCGATGGTTCGCTTCAGATGATGTTTCATGCTCTTGACGCCGGCCTCCCATATACCTCCAAAGTTCGGAGACCCTGGTGGAATGAAGTGCCATAAAACACCGTGGCACGCAATGGACCGCGCGCCTTCCTCTAACTGCTTTCGAAACGCTGCAAAATCCTCCTTGAGTACCGCATTTGCACCAGAGAATGTCGTTGCACAGTCGCTATAAATGCTAGAGCTGTATCCTCGTGTGGAAAAGAAGTGTCGCAAAGCCGCAAGCAACGTCTCGGTGGTCATGTCACTCACGAGTTCGAGATGGATAGCTCTAGTGCTAAGGCAGACAAAGAGAGCAACCCATCCTTTGTAACTAAGATGACCTCGGCCTTTTGTGGTTCGAATGGCGTAAGGTCCAGCATAATCTAGCCCAGAATGCTTGAACGAAGCAGCAGCTGTACAACGAGGAGTGGGAAGACTTCCCATAATTTGGGTTGTAATTAATGGTTTTTGACGAAAGCATGTCAGACAATGACGAATGAACTTCTGAACTGAGGCCCGACCATCGACTATCCGACTATAGCGTCTTCTGAGAAAGTTTAGCGTTGTTTGCTTGCTCTATAAGCATCTTAGTAAATCTGCTTTCCTTATAGGAAATCGTTCACACATAGGCAGCCAAACATTTCTTAGTCGCCCATTCAATCGTATGATGCCACTTTCCTCAATAATTGGATTTAGTTTTAGTAACTTGCTTTTTGAGCTGATAGGCTTACCTTGAGAGAGACAAGAAACTTCATTAGCAAAATGTATTTTTTGAACATACCTTATCCAGAAACGTAAGGCCACTCGTCGTTCCGAGGCTGTGCACCAGGGTGATTTAGAATGTTGTTGTCCTAGTTTGATGTCAATAAAACGATGGCACCAGCATGTAACTCCAACTAATGTGTCGATATTGGAGTGTCTGCCGAGGAGTCCCAATGCTCCAACATTCTCCGTCAATTTGGATGGGGCTTGCGTAAGTAATGAAGTTACCTCAAGTACCTCTTTGACATCGCAACCTTGTTTCGGCCACTCGTTTTCGTCTTTCTTTAGCCAGTCTGGACCAGTCCACCATATGTCTCACAAGATCGTAGCTATTGCGAATGAGCTTGACGGTGAAGAGGCCCTATGACTTGTATAGCACACAGAGTCTTCGTATTAGCGCTCCATACCTCAATCAGATGATTTATGCAGGTACCTGCATCATTGATTTATTTATCGCAAAGTCCAGAGCAGTTTAAAGTTTGGTGATGAAAGTTGCGGCCTCGATAATGGCAGTTACTCTGGCTTTGAGAACACCACATCCATTCTTTATTTTGAAGAAGCGGTTACCTCCTTGGTTTTCCCAGTAGACTGCATACTCCGTACTGATGTCAAATTTATAAGTAGATCCGATTTCGTCCATTTCCTCCATGTTGCTAACTAAATTATTCCTCCACTCATTCCATTCAGGAATTCTCATAGAAGATATCTTGTCTAAGAGCAACCTCGAAATCGTGTTTTTGATAGCCGACTGGCAGCCAATTTAGTTGCTGAAGAACCCTTTTGGAATCAGGTAACATGGTCTACAATTTCACGATGAATGTAATCCTGGTTGAATCCAGAATTTTGATGCGATTTTAGAGCAGTAGTTCTTCTCTAGTAGTTCTTCTATTTTAAGCCAATTTTCTCTAATGACTTGAAAGAGTAGAAAGGACCACATGCTTCTTTTAAACGTTCCTATTTCCAGCTCATTTTGGAATCTAATCAAGTCGTGTAGACTTTAAGGTGGGTTAACTCTGCTAGGCCTCCGAAAGGAACCTTTAAACGTGCATTGTTGAGCTTCTTGCCTTGAACTGAGAATAATTTTCCAGGATTGTCACATCTAGTTGGTTGTCTAGATAAAGCTATCACCCTTCATTAGAACCAAGATATTCTGTGATGCACAAGAAGCCAGTGATCCGCAGAGGATCTCGTCTGTCTGTATCGTTAGATGTCAGGGAAAATTTGTATTTGTCATCTATTACACTTATCAATGCCTTAGGTAGATCTGTGAATCGGAAGTCTTTTGAAGTTTTGAAGATAGCCTTCCTTGACATGCACTCCCCATTACAACTAGAGAATATATCTTTGCTTAAGGCATCGAATGAAGGGTTGTTTGAGCCTCGACTCTTCACAAAGGCTCTTTCAAAACAACCGATCGAACGTTTTCTGGATTCTTTTAACGAGCCAATGATTCGTTTGCTCACACTGTTGTACTCTCGAACAGTTTAGCTATCCTGGGAGACAGACATGCAACCAGTGGTACGAGGGATGTCTAGTATGGTTTCGTATAAACCAGCCCAAGAACCATCATCTCTGCTTATAGTGGATGCTGGCGATGGTGTCCTATCCATCGCTGACAGAGGCAGATGAAGTCGGATTAAAGTTCGGCGGTAGCTACTACAGACTTTTACATCAGCAGACTAGCTAAGTAGATGAAAGGAGCACTAAATTGTATAGTCACAACCGACATATTGTACAATCAAATCAAATGGAGCTATCCGTAAAAGCAATTGCCTTACTCGTATTTCAATTCCGAGGAACAACGTTGTTGAATACATTTCCTAAGGATTCCTTTTCTAATGAGGAGCACAAGTGCTTCAATGTTAATCAACAGAAATAGCAATCTGTATCTGTATTCGTACTCCAGATCCATCGATTCCCAAAGAGATGCACACCGCAGATCTGTGTTGAGTTGATATCTCACTTCTATGTCCAACTGCTGGCTTGGCGCTGGACAACCAGATCATTGCTGCCATAAAACGCCAGTTTTCCGCACTACCATGTAGACAAACTTACACACTTCATCCTCCTTAGAGGGCTCATCCTAATGACACTATTAATGTATCACAGTCTGGCTACTCGTAGAAACATATTTGTCTCCACGAGACCCTACATCATCGACCAATAAAACTTGCGATAGAGCATTGTCTGTATTAGTCAAGTCCTTATCATCGTTGTGGTAAAAATTTTTGAATTGAGTTCTCATTTAGGTAAGAAACCAATGCATCTTCAGAGATGGTCGCTTGCTCCTCTTTGTCGATGCAACTTCTACGGAAATCGTTTTAATACACGCCAAGCCCCCTGTTGTATGCTTGTCTATAAGACAACATCCAGTGGTTATGCCTATTTTAGCACTACTCCTCTTGTTGGGAGACATAAACACATTGAGCCCTGGCTCCCAGTTCTCTAAGAGATGAACAGCGATCTGGGGCTACTTAAGAGTTTATAGAGACTGATACCAAGAATATGGCTGCAGCTTGGCGTAAAGATACGTAAATTCTAAGCGAATATTACGTTCGTATTTAGGTACGAAGTTAGGGAGAGAAAAAAGAGAGATGCCGATGTGCGTTGGTTTTAAATGTTTGCAAGTTATTGTGACTAGGAAATAAAGAGCTCAGCAGGTCATCCTCTGTTTTCCTCTGTCAGGTTGGTCTTATAGAACCGAAAAAACATTTCTCTAACCCTGACCCGTAGCTCTTGGAACAAATGTTGGAATTCACCGTGGACACCTCGCGATTGGTTAATTACATGAATTCCTTCACCTTTGTTTCAGTGTGTCAGGAAATACCACATATTTTAGGAAGGGTTTTCAGTAAAGTACACATTTAAAATATTAGGATACATTCTTATTCACAAAAGAAAAATATTCAAATGTAAAAGAATGAATTCTTGCTTGCTTGCTTCAACTTTACTCTTTGGTCTTTGCTCCTCACTCTGGCTGGCCTTTATCCTTGCTCTCCTCTCGTGCTCTTTTCTCTGAGGAATTTCGCAGTTATGCTCTTCGCTCCACTCTGATTGTGCATTTAGATGGGCCCCCGCCCTATTATCAAGGCTTCGTCCATCCATTGTCTAATTAAAAGCGGGGGCAGAGCAAAGTACGGATCTTATCGTAAAGGTTTTCAGATGACGCCATCGAAGGTTCCTACGATTTGATCAGTTACAAGCGGTCGGTCATAGGTCTTATTGGCGGCAGGACCACCGTACCATGGGAGTCAAGAGCTCCCCGGATCTCGGTCTGGGCCTGACTTGTTGAAGTAGGCCCCCTTGTGGGAGCGTCATAGTGGTTGTGGTTTAAACTCAAAATCGCGTGAAGGTCTTAGACCCATTGTGAGTAACAAATAAGTACTGGATGCTGTGACCCTAAGGCGACCCATACCAAGGCTGGATCTTGTGCCTCCAATACAAGGCCAATATCCATCGCCTGACTGCATTTCGACACTTTTTCACTTCAACGTATATTTAATGAAAATTAATTTGGAAAAGAAATTTGCGGACTCGAACCCTCGAACCAGTAGATGTTCTGCTGAACCAACACACTAGTCGATTTTTATTTGCCAAATTTACTACTTAACACTCTTTAAACTTTACTGAACCCAAAAACTGGTCGCTCGAAAGGATCATCTTAATGATCTTCATATCCAAGCCCGGCAATCTGTCATTTACAGAAGAACACGATTTTTCTGAGTTGCAGATGCTCTGAGGTCATCATCTTCCATGGATGGGAAGAAAACTGTTACTATAGGGTCTGATACTGTCGGTTCAGGGTCTAAAGTATAAGAGGGCAGTTCGCCTTTGGCCGATACATCTACAATCTACAAGCGACTAGTCCACCTATACCCTGCACTAAGCCCAATGTCTTCTACCCTGCGTATAGTTATCTTATAGAGATCTCAGGTGCTCTGATCTTCACAAGGATTGATCTTTATATAGCCTGATCGACTGAAGATGGTCCAAGGTTAGGACCAGGAAGTTACCAGATAGCTTGACTGTCTGGCACTGTTCCGATTACACTGTTAACATCACTCCCATTTGATTGATCGCGGTCCAGATCTTTAAGAATGTCGTTAAAGGTCTTTGAGAAATGACATTGGAAGGCATTAGAGTGGTGCTAATATTCTTGGGATTAGGGCTTTTTAAATTGGACGTGCTACCCTTCGACGTAAAGTCACTGCAAGATCGCTTTAGTCGGCAGCAACTTGTCTTTTTCATCTGTCTGCGTTTCTTTCGATCTGACATACCTGCAAAGATATTGAAACTGCGAACGTCATTTCGAAGGTGGATGTAAAACTTCACTTAGGGGATGCAGTGGCATGATCCTTTGCGCTGAAATACTTTTGGGGAGTTTTTTTTTCGAGTTAATAAGTGATTTGCGGTCAAAATTCTTAGCAGCATCATGATTAATCACAGCTCTTTGATTTCAAGAATCATCTGGAGAAGCTCTCGAAAATTTCATCTTTACGCAGTGTGTATTCACCTCAATATACAAAAGTTCTTGGAATAAATCCTCTCCATGCGCAATTGAAGTTCCAGAATTCCTCAGTTATCTGAAGCAAGAGTAAAAGTACTAAATCAACAATCATACTCGTAATCCACGGCAGCCCATCCTCTTAAACGAAGGCAAAAAGGAATTCATCAATTACTTTTAAGCCATTTAACCCTAACTAGCAATTTGCCATCCTTAAATGGTAACTTAGACTCGTTAAATTGAATTGAAGCCATCACACGCCTGTCTAGCAATCAGCAATAGGCCATAGACGCGTGGATCTATTTTCGTTGTTTGTATACGTATTTCCCCGAATATCGAAACCGTAAAGAATGTAAGAAAGTAATCAAAAGGGAAAACACTAAAAGCAAACTCATTTGGTACGAGGATAAGCGCTTTTGCAAGGATACGGAATACCTCTCATTAAAGTCAAACCGAAATAAATACGAGTATCTCCTCTTCGTTCTGTTTATACAAATATCCTTTCAAGGAGTGTAAACGAATGGATATACAGATACTCGTACATGAACATGGTCTAGATACGAATATTTTTTGGTGTTCCGAGAAATCAATAAGAAACAGAGAACGCCGACGATAGAGTAGAAGTAGATGATGGGGAAGAGGAAGAGGAAGAGGAAGAGAAAGAAGAAGTGGAAGAAGCTGAAATCCTATCTGTCTCTCTGTGTGTTAGTTTTATGACAATTGCTGATGCCCCCAAAGGGTATATCGGCAGCAATCAAACTGAGCACAGGATAATAACACCTAAAGGGATCCAGTCTCCAGGATCCAACTATGAATAGAATGACACCCTAAGCAACTGCCATCGGCATCAGCTGGCGTAAATTATCGATATCCATGAGAAAGAGTTAATTCCTGACAACCCCTAAATCCACCTACCATCCCCGACTACACCACATAACTACAATATTTCCCACCCATCCTACGACATCAATTGGAGGGTTAATCCTTTTTTGCCATTTTTCCTGTTTTGTTTAGACTTGGTTTTCGGTTTTATTTTCTACTCACGGAGGATTGTTACAAATGGCAGAAGATACGAGTAGAAAAAGAAAAGGGTTGAGCCACTGATAACGATAACCCACCACTGGTGCCACGCCTTTTTTTTTTGAATGGGGTGGCAGTGGGAGGATTATTTACTTAATGCCCACGACGAAGGTCGATGGGTCGACGCTTAGATGGTTAGATGGTTAGATGGTTAGGTGGTTAGATGGTTAGACGGTTAGATTGTTCGACGGACGAAAGACCGGAAGAGCTTAAGTAAACGAAGGAGGTTTGGTCGCCAGGGAATGGCTTCGATGAATGTAACCCTTTTTGTGATGCCACCATTGCTCTGACCGACTGTAGCCTGTTATCTGCGTGGCAATAACAAAAGTTTTGACTCATGGCCGGAAAGTTACATTGTTGTTGTTCTGGTTCTGGTTTGTGGGGGAATGGGTAACACAGGCAATTCGTTTGGGTACTCTGTTTCTCTCTCTCTGATATGTTGGTGGTGTTAGCGGTGAGGTGTTAATTAATTACCTTTCACAGTAAACAGTTACAGTTAGCCCAAGTCCTGGCTAAACGATTCCAAAAGGGTTGAGCTCTACGTATGTAGATTTAGTGCCAAAGGTATCGGACGAGTGACCTTTTTTAATTATTTTATTCGCTTACGAGGTTGCTTTTTTTTTTGTTTTTGTTTTTGTTTTTGGATGAGGACTCGGGCTTAACAAGGTCTTGTTATCCCTTTTTGTTGTTGCTGTAACTTACGTTGTTTTACTGGTGTTGGTGTTGGTGTTGGTTTCCTTCTATACCGCATGTTACCTCATGATAATGAGATACTTTGCACACCATTTGTATGCCTGAAAAAGAAAAACCAACACAGTTGAGTGGGCATCAGCAGTAGGTAGGTTACAGAGGTGACTCAGCTGATACTTAGTTATCCTTAAGCAAGTCCACCCACACGTCGTTCGGGCCTCATAACCACCCACAGCCACCTACTCCACCACCCTACTCCATGCCACTTGAGTTGGGATAAAGGTTTGAGAAAAGGGATTTTGCGAGAAATTTGATGTCCTGTGTAATTAATTTAAATCATTTTATGCTCCGGTGACACTTCGAGTTGATCCCATGACAGTTGATGATGATTCACTTTTGTTTGTGTTTGTTCTCTGTGTTTCCTCTGTCTCTCCTTTAGCTATGCTCTGTGATATTGTGGTATTTGTTAGGAGGAGTGTGTTCTCTGTTGTCCTTTCACTTGTTATTTTAAAAGTATGAGAGACACGGTTGAGTTTGTTGTTCCTTTTGAGAAATTAGAATTTAATTTGCAGTTGATAAATGAATTTGTTGGATAGTCGGCAGTGGGTGGCCGGTTTTAAGGGCTGGTAAATAGGATAACTGGTCGTCTGCGTTGTTGGATTAGTAATAAATTGTTTGGATGATGGGAAAGGTGTTGAAAGTTGATGTGCTAGACGGAATCCCTTTGTCTGAGTGAAATGGAATTGAGATAAAAAAGGATTGCAATTAGGTGTCTTTGTTCGTTAAGTAGGGAGGGATTATTTTTGTATGAATTTTCGGGCCAAAAATGGTGATTTTAATGGACCAAATGTATTAACTAATTGTTGAAGAGCTTAACAGACATTTGCACTTGACTAGTGTTGGTGGAAACTTTATTTCATTGTTGGCAGGCGGGTTCGTAAGGAAAACTAGTAAAATGAGCGCCCTGCTTCTGGTCTGGACCAAACCAAATTTGATCCTTGAAACGGAGGTTCAGTATTCCTTGTCGCCTCGAACCGGGGAACTATAATGCGAATGGCCTCTTTGCTGGAGCACTATGTAGTCGACGTATTTTATCATTTTGAACTACATTCACAGCTTGATACAGCTCAATTGTATTGTGGTTGTATCTTATCCTCCATTCGCCCTCCTCGTATACGGAACCAAATATTCGATGAAGAATTTTTCTCTTATTAACAAGCCAAACTTAAAACTAGACTTAAAAACTAACAAAGATATACTTAACCTAATGGGGCGAGGAGAAATGGTGGACGGGGGAGATGTTAAGGGAGTGGCATATTGAGCAGCGCTGTTTTTATTTCTTGTTTGCTGCTATTTAAGTCGATATTTCCAGTCAGTAACTGGTGGATAAAAAGTACATCAGCGACTTCACGACGTTTTTCTAGGGTATGCATGCTAATTAGTTTTAGCCTATTTTCATAGGGGGGTAATCCATATGGATCGGCCCAAGGTAGACCACGAAGTGCAAAACGGATAAACCTGAGTTGGCCTGCTTCTATTCTTTGAATGTGGGTTAGTTTATAGGGTGACCAAACTTGGCTGCAATATTCGAGAAGAGGCCTTACAAAAGTAATGTACAGGGACTTTGTAACGTAAGGGTTGGAAAATTCTTTTGGCCAGCGTTTGATAAAGCCGAGTGAAGAGTTAGCTTTATTTATAATGCTGTCAATATGTGAGTCGAAATTCAATTCTCTATCACAAATTATACCTAGATCCCGTACCTTCCACTAGCCAAGGAAGGAATAGGCTCATCGCAGATGAAGTAGTGTCTTGGAGGGGGAGGTAGACGTTTACGGGAATAGGTTATCGCTTGGCATTTGCTGGCATTAAGCTCCAACAAGTTTTGCTTGCACCATACCGAAAACTTATTCAAGTCATCTTGCAGGCAATGGAAGTCAGAAGGCAATGAGATGACTTTGGAAATTCTCATGATCAGCGAAAATAGAAAGATTAGAGTTCGTTAAAATTAAATTTATATCATTAATTGTGAGGATAAAGATGATTGGACCAAGGTGACTACCCTGAGGGACACCAGATGTTGCTTTCATGGGTTCGGATATTGAAGATCTGAAGATGACTCTGTATTCTCGGTCTTCTAAATAGGATTTGGTCCATGCCACAAAATGAGGGGAAAAGCCAAGTTTCTTTAGTTTAAAGATGATAAGTTGGTGAGAAATTTTATCGAATGCCTTCCTGAAATCTGTGGAAATTGAATCGTTTTCGTCACCGTCTTCTAAAGCATGAAGAGTCCTAGAGACGAATTCTGTTAGGTTACTGGTCGTTGATTTACCTTTCATGAAGCCGTGCTGATTTGTGCAGATAGTTGGCCTACAGTACGGAAGCAGTTGTTGATAGACTATGCTTTCAAAAAGTTTGGGTATGCAAGAGAGTTTCGCTATGGGCCTATAATTATCGACTTCGGCTTTACTTCCTTTTTTATGAATAGGGATAATGTAAGATTCCTTCCATAGGAAAGGGAAAGTACCTGTTGAGACAGACAAGTTAAATAGAGCAGCAAGAGGAGGACCGAGATGGGTAACACACTCTTTTATTACAATAGCCGGAATTCCATCAGGGCCGGACGAGAAATCATCTTTAAGTTTGGTAATGTTTTCAGATACCAAAGTTGTTGTTATATTTAGTGAAATGGCTGACGTCTCAGGATAGTTTCTCATATAGCTAAAGTAGCTAGAATCGGGTTCAGCTGTTTTCTTAGAAAAGGATTTGTTGAAATGACAGGCAAAGAAATTTGCAATGGTTTTTGGGTCGGCAGAAGATTCACTAAGAAATTTAAGAGTTGATGGGTAGCCGTCTGACTTTCTTTTGGTATTAATAAACTGGTAGAAGCGTTTAGGGTCCGAGACTAAGCTAAATTGCATGCGGTAGAGGTACTCAAGGTAAAGAGACTCACAAAGTTCAGAAAAACGATTATATACCGATCGATAATTACTGTAGTCGGAATCAGATCGAGTTCTTAAGAATTTGTGCCACAACTTGTTTCTGTTATTACGGAGAGAGCGCAGTCCTTTCGGAAGGTATACGGAACTGATTGGGCAAAGCAGGAGAAAATTAACGAATAGAACGTTGATAGGGCAAGATCAATGTTAGTTGTCTCACCAATAAAGTCAAAGTTAATGTTGCTGATGAGGTTTTTAAGTTTGTTTAAGTCGGTTCTACGGAAGTCAAATGAGAAGCAGACTTGAGTTGGTTAGGCAGTCCACCATCAATATTTCCATTTCAGATGTCGAATTACGAGAGACAAAATGAGACGAATCATCGGAAGGCTCCCATATAAGGTGAGGGAGGTTGAAATCTCCTACTAGAACAATGCAATCTTCAG
The DNA here is from genome assembly GCA_949129095.1 of Volucella bombylans. Taxonomy (NCBI): domain Eukaryota; kingdom Metazoa; phylum Arthropoda; class Insecta; order Diptera; family Syrphidae; genus Volucella; species Volucella bombylans. Next base: position 17,565,305 of record OX422142.1, on the reverse strand, counting down.
GTTGTGCATCCTCAGTCAAAAAATCAACTGCGTGAACTACAGATTGATAAGACTCAATGGGTTAAGATGGGTGAATGTAGCAACAAAGTACGTAAAGACATCGCTTGGGGAGCGTAATGTTGGCACATACTAACTCAAAGTTATCAGTGTGGGGAATATCGACAGGAGTTGCGTGAAAGCAGTTCCGGATTGCTAGTAAAACACCGCGGCCATAAGGATTATCAGCTCTTTCAAATCCATCTTTTCGGAAAACGTTGAAATTTGGAGGAAACAGCTCATGGTTTTTAATGTCTGGAATTAGATTTGTTTCAGTAAGAGCAATTAGGTCATAGGGAAACTTTTGAGAATTGAGACATACCGAGGAGATTTTAGAGCGCAAACCTCTTACATTTTGGTAGTAAATGGACAGGCATTGTGGACTGGAGGATACAGAATTCAGTTTGTTAGGAAGTGTAATAGTTTTTAAAATTTGAACGAGTTCTTGCAAATGGGCAAGACGTTTGGAGCTGACATGCGAAGACAACGTAGAAAGATCATTATGAACTTCGTCAGAAGAGATGTCGAAACTCTCATGGTAGCGAACGAAAATTTGCATTAATTCCGCTGGCTTAATAGGAAAACCTTCTCGTTGAATCGAAACCATTATGTTGGTTTTGGTTGTGCCATCAATGCAAACGGAGTTGGGTTTGTCGTGCAAGTAGGCAAGGTAGAGCCGAACATTTTCATAAATGCGGCGGTCTCTCAAACGAGATACTACATAACGACTGTCATCATTCATATCACAAAATTTTTTAGTGAGTTTGACAGTTGGTGGAAGGAGTGGGTCAAGGTATTTTGGGTGAGAATCGGAGGCACGAGCGGATGAAGAAGGGACAGGATGGTCAAGCACCACGGAACTAGAATCTTGACTAGTGATGTAAGCTCCTTAAACACTTCAAAGTTACTGTTGTCAACAGTGACGTTTTGTCCTGGGACATTTGTTGTTTGTTGACAACACGTACAATACTTGGCTTCGTCCCCATTTACTACAAGATCAACTGGTTTTGCCAGTTTTTCGGTTGCCATAAAATCCTCTATGACGGTGCACTGTGAGTGACTGATGATGTGAATGTCGTCTGCGTATACCAGCGGCTGGACAGATTTGTTGAAGATATTACCTTCCGTGTTAACATCTGCACTAAATTGGAGAAATGACAAAACAGTGCATCTCCTTGCAGAAATCCAGTATACAGGTTTGGAATAGATCGGAGGAAGTGTTTCAAAATTACACACTGCGACACAGCTGAATCAGTTTTGCTGGGATACCGAATTCGGCCATCGCTGTGTAGAGCTCAAGACGATGAAAGTTGTCATATGGCTTTAAGGTCGATGAAAAGATAGTGAGTCTCTACTTGAAATTCATAGGTCTTTTCCTGGATTTGCCTTATTGTGAAGCCGATTGTCGATACAATTTGCCATCGCTTTGCCGCTTTCCTGAGATACCAAATCGGAACTGTGTTGCCGGCACAAGTTCCACCCTTTGTATGAGTCGAGGCTGACGTAAAACCTCTTACCGATCTTAAGGCCACAGCACCCAGTACTTATTGCAACTCTACATTGGGTCAAACCAACAGGAAGACCCTTCCCACAATCTTGGGTTTAAACCACAGCCACCTTGACGCTCCCACAAGGGGGCCTACCTCTAACAAATCAGGCCCGGACCGAGATCCGGGGGGTTCCTGACTCCCATGGTACCGTGATTTAAGTCCTGGTAGGGACTACCGGTGGTCCAGCCGCCAACAAGACCTATGACGGGAACTTGTAACTAATCAAATCGTAGCAACCTTCTGTAGTGTCATCTGAAGAAGTTTACCATGACACTGGGAATATCTTGATCCACCCATGCACGTACCCTGCCAAAACATTACCTCCATGTTGGAAAGACTCCGCTGGCAAACCATTCGAACCTTTTTGATAGGCAAGCCAACCTCTTTAGGAGGGGGCATGAATGTGGGTTCCCTTCTTGCACTATCACACTCTCTACCTGTTGCCCATTAAGTAACTGCTGGAAGTGCTTAAAGTCAGCTGCCAGTCCAGATGATATTTCTTCCGCGGAACTATTCGATTTCCTTTTGCTGGGATCTTCTGCTCCCTTCTTCTGGGTCGATATTCTTCCCTCGTTGCACTTGTTTTGCGTGACAGCGTTTTCAGGTATGCATTTTCTGTCACCTTTTTCCGAGGGCTCCTTTTGGGTGGTGGCTGGTAGATTACGGTGGTCTCGGCTACCTTTTCTTTGATAATATCGCGATATTAGTTCCACTGATTGTTTCGTGAATCGAATGGACGCCCTGGCAACTAAAGTCGTGCTAAGGCTTCCAATATTGAATAAATTTTTCTGGGCAGTCTGCAGCTTCTTCTCCTTGGATAGTCGAGCTCTGAATTAAACACAAAATTTAGATACTTACCGCCCTTTACCAGTTCTTCACAATAAAGTGCAATGCCATCAGGATTGCATATATCCCAGCTTGAAAGACAGACGAAAAATTTTATAACGAGGAGTGAAATTAAACGTTCTCCAGAAAGACAACAGCGCCACATTTTAGACTGATTTTGGACCATTCTTTCCTGGCTCAGATTCCGGCCGAAATCATTCTTGGCCACAAGGAAAGTCAATTTCGTTTATGGTTCCATTGTATCAGATTCTTTACCCAAACTGTTGTAACAGCGTTCATTCTCCAACCTCATCCTGCACAAATGGAGGATTTTGGCAGGGATGCCAAAACTAGAAATTACTCTATATAGCTCGTCTCAATAGATGCTGTCATACAGACCCATGGGCTTTCTCCAAGATCTGCCGTAGTGTAAATATTTGGTCGATGGTGGACTTACCTGGGTTAAAACCACACTGATATGGACCAATCTGGTTGTTAACAAACGTTGTTGGCCTACATCGTCCAGGTTGAAAGGTTAATTCTCCCTGAAAGCAGTAATTGGTTCGTCATCGCCTTTGTACAGCCCACAGAAATGCTCTTTCCAGATCAGCATAGACTGCGACTTTACCACCATGTTCCCTAGTTCGCCTCTATAGGCTTCGATTCGGAGTTTGTGTCCGTGGCATGTTTTTTTTACCATTTTGGTAAAATTTCCTAATCTCATTCCTTTAGTAGAATCTCTTCATTTCCTCGATCACGCGCTTCTCATGCTCCAGTGTTCCTCTTTGCTCTTCTGCTCGTAGAACTAGTGGTTCTAGTGCTACTATGTCGCACCGCTTTGCATATCTCTTACTTAGCTGGCTGTAGTTACCGGCAGTCGTCGTCAAAGGAGAGGTTTCTTTGTGGTGACCGGCTGAAACCCATCACATCAGAGGCAGCATCTCTGATGGATTTTGGGCAATGTTGGCACTGTTGATACTGACTGCATATGAGCTCTTACAAGGTTAAGGGAGACTCAATCAGAAAAGGATTTGACGATATATTGCGATTGTAGCCGTCTGATGCCAAAATTGTTCACAGTATTAGCCTGCCTTTGCGACGTTCAGGATATCTGCAACTGTGCCTTGGCTACAACAAGGTCAACAAGTATGACTCGATGATGGCCCCTGGAATGTTGGGAAACCCATAATACTGGAGGAGTGCCTTGTGTCGATCGCAATGTGTACAATCTGGTTGACGGTTGATTCTCCAAGTCCTCTTGTGAATATCGAGGTACCTACTAGCTACGACCATTTTTCGACCCATCGCAAAGTACATTAGTCTGAATCCGTTATCGGAGGTGGTGTTGCGCAGGCTATACCTTCCGGCAGTACTACCACAGATGCCCACTCTTCCTAGTTTTGCATTAAATTCGCCGAGGACAATTGTAAAGTCATAGCTAGGGCACTGCTCGTAGATTTTGTCCAGAATCTCGCAGAAGTTATCTTTGGTGTCATCATCCTTCTCTTCTGTTGAGGCGTACACGCATATAAAGATAATGTTAGCAGATTTATCCTTAATGCGGATTTTTACGAACCGCTCATTCACATGCCAAAAACTCAAGACTACTTGACTTAGTCTGCCTCTTACAACAAATCCGATAATCGATAACAATCGACGCAGTAGATACCTCAATTTTTCATCCTCTTTTTGTCCGGCAAATCCCATCGCATTTGTTGGATGGCGGTAGTCCAAGGCCTTCGCTAGTTGTTCGGCTGTACGTATCCTATTAAGAAGGTCGTTGTCCTTGTTTGGTTTGCAGGGGTAGTGTATAGTAGATCCGTCCGTATCCCAGACTTGTTGTTGCTTCGTAACTTAACTTTCTTTTCCATGGCCGGGTAGACAGTTACCCCGGCACGGCGTTGCCTTGTCCTTCGATGTAACTGGCATTTGAGGATTCCACATTCAATTGCACCTAACCTCTCCGCAATCTCTCCACTGTTGACATCGATGAATTACTCGTTAGTTGAACATTATATCCCACTAAACACGAGCGTGAGATTACAACTAACTACCGGGGGGGAGCCCTGCCAATTACATACACACAATCATCCCCTCACTATACCCACACCATTCCAAATATTCTTTATTGTTGTGAAAATTTTGCAAATATGTTATCCTCTCGACAGGTTGATAAAGGAAAATAAATCAGCACAAAACTTCGCGAATAAAAATTAAAAAGGGAACACGACGAAAACGAACACACTTAGGAGGAAGGCAACCTCACCCTGGAGTAAGGTAGCGCGGCTTAACCATACCCAACAGTCAGTCCATCGTAGTCAATAAGGCTTTCGTCTCGTCTCGACGAAACAAAAAAAAAACAGAAAACGACAACAAAAAATAGAAAGAAAAATTATTTCTCCTTTCTCAATGATTAATAAATTGATAAATTGAAAATTCTCACGCGAACAATTAATTAAAAAATTCCATCCACCGATACATGCATAGATACGAAGATACACTGCGCGCCTGTCGCACACAAGACGTTTTCGGACTACATAACCCGATGTTGAGAAGGAAGGCAAAGCTTGTCGAAGTGACGTCGCCTAGTTAATCTATGACCACAAATCTATTTCGTAATTTATAACGCGCTCCGGCTGGTGTTAGAACCGGTACTGGGGCTTTCACTGGTGTGCCCAAATAGAAGGTGCGATATGTGGGCATAGCACAGCGTCACCCATCCAACAAGGACAACATAACGTCCAGGACAACGACAGAATCGGCTGGAGCTGCCTCCTTTCATTGAAACAACACCCATCCACACCAGCCTGCCGTTAGGAATTCTTGCATTGCGTGCTTCTATGGTTCAGTTCTATGGCATACGTTCCCCTGAGATTGATCCTTTGCTCCTTGTCCTCTGGGTTAACCATCGGCAGCACCATTGTAGCACTCTAAGAACGAGCTGGCGACGAGCTTTGCGTGAACACAAAGCGTTTGAGGCTTGATGCATGGCCTGGTGTACGAATAGTACGACTCCTACGGGTGTCCGATGTTGAGATATATGCTCCTGCATTAGTATGCACCGCATGTGGCATGGCTCTCTTTGTGGGCTGCTTTTACTCCTACTCCGACTCCTGCTCCTGCTTCTGGTTCTGCTTCTGATTCCTGGGTTTGGTGTTCTGTACTCTGGTGCTTTGGTCTGGTGCTGCGCGTTGTTATGTCACACAATGTGCATAACTAATGTGACATTTGCTCTGTGGTGCCAGTGGCAGAGGCAGTGCCACCGGAATCAAATGGCGAAACGTATTATTTGTTCGCATGACTTCGAGATAAAATTTTATTAGCACCCCCCGGAGGAGTAATCACAAACGGCCAGAGGTGGTTTAAGGGTGGTTATTTTTAAAAAATCATTTTTTACGTAATTTATTTTAACTACCGTACACACCGAGTTTCCTGGATTTAACATTGCATTGGAGGTTGGGGACGGCGAAAACTCCTTACATAATTAGAGCGTTGATTCGAAGTAATTTTGTGGTAAAACGGAACGGTTGCAAGGTGCTCATTGCGGGACAAATCGTGTATAAATCCTTGCACAACATGAAGTCCGACATGGTTTCTGTTTGTTGCTATTGTTCTCGAGGATGCAATTATGTAGCAAAGATTATGTAAAGTGAGAAAAAAAAACGGTATAAGTGACGAGTTGGGGTACTGCACGAATCTCAACACGTAATTGGTGTTTCTGAGGCAAACAACAAAGGGTGGCTTATTATGATTCAAGCTGCTGAGGTGTTAGTTGTGCTTCATTGATTTAGGACATTAGCACATCGTCATACAAGAAGCCTTTCATAATCTTCCACTTAACTTGGTCGCCTTTTAAAACTTTGTTGATGCAGTTTCTTAGCTCACAGAAAATTATTCAAAAACTGCATCGAGTTGTTGGGTTTTGGATCTGGGGTTTTGTCTACGTTCGGTCGGACCTTTAAACCTTGTACTCGTAACATGCACTATCTTCCTTGCTCACAACCAATCTTAGCATTGACGGCAATTATGACCGAAGTCATAGAAAGAGTAGGAGTTTTCCTTGCAACTATTATTTTATCCTCAGTAATCAAATACCTGAAGTCACCCGCAATGATATCATAAAAACGGTCGGGACAACCGATTTATACTGGAGGGCCACCATTCCATGCCTTAAATGATTGACTGCATAAACTTAGGACAGTTGGTGAGCCAACTTGATACTCGGGCTACAAACTAAGGTACTCTTGAGGACTACAAACTACGAGTAGAAAGCTACTTATTTACCTTCTTAGATGGCACTACAGTCCGAGGTAGATTCGGACCTCAATCAAGGAGCCTTCCCAATTAGCGCCGTCTCGTCAGCTACCTCCAGTTGCGCACTTCAAGTTTGTTGGGCTCCCATTCAACTTGTGAGTGCCACCTAAGGCGAGGTCTTCTTCTACTGTGTTGTCCCTCCCGATTGGAATCTAAGGCTCCCCATGGTGCTGTTCATTCGCTTAACATGTTCTAGTCACCTTAGGCGACTAATTTACGCTTTTAAGACCAGGTCAATCGTGAATGAGGCCAACAATTATTCGAAGAATTTTGTGTCTTGAGAAGGCGGCGTTACTGCTCATTCTGCCTTCTTAGACCGAAGAAACAGTGATTGGCAACAGTAAATCTTCGTTTGATCTGCGTTGCGTTGTCCATTATCAGAATTAGTAGTGCAGGCGAGGTATACAAAGTTCCTGACTACCTCAAAGAGCACCCTGACTATTCGTAGTTCTGAAAATATTTACCGACCTAAGCTCTACATTTTTTGAAGTTACTCAAAAAAGGTATTTGGCATTCTGACTGTTGAAGCCACCATTGATTCAGTCCTTCTAAGGATCAATCGTTTCTGACAATGAACTAGATTAGATTAGATGGTTGTGGGGGGTGGTATAATGAATCCCAGATCACTGCGACAACAGATGGGCCTATTGTAATGTCCTTCATTTAGAGTTCGTCTATGATGCCGCAATTTGCAAGGAAGGCAGCTAAGTCTTTAGGCAGCTACGTCCGCCGCTTCAAGGTAGAATTTACCTAGGTAACGCTGTTGTGTTTTGGTTAAACCATTGCAGTCGCACAGTATGTGCTCTGCGGTTTCCACATCCTCGTTGCACAATCTGCATATATTGTCTTGTGCTATGCCCATGGTCATTAGGTGTTTTTTCATACGGCAGTGCCCTGTGAGAAAACCTGTGATCACTCGAATCTGACGCGAATCACTCGAATCTGACCCGAATCATTCGAATCTGACTGGCATAAAGTTGTTGGCTTGTCTGTTTCCTCCAGTTTCCCTCCAGAAATGAAGCTTCTTTTCCTCTGGCCACGTTTTAATACTTCCTTTTATGGTGTATTGATAGCCCACAAAATGGCCTTGGCATCGCGAATTGAGATGCCCAAACCAGATGGACTTTATTTGTGGTGGCCAGTAGTTGAAGGCAATCACAGACCAGTTTTGATTTCATTTCAAAGGCGTTAATTACAAGTAGGGCTGATCTGCTGTCGGAGAGAATATAAGTGTTTTTGTTTGATTCCCTCGAATGCAAAGCTCTATTTCATGGATTTCAGCCTGAAATACGGAGCTGCTTGTATCCATACTGGCATGTAGGGGTGTTTTAATGCCAGGACCGTATACTCCGGCTCCAACTCCTTCATATTTTTTTGGATCCATCTGTGTACCATACATAGGAGTCGTTGGCAAATGTTGGTTTTTCCTGTTCCCAGTTAAGGCGGTCTGGAAATGTAACCTTAAAGTTGTGCCGAAATTTATATCGTGGTAGACATTTATCTATTAAGTACTTTTTTTTTTTTTTTGAATTTATGAAGGATTGCAACATGAACTAGTTCTCCGTGATGAGCCTACATTTACCATTGCTTCCTTCGTGAGTTCCAGAAGAAGCGGTGCGTGGGATGTTTAGGATAGCTTCAAGCGCTGATGTTGGAACGGTTTTCATTGCACCAGTTGCACAGGCACAGGCTAGTCTGTGTAATTTGTTGAGTTTAGAGTTAGTTGAATTCTGCGTTGCTTTATGCCGCCAAACGCGGCTGCATACATGATGATAGATCTCGTTATTGCCGTCCCAATTTTTTCAAGCTAAACTTCGTTGGTCCATAGTGAGGTCCTAGCCTTCTCAATAGTCTTAGAAAGATGAATGTTTTAGAGATTTGACTTGCGTTGAGAACTCTATTATTTCACCGAAAAGTATGGCAGTCTTCCTCGCCTTCTTCTCTTAGTGATTGACTTTGAGTCCAACTCTTATGCATCATCCAGTAACTAGATTCAAAGCCCTCTGGAGACGATGCAAGATTGTGTCCTCGAATTTACGTCTGATTAGGATAGCAATGTCGTCTGCATATCCTTGGGCATAGAAGCCATCATTTCTGGGAATAATCAGTAGTTCATTAACTACGATAGTACTCCTGTACTCCTCCCTGAGGGCATCATTTCGTAGCTATCACACTGAGTTTATTGTCGCTTAAGGAGGCTTTTATTGCTTTATCCTGTAGCATATATTTTATCCATTTACATGTGGTGCGTCAGCTCCCATGTTTTGAATGCCTCTATATCTCTGGGTGAATTTTGTGTTGTCAAATGCTCCTTCTATACCGAGGAAACAACCAGGATATACCGCTTTATCTCTGAGAGATTTTTCAATCCTTGTGGCACGCTCATGTGGTTGATTTTCTAGGTTGGTTGGCATATTTATACTTCTGAAAGGGGTTCATTTGAAGTGCCCCGCCTCTGGTATGTCTGTAGAGGATGTTTTCCATAGTTTTGAGGAAAAATGAAGTGAGGCTGATTGGTCCATATGAGTTTGGTATTTCAGACGGTCTGCATCCTACCTTAGGTATATATTTGAAAGCAACCTCCTTCCACTTTTTGGTAAGTATCCCCACTCGCAGCTAGCTCTGAGCAAGTTAATTAGTACATGTAGCAGTTGCGGGATACCCTTTTGAGGTAAAGCTGGGCTTTGAAGGGTTGAAAAGAGCTGATTTACGGTTCCAATCCTCTCTGAACGATCTATTTATCCTCCTCTGGGGAGGGGGGTTTTCTTGGGCTTCTGAAACATCCTCTATTGTAGCCAACTTCCAACTCAGTCGTGGCTTCGCAGTATTTGCAACAAGAACGACATCGCCCCTTTTAAAAGTTGAAGATGCACATACCTGATTGTGATGAAAAGATTGCAAAAGTTGTAAATACTCTATTTTCCAGCGACCCCATAATTTGTTAGTGTACTTCTGGTGACGTGTCCATAAAACTCGGATCCCATTTACATCTTCGGGTACGTCGATTGGTATGGTAGACCAGTATTGAATACCCAAGAAGTGAGCCGGGATCAACGGTTCGGCATCCAGCGGATTACTGCCCACATAGGTTAAGGGACGCGAATTCACAACTCCTTCGGTCTCGATTACAATAGTCCTTAGCTGCTCCGAGGTTAGTTTTGCTTTTCCTATTACCACCTTTAGGACATTTTTGATGGTTCGAATGAGGCGCTCCCAAAATCCGCCCCACCAAGGAGCTCGTTCCACTGAAAACTTCCATTTTATACGCTTGTGCGCCAAGAAATCTTGAAGCGCTGCATCTTCACACCGAACGCCATTTAACTCAAAAGCAGCTCTGCGGAACGTCTTAGCATTATCGGAGTATTTGATGGATGGAATCCCTCTCCGAGCGATAAATCGTTTGAGACCTGTTAGACAACTGTCCGTTGTTAAACTCGGCAACATCTTGAGGTGCACAGCTCGAACGGCTGCACAGGTGATGACCATCATATAGACCTTACCCCAGATGTTGGATTCATCAAAAGTGTAAAGGGGACCAGCAAAATCGACGCCAATGACATCAAACAGCCTTAGCAATCTGAGCCGATCAACAGGCAAAGGTCCAAATGGCGCTGAAGATGGTTTTCCGAATATCTTTCGACATGTAACGCACAATATTCGTACCCCCTTGTAGATGCGTCTATAATAAGGGCCGTGACGTGGAACTCTGTTGGTAATATAATGGGATGGTGTATATCTGAAGAGTCGTCAAGATACTGACGACGACCATTAACCCTCAAAAGCCCACTGTCATCAAGAAAAGGAAGCAGTTCAACAATTTTCGACGACTTCAGAACCGGCTTCCCTTCCTGCAAAGAGTGAATTTCTTTAGTAAAACAAATAGACTGAGTATACCTGATTCAGTAAATCTCTGCAGCCATGACTTCTTCTGCGCTTAGATGTTTAGATGCAGAACCATTCTTCGTACAACAGGCCTTAACAAAACGCTGTATGTATGTCGTTACTCGTACAAGATGTTTCCATAACCCCACCTCTTCATACGGGAGTAAAGCCGAAGGCAGTATAATTTCAGCTTCAGAAGCAGTTTAGTAGTTTCCACTACCATAGCAACGCCACCCCCTTGTTCGGAGCATTAAGCTGGAAAATCTCCACTCTAAAGCCGGGTTGGCCCGTTTTTCCAATGAGAAGATGACTGTAAAATGTCAGCGCTGACACCTCTCGTCACAAGATCAGCCGGATTTTCCTTGCAACTACAATGCCACCACTCTGCAACCTTTGTGTAACGGTTCATCTCATCTACCCTACTTTGCACGTAAGGCTTCTACTTGTTTTTTTTTTCCTTGGATCCAATTCAGTGCTATTTTTGAGTCGGTCCATAAGTAGAAACCACAGATCGAAGTTTCAAGCGAACGCTTCAGATATGCGCAAAGCCGAGAGGCAATCACAGCGGCAGTCAACTCCAGTTTGGGCAAACCAGCCTCTTCGGGCAAAGAAATGTTGATGTCTTGTCTCCTACTGAATTTACGCTTGTCATATAGGCTACAGCCCCAAAATGCGCACATCCTTTGCATTCGATGCGGAAAATGTCAAAGCTGCTCGGGGTATAGTTACCTCGCTAAGATGCCGTAAGCCTTTGACGCAATGTTCCCATTCAGCTAGTAGATGTCCGGTTAAGGGTTCGTCCAGGACAGCTTTGCCTTCCATATGAACTGGAAAAGCACCTTCACCTTCACAACAACTGGGCTGAGCATTCCCAAAGGTTCGAAAACTCTCGCAATTGTACTTAGAACAATCCTCTTGTTAGCTCCACCACGCCTAAGTGACTCCACCGTCGAATTCTGCTTGAAAAGTATTTTATGAATTCGGACACAACTTCTTCTGCCATCGACTGTACGACAGAAGTTTCTCCACGGTTCTCTCTTGGCCCTTCTAATTTCTTCGTTGTACAAGGTGACGCAAAATTAATCACCCTATCGGAAGATGGTATAATTTTTGCAAATGGCGTCGTACGTCAATCATATTTGACATTTGTGAAGTAGACAGCTGCAGTATACAAACAGACAAGCAATGGAGCGCTATACTCCGTAAGAGCGTGGAATAATTGTGTCGATGTTTTTGACCAATAATCGGTCGGTGGTGTTAGCGCAGCATCAATTTCGACGTCGATTTCATAAACGTGTCGCGCCAACTGGGCCAACATTCTGGCGCTTAGCTACTCGACTTGTACAGAATGGAACCACAGGATGCAGGGCGTGGCCGCCACCGGACTGGTCGTTCGGCCGAGAATATCGCGGCTGTGACTGCCGATGTCGCTGAGAACGAAGAAACATCAACAAAACGACGAGACACGTAATTTTGCATCACCAGACGAACCCTGCAGCGAATTTTAGTGAAAAATTTACACATGTTCCCGTACAAAGTGCAAGCAGTGCATCAGTTAATGCCTCCTGACCGTCAGTCGCGTGTGAATTACTGTAAAGCCATTCTCAATCTCAACAACGAAGAGGACGATTTTGTGTCGAAAATTATCATGAGCGACGAGGCGCATTTTAACATACGCTGTTACGTCAATGAGCAAAATTTTCGTTTCTGGAGCACTGGAAATCTGTGTGTGATGCACGAAGAGCCATTACATCCACTCAAAGCCACTGTGTGGGCGGCGTTCACTCGGGAGGAGTGATTGGGCCGTTTTTTTTTTGTTTTTTTTTAGGACGCCATCGGCAATACGGTCACTTTTACTGGCGAACTCTACAGGGTCATGGTAAACGACTTCTGGAATTGGATGAGCACGGCCTGGTGAACATGCGGTTTCAACAAGACCGTGCAACCGCACACACAGCACGAGCCACAATGGATATATTGATATTGTGAAGGAAGCGTTTCCTGGTCGCGTAATCCCCCATTTTGGCAATTTGGCATTGCCAGCAAGATAGTCCGATTTAACCATCCCAGACTTCTCTCTTTGGGGCTACTTGAAGTCGCTGGTCTCTGCCAACAAGCCTCAGCCCTTAAGGAGAATATTCGACAGGAATGCGAACAGTTATCACCGGAAATCTTGCGGAAATTTAAAACAAAATTGGATGATTAATTTTGCACCACCTTGTACATGGTATATTTCCCATTCACCATTACGTTTAGCCCGGTTGAAGAGCTTTCTTGTCTCTCTTCTGAGTCTGGCTAGCGTTTTGGCCCACCAGGGAATAAGTCGATTGCCTGTTTTTATCACAAATTAGCTCATTAAATTAGTGTTTCTACTTCATCTTGCTAGACACACACGTCTATAAGTTTGGCAAGTACCCGACGTCTACCACAAGGAGATAAAATGAGTACTATTAATCAGTTACAGTTGCAGCACGGAGCATCGCCAGGTTGAAGCTGAACAGTGCCTACCCTAATCGTACACATCGAAGCGGTGAAAAAGGGAAGTTAGGACACTGTATTTCAAACCGCGTCTTCATACCTTAGGCTCTTCCTTTTTTCTGCTTTTCAGACGGAAACAAACGTGCAAAACTGAAAAGTAGTAACTACAAGCTCCTCAAATCAATGACTCCGAATGCATGCATATTCCAAATGAAGCAAGAATGAAGAATTCACAATGAATGATGGTGACATCCGATAGACAAGGGATAGACTCCCACCATCGATGGAATGACTTATGCCGTCCCGAACAAATACTGTAACTCGAGTACAAGATAAATGTCGTGACAATATCTACAAAGCGACTGTTTTGCCTCATTTCTGTCGGCCGGAATCTGCAGAGCTTGCGATGATAACAGCATGGGTGATATGAAAAATATGACAGTAAATCCCTAAGTATATCACTCCCATTAGCATACACATAGGTCCTTGTAGGCTGTATGACCACCGTTGGTCCACACCAAGACTTAAAATGGTTTGTAATCAGGGTCATAGTCTGTCCGAAATATATGTCATTGTATTGTAGAATCACATCATTTGAAATACTACTCGATAAACATGGTCTTAGATTCCAAACAACACAGGAGAAAAGTTGAGGTACCCACCAACATGGGTCTTGAATGTATGACGATTGTTAAGATAGATGAATTCCTTCTCACATATTCCACCCTAATTCCTGACAATATTTATTCTTATTTAAGGACAACATTCTGAGAATTATTCCGACAGCAAAACTGAATTACTGGCTTCATCTAGCAGTAACAATAAAAAATAAAAAAAATCTCCCCCTTATGTGCCTCGTGCAAACATTCTTTTAAGCCTCCCTCCGCCATCAAACAAAGACCCAGTCAAAGTAAATATCCCAAATTCCCTAACATCATTTCCGAATTAAGTCACAACTATTCGATCATCCGAATAACCCCACTCACACTCATACACGTATCCTTACGAATACCCAAGTCCATGGTAAATCCTCTCCAAATCAATGAAACGAAAAAAAAAAAACGAAAAAAAAAGAAATCAACTTTTCTTTTTTATTTGGCCTTCCTATTAACATTGCTGGATTCATTCTTTATCTATCTTTGCAGCATACAATCAACCTGTGGGATCATTTTTATCCCCATCCGACAATGACAATCCAACAATAGCACCGAAATTCCTCTCCCGAGGACACCTCTACAAAGTGATTGTGGGCGAAACCATTGAACTGCCGTGTAAAGTTCAAAATCTCGGTTCGTTCGTTTTGCTGTGGCGGAAAGGATCATCTGTCCTAACGGCTGGACATTTGAAAATCTCCCGAGACTTGAGATTTAAAATTGTCGGTGACTATAATCTGCAGATAAATGGTGTGAAGACTCAAGATGCTGGCGATTACATCTGCCAATTGGGAGACCAAGAGAATCGTGACCAAGTCCATACGGTTGAGATTTTAGGTGAGTACCAAATACGACTACAGGAATGAATACCTGCCAGAATCCGTACATCAATACATAGATACGAGTAACATATACTCGTGTGTATGTGTGTATTTCGAAATATATGTATATATCGACGGGAGATCCTCTGATAAGGGTTGTTTATGGGAAACTGAACATTGGGGGCTATCTATCGCCTTTCATTGTTAAGTCATGTATTCAATCCAGCTCAGGGTGACCCATCTCCTGCTCGTCCTTTGATCAGGTTTCGAATGATAACGAAAAATAACAAAAAATCTCTTCTACTGTTCTCTAAACATTTCATGTATTAAAATTTTCATTTCCGGTGGATTAAACTTGATGCTGTGGACTGGATTTTGGCCAAACCATACTAAACCATACCGAACCGAATACAGTTCCGCCCACTTTGAGAGCTTTGCCACACAATGGACAAGTGACAGCACGTAAGGGCAGCACGGTAACATTGGAATGCAAAGCATCTGGAAATCCCGTGCCAACGATTTTCTGGTTTAAGAAGGACGTATTCTCTGGCCCAACACATCTATCGGATAGTTCAACACTAATCTTGGAAAATGTCGACCGACATCATGCCGGCATATATCAGTGCTCAGCAGATAATGGTGTCAAGGAACGAGTATCCATGGACATCCAGTTGACCATATTGTGTAAGTGAAACTATTTTTCAATTTGTTCTATTATTTGCATAGTTGGGTGGGTGGTGTGGAATGGTAAATACATACTCGCACCACTCTACCGGATGCAACGGAAGGTGCTGCCATTTTAGCCGTTTCCATCTTTTTTTTTTGTGGTTTTTAACGTTTTTTGTTGTTTTTTTTAAGTTTTTATTGGAAGAGAAGAATGCATTAGACAGATAGGATTTTCTTTGTCTCGTGAGACATTGAGTGGCAGTAGAATCCTATCAGGAGGTAGAGATACGTTTCTGTCAAAGGAGTTCAATGTAAGGCAACACGACAGGGTTTTGTTCAGAGTCTTCTGAGTAAATGTTCCCAGTGTTGTTTTAGTGTTTTTTCTTCTTTTTTTTTCCTGTGAGACGACGTTAACGATACTTTTGTAACTATTTGGTGCCACACATCAGTTAATTATATCTCAAGCCAAACATGGACAACTTGATGCAGATCATAGGATGTATCACAGAATATAGATGAGTAGTAGGGTCTGTTCACACTAAGCGCTTTAAGGCCTAGTTCTCTTTTTCTTAATTTATTTTGCCGTGGCTTAGTAATGTTGTTTAGAATCGCAGCTGGCTAAATTCACGTCCCTTGCTGTCAAAATCACTGCTGAGTTTATGTGCACAGTTAAGGTGGTGATGCAAGATTGATTCATCTATTCGTGCATTGATGTCGTTAACAAGGTCTTTAGTCACGAAATTTTGAACTAATTTAGGACGTTTTTCTTCACTAGGATTTGTGTGAATTTCTTTGGGGATTTCGTTCGTCCTGAATGAATGATGGATATGCCATCATATAGACACCAGACACAAAAACGGGCATCGCAATCCCTGTGAAATTAGTTGAATTTGTCTTCACATGGCAAAAACCTGAACAATCGCCCTGGTGAAACAGGGCCAAGAAGGCCTTTGAAGTTCGTGCCGTCTATTTCCTCTAGGTTTTCGAAAAAGTATTTTCCTAAAAATTTTCTTCGACTACGCGATATTGCCTCACATTCACACAGTATGTGTGTTATGTCTTCAACAGCTTGCAGATCACAGCAGAATCTGCAGATATCCGTATCTGACAATTTAAGTCTCTTTTGCGTGTTGCCGCAGGAAACAAGTGTCCTGTCAGGATTCCTATTACTGTCCTAAGCTTATCCCTGTAGATTTTTTGTCATCAAAAAGCCGCCAAAGAGTCTTGGATATTTTTTTTCATTTTTATTTCACTTTATTTACAAGTTTTCTTAATTTCTAAAAAAAAAAAAAAAAATGAAATAGTTATGTACAATCTATTGTCCAAATGACAAGAGTTGATCGTACAAAGAATTCTATATTTTATAAAGACAATATTGACATAGTTGAAGGGGAGATTGCATGTGGAGGCAAGGAAAGAAAAAAAAAAAACAAAACAAATTATGAGTTGTCAAATTTCAAACAAAATTTAGATACTCAAAGAACATTCAAAGAACAAAATTCATTGATAAATAATCTATTTATGGTTGAATAATCAAAAGACAAAACCCATTTTTTAATTTCATTAAGAAATGTATTTTCCACTCTTTCGCATCTTATAATGTCTGGCAGTAAGTTAAACAGGCGTGGTGCCGTTGAAAGATAAAATCTTCCAAAGCGAACTTTGTGAACTGCTACAGGGTTTCTCGCATTTCCTCGCAAATTGTAGCTATCTACTCGTATATACCTAACTGAGTAAAACCTGGCATTTTGAGAAAATATTTTTAGAACTTTGTAGCAGTAGAGATGCCTCAAAGAAAGAGTTTTAAGTGTTCTGAACAAATTAAGACTTGGAGTTCTGCGATTTACTCTGAATAAGATTCTTATTGCATGTTTTTGTTTTATTAGAAGTGGTTCAGTCTTGGTAAAAAATGCACCACCCCAACAAGAGATACCATATTCCAATTTAGATTTTAATAAACCTTAATACACAAGTTTTAAAACTGATTGCGGACAATAGAGACTTAAGTGATATAGTTGTCTTACCACTTTGTTAATATATTGTTTAAGATAATGAGTATGATTGGACCAAATAATCTTATTATCTAGGACAATACCTAAATATTTAAAATTGCCAACGCACTCAATATTAAAACAATTATTGGTACAAGATGTTAAGTAGTTAAATGGATAATCTACATCATTCGTAAGAGTAAATAATTGGAAGCGTGTTTGTACACGGAGAGTGATAAAATAATGGCAAATCATTACAAATTATATTGCTGATATTAAATATCATAAATTTCGTTTTATCACTGATTATAAGTTTAAGTATTTATTAAGAACCATTTCCTCGGTAAATCAAGGTCATGGTTTACCTCAGAGATAATATTCAGAAGGCTTTTATTTGAGTATGACAGCGCAGTATCGTCAGCAAATGCTGTAACTTTGCCTTTGAAAGGTTGGATGAATAGGGAGTTTACGTAGATCAAGAATAGTATAGGACCTAGTACTAAGCCTTGTGGGACACCAGTTACTATATTTTTCGGAGAACTGTAAATATTCTTGATCTTCACCAATTGCCTACGATTATTTAGATAATAAGCAAACCAACTATATGTACATACATCCTCTAAAACACGATTGGAAAAATTTATCTAATAGTATTTCGTGATGTACCATATCAAAAGCTTTAGAAATATCAATAAACAGAGAAGCAGGAATCTCAGAAGAGTTAATACTGTGATATAGCTCCCCTGTCAGTTTCAACAGTGCAGTTTCAGTAGACATTCCGCTTGTAAAACCAAATTGACAATTACTGAAAAAAATTTGTTCTTTCTAGAAACGACAACATTCTAGATTTAATACCTCTTTCAAATATTTTTGAAAAGACCGACAACAACGAAATATGACGATAATTGTTCAAAATGGTATCGTCACCCTTTTTGTGAAATGGCATAACTGTAGCCGTTTTCAAAGATTGAGGAAAATTACCTTGTTGTATGCTGTTATTGAAAATAAAGCCCAAAACATCCGAGATTTGAAATGAAATTTTTTTCAACATACGACTAGAGATCATGTCAGCGGATGTAGAATTAGATGGTTTAAGATTAATTTATTATTACTTGTGAATTCTTGATATATTTTTACTTTATTTTTTCTAATAATATTATCTACTAAATGTTGTACTTATACTATTTCCTCTTTCCTCCTTCCTCTCTCTATTTCCCTGTACGTTTCGCACTTTTCTTTCCAATAGATTACAATGATACCTTATTAGTTATTCCAGTTGTGCTACTATTTCTTGTTTGTGGTATTTTTCATACTTATGGCTCATAGTGACTTTGTGTCTGAGACGCTGAATGAGGTTGGGGTTCAGACGCTAGTAAAAATTTTATCAAATGCCTATGAAGGATTTAAAGTCTGCCACTTCAATGCTCGTAGTCTTAGCCTATCAAAACTTGACTACGTCCGGCATATTTTTAATGATTCGGGGGTTGACATTATTTGTGTAAGCGAAACATGGTTCAAAAGTCTAGATGATGAAAATGGTTATAACCATATTTATGGTATTCCTGGGTACTTCTTAGTTCCGTATAACAGAGTTACTGAAACTACTGGTGGGGGGATAGCTATTTACCATAAAGCAGGTTTGACTTGTAAAATGTTGGAAAAGTCTTTGGGAAATGATACTGAATACATCCTGGTCGAAATTTCCAATGGAAATGTGAAGTGTATTATTGGTTTAGTCTATAGTCCCAACCGTAATTGCTCTTTCGATTCATTGTTTTCTACTTTACAACTATTTTCCGCATCATACGAGCATATTATACTATGCGGGGATTTTAATGCGGATTTGCTGAAGAATGACAGTAGATCTCGTTCACTCCTGGATGCTATTGCATCGTGTGGCCTTGTGGCCGTTAATTCTTATGCTACTCGCTTTGGCCCTGATACCCCTCCAAGTCTTCTTGACTTGATGGTTGTGTCAGACCATACAAACGTGCTACTCCAAGACCAATTGTCACTGGAAGGAGTCTCAGACCATGATCTTTTGTTTTGTACATATGACATTGATTTCTCATTGAATCCCCTGCAGAACACCTTTCAATTTCGTGATTTCGCAGCAATAAACTATAACATCCTTCACCATCATGCGAGCCTTCAACCATGGCATTTGTGCTACTTTCTATCGGACATTAATGATAAAGTAGAAATCGTTCAGACCCTAATTAAAGATCTTTTTAATATACATGTTCCTGTTAAGACTGTCACACTGCCCAATAGTAAATGGCCTTGGTTTACCACTGAGGTGCATAATGCTATCAAAACTCGTCGAAAATTATATGCTAAATTCAAAAAATTTTCAACTTGTCACAATTGGGAAATGTTTTGCAGAGCAAGAAATTACTCTTCACTTGTCACCAGAAGAACAAAAAAAGCATATTTTTTGTCGAAGCTCAGCATTGACCAACCGTCGAAGAAACTTTGGGCAAATTTACGTTCTATTGGGATAGGAAAGAGTCATATACAAACTAAAATGCCAGATGCAGATGAGTTAATTGATGCCTTTTCCTCTAAACCTAGTTGCAATTCTTCGTTTTCACCGGAAAATCAGCTTTTCTTTGGTGGATCACAGTTGTTGGAATTTGAAGTAATATCTGAATCGGATAATATCTGAATCGATGAATATCTGAATGTGATCCTACAGGTTTGTGCTCTCAAATCTAACGCGATTGGTGAGGACGGAGTAGACTTGCGTCTTATCAAAATAATATTTCCCCATCTAATAAGCTCATTAACTCATTTATACAATTTCTGCATTACCTCGTCAACCTTACCAGATTGTTGGAAAAAAGCAAAGGTCATCCCAGTGCCCAAGAAGAACAACCCCTTATTAGCAACCGATTTCCGTCCAATAAGTGTCTTACCTTGTTTGTCCTAAATCTTCGAAAAAATTCTTGCGAAACAGATTTACAACCACCTTAATCGTTTCAATCTTTTATCGTCAGTGCAGTTAGGTTTCCGATCTGGCCACAGCTGTTCTACAGCTATGATCAAAGTGCTTGATGATATTAGAATTCAATATGACAAGGAATATCTTTCACTGCTCTGCTTACTTGATTTCTCGAAAGCCTTCGACACAATCAGTCATGAGGTTCTTTGCACTAAACTGAAACTTTACTTTGGTGTGAGTGATTCCTCAGTGTGTCTAATTAGGAATTATCTTACAAATCGTGTTCAAAGAGTTATTGCTAACTCAAAATACTCTCAACCAAAAAATATAGTTTCTGGAATTCCCCAGGGTTCAGTTCTTGGCCCAATTATTTTCTGTCTTTTCATTAATGATTTACCGCAAGTATGTCGAAATACATATGTACATATGTATGCCGATGACGTGCAGATATACCTTTCTCGACCACTTGGTCTGCTGGAAGATCTTGTTGATAGATTTAATTCGGATTTGTCTTCCATTGCAAAATGGTCTCAAGACAATGGTCTGATTCTAAATCCAAAAAAGAGTCAGATAATTTTAATCTCAAAAAAATTTTACAACGTCGAAGAGTTACCGCCTATTTTTCTCAACTCCACAAGGCTAATCTTCTCTGACACCGTGATGAGTCTTGGATATAAAGTAAATCGGTCTCTTTCTGCCACTGATCATGTAAACTTAATTATATCGCGTGTATATGCAGGATTGCGAAAGCTCTGGCTGTTTTCTAATTTTACACCTGTTAGCACCAAACTGAGGTTGATTAAGTCCATTCTTTTGCCGATTTTTGAATATGCTATAGTTATCTACTGTAAACTAGATTCTCTCTGCCAGCACAAATTACTTGTCGCTTTTAACGATATGGTTCGATATGCCTTTGGAGTAAGAAGATACGAACATATAACCCATTACCATAAGCGTGTCCTTGGGTGTTCATTTTCTGATTTTTGGACAATAAGATGCTGTGTGTTCTTACATAAATTAATACATAAAAAATCACCACCGTATTTATTTGAAAAATTTAAATTTGTTCAGTCACCTAGAACTTTCAATCTTATCTCGCCCTCTTATAAGTATCTGAACTCGTCTCGCCTCTTCCTTGTTCATGTTTCCAGACTGTGGAATTCACTGCCTACCACCATTAAACAGGAAATAGGAGCTAAGCAATTTAAATGTGCTATATTTGCACACTTTTCATCTTTGTAATCTATTCTTCTCTTCTTTTCCTTATTACACCTGTCTTCTCAGCTTTCTGCTTTGCCCTCTTTTTTTTTCCCTCCCTATGCTTCCTCAATTTTCCCTTTTGTTTCCTCAGTATTAGTAACGAATATTCTTTAAATTAGTTTAAGATCTGATTTAAAACCTGTAAATTTAGTTTTTTCTTTTACTTAATTTTTTAATTGTGCTCTTTTTTTTTTTTGCATAAACTAATCTAATGTTGTGAACTACTTTAAATGAGCTTTCATGTACTATAAAAGACTTCTGTTCTTATTTGTACCTTGCCAAATAAAAATTGAAATAAAAAAAAAAGAGTGCAAATTATTTTATGTATCTCTAGAGCAGTGAATGGTTCACAGAAAAAACTCTTAGTTTGACTTCCAATCTCAACTAGGTCATTGTTGATCCTATTATTGTACTTGTGGTTGGATAAGTTCTGAAAAGACCTATCATTCCAAAAGAAATCATTAAATGAATTAGCAATTTCCAAAGTGTCAGATATAGTTGAGTTATTGACGTTCAGAATTATATCCATTTCTGAAGTTTTTCTATTAAGAATTTCATCAATAACACGCCATTCTTTTTTAGAATTACCAAAACTTGCTAATAATTTTCTACGAAAATAATTATCTCTGCAAAAAGGGATATCAATTATAAGCTCATTATTTAGTTTTTTATAGTGTTGTTTGAGGCTGAGATTATTTGGATGCCTTCGTACTTGAAGGTAAAGCTATGTTTCAATCGAATTTTTTCCAGAAGTGAAACCGTCATCCATGGTTTCAAACACTTGTTTTTGTTGTTTGAGCGACTTACTACTCGCAATATGCAATTGAAGCTTCATAAGAAAGGTATCGAAGGCTATCGTTGGATCAGTTGCGCAAGTAACTTCTTCCCAAAATTCGAAATTTAAACAGTTTCTAAGTCTGGTATAGTCAATTTTATCGAATGCTTTATGCACAGATGATTCAGTTCTCAGAATACAACTATCCATTTGAAAACTTATTAAACAATGATCAGTTAGATTCAGGTCAAGTATCATAGTTTTAAACTTGGTTTTGTTGTTTCGATGGACTCTTGTAAATATGTGGTCCAAACACGAGTTTAAACGGGTAGGCTGATCCAACAAAGAATCAAAACCAAATAAAGTAATCAATCAATTAATGTTATAATCGCCAAGTAGAATGGTAATTTTACAAATTTGGGACTCCAAGAACCCATTAAACTCTTCAGTAAAGAATTTCACTGAACATTTGTGAAGTCTATAAATACAAAACAATATAAAGTTACAGTAATTTCACAACAGAAACTGATAATATCAGCACTTTGTAAATTATACTTTTTAATTTGTTTGTTCACTATGTCATTTCGAAAAAATACACCAATACCACCAGCTGCATATGTATTATTGCATGCTGCATCAAACAAAAAATTAGGAATATGGAAGTTGGAGATTTCTGAAACAAAAATTAGATCTGGTAAATGGTCTAAAGATGAAAGGTGAGTGGAAAAAGCATCGAAATTTTTGCTCAGGCTGCGAATGGATGGATTACCGAAAAACCAGACGATTGCTCATTCTTTGAATGATCTATACAGTAGCAATTGAAATATTCTGATTCGAAAGGAAAGTTAACTTGTTATTATAGCAATTTGAAGAAGAGCTACAAAAATTGTTACTAAGACTATACAATTAAACATTATTTAACTTAAAAATACTTAAAGTTAATTATCTACCCCCTCGATCTTTTGTAAATCTTCAAAAGAGTATATTTTTGTTGTTCTATCACCTTCTTTTTTTCTGAAGAGAACGGTTGAATTTCTCACCCAGACAAATTTACATTTATTATTGTTCCTTAGTTCAATTGCTTTATTGAGTAGAGATCTTGTAAAGGGAGTGAGACAATCATTCATATAAATTTTCCTGCTGGTGTCACTCTTTTTCGATCAGCACTGTCGCAGTTATTTTTATTTCTTAGAAACTCATATGCAATTTTTTCACTGTGCAAACGCATCTTCCTCATTGCATCGTTCTTACGCGAGAGAGATGAGAACTTAACGCACACAATGTTGCTTTTTTTACCGCTCCGTGTCTTGTCTATCCTGTGTCTTTCAAGACTTGACCACCTTAGGTTGGCAGTCTTTGTGATTTTTTCCTCGACAGTGTCCCTCACTATGCAAAGGGGTGATTTGATGTTGGCAACCTCATTGTTGTCGAGTAGCTCTCCTTTTCTTTCAAGCTCGAAACAAGCGCCTCACTATGCAAAGGGGTAGTTTGATATTGGCAACCTCTCTATTAGCATTAGCTCAGCTGCCCTGAGCACATCCACGACCTCTGATTGGAAGACACTGCTTGCATCCGGTAGTCTTATAGACACTCTTAGTTCTGGGTCTTCTGAGAAGATACCAGAGCCTGTTCCATCCTCTGTTTTTGAACCATCTGTGAAAATTGCAATTTCATTTGATCTGATTATTGCATGTTTTTGCTAGTCCACTTCGACGGTATGTCGAAGTCGACCAGGGAAAGAATTTCATCCGTTAGAATTGGATTGCCTGTTAGGACCGTGCCATGTCCGAAACTACTGCTCTTGAAGTATTCCACATTAGTGAGTCGTATCGCACTGTTGCCAACCAGTTTTTTGATCTGTAAATCAAGCGGTGTTAGGTGCAAAAAGGTGTCTAATGCTGCCGTAGAAGTGCTACGGAGCGCACCTGTAATGGCTTTTTTAGGATGTCATTGATAACCAGCACCCACAAGAGTGCGGATATGACTCCACCCTGAGGGGTGGTTACAAACATTCTGACCGAGCTTTGCCCAATGGAACAGTTTATGTTATTTTCCTGCTTGCAAGCATGTTGCACTCCCAGTTCGTAATGCCGTGTTCACTGTTAGCGTCTACTAGAGCATTTTTAAAAGCGGTGCACTCCACTCCTTCAATATCGAGGAAGGCCGCCATCGCAAACTAACCGAAGTGTAGACTCTTTTTTATTCTCCCTACCACCTCGTGCAGGGCGGTTTCAGGAGATCTGAATTTCATATATAACCTGCGACTCAATCAAAAAGCCATTACTGCATTTGTTCCTAATATGAATTTCCAATAATCTTTGCTACTTTCAGCCCAGGTTCTGTCACTTTTCCTGAAGTAGCTAGGAGCGCTCGCTTCCTGAAAAGATTAGTAAGTGAAAAAGCGGATAGCTGAGCGAAGTCATGGCAATAGTATTTGAAAGAAGATTGTAATCTTTACAGCTCGAGGCAGAAAAAGTAAAAGAAAATATTCGGATTTCGAAGTGAGTCACTTTTAAAGGCAGAACCGGGTCACAATCAGCGTATATTACTGGAACTGGGAGTGAGCTGAGTAACACAACCTGCTACAGCTAGTATCTATCATCGATTGTGCTGACGGATGAAGCTCTAACATATGCTGTTGCATCCTTTGATGTCCTTAAATAGTCTGGCACCGATGGCACAATTATGCTACAAGAGGGAATAGACCAGTTACGGAAAACTATGAAGAGACTATGGGTTCGTCAAGAGCTTCTGATCAACCACTCTGACTTACTTCATTTTGAAGGCTGACCAGATAGCAATGATATTTTTTATAATTGTTATGTTTCAGCGTCTGTCAAAGCTACCAATGACATCCAGCTGTCAACATATTCAGCAAGGTTTGCCATCGTTTACATCGTTTTACACTTGCCGAACGTGAGGAAATGTGCAAATCCGTATAAGATTGTACTGACGCAAGAATTGCAGCCGCACGACCATAGCCAACGCCGTAAGTTCGCAAATTAGGCAATGGAAATATTGGCCGGAGATCTGGATTTTGGCCAACAAATCATCTTCTCGGACGAGGCCCATTTTTGGCTCAGCGGCTATGTCAACAAGCGAAATTGCCATTATTGGAGCGAACACAATCCACAAGTGTTAGGCCAAACATCAATGCATCCACAAAGATTGGCTGTTTGGTGCGGTTTATGGCATGGCGGCATCATCGGACCTTATTTCTTCCCAAATGAGGAAGGTATAGAACGATGTTAACCGACTTTCTGTCATCAGAGCTCGACAACGTCGATCATATCCGATCTCTGCTTCCAACAAGATGACGCTACATGCCATACAAGCAACGCAACGCTCGAAGTTGTGAAGGAGAAATTTGGCGACTGAATCATCTCACGGCGAGCGTTCATTAATTAGCCACCGCGATCATGAGATTTGACACCATGCGATTATTTTCTCTATGGCTACTCCAAAGCCAACATTCGCTAATGCCGGAATAACGCCGCACATATTGGACCGATTCCTCAAAAATTTAACCGACCTCTTGAAGCATTACCTGCCAAGCTGAGGCGGCCACACAATCAATTTTATGAGATTAAAGTTGGATTTGACAAGAAGGAGTACGCGCTGGGCATACTCAATGACATTGACAACGCTCCCGACAACCTGACAGGCGTAGCGTCTGAGCGAGCAACCAGCTTCTGTTCAAACCGGCACGATATTCAGCCGGATTCTTACGTCTTTTTTTTAATTCTTTCACTTTTCCACCTCAATCAATCCAATAATCCAATCTCTCACCCAAAATTGTCATCGCTGGTGCGCCATTTTTATTGTTGACCGACTAGTCTGTTAATTTCGCGAGAGTGCGTTTATTTATTTATTTCCTCTGCATTTATTTTGTTTTCCCGGTCTTCCTCATATTTTCTTGTCGGTCTAGCCTGCTTGTCACATAATTCAATACGACATGGGCACCTCCAGAGTGGCAAAGCAGGCTAGACTGACTCCGCACAACAAATCAGATGCTCACCACCCCACTCGCCAAGGGTCCCCCAAATTACGCAGGTATTGCTTGAATCTCTGAGTTTTCCAAAAAGGGGTATGGTATCACCATCAACCAATGCAGAATATTTCCAAATCTCACCACAAAAATAAACGCAATTTCGAACTAAACTCACTGGCTAGATATGAATGGTTATTTGTTGACCGGTCAAACACTGACCTTGACCTTGGAAAGATGCGAGTCTCCAAATAGACGGATAAGCCCACCCTTAAAACTATAGAAAAAAAAAATACGAAGCACCGTCCCACATGATAAACGTAATTATAAATCACCCAGATCCATTCCCTATTAACATCGTAAACCTAACCACAACTGGAGCCTTAAACCCCAAATATTTTCCAATTTTTCCCCTCCTAACTAGGCATATCCATATGCACTCTCTAGGTTAAGGAATAAAAAGATATACGAAAATATAAAACATACGTCTCACGTCACTGCTTGCTTCGTGGGAGAAACGAAATCTAGTGTCATGGTCACCATCCAAAAGGAGCGCCTTCCTACTGATTCTACTAGTCAACACACCTCCCGAAAAGGTTACAGATGACTTCGCTACTTTCCGGAGATATGTACACTCTAAAAGAGTCTCTCACCTTCAGCGTAGCCCAGATTGCCTTTTTGGTCTACATCTCATCTACACTCCCTTACTCCTCCAACAAACAAACAAACTCCCACTTACACTTTACTACCAAAGCGTAAGAGGCTTGCATGTAAAATTCATCCCATTTTGTTTAAATCTCATGGCCTCTCTTTCGACGTCTATGCTGTTACAGAACCAATCTAATTCCCGACATAAAGAACCAGGAGCTATTCCCATCTTCTTATGGTGAATGATTCTGCCCCCGATATGTCCTACTTGCCTTTCACAATAGTCTCAACTCTTCTCTCATCGCTATCTCTTCTTCTGTCAAACTTCTCTTTGTTTCAATTAAAATAGCAGTTCCCAATAGGTCCCTGTACGATATGTGTTGCTACATTCTCCCAACTCAACCTATCTAATCCTACATCTTTGCTATTAAACCGATTGACCAACTTACTGACCTAAGTGATTCCATCGATGATATCCTTAATCTGGTGACTTTAATCGGCCTCTGCTGAAGTGAATTCCATTGGAAGATCAATTCTTTTTTAGTTCATACAAGGAATGTTTACTCATTGATCTTATAACAGACTCAATCCTATGCCAAGTAAGTGGCGTACCTAACTCCATCGGTAAGCAACCAGACCTTATTTTCACTAGCGATCAAATTAACTTCACAGTAACGTTTTATCCCTTAACGCAATGAACTATCGATAGCTTTCACCCCTTCTCCTTCTCTCATTTTTCCATAACTCTCCACCCTAGGCCACTTTTTCCCCAACTTTCTCCCCTTACGACTCCCATAAAGCTAATTTTCCCAAAATCAATATCTATCTCATCAAATCTTCTTTTGATTTTACCAACAACTCTCTTTACGTCCCCTTTTCACGGCATAAAACATCATCTATCTCCCTTTCCTGGTATAACAGAAAACTTCGCTCTTACGAAACAAAAAAAAAAAACAGCAAATTATGGGCTGTTTTTTTTTTCCACCAATTCTCACTTTGACTACTGCCCCTATCAGTGCTTTCTCGACCCAGCGCAGACCAACCGTTTCAACGACCGTAAAACATTTTATCAATTCGCCAGCTACAAAAGAACATCAGACGGTTATCCCTCCTTTCTCTTCTTCGATAATATATCATCGACCGACTAATTTTGCAACCATTTTGCAACCTTTTGTAAACAATCGCTTACAAACAACTTCTTCGCAGCTGACTCCACATATTTCAAATACCTTCAAAATTGTTCCATTGGCCGCTTTCTCTCTCTCTCAATCTTCTGATCCTACCCTTATCGAAGGAAAGTTACAAAATCTCAATGATCAATTTTCACCCCGGCCAGACTACCCGCAATATTGCTTAAAAAATGTGCTTCCAAACTTTCGCACCCAATTTCCTAATTCATCTTCATCATCATCTATTCATCATACTAGGGTAATTCCCCCAAGTTTGGAAGACCTTTTTCATAACACCAGTCCACCAAAAAGGGATCAAAGAATGAAGTAACTAACTACCGTCTCATTGCTAAGCTTTCTCACATACCTAAAATGTTCGATGCTTTCAGTGCAAGTCACTTATATTACCTAGTCAGCATGGATTTCTGAAAGCTAGATCAACTAGTACAAACTTAGTTGAATTCGCATCCTTCAGACCTAGAAAATGGCAACGAAATCAATGCTGCTTTCGCTAAGGCTTCGGTAAAATATCTCATCAATTGATCCTTCTCAAAATGACTTCCCTCGGTTTTAACACCATGTTATTAAAATGAATATCTTCTTATAAGAACAACCGTTATTTAAGGGTTCGTGACAGGTCAACTTTCTCAACTGCATTTTTAGCCATTTATGGTGTCCCACAAGGCAGTCATCTAGGTCCCCTATTCTTCATTTTAACTATAAACGATCTTGAGAGGATTATCAAACACTAAGTTCTCCAAAACTATTTCTTCACCCCAAGACTCTATTCTCCTTCAAGGAGACCTCGATAGGTTTTCCACGTGGCGTCTAAAAAATTGCTTAGAGCATAATGTCCCCAAATGTCAATCTACGACTTTGTCACGTAAGTTCAATCAATCTCCTCCTCGACAAACAGTACGATAGAGAGTTAAACTTCCGTTCGCATATTGATCAGATAATCCTTAAAGTCAACTCGTCGCTTGGTTTTATCAATCGATGGTCTCAAGAATATGCCAGCCAATTGTGGTACCCTTTTCAGCGAGTTCATTTATCCCGAATAGAGAACATTAAACGTCGTTTTCTTCAATTTGCCCTTCGAGGACTACCCTGGGATGACCCTTTTATCTTACCTCCCTATCGTGACCGCTTCAAACTTTTCAAGGTGAATACTCTCGAAGAATACAGAGACGTATCTCACATTCTCTTCATTTACCGACTGCTCTCTGATTCTGTGGATTGCGCCTCCCTTTACAATTCTATTTCCTTCAACACTAACTTCTCGTCTTTTCTATATTCCAACCGGGTGGCCGTGGTGTAGTGGTACTAGCAATCGCTTCTCACTCGGAGGGTCCAGGTTCGAATCCTGCCCATGGCAAGTCAGTTTTTCATTTGTGTAATTGGAACTCAGACAGAAAAATTCTGCGTGTGAAGGCATAACACTGACACGTAGATTTGGCTGTTGTAGAGTTTCAAACACAGAAACAAAATACTTCACTCTGAGTGAAGAAAAAACTCTCCGTCCTATTCGGACTCCCACCCCTGGAGAGGTAATATCGAAACAAAATACACCTGAGTTTCAAACCACCACTTTCTTTCTCTTCCTTCTACTCCTTCTACCTTTCCGCCCTAGCCCAGGCAACAGTAAAAGGGTATCTAACCCCTTAGGCACGCGTAAATTATAAAAAAAAAACCATGGCACCTCTTATGGTCTCAATGAACCAATCTGTCGCATGCCTCGTAAGGTCAACTCAAACCTCCCCCTCTTGATTTTAACCTTTCTAGTTATTTAAGTTTTCATATGAGAGACTGAATTGCAAGTCCTTGATTTATAGTCTGATGATGAACGACTTGCGTGAGAATTGCCGACTTACTTTCACAATGACATAGTTACCACAGGGCCAAAAGATTGATTACTAATGGACCTTGCAGCCTCAGGTGCCCTACTTACGACTTACATATGCCTACTAAAACGAATGTATGATATAATCCATAAGAGGAAATCCTGTTTTAGTAGGATGAGTGATTGACGAAGGCAGATGTCTCTAGGGATTTACGTGAACTCCTGTCTGCGAAGCAATCCATGGGAGCAAGGATATACCTTGCCTGCTGCCTTCCTGAGGTCGAGACCGATCTAAAACCTCTTACTGATCTTAGAGTCACTGCGCCCAGAACTTATTATAACTCCACATCGGATCTAAACCAACTGGAGGGCGCCCAACTGGGCCTACCTCCGCAAGTAAGGCCCGAACCGAGATCCGAGAGGATCCTAACTCCTGTGGTACCGTGATTTATGTCCTGGTATGGACTATCGGTGGTCCAGTGAACGGTATCTTGTCAAATGGTCAAATCGTAGCAACCTTCAGAAGCGTCAAGTTCAGAAAACCGTTATGATAAAACCAGTAATTTTCTGTGCCACCTCTTTTTATTAGACAAAGTGATTGATGGAAGAAGGCTTGATAATGGGACGGGGGCCCAGTTGACGAAAGCAGTCCTATCAGTTGATATCAATCTTCTATCCTCCCTTTAAGGAGAAATGATATTGTATGACGCCTGGAGCGTTCTTAACTTTGCCGGCCGATTGCCAATTTGGCCCAATCTTATGGTCTGATACAATGACATCCAGTTGCTGTGGAAATACAAAGTTTACTTTAGCACTCACTTCAGCCATAATCTTAGCCAAGAAAGAAGTGCAGTCGGACTTCCACCTATTGCTCCAGAAACGATCTTTGTGGAGGGCGGCTACCTTAGACTTCACTTCTCCATAGAAAAATTGTGCTTGCCTTCCAATATGTCTGCCAAACCAAATTGAAACCTCTCACCACTTCTCAACTAACTCGAAGATGTAAGGCTTTATGACGGTAGTTAGAAGACTGAATCCACTGAGTCTTGTCTGGATGTCAGGTCCCAACAAGGTCGAATTAAACGATATAGCTGATAAAGTTTCTTTGGACTTGATTCCATGTTCGGTCTGCATACTTCCTTGGTTAGGGCTTCGATGAAAGCGGACCAAAAGAACCCAAACTATTGTGCTTCCTCTGTGAATGACTGGCTTAAGCTTGCATTATGATGCAGGTTCTAGAAGCTGATGTATGTTTGTAAGTACTTGCTCGGTAACCACTTTATTATCGAAAGTTGGAGAAAGAAAGGTGAGGAAACAATATAGGACCCTATAGAAGAATAGATCGTCCTAAAACACGCGAGAAGTAGATATTAGCGTAAACATTTCTTCCAGCCTATTATTTTGGCACTTCGTCAGGACTTCAATGAGCAAATTATCTTAGTTTGCTGTTTCTCTGTGTTGGATTCAAAGAATTTGCCGGTCAAAGTCGATTTGCAAAATTAAATTAGAATTCGCTTAACAAAGACCGGTTCTAGACCCAGGAATGTGAACTGCTAAGAATCATTTACTCCAATGGAATACGAGTATTTCAGCAGGGACATAGGTATGTTCGTGTTTTGGTTCAACAGCTATTTGACAAGCACAGCACTTATGATTCTCACGAACTTTCCTGATTTCCGCAATTTATCACTCTGATTGACATATGTAAAAGGAAGCCAAGTTCTATCGATTTGCTGTTAACGAAATTACAGGACAGGACATTGTATCCTTAAATGCAGCCTCACTTTCAGAGACTTTTCTTTTAATTTCTTTTCTTTCAATTCGCAAAGGACCCGTCCATCCGTCCAGCGGTTAATGATGCAAAACTTTTTCTAAATTAAATTTTCTCCGTAAATCAATGCACACTACAGAGCTTATTATGTTGGTCCTTGCGTACCACATAAGCAAATACCAGGCAGCTAGTAGCAGTAGCCAGAGCCACTATTTCTCTTTTCTCTCCTGTTCAATATTGCATTCCAATGAATGGAGGGCATGCACACACAGCCATGTATTGTACCTGTATCTATAGACTAATTCCATGCAGTAACTATGAAATTAGGTCAATTTGTTGGAATGAAAAGCGGAAATGTGAAAATGTGAAAATGTGAAAATGTCCATGAAATCAGGACACAAAAACGACAAAAAAATGTAAAAAGTAAGAAAAAAAAGTGTAATTTGCGATGGACAGCACACGAAAGGCATGACAAAAAAATAGAAATCTTCATTAGCTCAGGTCCCATTCGTCGTCTGTCTGACTAATGCGATTACACTGGTGGAACAAATGTGCTAAAGGAAACATACGGGCAAGCTAACATATAGACGGAGAGAGATGTAGGTAATAATTCTGGCATTCGACCAACTAACTTACCTTTAAACACGTCAGGATGCACGAATTTAGTATTGCACCTACACTGGACGTACATACATAGATGATGGCAGGACAAAAACGACAACCGAATGTCCTGCCAGTGTTAAGAAAAACCAGGATGTTGTGATTTTGGCTATAAAAAAAATCATTCAATTCCATCAGGACAACGTATGGATGGCAAGAGAATTGAAAATTCCACTCAAGCGTTTTACATATGAAATGTTGCAACATTTTTTCCATGATGTCTACGAAGGACAATCGAATAAAACAGCGATTACTGGGATCACGCCCAGAAAGGATACGCCAATGGAAACATTTCACAACCGGATAAGCATACCGACAGGTCGAGAAAACTCAGGTTCACACCAATTGATTCGGCAAATCTGTACTGAAGCTTATGCAGGCAGTTGCAGATTGGGATAGATTGCAGCGGAAGTGCCTTTTATGTTGGGAAAGGAACAGAAAGGGAAGAGTAAGCGTATTTGTATGTGGAATAAGCTCACTAAAGGATGACAAACCATCCAGTTGATGGAATCAAAAATGAGAAGAATTTCAAAGCAATAAACGAGGGAAAGGACGACTAATCCTTTTCTATTTAACAGTTCCTCTGCTGGACAAATTGAAGTGGATTTATCGAAAGCGGCTCTTCGTATCAAATGTCGCAGCAGGAAAAGAGAAGTATGTATGTTGGTTTATGGAACTCCAAGCTTTCTCTACCTGGATAGGAAGGAGTTGAACCCATTCCCAGCATGAGTAAAGGCTTCAGAGCATACCTACAACATGACCACATCAACGTCAAGTACCCCCAGCCTAACACTCGCTTAGGCCAAGCAGTTAAAAAGGAAATCCTCGCCACTACTGTCATCACTCTCACAGTTTGCAGGATTTTGTTTCAGCTGTACCTAGCACACGTAAATGCTTACATAGTAAGCAGTCTGCAGCTTTTCCTACTGAGGAACATTTTAGCGACGTTGGCAAACATTTGTTTGCTCTACGGGCATCGTCCTCAACAGTCATGTTATTTGCAGATGCATTCAAATACACCCAACTGTCAATGGACGGCCTAACAGTTCAGAGAATTATTACATTTTCGAACAAGTTTAAAAATGGTGAGAGTCTTCAGCAAGGTCTTTAGCTGTGGAGCGCGCCTCTGATGCATTTACTTCGCCCTCTCCGCTCGGAATACAGAGCCAAATTTTCCTAATGATGAGTAGAATCTAACATTGTCGTCTTCCAAAAACAGACCAGCGCCGCATCCTACATAGACCAGATTTGGAACATTTCGTGAGTACCCGACTCCATTCCTTCCCTGGTTCAAATTTTGGCCGAAACCATGCCAAATCACAGCTTAGGTCGACATTGACGAAGATAGTGTTGATTGCTTTTAGAGTACAGCCCAGAACATGAACGTCAAATGGACGGAGATTCATTATTGCATCTAGAGCAGACACAGGCGTGCTATGGAAAACTTTCATGAACTCCAGACCTATCTTTGGAGTCTGATTAATGCAGCAGTGACATACTTACGACGCATAGGAAAGAAATGGATTTGCCCGATCCAAATGACCCTCCTCGGAGACGAGCTCAATACCTTGAAGAAAGTTTCTTTCCACCGGCTTAGAAGTTTTCGATGCAACATACTCAGTTATGTGCTAGCACAAGTTTCTACTGACTAACGGATGATTCTGATTACATCTCACAGATATTGGTGGTCCGGAGCATTAACCAATAAGCCTCTTCCATCCTCGATCGCTCGATCCCAAACTTGCTTCTTCTAGTTATACACACTATGCCAGTTGAGGTTCCCTTCTAGTTAAATTTGCCACCTTAGGTCTTCTCAAAAATCCTCCTGACTAGATTACTGGCTCCATGCGCTCTACATGACAGAGCTATCCTTATCGCTGTAGCCTTCCGATCAGATCCATGCACAGATGGTATATTTCTTCTCTACACTTCATCCTGTCTATGGTGTCCATCCGCTCTATATGATCCAGCTACCTCAGTCGTTGGACTTTCACTATTCTGGCTAAGTCGATGTCGCTATACAGCCCGTACAGTTCGAAACGTTTCCTCTCAAAGCCACCAAGAGCACCCACATCCATTATTGATAAAGTCAATCCCTCAAAGCCATATGATAGGACTGGGGGTATTAGGATCCTAGAGAGGGTCCACTTTTGAAGCAGCGATTAGCAAGAGTTATTGTTTGTTTAATCACAGCGCGGGTGTCATTGTCCGAACTTATAGCGGAGCCTAGGTAGACAAAGTCGGTGCACCTAGCCTTGTCCAAATCCTTTGTTGACAACAGAGGTCTCAGTGATTTCGATACCGACCTTGATGGAGCAACGTGAATTCTCTATCGTCATCCTGCATAAACGGACGAGTTTGGCAGAGATACCAAAACTAGACATTGCTCTGTATTCGCATAGCTCGCCTCTATAGATGCTGTCATACTTGGCCTTAAGATCGATGAATAGGTGACATGTATCGATTTGGAGGTCATGGATTTTTTGGCCTCATGATAGACTTTCTTGGCCTAAAGTCACATTGATATGGACCAATCAGGTTGTTGACGAACGACTTTAGACATTCATACAATACGGGAGATAGGATCTTGTAGGTGTCTTAAGAAGACTGATGTCTCTGTAGTTGGCGCTGTTCAGAGGGTCTCCTTTCTAGAGAACAAACAATGCTGAGGTTCAATTCGTCGGGCATACTTTCGTCCGGTCATATTCTACAGATGAGATGGTGTATACTCCTTACCAAGTCATCGCCTGCCGATTTGAAGATCTCAGCAGTCAGCCCGTCCGCTCCAGCAGTTTTGTTCTACTTAAGCTCAGATATGGCTACCTTCACCTCATCCAGGTCGGATGGACAAAATTGTTGGTCGACATCGCCCAGGTTGAAAGGTTCATCGTAGCCGTTATACAGTCTACAGAAATGCTCTTTCCGAATTCTCAGCATCGACTGCTGCTCTACTATAATGTTCCCTTGTTCGTCTCTACAGTCTTCGGAAAAACTTTCGAATTTCATTCCTGGACTATTATCTCTCAATTTCTTCGAATGCGTGCTTCTCATGCTCCCTCGTTGAGCTCGTGAGCAGCTCTAGGTCTTTTATGCAGCACCGCTTTGTATGCAAATCGTCAAATCAGGCGTTTAATTGTGGTGGCCGAGTGAAACCCAGCACATCAGAGACGGCATTTCTGATGGGTTTTTGACAATATTGCCGCTGGTCATCAACGGTCATACGTTCGGGTATCTGGTTGACGGTTGATTGATCAGGAAATTTCCACGTGCCCTTATAAATATCAAGATGCGGGATCCGGGTGCTAATTGCGACAATGTTTCGCCGCAAAGCCGACTAGCCTGAATCCGTTTTCGGAGTTAGTGTCCTACAGGCTAGGACACCCTGCCCTCTCTTCCTAGCTCTAACAATTTTAATGTCATATCTGGGTCTTGATCGCAAGTCTTGTCCAAGAACTCGTATAAACTATCTTTTGTGTCGTCATCTTGCTCCTCTAATATTGGCACACTTAACTTTAATACGGATTGTTATGGGGCGCTCGTTAACATGCCGGAAACTCAAAACTTCTTGCTTAAGTCCGCCTCTAACATCGAATCTGCATCCAAATAGGCGCTGCCTTTGCCGTCGATTGCAATCGTCATACTAGATGTCGCAGTCCTCTTTTTGTCCGGCCTATCCCATCGAATTTCTTGGATGGCGATAAAATCTGCATTGCAGCCTTCGCTAGTTTTCAGCTGCACGTGGCCTTCCATGTACAGGTCCGAAATTCGTTGTCTTTATTTCGTTGTCAACAGTAGATCCGTCCGTATACGAGGCTTATTGCTGCTTTGCAACTATAGATTTTTTCCATTGCCAGGCAGTTACCCCGGGGACACAACTCCCATTCCCGGTGGTGCAGTTCCATTATAGATAAGCCTAGGTCGAGGGGTCGGTTAAACCGAAGCGAATTAACTATTCGGACTGCCGGTGCTCCAAGACCCTGACTTAATCTCGGAAATCCATACCGGCCTGACCTCCAAATATGTCGGAATAGCCCGGATAAGGTCTTATTTGTTCTATTCCGGGATTTTACTTAATCGTCCGGATGGACATCGATCAATACCCGAGGTAAAATAAGCACCCTTGATGTGTAGAAACAGTCACAATGCTGGGCATCGCCAAGTTGACACCTCTCAGTGCCTGCCCTATTTCTACAGTACCAAACTGCCCCATAGACTTGACAGAAGATAGTAATATCCAACACACTGCTCATGTGTTCCACTGGCCAAATTTTATAAATGAGTGCATGCTCCTCAGATCAATTTCCTCGAACATGGAGCGGCTTCATGGTTAGGGTGGCATTGAACATGGAGCGGCATTGGGTGCGTCCATGCCATGATGTTTCTGTGGTTTACCTTGCAGGCTTAGGTTTTATTATCCTGGCTTTTGGTAAAATTTCGATCGCTGTGACTAACAAATCTCTTGTTTCTCCTTCCACGAAGTTCGTATTTGCTTCTTCCGTTCTACTATCATATCATATTGCACGACACGCCTTTGGGTGAAATTGCCCACCTGCATTCATCGTCGAGTGATTGTAGTCACATTTCGAAACCTCGCACATGATCGTCTCTTTCTGGCATTGCCACTGGACCTGCTGGACCTGGATGCTAATGAAGTGGGATTATAAGAAAGGATTGAGGAATACGCTGCCGTCACCCTTTCTCATAGTATTTCGTCGGCGTTTTACAGTTTGGCTACTACTAAATTGTGGTCCGAGCCAATGTTGGTACTTCCGAATGGGCCGGGTCCAGAAAACTGAGTGCATGGCTTCCATATAAAGCAGTATGATAAATTTGGCTTGTTATGTTTTGATCAAAAGACTGCCTGTGCCCTTGTAGATCCTAAGTAGCGGAAAATGCGTACTTGCCACGACGGTGTTCTTTCCATATGCAAAGACTATCAGATTTTGCCCGATTTCGATCCATGCCACAAAAGGTGGCCCCCTTTCCTATTCTGCCATTACGGTGGCCGATTAGGATTTGTACGTCATATTTGGGACACTGCTCATACATGTGCCTTCCTTGGTCTTTCTCCTCGGTTGGAGCTTGCGCACATATCGCCCTGATTCGGATTGTTACAAGTCGCTCACTCATATGTTTGCTTCCAATTGCAAGTCCGCATCAAAATATACGCTGCAGGCGATCATATTTGCCATTTGCTTGCCAGGTCCATCTGGTCACACTGATGGACCTCCAGTGTATACACTATGTGTTCGTTTGCACCCGGTCTGTTTAAGGTCATTATATTCCAGGTACATGCTCAACCGTCGTAGTCCTTTTGACTCTTAGCCTCACATAATGGAACTTAAAATGTAGGCAAGTCTCCGGTTATTTCACTTCCTTCCTACGTGGAATAATAAGCAAGGTGTTCTCGATACTTAGCTTCTGAATATGTGACCTGAAACATGTGTGAGTTAAGACCCTCTTTGCCACAAATGACTTCTGTCAATTTTATCTCTTTAAAGTAAAAACAAACTCAAAACGAGCAACTCATCGATGCAAACAATTCTCTGTGTCTCCCTCTCGTTTTGAAAATGACCAACAGACACACAGCAGTCTAACTAAAGTCCCAACTCAATTCCTAACCCATCATCACTGGAGGAGATCCTTCTCCTTAGCATTCTTTTATGAGCAAAGCTCATCTCCTCCTCTATGAAAATTCATTCATTCAGAATCAAAGAGGCAAAAATGATGACGATGATGATGTCCATCTGGGATACAAAATGAATGAGCAGAGGATTCCGACACCATGATGAGGCCACTGGGACTACACTCCTAAAAACCAAAACTATACGAAAGTTCAACCATTCCTAACCACCTAACCCCCTCATATTCATTCCATAGTCAATAGTCAGCACTAGTTCTTCTTTAAAACATTGAAATGGTGAAATAGTAAAATGAAAAGATGAAATCTTTGACCTGATCCATCTAAACTAGAGGCTGGGTGGAGATGACGAAAGGAGAGCTCTGAAGAAGTCTTACCCACTCAAAGTCCCGAATGGCATTCATACTGCGGAAATGATGATAAACTCAATGATAGCAACGGTGAAGTTGATAGACGACAGATACCAACTCTGAGCTATGAAATACAAGTAGCACTGCCTAGGCAGCGACAACAACTACGACGACTAAACGACAACAACTTAAGGAGAGCAAGCAACATCACCAACAGAGGTGTCATCGTATGTTTAGTTCTTCCTCATGCTCATTCTCCTCTAAGCTTACACCTCGTAAAGGACGTTTGTTACAGTTGAAGGAATTTACTTTCTATTTGCCAACAACTCAGGAGACTGGGTGGTGGTAATCGGGACAGAAGGACCACATACACACACAGAAAAGAAAAAAAAGGATTCAACGTTATTTCGGTAGATGAAATATTTTATCGACTTTTGTCAGCATATGAACTTCTTCTAGAGCACACCCTGTATGTGATCTAGGACTACGTTCTCAACAACAACAAAAAAAAAAGGTTTGTTCCCATATCAGCCGAAAGATATCTCTTTCCTTTCGATCCCATGCAGCTTCTTCAGTAAAAAGGACTCCAAGTTTTCCACTAGTATCGAGGAGAAAAAGTGATGATTTCATCAGGTTGAATCATGGTGTATTGTTATTTAGTTTGGTTATCCTTGTGTTACTTCATCCCTCCTCATCTTAGACAAGGCCGACGAGATGACGATAGGGGGGGAGAAATTTTTTCCGCTCGAATTTTTTCAAGGATTCACAGTGTCGACGACGGTGTCGTCTCTATTTTATTGTTGCAACATTATGACGGTGATGACGATGGTGATTGCGATTTTTCGTTTTGTTTTGTTTTTTTTCTTTTTTTTTATGATGGTGCCGTAAAGGATATAGTGTTTACTAGTATCCCGCTTTCCCACAAGCCTCTAGCTCTGTAGACGTTTCCGTTTTTATTAAAATCTTTTATTGTCATAATGTTACTACACATTGTGTCGAGTGTCGAGTGTTGACGGAGGAAGATGATGGTTGGAGGACATTTAAATTATGATTATTTGACTTTCCCCTCTTCAAAGTTATACGATGCTGAATGTCCTGATGTTCTCTTGTTCTCTTGTTCTGATGTTCTGATGTCTCGATGTCCCGAAGTTTTGATGTTGTCTTTTTTTTACCCCTTGAAATCTGTGTAGGACGATGACGGGGAACAAAAAAAAACACCCTGCCTTCGCCATCATTGTGTTAGATTTGCGTACAGCTGAGATTGCAATTTGTTTTGTTGAATATTCCCAGTTGGATGAGGGAAAAAATGCGGCACACACCATGGTATGCGGGCTGCTATTGCTGGTGCTACGTATTTGCAAGAAATTATGCTAGGAAGGCATAACCCGTCAGCTGGTGTCATGATTGTGTTCAAAGTCTTGTGAAAGCTATTATTGTTGAGGACTTTTGATATACAAGAGCCTAGAAAACATTTTAAATAATGAAAGAGGCAAGTTGTGCTGATGACATTTGCTAAGGGTTTGAATTTGTATCTACCCCTTCCCACGAGAGATAGATGGAATTGACATATCTCATTGAGTCGAAGGTTTGCTATATCGATTGCTAAGAATCAGTTTAAGTGGTCTTGCAAATCGAATCGAGAAACCACAATGTTTTCTTGCATAAAGAGATTGGAAACAAGAAAATTGTCTAGCAGCTTGAGCTCGTCTCTGTTGTTGATGTCCGATGGGGGATGACCATCATACCGATGTCCGTGCACAGGAATAAATTTGAAATGCAATTACCCCTAGGCATCCTAAGGGAACATTTCAACTTGGTTAAAATTGATTGAGAGTGTGAAGTATACAGGTGTTGCGATGTTCATATGTATTCTAAATTTTGTGAGCATATTTGCAGAAACTTCGAGAAGTAGACATATCTGGCAATCTCTTGATGATGTCATTAAAATGTTGTCGAACGCCAAAGAGAAGTACCATACTCTGATGAGTGTTTTGCGTATGTTTCGGTCTGAAATTGGATGAAAACGGCACGAAATGCCGTCACAATTTGCACGTGTAAATTGATCTAGCAGTCTCCCTGACAAAAAAAAAACCATCAACCAGATTAAGCACAACACGCATAGCTTGAGCATTCTGTTGAACCAAGTGAATCGCGTATTCGATGACTGGGAGTATTTCTTTGTTGTAACTAAGGTAGGAATGCAATTATTTCGGACACCTAGACGCCGAAGAAGAACTTTTGAGAAAATTGTACGTTGAACTGCTTCAGTAAAAGAGACCGTTAGAACTATTTCTGAGTAGCAGAGATTCAGCACGATAATATTTTCAGTAGGATAAGTCATTGCTACCTTCATGTTTCACTGCCAGTATAAGCTTCGTAGGTTTCGGTGCCTGCTCCAGTTACTTTCTTCTTCCGATCTGTTTAAATTTACTTCTAATTATTACTTTACGGGCAGCATTGGCATATGTGATGGATCAGGAAAAAATCAACACTTTCTTGGGGTCTGCACTATTTTCTCAAAGCAGTTTTCACAGTTTTTCAATGGTACGATTCGAGCATTTTATGAAGACACAAGCGTCGACACTTATGCGTCTACCCATCAACTCCTACTCTCATCTGACTGAAAGAAGAGTACCAAACCACTGCGGGACATCATTGCCGGCGTCATTCGCTCCTCTCGTGAATTCGAGCTACTTGGCGTGTTCAGAGCCCAGGTGTAAGTAAAGCTAACTCCATGGTTGGGTCAGCATCCCAGAGTAGAGATGGCAGCACATGAAACTTGAATAGGCCAACGACAGCTCTCATGATCTCATAATCTCAGCGAAGCTACTAACACCGGACTGTTTAGCGGGACACTTCTTCCAAGATTTGAGGGTTATGCGTCTCTACTGCGCAAAAAAAAATCACAAATAACCGTACAACCGCAATAAATATTTTAAGGATAGAAAATGTTGGCTTTGCAACATATGATAGAATGCTAAAACCCTTAACAAACCACGCGCTGCCAAACAACTCACGAAGGCAAATACTACAGCAATTCAAGAAGTGCAAGGGATGGGCCGGCCAAAAATCCGATAAAATATGGTATAACGTCAGATACTATGGCGATTGCTGCCAAGAAGAAAGACAATGCTTAGTTGGGTACGAATTTGCTATTCAAGGGATACATAGATAGTCTAAGGCTTTCGGCATGTAAGCGAACGCCTTATAGCAATTCGCGTCAAGGTAAAATGAGGAAATATAAACCTGATTTGCGTTCACGTCCCTACAAAGGACAAGAATGGTAGCATCAAAGACGAATTTTAGGAATTCTTAGACCGATAATATGCTCAGTGCCCCAGCTGCGATACCGAAATTGTGCTGCGAGGTCTGCATAACACCACATCCGGCAATGGATTCAAGTTTTTCGTATTCGTGCTATCACGCGGTTTTCACATCTCAACATCTATAAAAGCACTTAGCTATCCGCTGATTAATCATTCGTCCACCAAATTGATCACATTGCAATCAACGCCAGCACTCTGGATGTCCAAGCTTACTTTACTCGATTCAGATTATTACTTTGTTGCGACCAACTATAGAACATCAATGGGAATGTTGTCAACGAGCCATCAGGAGACTTCTGATGTGATTGGTTTCAAAGCAACGCCCCAAACTCGAAGAATGTACGCATATGTATACAGCTAAACAAGAAGTATATAAACCTACGCTGCATCTTAGAACGAGAGCTACTCACGAGATCTACAATCCGAAAAGTAGGAAGAGAACAGCCTTCTCGGAAAGATAAATAACGAGCAAAGACGCCCGCGATTGAGGAAGTCGGGGTATGGTACTGCAGTAATGTCATTCGAAAGTATGATAAGAAAATAAAATTAGCATGCCAGGACTACAATGCAAGAAAGAAAACCTGTAAAGAAGAACACAGACAACTAGTGGTATACTCGCAGTCGGTGCTGAGACTATGGAGAAACTACTTCTGCGGACTGTATCCCGCTGTCCGGCAGAATGAACGAATCGCCCGAAGACGACAACGAATTCCATCCGCTTGATCTAGACCAAGTCAAGGTAGCAATATCGAGATTAGAGTCTAACAAACCTTCTGGCACAAACAGACTATTTGAAGCAGCTTGGGATGACTTAGTTGGGAAGATGCTAAAGCTTGTCTGTATGATATGGTCAAAGGAAAGCATACCCACAGCGTGTAATCTCAGCATCGCGTGTCATATCCACAAGAAGGCGTACCCTTTTAACTGCACCAATTATAGATGAATACATAAGCCTCCTAAACATCGCCTACAAGATCTTTTCTGTCATAATACGTGAGCGTCTGAAACCATTTGATGGCCCCATACCAGTGCGGATTCAAGGCAGGGACCCTGTTATCTATTCGTCGACTTCAAAGACTGTCTGCTGTAAAGCGCAGGCAGCACTAGACATGATCGACGATTGGTGCACTAGAAATGGGCTCTCAGTCAATCCTCCCAAAACTAAGGTTGTTCTCTTTACGAGAAGGACGAAGCTGTCTCTCTACTGCTTAAAGGCATCACCATCCAATTCTCTAAAGAAGCTAAGTGTTTGGGTGTTGTCCTGGATAACAAGCCTCTATGGATTAGACATATTTGCGACGACTCTAAGGCGCTGCCGGCAAGACATGGGGCCTGTCACCGAGAAGGGTATTTTTGATCTACATGGCTATGATAAGGCCAATTATATTTTTTTAGATTAGATTAGATTTATTCCATTCCAATACAAATACATTTTTTTACAATATTAATTGGTGGGTATTAATGATATACAATTCAGTAGTTGGAAAAGTTTCAGTTCTACTAGTTTACATGGTTTTTATAAACTTTATTTATTACAGTTATACATATGATTTGTCATTTGAGAAACTTTAAAACGCAAGAATTCTAGACCCATGAATTAAGTAATTATACTAAGTTGGAATGGTTGTTCTTACACACTTTGTAGTAAAAGAAATACCAGTAACAAGTGCGTTGATTATACGATATAATTGTTTAAAGGTTTTGAAAGCCGCGCTGAGAAAAGAAGTCATGATTTGTGATGCAAACGAGAAAAGCATTATATTTAATATTTAAAATAGTAAACGGGTAAAGAGGAGGAAGTAAATGGATAAATATGGAATACATAGATGAGAAATTACATTTAATGATGACAAGCAAGAATAGGCAAAGAGCTTATTAGATTAAGACCTGCATTAAATCCTCTACACTCGATCTGGATAGTAAGAAGATTCTTAAGTTCTTTATGAATCGGGATTTGGATTGAACATGGCTTAATACATCAGGTGGCAGTTTGTTATAAATAAAGGGGGCTATATTCGTAGCAAAGCGTCTGCAGTGTTCCTTACATACTCGCGGAACTACTACCGTGGACTTTGGTATCAGTGCATAGGCTGTATTTCTACTTTGAGTGGTGTAACCGCTTCGCAAGTAGAATAGCCTTAATACTTTAAAAACGTATAGATGTCTGAGTGGTAAGGCATTGAGATATTGGAATAAGGGGAATGAATGTTCCAATCTTGGCTTAAAAAGAGTAAAGCACTACCCCAACAGCAAATCCCATATTCTAGCCGAGAATTAACCAGTGCGTAATATATAGTAGACATTAAGCTAAGAGGTACCAAATTTTTTAGATTAAATATTTTATTTAAAGCTATATATACACATTTTCTAATGTTTGTTATATGTGCTTTCCAGTTTAACTTGCTGTCTAAGGTTACACCTAGATATTTAAATTCGAAGATAGATTCTAATTTTATGCAAGCATCATTGCAGTTAGCATGTGTACAATTTAAGA
Organism: Volucella bombylans; assembly: GCA_949129095.1. Taxonomy (NCBI): domain Eukaryota; kingdom Metazoa; phylum Arthropoda; class Insecta; order Diptera; family Syrphidae; genus Volucella; species Volucella bombylans. The sequence goes on along the minus strand of OX422142.1, from coordinate 17,521,223 downwards.
CATGAAGACCTACTCCATCAATGCAGTATTTATTTGCGAGGGAGAAAGGCATGACTTTCGATTTGTTACTTAGCACCATTTGATGAAAAATAAACCAATTATTAAGTATAGCTAGGTCATCATTCATTTGACGTCGTATAGTGTCAACACAAGATGCTTTATATGAGATCGCCAGATCATCAGCAAAAGGCAATTTAAAAATTGAATTTATATAAATAAGGAACAGCAAAGGTCCAAGGACTGATCCTTGGGGGACGCCAGCATTTAGACTTAGTAAAGGTTCACTCAAAGTTTCATTTATACGAACGTGTTGCCTTCGATGTTTTAGATATGACATGAACCAGTTATGGGTATTACCCCTAAATCCAAGTCCTTCAAGGATCTTGAGTAATAACTTATGATTAACTAAGTCAAATGCCTTAGTCAGATCTAAAAAGAGACCAGCACATTTGTTGTTTTTATCCGACGCGTCATGAATATCCTCCAAGAATGAAAGAAGAGCATCTTCGGTGGATTTACCTTTCATAAAGTCAAATTGGGATGCATTTAAGAGCTTGTATTTATCTAAAAACTTGTACATCAATTTTGAAAAAATTGACAATAAGCAGATTGGTCTATAATTGTTAGGATCACTTTTGTCATCTTTTTTATAAATTGGTACTATAATGGATGTTTTTAGGCACTCTGGAAATATCCCCCTTTCGAAGCTTTGGTTGAAAAGGTACGTTAATGGCTTAATAATTAGGCTACTAATTTTTTTCAAGAGTGAACTACTAATACCGTCCATCCCACAAGAGCTTTTAACTTTTAATTTCGATATGATATCGGACACTTCAGTTTCGGACACCGTTCCAAAGAAAAATGACGAGATTACTATATCATCAAGGAGGGAATTATTAGAGGCTGTACGAGTACTTGTAGGGATTGAATGAGTGGGTTTTGCATTTTCAGCAGCATTTTTAAAGAACAAATTGAAATTGTTTCCCATTTCAATATCCGAAGTGATTTCCTCTCCTTCGAATTTTAAACATCTTATAGTATTTATTTTACTGTTTTTACCTAGCAAATCATTTAAAATATCCCATTGTCGTTTTGGATTGGACCAATTTTGCTCAAATTTGTTTTGATAATATATCTCTTTTTGCCTTCTTATTTTTTCGAAAATGTCCTTTCGCATCTTACAGTAAGTATTTTTTATGGAGGGTAGATGCAAGTTGTTTTTATTCAACACATAAAAGTTATTTTTTTCCCGAATTCTTTGGCAGAGATTAGCAGTCATCCATGGTTGGATCTTTTGGAACTTACGTCCCAGTTATATCCCATTCCAGTACAAACGGACAGACATTGGACAGATTTTTCGCTCGAACAAATAAATGGTCAATACATGTTTTCGTTACATCAGTTACCCTAGTTGGAACGTTTATGAGTGATTCATAACCCAGGGAAGACAGAAGAAGTAAATAGTTATCACAGCTGAGAGGAAAATCCAATATGTCAATGTTTATGTCACCAACAAGGCAGACATTTTGACTTTTGATTGAGTTGAGAAGGCCTTCGAGTTCGGTTAAGAATATATCCCTGTGAACAAACTGCAGCCGATATATGCAGACAATATCAATGGTTGTTTTTTTCAAACTTTAATTTTAAAAGTACACAATCTGCAATATCCAGATCGGGTACAGAGACTTCTGCGACTTCAATATTGTTATTAACAAAAATAATTATTCCCCCAGCAGGGTAATTTTCATTGCACGCTGGGTAAGGAGTATAGCCCGGAATAGAATAATTACCTAATTCATGGTTAAAAATCCACACTTCAGATAATATAATTAATTGAGAAAGAACTATACAAATACGAATAAAATCTATCAAAGTTCATTCTCATACTTCTTATATTCAGATGGCATAATGTAAGGTCATAAATAGAAGGGCAAAAATCTAAGCCGATATACGTATCATTACTTGCACTAGTACTATCAAGATCAATTAAATCCTTATGTGATAACATGAATGTATTATTTTTGTTTAGAAAAAATTATGACTTTATCATAAATGATTAAGATCATCAGAGCACTTAATAAATTTGATCTTCATACCATTCGCTTTTCTCATCATGATTTTTCCGTATCGTACCCATAGAAACTCATAGCCATGGTTCTTTTTCGCCTTTTTCGCCTCCTTTAGTAGAGCCTTAGTTTCTACTCTGCATCGGTTGTCTAGTGGAAGAAGCTCTTATGAAATACGTTATTGCTTCTTTCGCTACATTCCAAAAAATATGGTCGCAAGGGGACTTCGGACGAACGCCTAGCTAGGCTCCAGATGCATTGATGAATCTCCATTCACTTCATATTCATATTAATTCTCAAAGCCACCTTCTGTTCAAAAAGAAGTGGTTTTTGTTTTTTGTCTTTTAACCAATATCTGATGCAATGACACCAGAATCTCTGTGCCCCAGACTGGAAAAGGAATGCAGTCGAGTTCGTACAGATGGCTACAAAACCGATCTAGGTTTTTCTGGAGAACGACAGCGTTAGAAGGCACTCCTCTTTATCACAATCTGCGTCTATGTTCCAAGCGGAAATTTACACAATCCTGAGGGCAACGAACTACAATATATTGTGAAGAATTGGTGGAGGGGGAAGTAGTTGCACCTGTAGCAACAACATTGTCGATGTTACATGTGCTTCTTTATTTTTCCCTCATGTACCGCTAAATCCATTTTGGCACCTTCTTTTTCAATACTATCGAACGCACGGCGACAGCCCGCTGAGTTCTTCAAATTATGTCGATGTCATCGGCGTACGCTAGTTGTTGCACAGACATTTGAAAGATTGTGCCTCCAGTATTGTGAGCTTTTAAGTTCCGCACAATTCTTTCAAGTACAAGTATGGTGTTAAGAAAGTCACATGACAGAAGGTCGCATTATCTAAAACCTTTTTTGACATCAAAAGTCGCGGTTAAGTCGTTAACAACCTTGACGGAGCAACGAGCTTTCTTAATCGACATTCTGCACAGATGGACGAGCTTAGCTGAGATGCCAAAACTAGACATGGCTCTATATAGTACGTCTCTATAAATGCGCCCTTAAAATAGATAAAAAGATGTAGGGTATCGATTTGGGGTTCATGAGTTTTTTCCAGGATCTGCCGGAATGCGAAGATTCGCTCGATTGTGAACGTTCCAAATTCAACCAATCAGGTTGAATAATGCAAGTAAGATCTTATATGCGATGCTGAGGAGACTTATACCTCTATAGTTGCGGGGTCTCCGTTTTTGTGGATCGGGCATACCGTGCTGAGATTCCATTCATCAGGCATTCTAACCAGATCGTAGAACTGAATCGGTGTATGCTCTCCATAAAGACATTCCTAGCTGCTTTGAATAGCTCGGTCGTTAGGGACAACTGCTTTGTTGGTTGTTAGCTTGCTATCTATACTTCATTTTGACCAGATAGACGGGATTTTTGCCTATCAAAGTCTAAGAACGAATAGTCTATACTACCTGAGAGTGAGATGTTGGGCTTCGTCGTCGTTTTACAGTCTACAGACAAAGTTTTTCTATATTCTCAGCATTGACTGCGACTGTACTACAAAGTTTCTTGGTGGTGGTCGGGTGAAACCCAGCACATCAGTTGCGGTGTATCTTATGGAACGTTGGCAGCCACTAGTCTTCTGTACTTGATGCTGGCGGCATAGGACTTGTGGAGATATTTCGGGATACGCTTTCGGCGAAAATTCTGGTGTTCTCTAGGCGACTACACCAGTCAGTCAGTAGTGCTTCTTTGTTGCGACACTTGGGAAATCCCCATTTGCACCTTGACTGCAATAAGGTGGTGATCCCAGAACGTTCGAACGTCCAACTGAATACAATAGAATCCCACCCCTACTTGGTCAATTTGACATACTCTAGAACGTCCTTGAGAAAACAACAATTCTCCATGGCTTTCTAAGTAGACAAGTAGTCCTTGGTATGAATTTTTCTTGAAGTTTTTCAATTAAAAACCGAAAAATTGATGTACGAGTGTATATAAGGAGTACATGTGTCCCACCATCACCCTCATGACCTGGTCACCGCCGACTAGTCAACCAACGAACAGCTGAACAATTTTAATTAAATCCCTCATCGAGGTCGAGTTCGAGGCGCATAGTATAGGTGTAGGTTAAGGTAGATTGTTATATGGCATAGACATGACCAAATAGCCCTTAAATCATTTTGGAAGGACGAGAGCGACACTGGACATAACTTTGGCAAAAATCTAGAAATTTTCTAGAAAATCCCATTTGACCCGCACTCATATAACACTCCATTCATGATCATTGTCCTTGTAGAGGAGGTAGCTTTAAGGGATGTCCGCCGTCGTTTAAAGGGGTTTTCACTCCCTCAGACATTCCCTACAAAAGTTGTATCCATTCGATTTGGAAATGTCGCTATAAGGCTTATGTTGCCATCACAAAGTGTCCTGTCGCACTATTAATCGTTGTAACATCCAAATTTCCACCACCACCACTTAGAATACGAGTACTCGTATGTCCATGTATTAACTTTTGTTATTGACTCCTCTTCTGTTGATTACGACAATGTGACGACCACTTGAAACTTACTTCTCGTTGTTCGGAGACACTATTCCGAACTGATGCGCGTCCAGCTCCGGCCCAGGAAGGGCGTAATCAGGATACTTTGGTTCAAATGGTCTACTCGTATATAGTATCCGGACATGGGCTTTATAAGGGCAGCAAACTGCACTTACTTGTACATACTCATATACATACTGTATGACTAGGGCTGCACATGGTGTATGGATTTGTGTCCTTATCCAGTGGGCAGTGGGTATAGATTAAATTTAGTGAACAATTGGGTTTGAGGCGGCTCTATTGAGTCGGTAATGGAAGGCCAACGACCGCTAAATATAAAACTATGTAGGATGCCCGAATGCGATGAAACCACAACAGTTCCAAAGAAATCGTTAGGGGGTCAGTGTCCTGAGTCGATTTTATCTACTTGTCGAGAACACCGTCCAAAACTCAGTATAGGCTTGTGCGTAGGTGTTATGTGAATTCGAGTGGAGTGAGTTTAAATTTCAAAAGTGCAGCAACACTTGTATTTATTCGTAATTTTCTAAATTGAGTTTTCAGGCATTTTTGTGGTTTCTAAACTCTCGTACATTGTACGAACATCCCCATCACCGTCATCATCCATAGCAGCAGCAACACGAACCCCATCATCATCGAGTGTCGTCCTGGTTATCGAAACTTGTTGGAACTGTTAGGGCCTGTGTTCAAGTTGTCGTAAGGGTCGTTAAAATACTGCATTCATCCCCTCATATGGTACTCGTCCTCGCAGTATCATACTCCTACTCGTACACTTGTTCGTAGTCAGCTTTTGAAATGTTCCAATATTTTGGAAAATTTTAATTAACCAAGCTATTTTCGCAGCTCGAATGTGCTCTCTGCGGCTAACGAGAGTAGATACGACCATTTATAGGGATGTATACGACTATGTAGAGCAGTCATTATCCATTTCGAGGTTATAGCTACATTCTGAACAGTGATGAGGTTCTTTTTTCTTCTTCTTTCATTTGTCTGACTCTCGTTTATTTGGTGCTGGTTTTCGGTTTATTGGTAATGGCGAGGAGCTTCTCTGTCTCGGTCCTGGTTCATGTCAATGTGGATAGAGATTTCCAAAAATGTATGATGATGGATGTGGTTAAATGGTGTGTATCTGGTGAAAACCCAGCCCGGGAGTTTTCATATGCTTGTGTGTGAGCCGGGTACTCGTATCACTAAATGAGAGTAAGGACCATGTTAAGAGGTTTTTGGGACAAATATGTATTTCGGCTATCATTTGTGCTTTGCAAATTATTTATTATTTATTTAAATATGAAATATTCAGAGACTCGTACTGTGTAGCAGTGTATCAATTATTTTTTGGAAAGACTTTAGAACACATAAATTGGGTTCCCAAAATATTTGAATAGATTTGAAAAGATATTTTGCTGCACTCTGTCGGTTCGTATTCTGTTGTCAACAGTATTAAGTATCCTGAACCGGATTGCTTTTTGCCACATATTCTTGTAAGTGGAAGTCCTTGTTCCCAGTTTATAGATGTGTACTTGCATTTATCTCAACAGGAAAAATTAAGAAGTTGAGGGTATTGATGACACATTCCTCGTGTAAACAAAGATCAAATTTAAACCGCCCAATAGCCCTACATTTCTGTCACTGTAGTCCGGTAAGAACCCGGGCCGGTATGAACTGTTCTCAATTTCGAACTGTCCATGTTTTAAAATACCTTCCGCTGTTCATGCCATCTAGAACAAGATTCAACTCCGCTGGATAGTTTCTGTGCAGATGTCCTTAGGGTATGAGGATTGGTATTAATAATTTTACATCTTCCAGATTGAGTAGATCATTTTGCCTGACCGTGAAATATTGGTCATCACCGACTCAAATACCCCTAAAACCGCTCAACAATATTTTTTAGAACTAATGAAGTGATACTTGCCTGAAACAACTTTATTTAAGTCAAATTCCTCTTCATCAATACATTCCTCATCTGTTTCTTCATCTTCACTTTCATTGGATATTGTAGTCTCGTAAATTTTGTGAAGATGACGAGCCAGGAATACCGAAAATCATCATTTCTAGAGGTTGGTTTGAAAATTGTTTAGTTTTTTTCACAGGCAAGGGTCTCAAACTTGTTATTAGAGGATCCAAGCTTAGAAGTAACCTGCAGATAGTATGAAAAACTTAATTATTTATTATTTCCGACTGTTAACAATGTTTTTTTTAAACCTATTAATAACATCCTTGTTGCACTCCGTTCTAGAAAATTTTCTCTCAAAATTTAACCGGTACAACCTGAAATATTTGTTCCGTGCTTCTGCTGCTCCTTCGAATAGCTGCCCAATCAGTAGGAGAGCATTTTGAATAACTTCTGATCCAGGTAGAAGAGTTTTGTACATCGTTAAAGTCATGGGATGCCACGGATACAGCTCAACATACAACTTAGCGGTATAGTAAGCAGATGCTTTCAATTTTGGTTCATCTATTTCAAATTGACTAGAAAGTACTTCTAATATGACTTTTCATATAAAAATAAGTTGTACATCAACACCTGTTATTTCGGCAAATACTTCTGGATTGTTAAAAATCCTGCGGCTGTATTGCCATCATTAATGTTCCCGATACATTTCTTTGAGCTCAGTTTTTCTTTCTTTCAATCCAAATTTTAGGAAGGATCATTAAAATCTGTTGTACAAAGTGGCGCAAAATTAATCATAAAATTTTGTTTATGAATTACTTTTTTACTAAATAAAAAAATGATTTCGAGTAATGGAAATATTTATTTGAACCTTTACAGTTGTTTCTGTTAAATGGAAAAGATGACATCGGCCAAGTTTCTGCCTCCAATGTTGATATGCATTTGTGTCCGTTTTATCGCATTTTCCATGACTTTCCGCAAGATTTCCGGTGATAACTGTTCGCATTCCTATCGAATATTCTCCTTAAGGCTTTGTTGGTATAAAGCCCCAAAGAAAGAAGTCTGGGATGGTTAAATCGAGCGATCTTACTGGCCATGCCAAATTGTCAAAACCGAAGATTACGCAACCAGGAAACGTTTCCCTCACAATATCCATTGTGGATCGTACTGTGTCTGCGGTTACACCGTCTTGTTGAAACCACATGTTCACCAAGCTCGCTTTTCTAATTTCGGCAATAAGAAGTCGTTTATCATGGCCCTATAGCGTTCGCCAGAAACAGTGACCGTATTGCCGATGGCGTCCTCAAAAAAATAAGGCTCAATCACTCCTCCCTCGCGAACGCCGCACCACACAGTTGTTTTGAGTGAATATAATGGCTCTTCGCGCATGCATCACACGCGGACTTTCAGTGCCCCAGAAACGAAGATTTTGCTTATTGACGTAACCGCTTAAGTGGAAATGCGCCTCGTCGCTCATGATGATTTTCGACAGAAAATCTTCCTCTTCGTTGCTGAGATTGAGGATGTCTTTACAGTAATTCACACGCGACTGACGGTCAGGAGGCATTAACTGATGCACTGTTTGCACTTTGTACGGGATCATGCGTAAGTCTTTCACTAAAACTCGTTGTAGTGTTCGTCTGTCCACAGCCGCGATATTCTCGCCCGAACGACCAGTCCGGAAGCAGCCACGCCCTGCATGGTCTATTGTGGTTCTACTCTGTTCGAGTCGAGTAGCTAAGCGTCGGAATGGCGTGACACGATTAGGAAATCGAAATTCAAGCTGCGCTAACACGACCGACCGATTATTGGTCAAAAACATCGACACAATTATTCCACGCTCTTGCAGAGTATAGCGCTCCACTACTTGTCTGTTTGTATACTGCAGCTGTCTAGTTTACAAATGTCAAACATGATTGGCGTGCGACGCCTTTTGCAAAAATTATATCATCTTCCGATAGGGTGATTAATTTTGCGCCTCCTTGTAGTAGCTCCACATATATAACATTTCGTTGTAGCTTTTGTATTAGTTACTGCGTAGCAAACCTTGCCATCGACCATTGTTAAAACTAACGGGTCTTTTACGTCCAATATTCTATCGCCTTCTATGAAAGTTTCGTTCAATTTATTTGTCTTGGATTCAATGTAAGCTATTTCACTTTGCGTAATATCAAGTGTTTCTTTTATAAAACTTGTTCTTATTGGACGAATGGCGTTGAATTTTGCCAAATAATTTTGTTGGTTGAACTACAAAACAAACGTAAGGCCTCAAATGAGCATTGGAAGATGGTTGCACCTGACTCAGAGCTGTTTTCAAAATTTTGCTTGAATTGCGTTTATTGCGAACCATCACATCTCCATTTTGACATAAATTCTAAACAATTGCGCTCGTTTTCATTTAAAGTTTATAATACATCGTCCAAATACAATAATAAGTCGCGCAAGTTTACTTTAACCAACGTTTCTGTTAGAGTATGTGACCCATTGATAGGCTAGCGTTGTGTTTTTGCTTTTTGAAGAACTTCATTTGAATAGCAAAGGCAAGTTCCTCCATATTATTAATATCACGTAAACCCTGCGTTCTTCTTCTTTTGTTTTGTACCCTAAGTTCTGTGAAAAGTTTCTACGTCCGGCCATATCCAGTCTAAGTTGAAGTCCCTGAAGCCAAACTTTATTTTTTCTTAAAAATCTAGCATTTGTCCGTTGTGAGCTTAACTTAACTTCATGCCTTAATGCAATTTAAAAGATTTGAAGTTGAAACTACCAATGCAAATAGCTCTGAAGGTGATCCAGTTTAGCTTGAAAATCATTCTCTTCAGACTCATTCATAACATCATATAACTGTCTTTTAGTTAAAATGCGCAAGTCAGACGATCCTTCAAAACAGTTTTTGAATTTTCATTAAATTAGACACACTCACATATCATTAACTGCTACTACTTCTTGACATCTCTCTCTATAAGCTGATACCGAAAAAGTTATCGAATAACACCGAATTATATAACAAAAGGTTCATTTAAAAAAAAATGCTCCACATATAGAGCCTTCTTTTTTTCTGTCGAAACAGAGCACGTAGCCAACTAATAGTCTACTGCAGTCCTTGTATGTTCCTTTTTCCGAAGTTTCTGAGTGAGCGCTTCATTGGTAAAGCGCCCATCACACCAACGGCGAGTACCTGCACCCTGATGCCACCTTAGGTCGGACATGCACAAGTATAGTGCTCGGCAGTGTCCTCATCACTTTCACAGCAAGCGTCACAGAGTTATGTGCACACTTAAGTGCTTAGCGAAAGCGTATACCCCAATGCCAAGCCAGATTTTGAAGCTCACTTTTGTAGGATTTTCCGCTTTGGTAGGTAACTTACCTCAGTTTATTTTATTAACACTAACTCTTACATTCTAACAAAAAATGCTTAAATGCTAGCTTACAATTACTTAACAATCTTATACTAACTTACTGGCCCCACACAGGCGCTCTAACCTACTCTAAATTCTTAGAACTATGTCTTTCGACTTCATTTACATTTTATTTAAAATATACTTATTTTCTATACTTAAGGCTAAGAAAAAATTTGTTTACAAAAACTTAGCATATAGACATTTTTTTCGTTTTTATAAAAACTTAGTATCTAACTTAAAATAAACCTTAGCCTACCTAACCTAAATGTACAATACACACATAAACACACATAGACATTATACACAATCATATACATATTTGTATATGCATTTGTATACACTGATATATGTATGTTTCTTAAATGCTAACCTAAACCTATGCAAGCTGGCCATCGCTATTCACAGAGAAAACAGATTGGTCAGCTCTGCCTCATTAGTGAGGCTGGTCCGTAATTGACGGAAACGACGACGAAACATCTTCCCCATCATTCAACCACCAGAAATGCTGGTGCTGCCGAACGACATCCCTCTTATCGCGATTCCCCAATGCCCTACTGAACCTGAGGCGATCCAAACTGCCGTGTGCGACGTCTCTGTTGTAGTTGAGTCACCTGTCCCCAACTGTCCGAGCAACATGGAAGATTAACGGCACCGCTGATCTATCCTGGATCAACCCTATCTGATCTAGGTAGAGGAATGCTTCCGGTGGAACGAAGCCGTCAGAGCGCACACTCTCGTGGTAAAGGTAATTGGGGTAGTAAGCCCCAGATATCAGGTTATTCGTCGAGGTCATTGCTCTTGCAATGTGCCTTCGAGTCAGCTTAATTACGAAGTTGTCCACTCGTATTAGATTCGCCCTGTTGTAAAGGACCTCGTTAGGATAAAATTTCTTGTACTCCGACTCTGGTGTTCTATACAAGCGAAGACAAGCCCTCTCAAACACCCGAATCTTTTCCATTAAGCTTGCTCGTACATTGAACCACACGGGACAACCAAATACCAGCATGGGCCTGATAAGGGCCATGTAGCAGATTACGTTTACCGTCGCATCGAGTTGGCTGCAATAAAACAGTCTCTTTGTAAGGGCAAAAGCACCTTTAGCTCTGGCCAGAGCAGCATCTACACTTTTGCCAAAATACAGAAACTGATCTAGCCAGATTCCAAGGTATCTGACTACATTTCGACAGGCAAGAGGTTGTCCGTGTTGTCCAATGATAGAGAACTTTCGCCAATTTTTTCTGGTATCCCTAGAGGCTCCAGACAACGGCGTCCTAAAGAGAATGGTTTCCGACTTCTGAAAGTTGATTTTCAACTTAGGCAACTTACCTCTTCGACAGAAGATGTATTCACAAAGCAGTCGTGCGCACATTCTCTCGATGCTTTTCAACATGGAGCCGGTCAGATTGATATATCTGCAGCTCTTGGCGAGCATGTAGTTATCGTTTTCTAATCTTCGGACTGTTCGCCAGAGCTGGCTTAATCTTAGTGGACCTCTAGCTGCGAGTAGTCTTTAGAAAGTTTACTCTATTTTATTTTCTTTTTTCATTTATTAACACACGTAATTATTATAAACAAATAACTTGGGATTTCTGAGAAAGTTCCGGATTAACTTGCACTTGTAATTTTTACCCAACAACAGCGACCCGTCCACTCGTGATGAACGTTGCTGAGAAAAGGAATGAGACAAGCAATAAAATCGGTCGCGAGTTGTCAAACTATAATACTTATTTAATAGAGGTGCGAGTTTTATGGATGTGATTGCACTTTCCACGAGGTGCGATGCAACTTGATTTCTGGATGTGCCTTAGTGTAAAACTTATTTTTATTTTTTAGGACTTTGACGCCACAAGTTCAAGAGTAGCAAACAGAATCTCTAGTCTTGAAGTTGGCGTTTTCCTCATGGCTCTGGATGTGCCAATGCATGTAATCCTCTGCAATTTTGTCATTAACCCTTAGAGCACCGAGTATATTACCTAAAAGACGGACTGGGGTACAATAGGTCCCCCTAATTAAAGTCTGGTTTAACTTGTATTCAAGTTTATTTGATTTATAGTTATTGCCTGTTTATGTTTTAAAAAAATAAACAATAAAATTCATAAAAAAAAAAAAATTGCTTATAATGTTTTATAAGAAATACAGAAAGCTTAAAATACAAGATTCCAATTGAATTGGCTTTTAACTTAAAGAAACAGAAATCACAAAAAAAATTTTTTGAAAAGAATAACGACTATTCATCACTTCCAGATGAGACATTTCATTTCCACCATTCTATGATCGTTACAAATGAATTTGGAGCATACGGCTTAGATTTTTTGTCTCGATTACAGGGGCACAAAAAGCAACGACCACGCTTTTTTCCTTCAATTGAAGGTAAGATCTCTTCTTCATTTGTTGATTCAACCTCAATACCACAAGCCGCAATCGCACGCCTAACATGTGGAATTTTCTTGACTTGTGGAAGGCGTTGTCTCATATTAGGTTCAGCCAATTTCTGTCCAAGGGAACTTGCCATTGAGGATTTTTTTCCATAAAAATTATAAATGCATTCATTGCAGCAATATCTATTATATTCATAAAAATCATGTACGGCCAGCGTTCGTCTTCCACAAGAATATTCTCTTATAAGTTTGTCAGCGCTGTCTACTTCACCTTTAGTTCTATTATAGTCCAAAATCATAGTTGGCCTAGAATGAACACCATCAGAAATAGAATTGTCTGCATGTTGAGAAGACAAAAGATGAACCATTCGATTTTTTTTAGGAATATAGGATACAATCGCAATTGATTTTGTAAACGCAAATTTTGAAGGATATTCAGCTCGACCTTTGTTAACCTTTATTAACAAGCCAAACTTAAAACTAGACTTAAAAACTAACAAAGATATACTTAACCTAATGGGGCGAGGAGAAATGGTGGACGGGGGAGATGTTAAGGGAGTGGCATATTGAGTAGCGCTGTTTTTATTTCTTATTTGCTGCTATTTAGGTCAAAGACTTCGGCGTTCGCTATACGCAACATTCTGGATATGGGTTCAAAGTGACCGTAGTTGGTGCGGTGAGTTCGGATCAGGAAGAGTGGGACAGATCTTAGATTACGGGGATTGGGAGTGAATGCAATATTTTGCGTTATAGTCGAGCAGTCGATATTTCCAGTCAGTAACTGGTGGATAAAAAGTACATCAGCGACTTCACGACGTTTTTTTAGGGTATGCATGCTAATTATTTTTGCCTATTTTCATAGGGGGGTAATCCATATGGATCGGCCCAAGGTAGACCACGAAGTGCAAAACGGATAAACCTGCGTTGGACTGCTTCTATTCTTTGAATGTGGGTTAGTTTATAGGGTGACCAAACTTGGCTGCAATACTCGTATTCGAGAAGAGGCCTTGCAAAAGTAATGTACAGGACTTTAGCTCATTAGTGGTAACGGTTTTATTTTTTTAGTTTTTTTGCGATGAGAAACTCAGCTAATTCAACGTTAGTGAAGAAGTTGTCGGTAGTAAAACCCATACCGGAACCAAAGGCTCTGCCAAATGTTTAACAACGATCGTCCCTTGATTTTTTTCTGTGGTTCCTCCGGGAAGTTTTCCTGTGCAAACTTGCATATTATATGTATAAATATTATGTTTTGACATCAGCAGCAGCCCAAATTTTAATGCTGTACTTTCCCGGCTTGGATTTTATATATTGTCGAAATGGACACTTTCCGCGAAAGGTTACTAACTTCAATTGTAACTTCGCCATAAGTGAAAAATTATTTCCGGCAATTTTCAGTGAATATTTCCCAGCTAACTTGTCTACTTGCTTTCTTCGCTCCTGGGTAGTTTTATCCTCGAATCTTATAAAGCGAGATATTGCAACAAATCTTTCACGCGACATTGCTGCAGTAAATATATTGATTGGAGTATATGATTGAAGTAATAAGTAGGTTAAGAATTTCAACAATATCAGTTGCCGGCTCATAAACTCATAATGGGGTCGTGGTGTAGTGGTACTAGCAATCGCTTCTCACTCGGAGGATCCAGGTTCGAATCCTGTCCATGGCAAGTCAGTTTTTCATTTGTGTAATTGGAACTCAGACAGAAAAATTCTGCATGTGAAGGCATAACGCTGACACGTAGATTTGGCTGTTGTAGAGTTTTAAGCACAAAAAACAAGTCGAATCACTCACGAATCACTGAGGGAAGAAAAAACTCTTCGCCCTATTCGGACTCCCATCCCTGGAGAGCGAATATCGAAACCAAACACACCTGAGTTTCAAACCACTACAAAACAATTTTCCTTTCTCTTACTTCTACCTTTCCGCCCGCGCCCTGGCAACAGTAAAAGGGTATCTAACCCCTTAGGTGCGCGTAATCATATAAAAAAAAAAAAAAACTTGTAACTCCCGGGGCGACGTTCAAAATGTTTCGCAGTAACCTGCGGGTTTGTGAAAATGGCTTGCTTGACCAGACTCGGCCCGACTTTACAACATACTGATCTAAATTTGAGACAATGTCATCATCATCATCAACATTTGGCAGAATTTCATCAGCTTCCTCATTTTCTTCTTCAATTTCGTCCTCTATTTCAGATAAATCACCACTATCAGGCGCACGAAATCACGTCATTTTCCAGCAAATCTTCTTCCGAGTCACATGGATCGTCATAACTTTCAGTTATCATTTCTTCTATTTCCGTTTGGTGTAAAAATCTTCGAGTATTTGCCGTTTTTATCTATAAAAAAATTTAAAAAAAGTTGCTTATAGTTCGAAGTGGGGTAACTTGTGTCCCCCCTTACCTTGAAAATACTCTTTTGTTCTTCGAAAATTTTCAAAAATGTAAGATCAAGTTGAAATCACACTTTGGATACGAAAAACCTCGACTACCTAAAAAACAGAATTAAAAACAGTTCTTATTAAACGGAGTATGGACAAAAACGTAGTCGTGGGGGATCCAAAAAGTGATTTAGGTTTAGCTGCAGTTCTTTAATTTTTTCAACAAAAGTTCCTTCCGTGCTCGTTGATACGTTGGCCATTTATGACTACCCGTAGAGTGTTTACAATTTCAGTGATTTTCTGTTCAACAAAACGGTTGTAACGTGTTGAAAGTTGTGATGCGTTTCGGTACAAGAGTGATCATTGTCGTACTGTCGCTTGCGGCTGCCATTGTTTATAAAAATTATAAAAATATCTCCCGACTACTTTCTACACCTAAACACGATGTGAATGAATATTGGGGATCAGGATCGAAAAGCTCATACAAGGAGAACACCTCTGTCAAACCCTTCACGCTGAAATATGAAGAAGCAGCTGCCAGTCTGAAAGAGCAATTAAGTCTGTGGCTGTTGTAGAGTTTCAAGCACAGAAAAAAATACTGTGAATTATAACTCGAATCACTCTGAGTGAAGCAAAATCTCTCCGTCCTATTTCGACTCCCACCCCCTGGAGAGCGAATATCGAAACCAAACGCACCTGAGTTTCAAACCACTACAAAACAATTTTCCTTTCTCTTTCTTCTACCTTTCCGCCAGCGCCAGTAAAAGGGTATCTAAATTGTAAAAAAAAAAAATAAAAAAAAGTCGTCCTCTTGTCCTACATGAACCCCTGGAGGGTGTCGGTTTCGAATATTCGAATATGGATTCAACAGTAAGGCGCTACAAAAAGTTATCACCTACTGGCTAGATGACTATTTGCCACGGTGGAATGAGCGACAACAATTTCTGAATCGATTCCCCCAGTTCACGACACAGATTCAGGGACTCAAAATTCACTTTTTGCATATCAAGCCTACTAATGTTGGTTCGAAGAAGGTTTTGCCTCTACTTCTAGTTCACGGTTGGCCTGGATCCGTTCGCGAATTCTACGAGTTTATTTCACTGCTTAATACTCCCTCGAAGAACAGTGATTACATATTTGAAGTCATCGCTCCATCGTCTGGTTGGCTATGGCTGGTCTCAGGCATCAGCAAAGAAGAACTTTGGTCCTGCAGAAATGTCAGTGGTATTCCGTAATCTTATGCTTCGTCTTGGTCACATACGTTTTGTCCTTCAAGGAGACGATTGGGGTAGCATCATTACCAGCAACCTTGCTACACTCTTCCCCGATAACGCCATTGGACTTCATATGAATATGTGCTTTTCATCATCACCACTCTCATTGCTTAAGATTTTCATCACAAACTTGTATCCATCGTTGTTCCTGGAAAAGAGTCAAGAGGAATTCCACCTACCAGTTGGAGAAAAATTCTTATATATCATTGAAAGGTCTAGTTACTTCCATATTCAAGCAACAAAACCAGATACCATTGGAACGGCTCTGCTGAATAACCCAGTTGGATTGGCTGCATACATTCTGGAGAAACTGCCTGATGGTGGTCTTGAAAAACGCTACACATTGGATGCACTCTTGGGCAATGTCATGATTTACTATCTGTTCAATTCGATTACTACCTCTCAGAGGCTTTATGCCGAACAGTATGCCATATCACAGAGGGACTTGCATTTGGATCGGGTACCAACCAGTTTTGTTACAGGTTTAGGTTGTGTGCAAGGTTTAGGCATGATTTAGCACATGTAACTGATTGGCGGATTAAAGATAAATACACGAACCTTGTACATAGTACTTATCACAACGATGGTGGCCATTTCATTGCATTGGAACAGCCAAAAGAACTCTACAGAGATTTTACTGGATTTATTAAGAAGGTTGCTATTTAGAGTGTAAATGAGTTTTTGGTTAATAAACTTATTTCCTTTTTTTACAACCAATGCCTTCCTTACCTTGACAGAGCAGTCATTTTGGTTCTTTCTTGCATAGCTTCGCTATATAATCTCACCACATCGTAGGCAATGTTACGACCAGTCACTTGTGCAATTCTGTACATTTGAAACACTTTACTGGGTCCTGCTTATCACGTATCGGCACACAACCCATCCTATACGCACTTTTCCCATTTTGGAGGGTTTCCTTGGTAAATGGACGGTTTTTTTTTTAAGTAGCGCACACACGGCGAAGGAAAATTAAGGAGGAAAGAAAGATAGGTACCGATGTACGTTGGTTTTAAATGTCTGAATGTTATAATGACTAGGAAAGAGAGAGCTCGGCAGGGCATTCCACAAGCGAGTAGTTCGGTTGTTCTGTGTACGTCCGATAGTGGGCTTGAGGGTATACTGATGAGCATTCATAGCGCGACGAGTATTACGGTAGAAGGGTTAAAGGGGTGGAATGCTACTGTGGTGCACTGGTGGTGGAAGTAGCGATAGAACAAGGTGAGACACTAGACATTTCGTCGGTGTTTAAGGATGTCCATTGAATGAGTGATATTAGCATTACCTATGAGTTTTATCGCATGGTTTTGAATCCTATCTGGCAGGTGCAGAGATGTTTTAGGCGCACCTAACCTGGTGTGTCAATTTTGGGCGGATGAATCGTATATATTGAGGCCAGCTCAGAAGGGAAAAATATTTCTTACAACCTAGACATTTCACAGCATTTTTGGCGACATCGAACATGTGGTCATTCCAACGTAAATTTTCATTGACACACATACCGAGAATGGTTTCGGTTTCGACGATGCAAGAGCCATTCATGGATAATGGCTGGGTGTTTAAATTTCGCTTTAACAACAGCAGATAACATTGTGTTTTGGAAGCATTAAATTCCACTCTGTTGATAGTTCCCCAATTGGTTATGCTGTTAATGTCGGAATTTAATGAGCTTAACATACGCTGCTGTTCGCGGGGCATGAGTCCGGAAACGAATATGAAAAGCAGAGAGTACTGTCGCCAGCAAAGGAATATATTCTGTTTCGGTCTGGGTGCCACTATAGGCCTTCCTAAGTGACTTAATTGTCAATGTTTTTGCTATATCAGTAGTGGTGTAGGGTTTTCTTACTTTCTTCCTATAACTGGTCGGTGATTTTGTCAAAGTTTTGGTCGATTAAACCTATTTTTCCTTCTGGGTCATACTCTTGTGGATGACAGTATCTTTTGTGTGACTCTTTTCCCTTTTACCGGACTTCACCCGTTAGATGAATCTAACACTCTGTGGCTACCACGATAGACGATAGACGAATCTTAACTGTTAAGGAACGACGGTTGCTTTAAGCGCTGTGAGCCACAAACCCCCAAACTTCATATATGTTGAATACTCAGTTGGATTTATCATCTCCAGAACCGTGTCATGTAAGGCCCTGGTATAACATCAGCATGGACAGAACAGCATGACCCTGTAGTGGTTTGTGAAACTAGTCTTCAACTCCTAGTAGTCCTCAACTTCGTAGCTATTAAGTGACCAAATAAAAGAACGAAAGGCTATTGCATCTCGACAAAAATTTGAACGAATAGATAATGAAGAGCCCGTGACTATTATGGGTACACTCATATGCAAACATACACTCATCTTCTTTTCGTCAACACAAACATTTCCTTGTACATTTTTCTAATGAAAATCTACACAATCCTTAGTCAGCCCTTCTAGAATCGAAAGCTTTTTCTTCACTGCCAATTACGGAAATTAAATTCCTCAATAAATTCTCTATCAAAGCATCTTTGCCGAAAAAAAAACAAGAAAAAAACACAAAAGTCCTTGAGAATCTTCTTCAACCTAAGAAATCCACAAGTAGCAGTGCCAATGGTAGTGGCCATCATAGTAGTAGTATGTGGCTACAAATAAAAGGAATGGACAATCTCTGCCCATCAAATGCACAACTAAAAGGAACTACTCCTACATATTGAGAGTTCTCAACTATCCCTTTAGTCCAGTTCGAGCCATTCAATTTGGGTGATTCCTTTCCACATGCGTGTGTGGTTTTATAAGCCAATTATACCCAATGACACCCTCCGCAACAGATAAACCTCCACCAAAGAACCAAAAACTTACTCGTGCTCGTTCCCGTACTCGTACTCTTACTCGTACTCGTATATCGTTTCGTTCAATCAAATGGCAAACTCGAAATCAACCCTCTAAATACCATCTCCAGTGATTCCTTAACTGCTTCCAGTGTTCTTCTTCTTCCTGTAGGTTAAGCATGTGTGTGTGTGTACGAGACTACAGACTACAGACATCCTAGAGTCCTGGAGTCCTTGGGAAGCCAAAGGAATGAAACGATTCCCACACAAGAATAAAACCTCAACCTCAAGAAAAAGAAAAAAAAAAAAGAGAATTTACCTCGATGTCGATTCGAATTCGATTTCTCGAGGTAAATCCCTCATGTTCGGCGCTTTACCACTCTCAGTGTTCTGGGCCTGAGCCAGTAAAGCAGCGAAAATCATCGAAAACCTCGTGAAATGGATTTTCTCCCTGGAAATCTTTTTTTTTTTGATTGCATAAAGAAGAAGAAGGAAGGTGCCATCACCATCATCGTCTCTATCACCATAGCCATAGCCTTCGTCTTCGTGTTCGTTTTCAGCTTTATTTGATTACAAGGCGTTTATCTAGCGCTGGGTAGTTAGGTGCGGAGCAACGTTTGACGTAGCTTTCCTGAGTTACGAGAATGAGATAAGATTTTGAATTAAGGTGCAGCTCTGGAGATGAGACTGTTTTCGTACATTGTTGTCAATCCATTAAAGTGATTTTTGGGGTCGTTTTCGAACATACATAGAGGGAGGGCCGTCTCTTGATTAATGGACCGATGCAGCGGTTTCGGTTTTTTCAACTTGTTAACGATGTCGAGCTATGGAGTACATCACAAGGAATTGAATCTACGTCATTTGGGCTTAACAATGCGAGTTCCTTTGAGATTATATGGGGAAATGAAATTCGAGATAAATGCTGACAGAAGATTGATTGGACATAAAATATGAGTACACGTACAGATTGACATCAAAACAGAACACTAAAACTCTGCAACAGCAGGTGTTTGAACAGTACAATATGGATATGAGTAGAAACTTGAGAGGAAGAGGTCGTAAAGAAGCATCGCAGCGTCAGAATCGTATAAGTTGTTCCGAAGTAAAATGAAGAAAACACCCAACATTGCTTGTACCTCCATGCAATGGGGTCAGAATGGGGAGTAGGGGACAATTTTCGGGACTAAAAATTTTTTAGTAAAATGTACATGAAAAGAACCTGAAACCTTTGCAGTTGGAAGCAGATGTAATCATAAGCCAGACGTCTGAGAAATTTCGCCATTTGACTGGCACATTTGGATCATAACGACTCACCTCGACAATGTCAAATAAGAATTTGTGCTAGAGTTAGCAAAATAATCAGATGATTATTATCCGTTGTTTGCCTTCTTTTATTAACAATACGAAATCGAACAAGACTTCTTGGTTGCTTAAGTCTTCTATTATCGTTAACATTGCAGAAGACAATGGAAATATTTTCGTTACTTTACTCAACTGCCGCTGCAGTCCAGAATGAGTGCACCACTTTAGATGCGATGACTCGAGGACTCTTTGGGCCACAACTCAATGTGGTCTAGCCATCCTAGACGTTGGATCTGTAGACCGTTGGTTGAATCTCCTATTGAAAATAACGCGTCGAGATTTAAGTGATCAAAACGGCCAAGTATTGTAGTTCTTCATACAATTTCGTCATTGTTTCTGCTTCATAGGTCAGGGCAGCGATGCTTAAGATCTTTTGTAAAGCCAGTTTAGTCTCACGAGACAGAGCTCTGTTACCGAATTGTGTCTTGCGCCCAAAGAAACAGCGATTAGCAAGAATTCTGCGTCTGGTTCATACGCCGATGTTATTGCTGCTAGTTAGTGCTATAACTGCTTGTATTTGTTGTCCTTTTCTGCTCATAGAGCTCACGAGCAGCTGTCGTCCTTCGACGCAGCGCAGCTTTATATGTTTCTTTTTTGTCCCCATGTGCATGGCTACATTTATTGCCAAACCAGAGGTTTTCTTTGGACGGCTTTTTCGACGTCAAATATACTTGACTCCGCTGTAACGGGCGATCAGATAGCAATGATGCTTTTTCAATTGTTATGTTTCAGCAGCTGTCAAAGTTACCAACAACATCCAACTGTCAAAATATTCAGTAAGCTTTGCCATTCCATCGTGCAACGTTTTACGCTTGCCGAACGTGCGAAAATAATTAAAAAATATCGACATTTCGGTTCAGTTCATACACAAAATGAATTTCGTCATGAAGTCGGTCGTTATCATTGCTTCAGCGTGCAGGTAATTCGTCGCACCGTGGAAAAGTTTGAGCATGAGTACTCTCTACTGGATCTTAAGCCGACAACCAGACAGAGATTGGTGCGAAATGAAGGGAACATAGCCGTAGCGGCCAGTATCGAAGAAGACCTTAAAATGTCGATTCGGCGCCGATCACCTGGATCACCTGGATTGGTCATCGCCAGAGACCATAGCCATCCTCATATAGTAGCATGAACGTAGCTTCAAAGTAAAGCCAAAACCAAGTTTATACCTCACGCCGTTGGTGTTCTTTTTAAATTCTTTTCCTATCGTTCTTATCTGATCCGAGTCGTTGTTGGCTCCTCAGGAAGTTCGGACATCCAAAAATCTGAAGAGGTATCCCCATATGATCAATCTGGTTGATGGCTGATTGATCAGAGTATAGCCAAGACTCTTTATGGATGTTGAGATGTGAGAACCGCATGCTGATAACTAACTTCAATCTTTTGTCGGACGTGGTGTTATAAACGCTGGGTTTTGCGATGACACAAATTTGCTGGTAAACCTTACTTAACGCCTTCGTTTTGAGATTTTGAACTGATGCACACATTTGGTGAGCTTTTTGTGTCACAAAAGAGGATAAGTGTTTGGACAATGATTGGTTCTGGAGCGTAAAAGTCCTTCTACTTTCCGGAAAAGAAGGTCCTCTGAACGCGAGGTGCAAGATAGACGTCTTTGGGCTGAGAAAAATTAGGGAAGGCAATGTGTATCAGTCTGGCATATGTGGAATGCTTACATCACGTAACACGCTTAAGGACGCAATAGATGTGCTCGGCAATAGACATCGAAACCACAACGGCGGGCGGTTTTTCGATTTGCGTATTGCCAATCACCTAGTCATCGGAAGCACATTACTTGAACAACGCTGGACCTGCCACGTTCCTATTAGCCGATGATTTATAAATTGTTTTCCAATGAATGGAACACAACAATGAGCGCATTTTATCCAAAATTAAAAATACAGTAACCTCAGCAGAAAAGAGATCTGATCTTGAAGCCCAAAACCGCCTGACTATGAAAGAAGAAGAAGAAGTATATCGCAGTGTAAAATGTGAAGAGCGTAATCACATAAATACTTAAGGTGCACAGTCAAAAGATACATCAAATCCGTGAGACAGTAGTCTGGTTAGTTAGCCTAGTTGTCAAGCGAAAGGCGCAGACGTTTTCTTGCTGATATGGGATAACTATCATCTCAGAAAATAGGGCTAGCAATATACAATGCTGAATACCAATGAGACGTAACTACCAATTCTAGTAAGCCCAGTGGTTTTCCTAGTAATACAGTGATTGCAACCGCGATTAAGGTCGTTTTGAAGAAAAACGTTGTAGGCATTGACGACATACCAACGGAAATTCTTCATGATGGCCTAATATTTGCCTATCATAGCTAGAGCACGGGTACCCATTATGAGATATGCGTTTTGCCGCATTTAAGCTATGTATGATTGCCAAGTTTCCAAAGAAGCTTATTCTAATAGACAGCCCAAACTAGTCGGGTACAAGCGTTTTTCCGGCTGCCATCAACAGGTTCAAAGACCACGGAATCAACTCCGGAAGTAGAATAAACAGGTTTTCGCTTAGGACGTAAGCCCTACAATTTTTGTTAAATGCTGACTCCATTAGCATTTCAAATTCGTTTACATAATTTGATATTGCTGGTCGACTGCTGATAGTCATCTGGGCAAAAGGAGGTGCCGGCGTTAATGTGAACAACGGAATCGAAAATATAAAAGCCTTCTCCGGTATACTATCCAAACTCTCGAAAGCACCATTTACAAGACTTAGAGCAAACAGCAACTGGACGTTTTATAGTTTCTGGAAAGAAACTACCAAACTCACACGAAAAGTGCAGACATGCATTAATCGATGTGTACACATTATCCTGAGAGTCTTCTTGTTAGACTGCATTTTAAAAGACCGGCTATATAGCCAAAAGACATCACCATACGAAGGCGAAGGAAGTGACTGCGGATCGGTGACATCTAAGAGCGCACCGATAACTCGATTGCGCAGTACGCCATGTAATAGAATATAACTTATCGAGATAAACAGAATAGCAAGGCCATTGAATATTCTTAGGATGAGATGGAGAACAAAATGATGCGGACGAACAGTCTTCGTCATGGTCTTCACACACGAATAGAAGCATTTAAATTCGTTCGGGTAAAGCCAGCAAAAAGCTAGTGACAAATCGCTAATTTAATTCTAAAACGTGCAAAATTTATTGACTAAGTTTATTGGAAAACAATTTGTATTTAAACATTTGACATTAAGTCATTTTCAAAGAAATAAAGTGAAGTTTAAGTTTATATAAATTTATTTTGCCGTTGCCTGTATACCGCTTGATTTGAGTTTCCCTCGTCTTATCAAACCAGCAATCATGTCTGCATCAAATCTCCGAACAAGAGCTGCGACAACAAAAACACTGCCTTCTACGCCAACTCAAGTTTCCCCGGCGCAAAAACAACCGCCCAGCGACTGTATACCCGTCACTGTAAAGATTCTTGAAGAGCAATTATCCAAGCAATTCAATGCATTGCGGCAGAGTTTTTCGGATGCAATATCGAGGCTTCACAGTGATTTCCTTTTAAAGATCGAACTAATCTCTGAGTGCTCGAAACGTAAATTTGATGAGGTTAACAAAACCATCGCCAACATGGTTGATCGTATTGAGCGGCTTGAAGCGAGTTCCATTGCAACATCTCGACAACATCATGAGGAAATTAGAACCCTCCAAAGGCAATGCGAAACGTTCGAAAAGAAGGAGATCTCACCCAGCCTGATGAGAACTTAAAAAGGTTATTCAATCGTCTTTGTCACTCCATTGATTGTAAGCCACCACTTCTCATAAACATATTTCGTACCAAAAAAAAAAACAATGCGACAATTCCACCTCCCATCATTATTAAATTCAGCAACTCGCTAGATAGAAATACAGTGTTGATGTCAGCAGCAGATTACCGAAAGCATAATGCCACTGAACTTCGCCTGCATGACGTAGGTATTGAATCAAACAGCAGCTGCTACCTCAACGAGAGCCTTACAAGGAAGACACGTTTTCTCTTAAACAGCGCTTTGAGTCTGCGACGGAAAAAACAACTGTTTGCCGTGCACACAAGGTATGGAAATGTTTATGTTAAGAAGACGGCGAGTGAAAGAAGCTTTCTAATTGAAAGCTCGGAAGATCTGCTGGCTGCTGCTGATGCGAATAATCTTTCATAATTCTTTCTCTTTCATATTTTCTTTTTTGATACGAATACTCTTAATTATTGTAATTTATTGTTTCAATATGTGTTTCTTCCCATTGTCACTCACACCTAATTTCCCCCCTTCCTGGACAAGTAATGCACTTTTTTTTGGTTGCCTTTGTTTTTGTTTTAATCTATGCTCTTAAGAAATTTAAGTGTGACAAACAGTGTGAATGAAAAATCAACGTACACTATTGCAAAAATTATTTCGCAGCAATATAATGGAAGTTTAAATGACACTAAATTAGACTATTTAAAGTACTTGTTTTCTACTTCTTGTCTTGATGTTATCTGTGTACGTGAATCCTGGTTTAATCCGAATGTGCGTGATGAGATCTACGATATCCCAAATTATAGACTGCATAGGAATGACAGAATCACTGATACCACAGGTGGAGGTGTTGCAGTCTACTGTAGATTAACTCTGAAATCTAATGAAATTTTTAAATCAAGTGAATCCGGCATTGAGTACATTGCTGTGGAAATAAGTGACTGTAATACTACTAAATGTCTTGTCTCCTGCGCATACAATAAAAACCGAAGATGCTCTGCATTGCCATATTTTTCAGCACTTTCGGACTTTTGTGCACTATATGAGCATATTGTTGTGTGCGGCGACTTTAATGCTGACTTACTAAAAAAAGACTCTCTTGCATTTCAAATGAAAGACTTAGCGTCTTCCGTCGGTCTGAGTATTGTTAACTACACCTACCCAACACGTTTTGTCCCCGATCGTACACCCAGTCTTCTTGATCTTATTATTGTCTCCGATCCCAACCTTGTCCTTCTTTTTGACCAGATACCCTTCGATATCTCTGATCACGACCTACTTTTTCTAACTTACAATGTCAAATTGTCTAAATGTGCTACTACTGAAACTGTTACATATAAAGATTTTAATTCTGTTGATGTTAATGCCCTTCAACTAGCCACAATGTCTGTCCCATGGATGCAGTGTAGACAAATCGCCGATCCTAATGGAAAGGTTGATTTCTTTCAATCAATTTTGACACAACTGCTTGATAGGCATGTACCTACAAAAACAGTTAGAGTCCGTAACCAAAGCTGTCCATGGTTTACCTCAGATGTGATAAACTCAATCAAAGTTCGCAATAAATTGCTGGAAAGTACTGGAAAGAATTTAAAGAGGCACGCAATCGTACAACTTCAATTATACGTGCGTCCAAAAAAAATTACTATGCATCCAAGCTCAATACCACCTTACCAGCAAAAAAACTATGGAGCAACCTTAAAATGATCGGTCTTTCTAAAGGCTTTAACCAACAGACTCATCTTGATCCTGATATTCTTAATGATTATT
The DNA here is from genome assembly GCA_949129095.1 of Volucella bombylans. Classification (NCBI taxonomy): domain Eukaryota; kingdom Metazoa; phylum Arthropoda; class Insecta; order Diptera; family Syrphidae; genus Volucella; species Volucella bombylans. The sequence continues at coordinate 17,495,648 of OX422142.1, read as the reverse complement.
TCATAGGTGAACAACTCGCTAATGGTAACTTTGATACAAATCGAGCATCAGCCTGTTCGGCCAGATCTGCGCATAGACTGGATGACTTTGAAGTTGTGAGCGAAAGCGAAATTTTTAAATGCACAATGGCTATTAAGTCTGAAGCTATTGGGGAGGACGGAATACCCATCCGGTTTGTCAAACTTATCCTGTCCCAGATAGTTACCCATCTTACTCATGTCATCAATTTCTGCATAATTACATCAACTTTTCCCAGGTCATGGAAAATAGCTAGAGTCCTTCCAGTGGCAAAGAAAACAAACAGTGATGCCCCTTCTGACTTTAGACCGATTAGCATATTACCCAGTTTATCTAAAATCTTCGAAAAAGTCCTGCAAAAACAAATACTTAGTCATGTAGCTAACCACAACTTGCTTTACGAGAAACAATCAGGATTCAGGGCACATCACAGCTGCTCTACCGCTACGATAAATTTGGTGGATGAAATAAGGCAAGATTATGACAAGGGTAATATAAGTCTTCTTTGCCTACTTGACTTCTCGAAGGCTTTCGATAGGGTAGATCATAACATTCTAAACTGGAAGCTCAAAAATTTGTTTGGTTTTAGCCTTAGGGCTACCCATCTTATTGGCAGCTATCTCTCCGAGAGATTCCAGAAAGTCATCTCTGGCGGCAAATCCTCCCTACTTAAGGCCTTAGTTCAAGGAGTTCCACAAGATTCAATTCTGGGTCCTATTCTTTTCTGTATGTTTATTAACGATCTTCCATCAGTCTGTACCTATAGTTCTGTCCACCTTTATTAAGATGACGTGCAACTTCCATATAACAAGCTTGATGAACTTGCTGACCACATCAATGACGATCTTACCCAAATTTCTATCTGGTCCGCAGCGAATGGATTGCTTCTTAACCCAAAAAAATCCCAAGTTATGCCGATCTCTAAAAGACGTTTTCAACTGAGTATCCTGCCAGACTTGTACCTAGGCAGCAGTAAAATAACAGCTGTTGAACACTGCACTAGCCTTGGCTTTATCATTGACCGTAACCTCTCAGGTTATAATCATATTAATGCAGTTATTGGTCGGATATACGGCTGAATTTCATCGTATTTCACCCCTGTTGTAACCAAACGTAAGTTGTTACTGATCTTAATAGCACCTCTCATTACATATTCTGAAGTTGTCTATAGCGCTCTCGATTCACTGTCACTAAACAAATTAAAGGTGGCATTCAACGATGCGGTTCGCTATGTATATGGACTTCGAAGATACGAACATATCTCAGAACATACCAAAAAGATACTAGGTTGCACGCTACAACAGTACATCAATGTGAGAAACTGCATATTTCTACATAAAATTATTCAAAATAAATCCCCACCCTATTTATATAATAAACTTGTCTTTAACCGTTCTGCAAGAAATTTAAGTATCGTTCCCCATCGTCGCCAATATTTAAATTCGTCACGCTTATTTTTCATCCACGCTGTTAAACTTTGAAACCTTCTCCCACCGCGTATCAAAATGATATCTAACCGTGCAAAATTTAAAAGTGCAGCCCTCCTTTACCTCTCATCCTTAACAACCCAACCCTGAGTCCAGGTCCTATTCCCCCTCTCTTATATTATTATTATTATTATTATATCTTAAGTTATGTTAGCTAATCAGTAATATCTAAGTACTAAAAAAGATGTAAATCTTATTGTACATACCAAGTAAATAAATGAAATGAAATGAAAATGAAATGAACTAAGCCCTACGAATTGCAGCGGGAACAAGGTAGTAGTTACTCGTATGTGTGAATTCCATGCACTTCGTAGAAGGGATCTTTCCAGGAGGTATGCGAAAATATTTTCGAACGAACGTTGGCGGCTGGTGGAAGAGAAGAAGAGGCGGAGAGTGTTCCCACTGGGGCACTTTTCCTTCATAAGGACGGTAGAGGATATACAACGGCGGCATCCACGACTCTAGTCAGTTTAATCTACTTTGTGCACGCTCCCTTTAGAGCTATATACTTCGACATATTCGGCCCTAGGTCTAAACGGAGCTGGATGCTTGTGTCGGGCCACTGGAGTCCCTGTACCTGTACCTGAAAAGGGCATCTCAGCGAAGGTATTGGTTTTGTTTAGGATCGGACCCTCCAGCTTGAGGGGCTAACTTCTCCATCGTAGGAAAACAAAAGCAGTTCAAAGACCAACAGCTTCAGATATGGGGGATATACCGTCGATGAGTTTAGCAAATGTTAAAAGCGCTCGCGGAAGCTTCAGACTGTTATAAAGCAGATTCTACCGCAATACAAAGGAGTGCGATGCGATGAAGAGCTACGGCATCTACTACGGCGACTGCTACAAAGGAAGAAGACGAAGTATGTGAATTTGCTCTTCGAGGAAGACTCAGACAAAAAGTCTTATCTTAAGGTTTCGGCATGCAAACAAATTAGAACAATCCGCATCTGTGCTAAATTCGGTAATATAAGCTTAATTTGCGTTCATGCCCCTATAGAATATTGGGATGACAGGACCAAAGACGAATTCTGTAGAAGAAAGCCGTATTGGAGCAGGTCATCGGAAAACACAGCTCACTTGCCACCACGTCTGAAAATGGATTCAGGTTTTAAGAATTCGTAACGAGGGGTAGTAGTAGCCAGCATGCACATCTCAGCATCCATAAAGGGACTTGGCTGTCCTCTGATCCATCAACCAACAACTCTTCGCGAACCTTTCAAAGCATCGGCAGAAAGAATCTTCTGGTTTGACGATGTTGGCAAACTGAAAGCAAATAAACCTGGTCTACATCGAGGAACAAGACCTGGTTATGAGCTCTACCAGCGGAAAATAATGGAAAAGCACATACTTCTTTAAATGAAAAAGGAAAGGCACAAAAAGCGCGTTATTGAGGAAATCGAGAGCTGTTACTCTGGAATGATGTTCAAAAGATGGTGCGGAATAAACTCAAATACTGTTCATGCATATATGGAAGAAGTAATAATTACAATACCGGTGTTAGACTGAATGCATCATTCACTCTGGACGAAGATGACAGGTAGCAATATCGAAGCGAAGGTCTAATAAATCTGCTATCACAGGCGGACTACATACAGAGTTCTTTAAAGCAGCTGCAGATGAAATATGCACTAACTCTCTGTCTGGTCAGAGAAAAACATGCCAAAAGCATGGAATCTCGTTTCTCCGATCCAGAAGAAAGGAAACTAATTGTAGAGTAATACGTCTCCTAGAAATCGGCAGATGGCACTGGTGTGATTAGGCGAACCCAGCGAGCCGTCAATGTAGCTGTAGTGAGAATTGATAGAGGAGTGACCAAAATGAGTTTGACGGTAATGATATCAAAACAAAGTACATGATGTCATCAAAGAAGACAGCTGGGCAGAATGTCATCATTGGAAATTATAACATCGAGGTAGTTAAGAATTCGTCTACCTTGGTTCCGGATTTTTAACCATTAATTACGTGGCAGTAACAGTACCTCTTTCGAAAGACCAGATTTATACAAGACCGATTCGGCGCCGATCAACAGGACCGGAATAATGGTCCTGTTCGATGGCGCAGAGCCTTCGACTTTGCCAAAATCGCATGAAGAAGCTATTGACCCTTTCGGGAGAAAAATATTGAGAGCGATTTTCCATTCCATTTTCATTGACGTGGAATGGAGGAGGAAATTCAAATTCGAACTAAACAGGCTGTATTGCGACATCGATCCAATAGTGCCATATCCCTTAAAGACTACGCATTAAAGCACGACTGCATTTAAAGTTACGCATATGCCATATGTAAGTGAGGGAAGACCTCACCGAACTTAGAACACGGCATTGTAGGCAGCTTGCTCGTACCAGCTGAAGAAGCTTGTTGGTTGAGGCCCAGTCTCTCCGCGCCAACTCAGAAAGTACTAAGGTATACTGTAATATGTTGCCATTATCGACACATACTCGTATTGCCCAAGATATTGTAAATTAATTTGCATTCGGCTCTGTGTAAAAAAGAAACTTCAAATGACTTCAACTCGTTTAGTCCGTCTTTTATACACCTCTATAACAATTCAACATTTTCAATCACTTCCGTAAGAAACTTTTTTAGTAGCCTTCCCCAAGGATACCAAGTATCCGTACTTCAGGTTTTATTACGACGGAGGCTCCCCTTCTTCCGAACGAGTAAAATAAAAACTTCCATTCAAACCTCCCCCAATCGATATTCAAGGACATTACGCCAAATGAAAATGAAATGTCTGCAACTATCAAAATGACGAACCATGACCAAAAGAAAAAAACCGAATACAAAGTCCTACCCCAGCAAAGACAAACCGAAGGCATGTACAACTTTGTCTTGCCTCATAGGCAATACGAATACTCCATCCAAGGCAAAGCCAAAAGAAATCAAGATGATTACAATTCGAATAGAGGATTGGAAAGGGCAGAAGAGAAACGACGCAGTCATCCAACTATCTTCGTCGACCAATGGAAAGGTCCTTATTGGAAATTGTCTGTAATTATGAGAAATTGCCCAGTTGTGCATCCCCCCCACCACACTCACTCAGAGATTCTTAGAACCGATAAACTCCAAGAAAACCTCATCAAAATGTCGTATCCTGATGAAGCACTACTCTAAGTAGTATCTGCTTTACGATCCACAACAGATAGACACAGGGAAACCTAAAGTATCTAAATATCTGGGCATCCATTAGCTGCAGGAAACCGAAAATCACTTCTAATTGCTCAAGGCGGAGATGAGTGGCTAGTTTTTGATCTATTGCCAAGATTTTCATTCAAGGACAATGAAGAAAGCAACAAAAAAAAAACAAAAAAAAATCAAATACGAAACACACAACCATCTTGGATAATCCCACTCATCAGTTCAATTGGCATTCATTGCCAAATAAAAAGAGCCCCTGAGTTGGGTCAAACCAGAATGAGGGGTAGAAAATAAAATTCATATGGTGGAGAACTCAAACTGGAAATCTACCGAGATATTGCCTCGCGCACTCAAATAGAAAGGCGAACGACGAAAAACGAAAAACGAAAAACGAGATAGTAATGATGGCATTCCTTCCTCCTTGTTTCAATAGAAATGACTGATTCCCTGGATGGATTGATGGAAAGAAGCCAGCCAAGGAACAAGACGTCTCAGTATATCGGTGCGGTACTGATGACTACACACAAAGCCAACAAAAATAAAAAAATCAAATGATTATGCTGATGATGATCATGATTAGCATTGATGGGGTTCCATCACCATCACCAAGGAGCACACCATTTGAAATGATTTTATTGAAATATCATCATTCCAAGGCTATGTGGCAGGGGTGCCGTCCTTGATGTTGGATGATACTCGTAGTTCTGTACTGACAGTGGCAATGGCAGATTGAAAGCTGCAGGCTGGATCTCATAAATTCATTTTAAATGCAAATTTGTATTTGAATATCTACGAGTTTTCGAGTATCTTTGGTTGTTCTTTCTTCTTCCGAGAATATCCAAATATTCGAATGTTGAATATTGGCGCGCCACCATGCGAAGAAGAAGAAATTCTTAACTCCACTTGATGGATGGTTTCAAATGAACGGCAATTGGGGGTGAGTAGGTGGTGGTTTGGTGAAGCGGAGAGCTGGCATATATTGGGAGAAGGTGGTTTTACTTCAGAGCTTCTCCAATACTATGATAGCGAATGAAAACGAATTAAACCCTGTGGGAAATATCGATTCAGGATAACTGATGGAGTGTATGTGTGATGTTCTCATACGGATACCTTGCCATGGTAACGGCAGCCAAGCGAAATGTGTTGGATTTATTCAAAGCAAAGAGGTATTCTCTTCTTGTCGGTTCATTTTTTGTGCGTCTTTCCTTTCATATTTTTCGTATTTATGAGATACTTTGAAAATTATGAGTATCGTGGGTGTGGGGGTGAGAGATGCCTACTTGGATACTCGGATATCCGTGAACTTGTTGAAGAAATTTATTGCAGACGGAGCAGCGCCACAGATGTAGGAAATTGGAACGGGTTATGGATACATTTTGATTCATTGCCATTGATTCGTTTTTTGAATGTGTTGTTGATTTTATTTAGAGGGTCTACATTGAGGTATCGTCCTCGAAAATTATTCAAAAAAAAGTTGACATGAAAATGCACCCAAACCTCATTGATATGCAGGAAGAAAAAACATCCGCAGGGGCCAAGGTCTTGCTTTATGATATGTATGCTGCGAGTGTTTAGGTTATTTTTGCCCAAATCGATTCTGAACTGTGGATCGAGACGTCCCCTGAGACCTTAAAAGTTCTTCTCATCCGAAAGATGAAAATGAGTTCAGGTCACAGACAAGGACACAATCTAAACCTGAGAACTGACATCTGAGTTTTAGCACAGTTACGTTAACAAAATTATGTAGAACGAGAAAGATATATGTGTTGTATAATAAGAAAGAAAATGTTGTACAGTACAGGTCTTCGTAGTTTGTATCCATCAGCAAAACGAAGAATACAGGCCCGAATCTTGCCATCTCGCCTCGTAAACAGCTCTTTGACGACTGCAAGTTTCCACGCTATGCGGGGCTTTTTTGAGTTAAACACCAAAACCACATCATCCGATCTTAGTTGCAAAGAAGACTTTTCCTGACAAGTATGGGAAGAACGTAAAAGCTGAACATACTCACTTCGCCAACGATTTCAGCCTCTGTGACCAAAGTTTTTGAAATTCATTTGAAGTTATTTTCGATAGTGGGCCCCAAGCCGCACCCTGACCATGTATGAAGTCAGTGGCGTGACATCCAAGAGGTCGCTACTCATATAAGTTAGCGGTCGCGCATTTAAGCTAACTTCAACTACATTTTTAGCACTACACGCACTTCTATAGATAATGCTCTTGGATTGTTCTACAATCAAATTTTCAACTGTTTTAGGCTAAAAAGCAGGATAATCAACTCCAAACTGGGTGAGACTTCTGCTAAAAGGTGTGTCAGCAGAGGTATCCTCTCTCCCCTTCTCTGGAACTTAGTAGTTAACGAACTTTTGATATACCTGGAAGCGGGTGGTAGCAGGGTGATTGCCTATGCAGATGACGTTGCCAAAGCCGTCTCAGGAAAGCATCTCAATACCATTAAAGAACTCCTTCAAGTAAATCTCAATAGATTAACCCTCTGGGCAGATGGCTGTGGATTGGGAATAAGCCCCCATAAAACTGATTTTGTCCTCTTTTCCAGGAAATACAAAATTCCAACTATAGACCCTCCTTCAATAAACATTACCAGTTTAGTATTTTCCGATACAGCAAAATACCTGGGTCTCATTTTTGATAGGAAACTAAACTAGGAACCTGACATTTAAGAAAGACTGAATAAAGCTACGATAGTTTTATTCTCTTGCAAAAAAGCCATTGGGAATAAATGGGGCCTTCAACCTAGCATAACCCACTGGCTATACATCTCGGTAATAAGACCTTGGAAAATGCAGTCAACCGCATTAAACTAAGCACAGTCCAAAGAACAGCATTTCTATGAACAAGCGGAGATTTGCGGTTTACCCCCTCTGCGGCATTAGATATTCTGCTTCACTTGACACCCCTCGACATTTTTAGCAAGCAAGTAGCTGCGACTGCAGCTATTCGCCTTAAAGCGACTAAACAGTGGACAAATGATTCATTTGGCCACGCCAATATTCTTAATACATTAAGAATCCTCACAGAGAACATCGATTACACCATACCTGAACTTTGGTTTGACAAAAACTTCGATGTAAGCTTCCCCTTTAGATAATTCTGGGAGGACAATCTCTACACAGATGGATCTAAAACCGTAAACCGTAAATCTAAGACTCTCTTACCGTCTTCCAAATCATTGTAGCGTGTTCCTGGCGGAACTTTTGGCGATTAAAGGAGCTCTGTCCTAGCTGAAGAAAAACGTGATATCTGCAAAGGATATTCGCATATTTTCGGATAGTCAGGCCGCCATCAAGTAACTGGACTCGGTCTCATTATATTCTTCTAAAATCGCCCTTGAATGCCGATCACCTTCACGGACATGGCAGAGCAGTTCAACATTCACCTTTGTTGGGTGCCGGGCCACAGAGACATTCCAGGGAACTGCAGAGCCGATGAACTCGCCAAAATTGGAACCACTCTACCTATTCTACCGGACAAAGATAGTATAGGTATACCAATCGCTACGTGCAAACTAACACTAAAGCTGGATGCCAATAAAAGAACAGACCTTAGGTGGACTGCTGGGCAAACTTGTCTAGCGACCAAAGAGATCTGGCCAAAGCTGGGTCTGAATCGCTCTAAGTGTCTGATCCTTTTAAATAGGAAGCATCTCAGCGCCATAATAGGTCTCATCGCTGGACACTGCCTCATAGGCAAGCACGCAGGAGGACTTGGCGCTCTTGCAAACGACTGTAGAAGCTGCATGGACGAGGGAGAGGAGGAGACAATCCTACACCTACTCTGTACATGTCCAGCTATCTCCCAGAGAAGAAAGCTTCATCTAGCAGATATAAACAATCTAGAAAATATAGACGTTAACAGTCTCCTACGCTTTATCATAAGCTCAAACTGGTTTCATTAGTAAGAGGATCATAGATCCACTTGGCATCACAATGGGCCAATAGGCCTAAGTGGGTTGGTACTTCCAACAGCCACTCTTACTTACCTACCTACCTCCCTGGTATACTAAAGATGTACGCTCTCTTCGTAACAGAAGGAATAAGCTCTGGCGGATCTACCTTAAATCTCGCTCTGATTTTAATTTTTCCCACTACATCCATGTTTATACCCAGTTTTCCAAACTCTGTGAGTTCTTTATGCTCAATATATTAACCACCGCATGCAATCTGACATCACCTCCGATCCCAATCGATTCTTTCATTTTATCAACAGACTGTTACAATTCAACTCTGACTTTCTCCAATACATCGTTGAGTGAACCTCAAATAATAGCAAACCTATTCGCTAATTTTTTTATCCAATGGTTCTCCAACGACTTGTCAGAGCCCGACCATTCTTACTTCTCCTACATGACAGATAGTGCCCAAACTACATTCACTTCTGTCGAAATGTCTGTGGCACTCGTGTTGACAAACTTAAGTTCAATTACTCTGCTGGTTCTGACGGTATACCGGCTGTAGTTTTAAAAAAAACTGTGTTAACTCTTTGGCTCTTCCCCTTACTGCTCTATTCCAACTTTCTATTTCGCAGAATGTATTGCCCTTGCTTTGGAAAAGTTGTAATTATCGTCCTATAGTCAAACCCTCTTGCATACCTAATCTATTCGAAAGTATTGTTTATATATTTTCCCGTCACCAACACGTTTCCCTAAAAGGTAGGTCACCAACCACAAATTTGGCGGAATTCGTATCTAGCGGCCTGTGTGCACTGGAGGATGGCAAAGAAGTCGATTTTGTCACCACAGATTTCAGTAAAGGCTTTGATAAAATTTAACACGCAATTGTACTTTTCAAACTTATGGTTCTCGGATTTCGATCTGGGTTTAACGCATCGATTAAGTCCTACCTGCAAGACCGTCAATATGAAGTCGTTTTTAGATCTTCTGTATCTAATCCCTTCAATGCCCCATCTGGGGTCCCATAAGGCAGCTAGCTTGGTCCACTGGTTTTCATTCTGTCGTTGATCGCATTATTATTTATTCTCGTCTATCAGTTTATGCGGACGACATGAAAATGTTCATGCACGTCTCCACACCCACTGACTCCCACGCACTTCAAGATGACTTGAACAGCTTTTCTATTTGGTGTAGCAAAAACTTGCCAAGCTATCACTTATTCTCGGAAGCGTCCCCCGACAGCCCGCAGAACGTATCTAATCAGCAACGAACTTGTTCCCTCTGTTACTTTTCTGCGTGATTTGGGTGTTATATGCGACAGTTAACTTAATTTTCACATCATTTTGATACTATTATCAGCAGAGCAAATTCTGCTGAAACGCTAGTCCAAGGAATTCTCAAATCCATATGTCACGAAAACATTATACTGCCAATTGTTGAATATGCCAGCCAGGTCTGGTCTCCCTATCACGATACACATTTGTATCGAATTAAGGGTGTCCAACGGAGGTTTATTCCGTTTCGCTCTACGCGGACTCCCTTGCCCTGATGGATACAACCTACCTCCTTACGAGCACCGTTTGAACTTGCTGAATATGCAATCGCTTGAAAAACAAAGAGAAGTTGCTGATGTCCTATTTGTACAGCGGACAAACGAGCAGCCAACAATGCTGCAATGCCAAGGGGAGTTCGATGGAACCATCGAGTTTCAGTGGAGCTACTCTATTGTTAGCACATAAGAAAGCAATCCTATGATTGCTGAAAAAATCGTTAAAGACTTGGATAAAAGCTACTGTGCCATAAGCCTTTAGTCTCGCTTCCGAAAATATGTGGACATGTATCGAAGAAGAAGAAGAAGAACGGTACAAAGGCGACCGAGGAATAGAAAAAACCCTTAAGTTGTAGCAAATCTTGAATATATCATCCCATTCGTGTAAGAGTTCTGAAGGATATGATGTTGCTAAGATTTGTTAGTTGGCTCATCTATGGGAGAGGTTTCTGTCAATGGAAAATCTTACTTCAAAACAACATCGACCAAAGATAAGGATCTGAATGCTCTCTACGCTTTTGAGAACTTGACATTATCAAAACGTTTTCTCGATTCCAGAGACAACTATAAGCGATCCCATCCGAGCGAGTTCATTTCTGTAGCTCGGAAATATTAAAGATGTACCGGAAGCACTTTTTCCGCGATTTGGGTTTAAACCACAGCCAGCATGACGCTCCCAAGGGGCGGAACGACAACAGATAACGTTTAAGGTATATACCAGAACTAGCTCAAAAATACCTCCTATCACCGATGTTGCAAATGAGCTGAGTAAGCTAAAACGAAGGCGAGGCCCTCAAATACGCTGTTCCCAGTTTAATGGCTTCAAGTCGTCTGACACCAATTGCATATGTCGACTTGTATTACAAAAAGGTATACCCACGCTGATGGTAACTCTGGAGAGAATTTTCACCTTGCACTGACTTACCTACCGAACCCATGGCGAACAGTAAGAGTAGCCTTTATACAGAAAGTCGGAAAAGATGACTACACACTTGCCAAAAGCTACAGACCAATCATTCTGACCAAATCTGGTATTGGTTCACTCACTACTTAATGCTCTCAGTAATTCTAACGCCTCCGCTCAGGCATACACAAATGATGTATCTGTATGGAATGTATAAGTCTTCCCCAATTCCAAAACCCCCCTTGATTGTCGATCATCTCTTAGAGAGATGGCAGAGCTGTTTAACTTTCACCTACTTTCATGTAGTTGCGTCTTTAAGTTCGCAGAATGGAGGGATTGGCGACGGGCTTGGTATTGAGCGTCATCTTATTGTTCTTAAGTGACTCATCCGAATGTGATCAGTAGTTTTTGAGTAATCGTCAAGCAAGCAGTGTGACAGAAACTATTAAATGTGGAAAAAATGGAACACCTACCAAACCAAGGAAAACCTCCAAAAGCCATTTTGGAGAACATGCCTTTAGTTTACGGGGATACTTGCCGTGTAAAAACCATGGTGTATAAGTGGCATTCTTTATATAAGCAAGGCAGGGAATCACTTGAAGATGACCCACAGCCTGGATGACCCATCGAAGTGACCATTTCAGAACTTATCGCAGAAGGGTAGTCCGCTCGAATTGTTGGGCGTCTGCAGCAATGACACTGATGGAGTATTGGGCCGGATCCAGAGACCAAGGAAGACTCCATGCAGTGCCATGAAACAGGCTCAGCACCGCCAAAGAAGATCTAGGCGTCTAAGTTGGCCGATAAAATTATTGCGAGCATTGAGGGAAATATACCGAGGGAATCTTACTCGGGTGAATACTACGCTACAATTTTAAAGCACTTGCGGGAATCTATTAAGGAAACCCGAATAGGAAAATTAGCCAAAGGTTTCCTGCTCCTGGATAACAACGCACCAGTACACAAGTGTCGTGTTGTATTGACTGCCCTGCACGAAACGGTCTTCGAACCTTTGAACGACCCACTTTACAGTCTCAAGTCTAGACAGCGATTAAAAAGGAACTGCGTGGAAAGAACCACAGAGACATTCCCGGGATGTTTTAGGGCCGACGAACTCGCCAAAATTAGCTGGATGCTAATAAAAGAACAAATCTTAGGTGGATTGTTGGGTCCGTATGTCTAGCGACCAAACAAATCTGGCCAAAGCTGGATCTGCATCGCTCTATGAGTTCGTCCACTCAAAACTGGCAAGCGTGCAAGAAGTCTTAGGGTTTTCATAAATGACTTCTGTAGAAGTTGCAAGGATGAGAATGAGACAATTCCCCACCCACTCTGTACATGCTCTGCTCTCTCCCAAAGAAAGAAACTCTACTTACGAGATTTCTTCTACCATAACTTAAGCGATCTAAACAATATGGACGTCAACAATCTCCTACGTTTCGGCAGAAGCTCGAGTTGGTTCCATGAGTATGGGGATCACTCGTGGCATCACAATGAGCCCTAAATGGATTGATTTTTCCAACACCCACTCCTACCTGACCTAACCAAACCTATGGGAACTAATCGTAAAGATCAAGTGGGAAACCGCACAATTCAAATGAACTTAAATATCTGGCAAGCACTTCTCTCAAAGGCCTGATCATATTGCCAAGGCAGAGTCATACGGCCCTGGAATCCATAAACTTTAACATGGCCGAATTCTAGATAAAATTCGGAACTTTTCGATTTCTGTTATATAGTAACTTTCTAACTAGATTAGGGGCAACTAGTTTATAAAAACTACTAAGCAAGGTGACCATCAACAATGTTCCTAAAATATTTAATCACTGGCTGACATTCTGACTGTTTTGTTCAATATCCTGAAATATCCAGTCGCTCCATTTAATACAGTCATTGCAGGACAAAACAACGAAGGCATGTAGTGGCCACAAACCTATAAACCTTTTGTTGGCTCTTTAGTGCCAACATTATTACTGTGCCTGAATCTGGGTGAAACGACTCCATTTAGCCTCAGAAACTATTCATCCCCTTCAATGAACTCCGAGGGACTATTTGAACGAATTTCAAGTATTCATCCTCCCAATGTGCCACTTTCATCGATTTTTTTTTCTCAAACTCTTCCAAGGAAATAATAAGATCAGACAGTCTGAATACTGATTCAACATAGGCTCTTCTTCATTAAGTCACTTGCCAGTCGACGACAACTAAAACAATCGACAAGACGTCTTTCTTTCACAAAAAAAATTATCTTGAGCTGCTTCATTCAGTCTACTATGTCTTCTTTCTTTCATTTCGCGACATAATTGCTTTTCTCTCACCTTTAAAAAATTATGTCGCCTCTGGAAGGCTTCCCAGGTCCCATTCAATTCAAAGGTCAAACAAGAAAGCCTTCAACGTCCTCAGAACACAATCGCAACAAAATCAAACAAAAAAACAAAACACAGCATCCAGCGAAAAGGGGTACAAAAAAACAGACAAATGAATATAAGAGGCAAAGAAGCAGACAAACCAAAAAAATAGAGGAGGAAGAAAAGGTGAAAGGATTTAGGGAATTCAATTTGAATATATTCTATCCCCGCAGAGCGCTACACAATAGCAGAATGAGTGAGAGCAAAAAGTAGAATGGCAAAAATCCCAGAATAGAAGGTTCTTATCAGAGAAATCCTTTCGGAGCTGGTTCTGAACCAACTTGCACCCAGTTCTCTGCTCCTTGTGAAAGGCTGAGCTTAACGAGAGTATAGCAACGGCTACGAATAAATAGGAGGAGAATACAATTTGAAAATTGAATTTAATTCTCGCGTCGCTTGGAAGGGTGAAAATAGAAAATAGGGATGAGATAGTGATTGGGGAGAGTGGGAAAAACCGCTTCCTGTAGTTACTGTACGAGTACGTATCAATTGGACTCAAAGAATTATACTTACACATGGCCTTCATATGAACGAAGTTATCGGTCTGATTCATCTTCAACTTTTTTTTAATCATTCAGTGTTGCCACTTTGGTTGGTTTTATAATTAAACTCCGATAATTTCTGAAAACTTTTATGCCTTCAAGCCATATTTAGGCCTTAATCCTACTGTTCCGCCATATTGGGAAAACCTTACTATTGGCAGCCCCAACTTCAAGATCGTCATCGTCACTATATACCAGGGGCGTTCAATATATTCTCGGTATCGATATGAAGGAAAATGCGAATTCAATTTAAATTGTTTTTATTTTTCAATATAATCTCCCCTATCATCAATGCATTTGTTACATCTTGAGATAAGCTTTTTTAAACCCTCAAAAAAATAAATTTCCTCTTTCCTCTTTCCCTGCAAAATACCCATTTATTGCCGACTTGAGTTCTTCATCATCCGAAAATCTTTTTCCACGAAGACATTTTTTCAAATCCGGAAACAGGAAATAATCACTAGGGGCAAGGTCTGGACTATAGGGTGGGTGTTGGATTTCTTCGAAACCACAATCTCGCGCAGCAGCCTTGGCAACTCGCGCCGTGTGAACAGGAGCGTTGTCATGAAGAAGCAAAACACCCGCTGCGAGTTTACCCCGTCTTTTCTTTTTAATTTCCTCCCGCAAATTATGCAAAGTGGAAGCGTAGGATGTGGCGTTGATGGTTTCACCTTTTTTTTTGTACTCAATGAGCAAGATTCCCTTTGAGTCCCAAAAAACTGTGGCCATGAGCTTCCCGGCAGACGGAGTGACTTTGAACTTCTTCGGGGGGTCTGTTCCTTTTTTATGCCACTGCATGGACTCTTGTTTGCTTTCAGGGTCATAGTGGTGGACCCATGTTTCGTCCACAGTAACAATTCGATCCATAACAGCGTCCGCGTTCTCACTACACATCTCCAAAAGCTCTCTACAGCATACGATTCTCACTTTTTTCTGAGGCGCTGTGAGCATTCGTGGCACCCACCTTGCACTGACCTTTGAAAGGTTAAGATGGTCATGAAGAATGGTGTGAATGGTACCAATTGAAACCAATTTCACCTTTATTCGGGCATCCTTAAGAACAAGTTTTTCGACTTCTTTGATGCTTTCTCCCGTATAAGCAGTAGCCGGGGCGCCGGAGCGGGGGTCGTCTTCAATGCTCTCTCTTGAACTCACTTGACCACTTTTGCACAGTTGATAATGAAGGTGCGGAACCCTGGTAAACAGACACCATCTCTTCATGAATAGTTTCTTGACTTTTCCTTGCTTAGTGAGAAATTTAATTACAGCGCGATGCTCAATTTTCACCATCATCGTCTCAGTTGCCATTATGATTCTGTTTAACTAGAGATAAAACGCGAATTAATAATCACATTTATATGAAATTTTACATGAATGCACTAAAATAACAGTATTACTTGATAAATAAGTCAATTATGTATATATGAAAAGTATATATGCAACCACAGCTTCACCCCGATACCGATAATATGTTGAACGCCCCTCGTATGTATGAGCGCATGCATGAATGTTGCGGAATATCAAATAAGGACGAAGGTTGTTATCTACTTGACTTATGATAACAGTGCATTAGGAATATAGTGCGCCTTACTCAGTTTACCTTTCTGTCTAAATTATCTTTCTCTACAAGGATTAATCCTTTTGCAGGCTTGGATTCAACTCACAATTCGAGGCTTGTTATCATTGGCTACTGTAAGCAGTAATAGTATGTTGCCTAGGGTATGTTCCTCGATCGTCTGATATTTACGAGTATATATCTCTCAGCGACATTTCTCGACCTCCTTCGCAAAACCAATGAAAAGTAACGAGGAGAACAGAACGACGACGTTAAGATTATTCATGGTGATTCGAACGCAAAGATAGGAAAGGAGGGCTTTTAAGACATGTCTTAAACCAGCATCCTTGCCCTTGGGCTAGTAGCAATTCGGTGCCATGTGTATGGCATGGTATGGCATGGTATGGCAGAGATTCAAGGCTACCTGACACCTCCACGAAGTCATATTGTAGTACCCAGTTACTTGAAACCCCACAACGATTTAAGATTTAAGCCAAACCACGATATTCCCGAAGAGGAACTACCTCAACGACGCAGTACTACCTCAACTAGCCGAGACTACCTCAACAAGTAAGTCTGACTCAACAAGTTAGGCCTTCTGAAACTCGTGGTAACAGAATATATGTTCCGGTGAAGCTTTTGTAATCACACGGCCACTTCTAACTGCCCCATAGTGATCACCTAAAACCTTGAGAAAGTATAGGTGACTAAGTGCACGAGGATTAGAGGATGCAACTACGCCATTAAGTAAATTGGATTAACTCGACGGTCCGCTTTCACCATTCTGAGGAAAATAGAACGAGTAGGTTTCAGTGATGAAGAGTTTATTCACCACATAAACCTCACATAATAGCAGCAACTTCAGGCAAAAATAGGTAGGACATTAGCAGGGAAAATATTGTTTGGTTTCATCTGCTTCACCAGAGGAAGGACAAAATAGTGTCACTAAAGCCCAGCCCATTTAAGAGCTCTACAAATTGAAGGATCTTTGCGATCCCGTCCGGAGTCTTCTAAAAGACAGAAGCAAATGCGAGGATATCTTACTGGTTTCCTGGTACATGCTTCTTGTCTCTCTGTAAACCGCAGAATCCTGCCATCGATGGTAGTCATTCTGAGAAACCTAATCGTCTATTGGGGTCCTTAGACAACCGCGAAGTGTCTATAAGACATAAGTTAGAAAATGGGTGTCTGCAAGAGCAATCTGAACCCTGAAAATATCAAAAGAGAAAGACTGAGCACACCCAGGGGTGCTGGGAAGAGCCCTTATGCTGCCCAGACAAAGGATTTTTTACACTAAGCCGGAGTAGAGTGCTCGATTATTGGCATATGTACTGTCGCAAACACCTTTGCATTACCAGGAGGCCAACAACCTACCAGTTTTCAACTCGATGTGTTTTGAGAAGAGAAGAGTATTATCTAGGATGACTCCCAGGCATCAATAGTTTAGTCCATGCGGCCAATTTCTGGTATGCTAATCATTACCTGAAATGAATTCATTCACCGCGATGGATTCGAATAGATCTTTGAATGCAAGTTCCACGTACCGTTGCACGATAATAGTAGAACCAAGACACTATTTTGTAGAGAGCCCCTCTTTACCCTATAAATCCCAAACACAAGCATGTAGTGTTCAGGATTAAAGTGTAGGAGCAGAGTCGCAATCGGTGCTAAAAAGTTGCTTTCCTGCAGACTGCTGAATGGTGATGATGACAAACCTTTCCCTATCAGGTAGATCGGGAGCAATTCCATCAATCTGACCACATGATCTGCGTAAATAGGAGTTGATTTCGTAAGGGGCACATGCAAACTTATCTCATCCTGCATGAATGTAACCTCAGCATCGTATGTGTGAAGGTCTTATGCCAATAACTTGAGACCATTTTCAGTAGGTATGGTTTGACTACAATATCCAAAACTAACTTGTATCACACTCCGGCTCTTCACATAAATACTCTCTATCTACTCAACGATTTTGAGGCAGCATATGACAGCCATATCTGTTGTTGGCATCTCTGCCAATCTCATCCTTCTTTGTAGGATGACAATAGAGAATACCGGTCCACAAAAGGTGAGACTGACATCACGGAGACATTGATTAAAAGTCAAAGCCCTGTCACCTCTATAGCCCGCGTACCCAAGCAATCCTCAAGTCAAGTTGTAGCCCCATGAGAACTAAGTGAAATATATTGTAAAATGCGCAATAGGAGAGCTCCGCGCTATTGCCTCTGATATAGAAACGGTCTCCAGAACACCACTTGTTCACTCATAAAGTGGCTGAATGCTTGCAGGTTTAACGCAAAAGTAACTTCCGATATAAGCAGGATCACGACTTTTCTAAGGAAATATCGGTATTAAGTCATCTCAAGATGCTTGAGCTGCATGTGGCGCTTATACAATATGAGAGCACAGGCGTTATCTTTATTTTCGAATTACTTGAAGGCCCTTCTTAGTGACATGCAATCCCTTGGTTGATGAGATTTAAATATAATTCAATGGTAAATGACTTCGGAAGAGGCATATTCTTACTGTCCTAAGTTTCAGGGCCGCCGCCCAATTATCAAGGCTTCGCCCATTAATGACGTTGTCTAATAATAAACGGGAGCAGAGCAAAGTACTGGTCTTATTGTAAACATTTTCAGATGACGCTACCGATGGTTGCTACGATTTGATCAGTTACAAGTTGCCGGTCATAGGTCTTGTTGGCGGCTGGACCACCGGTAGTCCCTAAAAGGACTTAAATCACGGTACCATAGTAATCAAGAGCCCCCTGGATCTCGGTCCGGGCCTGACTTGAAGAGGTGGTTGTGGTTTAAACTCAAAGCCGCGGGAAGGGTCTTCCTTTGGTTTGACCCAATGTAGAGTTGCAATAAGTACTGCGTGCTGCGACCCTAAGAGCAGTAAGAGGATTTTGGTCGGCCTCGACTCGTAACAAGCGTGGAACTTGTGCCGGCAACACAGTTCCGATTTGGTATCAATGGAATGACGGAGAGCAATGGCAAGGCATATCCTTGTCCCCATGGATGTATGGGCATCCCGTAAACATAAGTCTACAAGACAGGTGGTTTACGTTAAAAATCAGACACTATGTCCTAAGTTTCATTGAGAGGGAACAAAATAGTGCTCTCAGGAGTGCACCAATCAATCAGTCCCGATGCATTTATATCGGAACTGCATCGATTCAACTTCAAGGCGAAATGTACTCTAGATAAATTCTCCAGGGAATTCAAGTTGGTCTCACGACCCTGGAAGGCCGAAGATGGTAGTACAAATATAGTTCTAAAGGTCCCCAGGAGTACAATTGAAGCACTACGAACCGCAGGCCTAGCCTACATTCAGTGGTATTAGTTCCCTGTTAGGGCATACAGAACACTGGTAGGTTGCTTCAGGTACCTTAGCACAACGTCTCGAAATGTCACCTCAAAGAGGATATTTGCTGTCGTTGTGGTAAAGAAGGGCTTAGAGTAGCAAATGCAGCTACGCATTAAGCTGCAGAAAATCCAGAGGACAGCCTGCTGGGCATCCTATGGTATCAAGGACTGCTGATTGTAAACGAAACTCCAGAAATTAAATGGCTGTTCGCATATTCCAACAAAGTTGTTAGGGCGCATATGCGGTAGAGGTCGATTTAGGAGTTGAGATTTATAGGCAGGGCTGAGGCGTTGCCCTGGTTCAGGAGCCCTATTCATAAAATGGATGTATAAGGGGTTTGCCGGCAGAAATACGAGTCTTCCGTGATACCAGAGGTATGGCTGTAATTATAGTCAGAGATGTAAACTTAGTTTGCTGAGGCATAAACTCCACTCAATGGGGTGGGTGTAAGTTGTGTATAAGCATAGAAGGTATGTTCGGCAGGTTCTTCCTTGCCAGCGTCTACTGAAAAATCAACGCAGACCCATGGAGTATGGAGTATATGGAAAGGGTTCTTTCCTTAGTCGGGAATTGGTATTGACGCGAGTGCTTCCTCTCTGTTGTGGTTTATCAAGGCTGCTAGGTAGTGATCTCGCCTGAAGTGGTGCACACAAGCAGAAGTAGATCTCAACCGAGGTTCGCTCTCATTTTCAATGTGCTTCTTCATCTAATACGTACTTCATTGAACAACAAACCAACATCTTAAGATATCGCAATCAGATGTATCCTATATGTGTTGCTTTCTTGAGGACTACCTGGCTGCCAAACTTCCATCAAATCTATTGCACGGATTAGGACGTATTTGAGTGACAAACATACAAATTCCTTTTCTACTCCTACAGCTCGCGGTTTTCTACATAACCTCCCCCCCATCCCCCTACTTTTTTTGAAATATATATTTTACAGAACTTTCCTTCAGAGTTGTTCCCCTTGAGTTTGGGTATTTATTATTTAAAAAGTGGGAGCACTGTTCTCATAACCTGCTCTATATGTGAAGGGCTCCCGTGTATGTAGGTTTCCCCCACAAAGAGGAGATTACATTATCCAGTGCTCTGCTCCCTTGCTACTTACATTTGAATTTTCATTTAAAAAAGAAAAGAGAAAATCAAGAGAAGGATATAGCGCAAAAGGGTTTCGTTTCTCCACAAAACAAAAGAAAAAAAAAACAAGAGAACTCCGTCTAACTGTGGTTGTCCTTCACGATCTAGATGTGAATAGGGTGATGAAGCCAGGTCTGTAGGAGGGTAGATAATAAAAAAAACTGCATTCTTCCCTCTCAAAATGTGAATCATGTTTGCCAGTTCAACACACAAATACAAACACACATAGACTAGTTCATACATGAAAACGTATTAACAGTTTACTTTGCTTGTTTCTTTCGTTTTATTCACTTTTTGTATTTTCTTCTCTTTTTGTCCTCTTGCAGCTCCGCCAGAAATCACAGTGGAAAAGTCCTGGGTGCATGCAGCGGAAGGATATGATATTGAATTGGTTTGCATTGTCCATGGAGATGTTAATTCCGAGGTAGGTTCCCCCCGATAATCTTTCTCTTTTTTTTTTCTCCATGTGTAAACATATACGTTTGTGTGTGTGCGTGTGTAAAGGGGCTCCTTCCACTACCGCTTATTTTGTTTGTTGGCCGCCTTCCGCCTGACACTACCGCCCAACCGAATTTATTCATTCATTGCAAAACCAGAAAATAAATTGAAAAGGAAACAAAGTGGAGTTGTATGACTGGAACTGGGACTCCGGACTGGTACTGATAGAGATTGGGACTGTTCCTGGAATATGGAACTTGTGCTCGTGCTCGTGCTGTTGCTGTTGCTGTAGCCGGTGCCCTCAAAGGATGCTTGAATAAAGTTAACAGGAGCTACAGTCATGATGAATTGGTAAAATAGAGAGAAAGTACTTTACTTCACTTCGTTTTGTGACGAACTGTATGTGCTGTGTATTCAAAATTATCCTGCAGCAAATATGACTTTTTGATGTTCGGCCACCTCTTCAACCTAAAGTCCTTGTCCCTCTTGCAGTCTGGGATCATGGTTTGGGGTTTTCATCTTGTGTATCCCTTCTGTGTATAGTACTCGTACAGTGGCCAAGCAAAGCACTTTCTGAGAGGAAACTTCTGTGGCTTGCGGGTTAATGACTGCATCCGGTTTTTTTTTTTTTTAATAAATTCCTATTTACCGATGCCTTTTCCGTATTTTTTTTTTCATTTTTTGCAGATGCTGTGGTACCAGAATTCATTCCTGCTAGATCCCACCGATCGTCGGTCGATGCATCCGAGAGATGATCGTTACAGTTTGGTAATTCGAAATTTCCAACCATCTGACTTTGGGAATTATAGCTGCGTAGCTGACAATGCTTTGGGAAGGACGAAGAAGTATATTGAAGTGTCAGGACGACCGGGACCAGCTGATTTCATATCACCAGCGTTAAGTGGAGCATTAGATCATTACAATCTGACGTGGACCATTGAATCAATACCGAACTTAGAGGAAATCAAATTGCTCTACCGAAGACTACTGGTAAGTAGAGGATGTTTTTTTTTTTTGCTTGAGTTACTCGTGCATATACTCGTACATAACCCAGACAATATTGGGTAGGGCTGTGCATTTAATTTACACGTATTCCAATTAATTATGGATTTCATCATCAAGGTGGTTGGGAAGTATCGAGTATCGTTCATCCGTAAATTGTATGCGGTGTACCATGACAGAAAAACCTGTAACGTGAACATGAATCCTCCGGAAAATGGAGACACTTTATTTATTAATATTTTTTAAATGAACACACGTCAGTTAATAATGATCGTTTAAGGGGTAATTAAATGAAAAATAAACCTTTTCAGTTCTGTGGGTAATGAACGTTGGAATTTTTCAACGCTTAACCATGACAACTGTCGTGGCGGGAATACAAATGAAGGGTGGTAGTTTCGTAAATAAGAAAGTGTCAAAAAACTTTGTAAGATTTTGTTCCTTTTTGTAGTAATATTGGTTCTCTGAACGTTTCATTGGCTTTGTTTAGAGTGATAATTACTCTCCCATATGCAGTTTCTTTTTACTCTCGTATTTTTAACTATTTTGCGCCATATATACCTCAGTCAATCCGTTGCTTCTTGTCCTAGATAGGTGGCTTCCATTCGATTGCATGGCAAGTTCCCATCTTCTCAAAACGTATGAGCAATTGCCTTCAAAATTTGATGCATATGTATGTATATGTTAGTAGAGTAAGCTGTGGGTTCGTTAAGTTCCGCATCGAAAACGCAATTAGACAAGAGCATAGGCAATATATTTTGTGAAAATATTTTCCAGTCGCGGCAGCGATATAGCAGCACGGATTTAACACTGCATCGGAACAGTCGTAACTTGGTCTTTAATCACACACATACTTACTTACTTAGATGACGCTACAGGTTGCGGTGAACTTGGGCCTCAACTAACAAGCCTCTCTAGTTAGCCCGATCTTTAGCCAACTACCTCCAGTTGGGCACTCAAAGTCGAGGTCCTCTTCTATTTATGCGCTCCACCAAGATGAGGTAACCCTCTACTGCGTTGTCCCTCCGGATGAGATTGGAAGACTCTGCTGGCCAAAGTATTAGTGTCCATTCGCTCAATATATCCTAGCAATCTCATGCGACTGATGCGCAATTTTCTGACCAGGTCCAGTGTCTCTGTACATGTCTGTCCAATGTCTTCTCCTCCAACGCAAACGGGACCGACTATTTTCAGACGGATTTTTCTCTCGAAACGACTGGGGATATCATCATCCGGCTTCGATAGAATCCATACTTCAGCACCATAAAGTAAGTCTCACATGGAATCTCCTTAATTATTTGGTATATGGCCTTACTACTCGATTACCTTTCTTAGCCCAACGAAACAGCGATTGGCATTGATTCTTCGTTTTATTTCTGCTGAGGAGTTGTTAACAGAAGAGAGCAGAGCCAAGGTAGACAAAGTCCTTTACTTCCTCGAAACTATAGATATCGTTGTCTGTCTAATACGTCGCTGTTGTGTGTCCCTTCTTATTGACAGCATATACTCGGTTTTGTGCTTATTTACCACTAAACGCATTTGGGTAGCTTTTGTTTCAATACGAGCAGGCTTCCGCAATTATGTTGATATCACCGCCTTACACTAGTAGTTACATTGTGCCCCCAGTGTTGGCTTATGAGTTCCGCACAATTCTTTCAAGTATGGTGTTAAAGAAGTCGCATGACAACTAAAACCTTGTTTGCCATCAAGAATCTTGGTTAAGTCTTTACTGACTATCGGAAACACGGATGAATACGGATACTTTGAAGGCTTGAGATTTAGTGTTGGTGTCAACACTCGGACTGGTGCCTGGCTGACTTCTGATCAACAAACCATTGATCACATTCCGACCCCGTTCTTACCATTATTTTGTTGTAGGCAAGATATAGATGCGAATATCCGTCACAGTCCAAGATCAGCGAACCATTGTGAGAGAACGGCAGGTCATTTTCCGTTCGAGTCTCCCTTCGCCTCTCAAGAAGTCCCATCCCAAAGGGCCGCCTCTGATGTTGTGGGTTTCAACCGCCTCAACAAAGCAACCTCTAGTTCGATGAGGAGTTCAGATAGGCAAACCTAGAAAAACAGGCTGAGGTACAGAATGGCCCAGCGCCAAAAAAAGTGAAGTGAGCGAAATCGCTACTAGCAGAGAATAAGGGAAATACATAGGCTCCTCAGAAGACGAACGAGATATTACCAGATCAAGGACTTAGAGAGGTGCTATCAAAAGAATTAAGTTCGGAAGTTTTACCAACAGAAATCCGCAAGGATGGAGAGGGAAACCGTATAGTAGAACCACAGTCGGTGCTGAGAATCTGAAAAGATTGACAAATGGGAATCCCAGAACAAACCGCTTAACGTGGACAACGACAACAACATTTCCGTCCATCTGAGCAAGATGAAGTCAGCACAACGATCTCTAAGTTTAGGTCCAACAAAGCTGCACCTGATGTCTTAATTGCCGAGCTGTTAAAGCAGCACGTGATGACTCGATATGCAGCATACATCAACTCTAATCTGTTTCGACAAAAGTATGCCCGACGATCCTAAAGAAGGATTCCCTTAACTAATCCAACTAGAGGGAAGTAAGTCTCTTCAAATTCGGATCGGATCGGACAATATCAGTGTGGCTTTAGAGTAAATCAAATTTTCACATTACGACAGATCTTGGAAGAACCCATGAGCTCCAATCGATGCACACCACTTCCTCACCGATGAAGCATCTTAAGGCTACTAAAAATCTCTGTACGCGCGCCAAATATAAAAAAAAATATTTTTGGCATCTGCCAATCTCATTTGTCTGTGAAGAACCCATCTTCCACCGTCAAGGTCTGTAATGACAAAACCTAGACCTTCAATGCCAAAAAAGGACTTAAACAAGGCGATGCGTTGTCATGGTACTTTTTTAATATTGTTCTTGAGGGAATAGTGGGAAACACTCAGGCCAAATCCAGAGGTTTTTGTTTCTATCGAAACAGAGCACTCAGACAGAGAACTAGTCCACTGTATTCCTTGTAAGTTTTTATGAAATGGTTCAGTCTTTCGAAGGAAGAAAAGTAAGCGCTTCAGTGATAACAACACCCACCACGTCAACGCCGAGTAAGCCGACATTCACAGAGATAGTCTCATCACTTTTACAGCTAGCATCACAGGATATTGTATCACTTATCCCCAGCCTATTTAAGTGCGACGCTAGTAAGCAACCATTAGTCTTTCCTGTTAAGGTACACCAAGAAGGCCACTGACCTCCTAGAGACCTCGGAAAGTATTTATTTGGTCTGCCTGCAACCTATAGAGTCATGCCATCTGCAGTTGCGGTAATATGAAACCCAACTGTCAATGGAAGTTTTAACCGAGGACTCAGACAGACCCAACATAGGTTCGAGTCCTGAAAAACTCTCCTCTGAACTTTTCCTGGGAAGTTCATCGGCGAATTTAGCCTTCCGAATGCGTTCAGTGATGTCTTGCATTCTCGAACTAGCATGGACGTCGTAAGAGGGTTCACAAGGCTCTAAGCGCAACTTGGGTGTCGCTGTCCTGCTCCACGTGTTTCTCACAATATAGGTCATTGCCATCAGGATTGCTTAAATGTATCTCTGCTTGGAAGACAGAAGTAAGTTTTTCTAAGGAGAAGTGAAACCTAATATTGTCGTCTCCAGAAAGACTCCAGCGCCATATACTCTATCAGTTCTGGAGCCGTCCGTGAAGAAGCGACTGCATTCCTCAGATTCTGGTCGATTTCGTATTTTTTTTTTTCGCAAAACGAGTTCTGGTGTCATTGCATCAGAATGCATATCCACAAGACCAGAGACATAAGACAGCAAAGCTCCAGTGCGTGTTGTACCAAAGACCACTTCTTTTCATGATATGAATATCCAGGGGAGGGAAATTCATCGATGAGTCTAGAGCGGAGTCAAGTGTGCTAGGGAAAGCCTCCATACAGCTGAGACAAACTCTTTGGTAAAAGCGGCAATAACGTATTTTCGTGAGAGCTGACAACCGACACATGGGATATAATTGGCCTTATCATAGCCGTTTAGATCCAGACGACCCTTCTGGATGACAGGCCCAATATTTTGCTGACAGCTCCTTTGCACTGCCAGAAGGCCGAGAGCGCCTTACAACGTAGCATGTTTAGTCCATAGAAGTTTGTTATCCAGGATGACACCCAAATACAAATATGAGAATGACCGCAGTTTTGATAGGATTGACTGAAAGCCCATTACTAGTACACCAATCGTCAATCACGTCTAGAGCAGACAGTCGATACATTCCAACAGGCTACATCATTCCCATATGCTTGTTCATAGACGTCAGATCTATTGAGTGCGTTGAGCAGTGAGTCGACCAACATGCACCACACCAGTAGAGACAGAACGCCGCCACCACTACATATTGACCGCAGTCAGCATCCATAATCAGTGCCCTATTCACCAGCATTGCTTCGATCTAAAAAATTGGATCAAGTGACTCATCTACGCCGTGTTGTCTGGGCGAGTTACACATACCGTCAAAAGTTGCGTTGTTGAAAACACTCTCAATGTTGATGAAAATGCCCAGCACTTACTCTTTCTTGCCGAACGCCCTTCAATTCTGCTTACCAGATTTTGAAGCGAGTCCTCGTAAGATCCTCCACCTTGGTAAGCATGTTGCATCGCAGACAGAGGATGCATTCGCAAGGCAGTTTTGCGTACATGGATCTCTACAATTCTCTCTATGCTCTTCAATATGAAGTAAATCAGACTTATAGGCCTGAAAGTCTTGGCGAGCGAGTAGTCCTCCTTTCCGATTTTCGGTATAAAGGCCACTCTCACTGTTCGCCAGCGTTCCGGAATGTATGCCAGTGTCAGACTAGCAGCGAAGATTCTCTTTAGAGTTGCCAGCAGCCGGTCATAACTGGGTATTTACCAGCGGTACCAGGTGGTTTGAAGGCAGCAACAGCATGTTTAATTTCCTCATCCGTCACCGCAACCGATGAGATATACCAGCTATGGCGTGTCGTGCTATTCAGCTCACTAGCAGCTTCGTTAATAGGAGCTCGTTATGAGCTGGTTTTGATTGGCTTACATGGGAAGTAAAAACCAAACATGAAACGGAGAATCCCTGCTTTCGACTCAGTGTAGGTGCCATCAGATTTTCTGAGTGGTTCCAGCCTGGTTGATCTTTCCCTTTTGAGGACTTGACCAGCCTACTGGCTTTACTGACAGTTTCGAACTTTTCGTCAAAATCTTTGTAAGAGGCACTATTCGACATCCGAACTAGCTTCTTATATTCTTTTTGCTTCGGTCTGTAAGGGCTCCAATTTTTCCCCAGATTAGTCTTACGTGAACTGTTTAGAAGTTTTCTGGTTTCTTTACGAAGACGTTGCAAATCTGCGTTCCACCAAGGACCGGGCAGGGCGGTCCAATACCTCACAACTTACGATCTGGTTGGCCACATCCCGTAAATTGTGGCTACCACCTTCCAAGTGCATTAGTACTTGGAGGTTCCATAATCGAAGGACCGGGCAACCTGCAAGATTATTTATTAGCTGGACATGACATTTCAAAATAATTGGTGAGGGTACCATTCAGGTTCTGCACAGCTTCTTCTAGCTTTTGTTTTGTCCTGAGCTTAGGAGGAGCACTGTTGTACTTGTCGATCTTCTCCTTAAATCGTGTCCAGTCGGTTTTCTACGGATTCCTCCTCTTCAATAAGATTGAGACCTCTCATCCGATTCTGAATTCAATGTATCTATGGTCTGACATGGAGATCTCCGATAGTACTTTCCAGCCAGTATTCTCCTTAGCATATCTGTTGTATCTGCTTTGACTAGCTGCCAAGTTTGATCTACGCAGTGTTTGCACTCAGTGTCGTTCATACTGTTGTCATTGCCAGACTGCCCAATTCGACGCGACAGAGACGAGATAGCGGCAACCCTATTGGTGCGCCGGTCCTCTCTCAAGAACCCAAACAGACTCTGTATAAGACACTGATCATTCCACTCCTGCTTTACGGTGTAGGAGCTTCGACACTGACGAAAGCTGATGAAAATGCTATCGGTCGCTTCGAAAGAAAAATTCTTCGGCTATCGGTCCCGTTTGTATCAATGAAGAATGGAGCAATGCTAACCTCGGCAGTAAAATTAGGATAGCCCGGCCCTATGCTGGAAAGTTTTCGACTACAACCCAGAAGGACAACGCAATAGCGGACGGCCCCAACTCACGCAAGTGAAAGAAGACCTTAGCCAATTTTGTGTGGGCAATTGGAGGCATCAGGCAAAGAACCGCGCTAGCTGGGAAGTCATATTAGGTGAGCCCCTATTCCACCTCGGGCTGTAGTGTCACCTAAATAAGAAGGAAAGATGTCGACACTCCGGTCGTAATATCTTGTCACAGGAGGGAAAATGCTGTAAAGGAACGCGCAAACTAAAGAAGTTATTGAGGCTCAGGTCCACATCGGACCACAGTGCCATCTTAACAAGTAGGTAAGATCCGTTCAATACCCCTTCAAGATGTTATTCGCTCATCTTCTGAATATAACAAGAGTTTCCGTTTCGACTATAAGCTCGGTCGTACCGCAGTTGACCTCAAATTTTGTCCAAATTGGTCTTGAAACGCCATCTGAACCGAACTTATTTTATCTCAGTGGCATTTAAAAACCAGAAACCGAACGCCTTTATCCCGCAATGAATTTTGCACGTGCCCTCGGCATTCGTGCATGTTCAGTATTAAATTCAGAATCACCAACTTGTCCAAATTTTCCATTCCATTTACACGTAGTTGCTCTGCTTTAGTGCGTCCTTAAACAACAATTTACGCTTGATTCTATGAGAGAGAAAATCCAATTATCACCCTCGTGCCTCCAAGGAAATCACATTCAAATGCTACGAGTATAACTAATAACTTCCCTTTCAGTGGCACAATCCAATTTCAATCGCAGACATAACACTCATATTCGTATGTACCAACTACGAGTACATAAAAATCTTTCTATACGAGCACATCGAGACACCAAAAAATGTCCTTCTCCTTTCTAGATCGAGTTGGATGGAGTACTTGGAATAACTCACACGTCGAAATTGCGATACATACCCTGCGAGCATACGAAGAAGGAGTAGCATGTGAGTTGGACATCTTCTTCCCGGCAGCCGTTTTATTTGACTTTTAATTATTCCACCAATTTTACTTTCATTACAAAGTTATACTCTCGGTTTCCCGGATCGTTCCTCCGTACCTCATACGCTTGGATAACAAGAGATCTTCACTTGAAAACACCCAAGCGAGTTCTAACAGAATGCGGAAACTGTTCAATTTTATAATTCAATTCCAATACAGCTCACGACATTCTTTCGGTTCCGTTTTTCATGGTTTTACATACAAAACCACCCGTTTGGGAGGACCTACCCTTGGTTAACCACCCTTAAGGTGGATGCGATACTATACCCAAGCTGATATTTATCTCCAGCAAATACTCGGAATGTAGCTCCGAGAATATCCCTTGTGATAGGACCGAGGTCTTGGGAAAAAAAATTATATCTGAAAGATTCATTAAAATCACCCTTTGGCGGTCTTGAAGTTCGAACTCCGAAAGTAACAAGAGACGGGACACAAACAAAAAACAAAAAAAAAAGCAAAACGCTGCTGATAAAAGTTGAAATTGTTTTTGGAGATAATAATTTGCAAGTACTCGTACACTGTAGAAGAGGTAGAAAGAAGACAAGGGACCTGACAAAGATGGGGTTGACCCCTGGGGGTATATTTGATTGGGAAGATAAGAAAAGCCGGCTTGTGTTCCTTTAAAACCTTTTCCCTACTCACTCTTCTACTCCTATCCCATTTGTTTCGTCATTTGTTTGTCTGCTGGGTTTCGTTGTTTTTGCCGAATTATGTTGTGTACTCGTTTCAGTGGGAAAAACAACACAAAAAAGGACGAAACTCTGCGCGAGTTACGAGGTTTTTCTGTTGTTTGTATATATTTGCTGTCACCGCACCGCCTTCCTAATGCAGTTTAAGAGAACCTAGCTGGTCTTGTTTTGTCTCCATTTAATCTCAAAGCATTGTCGGGCATTGTGGGCTTTTTTCGTTGGTAACATACATGTACCCGCAGTACATGACATATCCGATCCCCTACTCGAACCGCGAGCTTCTTACCCTTACCCGCACTCCTGTGTGTTTTTTTTTTTCAAACTCCACCGGAGGGTACTCCAATTTATTTGTGCGGGCGGATCCTCTTCCGCCCATGTCAAGGATTTTTTTTTTTGCGTTTCGGGTATGTCCTGGGAAAGTTTTAAAATTAAATTGAGTGCTACCACCTACAAGACTCCAACCGCTAACGCATTTGGTTTTTGTATCATGCGATCTGTTATACGAATTTGTCGATAAATCGAACGAAAATTTGAAAAGTGTCCGCCTATTCCGGGGTTGAGGATAGCCCCAACACAGTGGTGAATTTCCGCCTTTTGATATAAAATTTACGAAACAGTTCCATGGTTCCACAGAACCACGAAATGAAGCGTTAGGGAGTGCTTGATTTAAAATTGTGCGTGCGTCAGAATGGTTATGAAATCAGACGAAACTGATGAAAATTTTTTGGAAAAGTACTCGTATTTGAGGAAGTTCAGGACGATTTAGACATTAAAAGTTCAATCCAATTGAATGGAGAGTGAATTATTTAGGTTGTGGCTAAATTGTGGTCGCTTTCACATGGTTAAGAAAGTAAGGGGTACGTCTAAGTTTGCCACTATATTTACGGAGTTATTCTCGGTATAAGTCCGTGATGAGTTAATGACTCTTCTGGTTCTGGTAATGATTATTTCAGAGCACCATTAATTCAAATAAAAGAAATTAATACAAGGAAGGGTAAGGTATCTCCACTGGACTTGTTCCTTCAGATACTCTCTAAGAAAGTGATGCTGATAATCTCCGTACAAGTTCGACCCTTTGGGGATTTTAAATGATTAAAGTCTCTCAAAAGACAGTCTAGGGACAACAGCCAGCTACGCTAAGGACGGTGCCATGTCAAGCCGAGGACTCCGGCAGACACCAATTGGACAATTAAAGGACGAGCTGTTCAAATCCGTAATACTTTAGAAAAACTCAGAACAGGATGCCCTCACGGAATATTTTCAATTGAATGCCGGTGCCAAGAAAAACTTATACAGATCGCCCGTTCAATGGCGAAACACATATTTTCAGCGAATACAAAGCAAGTAATTCTCTGTTTCATGCTCGAGACCTATCAAAACTGTAGCTGAAGGTGAGCTGGTTAGCACAACCCATACCAGCTAGCATCTGTCATCGGTTAGAGGAGGAAGTTAACTGGTCTGACTTATTGAGTGTTAAAGACATCTTCTTCTTCTTCTTTCGCGGTTATGATCCAGGGTAAAAGGATCACAACCCTCCCACTTTACTGCATTGCGCGCCAGTGAGGTTTGCCGGTTTGACCTCAGGGGGTACCCGCAGACTGCCTGGTTTCAAATGCTGGTACTTTTGCATTTGTGAGATCCAGTTGCTTTTTAGTCTGCCTTTTGTGCGCGATTGTGTATGAGCGTTGATTGATATTGACTTTTTGACTTTCGAAGGACAATACCAACTGCTCTATCTTGCTTGTGATGGGTTCTTTTACATGAAGGCTTCCTCGA
This sequence comes from Volucella bombylans, assembly GCA_949129095.1. Lineage (NCBI taxonomy): Eukaryota > Metazoa > Arthropoda > Insecta > Diptera > Syrphidae > Volucella > Volucella bombylans. The sequence continues at coordinate 17,464,574 of OX422142.1, read as the reverse complement.
ATATTCGAATTTATTATTCCATCAAGATTTGTTACTCCTGATGTCTTTTTGTGCGTAACCCAGCATTGCGAACCGTATTTCAGCGCCGGACGTACAGCTGCGGGTACATTTTTGGGTCACAGAAAATAGCGAAGTTTTCCCGCCACTTCATTCATCGTCACAAGTTGCTTCGCTATTGATCATAGATCATAGATATTTGAACTTTTTGCAGTTGGGAAACACTTTTCCATTCAAGAAAATGTCTGGAATAGGCCGGCATAGATCAGAGAACAGATACTCTGTCTTTTTTTTTAGCTAATACGGTACCCATTTCCCTCCAAAACTTCCATCCATACATCAAGTGCTCGTTGCAGGGATGTTTGATCTTCACTTATGATATCTCCACCGTTAGTAAAGAATAACTGATGTACTTTGGGCTCCGTCACTTTTCCTTCAAGCAGATAATCAAGGACTGCAATAAATAGCAAAGGGCTGAGGATGCTGCTCTGGTCTACACCGACTTTGATCGGGAACTTTTCGGTGACACTTACGGGACATCTTACTCTTGTCCTTGCTTCCTCATACATGTCCATGCGCACGTAGGTTTCTGGGACTCCTCGCTTCCTTAGCTCCACCGATAAGAGATCTATTGGTTGTCTATCGAAGGCTTTTTCAAAATTAACCAACACCATATGCGAGTCCTTCAGGGCCATTTATCGGCCATTTAATGCACCCGCAACGATATGTGTGACATCAGCTTGACAGAACGGTAATTTTCGCAGTTTCGCGTATCGCCCTTGTGCAAAGGAAGAAGATAACTTTCCCTCCACTGATTAGGCATTAGATTATCGCTCATAAGTGGTCAACCCGATGTCTACCATCTTTTTCCAGATCTTAGAGGGTATCTCTCGTCTGGCCCAAACGCTTTCCTTGGACTATTTATTCCTAACTTCTTCGACAGTAATTTCGGATACTTCATCATGGTTACTTCATCATGGAATGGCCCTTGACAGTATACACGGGGAAATTGTTCATTCAGAAGTCTTTCATAATACTGTCGCCATCTGTGGAGAGTTTTGCCACAAGTAGCTGGCCTTGAGAATTGGTAATGAACTTTGGGGAACAAAGGAACTATTTTGAAGATGGTTATTATTCAAGTTGTTTTGCCGAAGCTCCTGGATAGACTGGTTCCTGGTTCCTGACTACTGGCTCCAACTCCCAATAGAAGCCTTCCATACTTTTTGATGCAAGTTGGGCGCATTTCTTCTTCGCGAGATCTTTGCAACATCTATGTATATATCACTTCAAGGCGAACTTTTCCATCCCTATTAGTAGAAGAACGCTTTGACCAAGTCTTGAATGCCGTTTTCTTTTTCCGTATCACTACTTTAGTACGCTAGTGGATGTACAGATTTACAGTGTTCGCTTGTGACATAACAGCGCGTCACCTTATCTAGAACCTTTTTCGACATCAAAGTTCACGGTTAAGTCGTTACCATCGGTGGACAGACGGATAAGTTTGGCAGGGATTTCAAAACCAGACATTAATCTATATAGCTCGTCTCTGTAGATACTGTCATATCCGGCCTTAGAAACGATGAAAAGATGGTGGGTATCGATTTGGACTTCTTGAGTCTTTTCCAGGATCTGACGGACTGTAAAAATTTGGTCGATTATGGAGTTTTCTGGTCTGAAACCGCACTAATAGGGACCAATAAGGTTGTTGGCGAAAGGTTTCAATCGTTCACACAATATGGCAGACAAGACCTTGTATGCGATGCTGAAGAGACTTATGCCTCTATGGTTGACGCAGTTGAGAAGGTCTCCTTTTTCGTGGATCGGGGATATCATTCTAAGATTCCATTCATCAGGCATACGCATAACGTCAGGTCTTACTTATGTATTGCTATCCTTACTTAATTCTTGTCAGGTGGGCGAAAGTTTTGGCTATCATCGTCTAAGTTGAATGGTCTAATCTGCTTGATAGCGAAATGTTGGGCTTCTTCTGCAGAAATGATTTTTCCATATTCCCAGCACCGACCGTGTCTGTACTTCAAGGTTTTCTTCTTCATCTGTACAGAGCTACGGGTCTTCTTACCTTGACACGTTATTTTTACCTGTTTTTTGCACTTTATTCCTAGACTGCAACCTCTAAATATCCTCGATTTCCCGCTCCTCGTGCTCTTTTTTCTTCTCCTGGAGGAGCCGATGTTCTTCCAGTCTCTTCTGCTCGTAGAGCTCATGAGTAGCTCTCTGCAGCCCCGCTTTGTAGGCTTCTTGTTTAGCTGCATGTTCTTATCGGCATTCTTCATCAAACCAGTGATTTCTTGGTGGTGGTCGGGTGAAACCCAGCACATCAGTTGCGGTGTATCTGATGGCACGTTGGGAGCGTTGCCACTGGTCTTCGGTACTTGGTACTAGTGGCATAGGAATTGTTAAGATGTTTCAGGATACGCCTTTGGCGAAGATTCTGGCGAATTTCAGCTTTTCTACGTTTTATCTTCTCGCAGTCTTTTTGTGGTGCTTGAGAAATCCGCATTCAGATTTTGCTTAAGTCTGCCGCATATGACAAATCCGCGTCCGAATAAGCGCTGTTTCTTTTCCCTATAGCAATCACCCATTACATCGCACTTCCTGGATGGCGGCGATATCTGCGTGATAGCAGATATCTAATAGGTAGCTAATTGCTCGGCTGCACCTGACCTGTTAAGTGTCCGAACATTCCACATGCAAGTCCGAAGGTCGTTGTCCTTTAAATGCTTGCTATATTTATCCGAAACCATTAGTTGATTCGTCACATATTTTAATCTCTTCCGTATATGGTTGTGAGGCCTACGACGGCGTAAGTCAGTATAATGCTACTGGCCAGGTATGCCTATGCCATTTTAGCATGTATGAGTAACGGTTTACTCATATCGGGGACCACCAATGGAAGGTAAGGTAAGTGCTTCGCTATAAATTTTATTGTTTCGCTGTTGGATCACTCCAAGTTATAGGACATTCAGCAGTTTCCCGATCAATCGCCATTGCATGTCCGCGCTATTGTTCTAAATTTGCCTGCCTGCGTTTGCCATCGAACCAAGGTTTTCCTTGTTGGGCGGTCTCTCTGAATGCAGTGATATTAGTGGTCTTCACATTTGATGCCAACGACTTTGGACATCTCGCGGTGGCTCGAACGTAAAAGGCACTAGAATCCTGGGATCATAGCCGTTCAACTTTGAATTTCCTCACAATGGTTCGCTGGCTTTGGACAGTTACTGATCTTCGCTTCCGTTCTTTGGCTACGTCAAGATCATAGTCCAGCTCGTTGTTAGATTTAGATGCTCGAAACGTTGAAATATCTAAAACACTGAAAGACTACTTTACATCTATCGTAATATGATTGAATGTAAATACAATTTGATTGAATGTTTCCTTATCACGAGTCAGCCAGTTCTCTTTATGGATATTAAGGCGAGGTAGCTGTGTGCTGACTATAGTTACATTACGTCCTGCCTCAGAGCCTATAAATCTGTGTTTATTTTCGGAGATGGTCTTGTGGAAGCTGTACTTACTAAAGAGAACTTCTTTCTCTAGAGTGGCAGTTAAATCTTTAAGAACGAATTTTACGTTAAATTTAGGGTATTGCTCCTAAGTTTTGTCGAGCAGTCCATGGAAGCAGTCTTTAGTATGGGAGTTTATGCGTTTATACGGATCGTCAGTAGAAATTCGTTGAAGATCAAAACTTATTACTTAGATCTTCCTCTGACGATGGATTTTCTTCCGAATAAACTGCTATCTTTGTAGCTCCAGATATCTATAACATTTTCCATAGAAAATATAAAGCTTCTCATCCTCTTTTTGTCCAGTCCATCCCATCGCTCTTCTTGAATTATGGTTTCGTCATCTTTGTAGCAATTCAGAATCTCCTCTAGTTGCTTGGCTGCATGCTGTGTGGATGCATGACGGCATAGGTCAGTATTATGCTACTAGTCAAGCACGTCATTTTGGACTGAGTGTAGGACTTACTCATGCTGATATCGGAAACTATCACTGGGAGGTAAGGCAAGCATTACGTTATGAACTTAATTGTTGCGCTGCTGGCTCAATCGAAATTATAGGAGCAGATGCTTTTTCGGCGAAAATCCACATCTTCCTCCATCTTCAATAGAGATCAAGTTTGATGCGCACGATTGTCATTTGCCTGTATTTGGATTCGGGTCAGTATGAAATGATATGGACAGAGCCAAGTTGTTTCACAAAATACGCCACAGCGACATTCGAGAGATACCCAGCTCTTGAAAACGACGCGGAATTGATTACATACAGGAGCAATATTTTCTTCACTTCGAGCGCCCGGCAACCTTTTATTTTGTTAAGAAGGTTTTCTTAAATGGATCTCTATTCGTTTGGGACCAACCAAGGTATTTGTAGTAGCTTTGGTAAGTGAACGATCCACGTGATCCGCCTTTCATGGTCCAATACTGCTGATAATATCACTCTTTTATTGATCAAGGCAGTAATGATGTCAAAAACCTCAAACGTATTCAGGGTTAAACACTGTAACTCTTTTGTTGTATTTGCCTACCATAAAGCCCTTCCAAACCACTAGACAGATAAATTTATTCAAAACATTTACTGTGACATCCAACTAATCTTGTTTAGATTTACTGCTGGACAAAATTCACCTCCATTAGGGAAAACAAAATACCCCTCCGAAGACCAATCCAATATTTCATATTACAATCTCGTGCAATAATCTTACCCCTTTTAAGCATTAATCTTCATTTTTTTCTTAACAACAAATACGTTTAGTGTTTCTGTTGGCTGTTTCTGAAAAAGAAACGAAAACCTCGAATAAGATTACGATAACTTCCCGAACTCATTCACAGATACGAGAGACCCAGGATACAACAAAAAGATTTCCTATTTGCCTTTCTTACAAACTACTCCCCAGAGTGGCATATATGATAAAATATTCTCCTGACAGCAAATACAAGATATATACTTCGGTACACTCCTTCCGAAGAAAAGAACAAAAAAAAAATTTTTGAAATATAATTCAATATGATTTTTTTTAAAAATTCCAAACATGCCTGCAGGACCACTAAAATATAAACCACAAGGAATGACCATTTGTCTTCCTTTTCGTCTTTTGGAGAAGGCCATGGTGCGAGTAGTTTCGACTGGCGGTGGTCCACATTCTCGTACTCCTCTTATCGGTGCTCCCATCCATGTTCGACTCTAATCTCAATTTTAAAAATCTAGAAGCAAAAAATGGAATAATACCCCATCAGGCCAAAAGGATTCTTCTAGCAGCAATTTTTTTTTTAAACAGTTTTTCATCCTTTTTTCGTATGGTTAAGGTTGATTCTACGGTAGAGGACTTACTCGTACAGTGAATGTATCGCAGGCATTTTTATCATTTGAAGGATATCGTAAAGATGAACAATCCCTAACCATCCATAGCCATTCCATTCATCTAGTCCTGGCGAGCCAAACAAAAGGGAATTGCAGTTCCTCTAGTTCTATTCTCTCCATTTAGAAGAGATAAAGAAACGTTTTTCGTTTTATTACCAGAGTAGGTACTCACTTTGGTTCACAGTCATCGCCGTAGGTTGTATGATACTTCATACCATAAACGGGCCGAGTAGTTTCGTATATTTTAAAATAAATAGTGATCCTTGGAACTAAGGTAAAGCACGCTATTTAGCTCTTCTTCGTTGAAATTCTGAAATAATCCTTGAAAGTGTAAAATAGAAAAAAAAAAAAACACTGAAATCCACTCTTAACTCAACTCATTCTCGAGAACAATATTCCAAGTGGGATATGAGTACTTTCCTGAGTGGGTGGTTGTCAGATGAATGAAGGCACTTACTGCAGTGAACCAGCGATTTCAGGACAATAGATTTATCCAGTACACATAAACCTACATACAGTTGTATGCCTGTAAACATTATACAATTGCTCATATCCAAACACCACTCTTCTCTCATTTGTTTTTGAGAATCATTGAGTAGGGTCCTTGAATGGTGAACAAATACTCGTCACAACGCTAAACGTATTCGTACAGAAATGAAAATAACAACAAAAATAAAATCACTCAAGCTCACGCGATGTTGAATTTACATTTTTATCAACGAATGTCCTTTTGATTTTTTGTTTGACATTTCACAAATTTTTTTCCTTTTTTTTTCGTTTTTTTTTTCTCTTTCCAAATAGATGAACGAAACGTATCAGCATCCGGGCAAATGGCATGAGTTCCACATCAAACCAATACCAATAAGAACAGACGCCAGCCATTTTATAATGTCGTATGTAATAAAAAATTTAGAACATAATGCTGTGTACGAGGCGATTGTACAGGCGAAAAATCGATACGGATGGAATGAGGTGAGTAGCAGTACCAACAGATACTAAGGATCTCCTTTCTTTTCTCTTTTTCTTTTGAATTTTTCATAAATCGCAATTTTTCATTATTTTTTTTTCGTTTTTGCTGTTTTGCTTATGTTGGGGGTTTTGAATTCGAATTTGACAGCAAAATTGATAGAGGTGTGCTGACAAGTCTAAGCACATAGTGTGTCTGGAAAGATAAGTGCTTATGTGGTATCCGAAAGTGGTTAGAGTGTCTTTGACTTGACATCGCAGGCTTCTACTCTATAGAAAGGGCTCCTGACTTTATTTCTGTATTTTTTCTACATCTCCGTTTCAAGTCAACACTCCTCTACCGACTCGAAACACCAGTGGGAGCTGTCTAACTCTGGAAGCCCAACCCTGCACTACCCACTTCAGTCATTGTTTAAGAGAATTCATGATATTCTGCCCTGTCAAAAAGGCGGCTCACCAGAAACGTGATCGACAGAATTTTGATCTTTCGCTTCCTTGTGACTCTAGTCAGAAAAGTAGTTCTTTGTTTTTCTTTATAAATATCCGCCCCACAGTGTAACAATTGGTATCATGTGTGGGGTTTGCAGTCGACCTCATAATTAAGTTTTTACCGCGCTCGAATTTTATTCCGCTAAAACATGGCCGAGCCAGATGAACTCCAAGACAAGATCCAACAAATTCTGTTCAAATTGGAAAAACACTACAAACTGCTTGCAATTTACAGCGATGACCGATTTACAACAGCGATGGGTGGATGTGAATTCACGAGCAGCACAAGTCGTAGTCACTCAACAGGAATTTGTTAATAGTCGATTAGAAAATCTTGCTATTGTGTCCACCCAAGTGATCAGGGCGAAAGTTCTGGCACTCACTGCCAGCTCCACCAGATGGGCTTTCCGCTGAGGCTTCTGGAAATGATAAACAGAATTTGACAGCAAGCTAGTTCCTAGTTGACGTAGCAACAAATAAAGTGTATGGGAACTGTGTCGCCTTACAGTACAGCCACGTATATTTGAGAGAAAAATACCCCGGGCGCACATACATATGTACTACTTGCATTTTAAGCCTACACACGAAGACATTTTATCTGGCCCCTTATCTGCGCGGAACTGCACTCACCTTGCACACGACGTCCGAAATGATTTGGCTCGACTAGATTTAGCCTTTAAACAGCGATTTTGTAATGAGTACGAACAAGCGACGGCACATTCGAATCTTCAGGGAATCCCTAAGTGAGTTCGCTACCGGTATACAACGCCTTGTGTACCTAGCATTCCCAAAACGTCCCGAAAAGGCTAAAAAACCGCATTGACGGAATTCTTGAAACCGATGTGCAACATAGAGTGAGAAATTTCGCCCCAGACATGCTGGAAGGAGCGTTGGCCTTTGCCGTACGCGTAGAACCCAGCATGTATTAAGTTTTTGTTATCTTTGATGTTGAAACTGCACGCTTAGGATCTCGAGCTAATAACTTAAAAATCAATGAAGATATAAATCAATCGATTACAGTTACCGACCAATGAAAACTTTGTCATCTGTCGGAAAATTAACACCCACTAATTGCCAAAGAGCAGAACTAGTGACGAAGATCCTTGCCCCTGATGCCAAAATGCTTATAATCCGCTCGACCAACACAGCCCGAATAATCGAGTTATATAGGTGCCATCCGGACAATCCTTCATCGCCGCGTCGTTGACAAGATAGTCGGTCGTCCGGCGATGGAAAAATGACACGCCCTTATCCAGATTGTCACCGGCGTTGCACCTCATGAAATATTCGATTTTCGCTCAGAACATCTGTGCCAGAACGTTAAATTTTCTTTTTTATAAAATAAAGTAGTACGTGTGCTTGACGTATGAGAATTTTAGAGCTCGTTACAAGTACCGTTATTCTTTTTCTAGGAATTATTTACCATGCTGTCAGCAGTTCAAATTCGAATCCTCTTAATTTACGAATTGAAAATGGCACATAATGCGCTATTGGCAATGAAAAGCATTAAGGACACATTTGAGGATATAGCGGTAAACGAACGCACTATTCGACTTTGGTTTGGAAAGTTCCATTCGGGAGATCTCAGCCTCGAAAATGAACCACGTGGGAAGCCGGAAACGTCAGTTGACGACGATGTTTTAAGAGGAGCAACGGTGGATGCAAAATCGGTGCGCGAGATTGCACAAAACATGGGAGTATCCCAATGACAATAAGTCGACACCTTTCTCTCATAGGAAAGGCAAAGAAACTCGATAAGTGGGTACCACATGAAGTGAACGAATTCCAAAAACTACGGCGCCTCCTGGAAATCTGCTCATCGCTTACATTAAGAAACCAAACTGAACCGTTTTTGCACCGGATAGTCACCTGTGATGGAAAGTGGATACTGTATGATAATCGTAACAGATCTGGGCGGTGGTTAGATGCAGATGGACACCCGATCTTCACCCAAAAAGGTTATGGTGGCAATTCGGTGGACATCGGAAGGGCCAATCCACTTTTCATTTCTTCAACCAGGAGAAATGATAAAGGCTATCAAATATTGCGAGAAAATCGACATATTGTATGACAAATTGGCTGAAAAGCAACCTGAGTTGGTTAATGGGCACGGTCCGATCCTTTTGTATGACAATGCTAGACAACGCTGCAAAAACTGTTGCAGTTGGGATTTGAAATTCTCTGCATCCACCATACTCTCCTGATATTTCCCCAACGGATTACCATCTTTCCACAATCTGGATTTATTTTGCTGGCAGAAGGTCTTCCAGAACCGAGCAGAGGTCATAAAAGCCTTTGAAGATTTCGTTGCCTCAAAAAGTCAGCATTTCTACGAAAAAGGAATATTTGATCATAGATCATAGATGCCAACGGATCCTATTTTGATTGAATAAAAATTTACGGAAAAATAATATTGGCTTTTAAATGTTCACTATACTTTTACTATACCACATTTCATGTGGTACAACCCAATACGCCAGAAGAAGGTTTCCTTTTCAGCCCAGCATCCCGTTTCTATTGCTCAAATCTCAGACGATTACCTTTTAGGTGTGGACTTGCAACACCTTGCAAGCCAATGGATTCGTGTTTCGCCTAAACCGAATGCAAGAATACCATTTCACGGCAACTAATCCACGTAACGTCCACATCAAACCATTGCTGGATCCGTTTCCTAACAAAACTCCTCGAGACGAAAATCGCACTTGCCAAACGGATAACTCCGCAGCTACAAATAACCCAGTCAGTTTGTGCAGTGTAGGAAAGGGGAATGTCACTTTGCGTAACAAATTTGTCTGGCTGCACAACGAATAGCATGCAACTGCCAACTGACTACGACCACTATCATGGATCTTAGTTTACAGATTGATTTGGAAAAGGAAGAAAATAACTTAAAGTCCTTAGGTTCGGTCAATTGTCATCTTTTTTCTGGTTCTTCCAACGTCCAAGGACGGACATCTATTACTATGCATGAAATTGACACGGAACACACCTCCGCAATGGCCTCTCCTTCTTCGGAGAAAAGAAGCACAACAAATACTGAATGATATAAAGACGTAACCGTCTAGAAGCTTCGGTTCTGTGTGGATTACTGAAAACTTAATAGTCCAACAAAAATGGTTCATACCCATTGCCATATATTGACCTTGGAAATATTGTGAATCTTCATTCCTCTTGGCTGTTGCAAGGTTGAAGTGGAGGAGGCGAAGAAAACTGCGTTTCCAATCGGTTCAGGTCTCTATGAATTTAATGTCATGCCATTTGGCCTGGCTAATGCGCCCGCCAGCTTCGAACGCGGTTTTGCGAGGGTTGTCTCGCACAGTATGCCTTGTTTATATTGATGATGTTGTTGTTCATGGTAAAAATGTTGATGATATGATATGATATCGAAACGTTCAAGTGCTTTTCCATCCGCTTTTGACAAGATCAAACCATCTACGCCATACACCCGGACCAGGATGATAAGGGTCCTGGATAAAACCAGTTTACTGTTACGAGAGACAGCTTTGTTACCCAATTTCTTCCTGGGCTTAAAGAAACAGCGATTATCAAGAGTAATTTTGCATCTGATTTCTGAGCTGATATATTTGCTGCTCGTCACTCTGAAGCCAAGACCCTTAACCACCTCCAAGCTACAACTGGCAATATAACGTTCTAGCCAAGCCCTCGGTGGTAAGCATCATTTTCTGATGACAGCACCTATTTTGTTTTGCCCTCAATATTCACGAAACTTCCATTGACGGCTCGCTGTGCCATCTGCTGCAAAGAATTTTGCCTCCATTGTTGGTCAGTGTCTTAAACTTGCCTTGTCCTTGAATGTCTCAGTTTATTAATTACCAATCTCGACGAAGTGGCAGGAATTTTCCATAGACATCCTGTACTAATATGGATCAATCAGATTGTCCATGAATGGTTTCAGACGCTCACACAATACGTAAGACTACATCTTGGTTGCATCCGCGAATCTGAAAAGAGATGTAAGTGAGGCAGTTCTGAGATGTCATGGAAGTAATAACTTCCTAAAGTTCTTTGTCTCAAATTACTGAGGCTGGGACAGTGGCACAAAAAGTTTTGGGTACCTTCCCGCGAGGCTATGTCTGAGGTCGTCGTCGGTAAGGTGCAGCTTTATTGCGTGTACCCCCAGGAAATTACAGCCTGTGAGCAATCCAACAAGCGTAGTTAGTTCAGCTCTGCTTTTTAAGAGAATCTTTTTGTGGATTTGTTGAGTTCTGGTCATAATTGTCTTGAGGTTTTGCACGTTGGAAAGATTTTCCACATTCCATTGGCTTTTATTTGTATCTGTATTTTCAGAGTGATCCAGCCCAACGTAACCAGCGTAGCGTAACCTTGTACTGAACGCAAACAGCCCAAAGTTCTTCACAACAAGCCTCGATTTGATATCGACTGCCGCATTAATGTCAGCCTAGCTAACAAAAAATGTATAGTAATATCCTTGTGGGATACTGCCTTTTTTGGGGCAAGTCTGGCCGCTTCTGCTCCAATCAATATCTCATCCTGATAGACACTGCTGGTGTCCGGCAGGCAATGTGAGCATCGTAAGTTCAATTGATCGGAGAAGATCCGTGGCTTTTCGGGTTGGGCTTCCACCCACTAAGCCGACCCAATCTTAGAGCACTTTTGGCTGCAGATTCTTGCATGTATAAATCTAGGGACAAGAGGCCAAGTACTAGTCCTGCCGCTGGCGTTGTTCTCATGCCATGAGTCGTGAATGTACAATCCTCTATACCTTTGCCATTAACATAAGGTTGCTAATTTTATGTGTGGATTGCTAGCCTACTAAGCTACCTTAGGTTAAGATGGGTCTGACGATAGCTCTGTATATCCATAGGATAGTCCTGGGATTGGAGTTGACCCAGGGTCTCCTTTCCACTGCCATTCCTCGGGTATGCTACAACTACAGCTGCTACAAATAACTTCGTCAGGGAGATGGAGATGGAATTCTCTGCTGTCTTCATCATGAGCAAATTGTTCATACTGCCTGATCATCATTGCCGTTATACAGTCTGCGGAAGCAGTCTTTCCATATTTTCAGCACCGATTTTGAATCTACTAATTACCAGTTATGCATGTTCATCTTTGCCGACATTCATTCTATGTTTGTAGCATTAGCACGTTCCACGATTGCGCAGTTCTCGTGCTCTTTCTTTTTCTTTCCGAGAAGCCTGTGCTCTTACCTACTTTCCTCCTCGTAGAGCTTACAAGAGTGTTTTTATACAGCGCAGCTTTATATGATTCTTGTTTAGCTGAGTGTACCTGACTCCATTAGTCGTCAAACCATAGGATCATTGGTGGCATCGCTTCGAAACCAATTGCATCAGAAGCATCTTCTTTGATGGTTCATTGACAACATTTACACTGGTGTTCATCTGTTTGTGTAAGAGGGCTGGGACTTTGAAATAGCTTGATTGAAATGCGATCGCCAAAGATTCTAGCTGTCTACAGCTTTTCAACGTCGAAATTTTGTGATCTTACTTGACTTCGTTGTGCCTGGCTGCAATTCGGTACAGATCCGAGACAATATTGACTCCTCGGAGAGTTGAGAGATCCAAAATGCTGGAGGAGTGTTTGGCGTCCTCCGCAATGTGATCAATCTTTTTGACGGTTGATGGATCGGGGGATAGCCAAGTCCATTTATGGATATTGAGATGTGGGAAGGTTATACCTCATTACCAGTTCTAAAACCCTGAATCCATAATTGGTTAGGCTGTGTTTTCCGATGAGACCTGTTCAAAGACGGCTTCCTTGCCTGACCATGCATTAAGAGTTTGTAGAACAGTTTTGGTATCATAGCTCGGGCACTGAGCATGTGTTCGATCAGGAGGTCGTAGAATTCATTTTTGATGTAGTCATCCTTAAATAGGGCCATGAACCCAAATCAGGCTAATATTTCCGGATTTATCCTTGATGCGGGTTGTTGTGAGGCGTTCACTTACATTCAAAAAGCTTAAGACTTTTTCCTTAGTGTCCCTCGAATAGCAAATCGACATCAGTATAAGCCTTGTCTTCTTTGTAGCTTCTTCTTTGTAGCTCCAAAGTGGGCCATCAATAACATTGTCTAATAAAAAGCGGGGGCAGAGCAAAGTACTGGTCTTATCGTAAACATCTTCAGATGACGCTACCGAAGGTTGCTACGATTTGATCAGTTACTAGTTACTGGTCATAAGTCTTGTTGGCGGCTGGACTACCGGTAGTCTCGACCAGGACTTAAATCACAGTACCATGGGAGTCAGGAGCCCATGGTGTCTGTGGTTTTAACCCAAATCGCGGGAAGGGTCTTCCTGTTGATTTTGACTCAATGTAGAGTTGCAATACGTACTGTGACACTAAGAGCAGTAAGAGGTTTTAGGTCGGCCTCGACTCATACCAAGGGTGGAAATTGTGCCGTCGACACAGTTTCGAATTGGTATCAATGGAATGACGGAGGGCGATGGCATTGCTCCCATGGATGTATGGGCATCCCGTAAACTTAAGTCTATACGACAGGCGTTTACGTTAAAAACCAGAGACTATGTAGCTCCAAAGTGAAATGTGCTCCAAGAAGCACAAACGGACTAGAGCGGTGAATGTCGCCGTTTATCCCCTAATACAAGAAAAGTGTCCTAGTGCGAACACCCTTACCTCTCTCCCGTCTGCAGCCGTCAATGATATGCCGCAGGAGTTAGATGCTTTACCTTCAGTCAAAGGTACTAGGCTCCTAAGCCTGGTTTCAACAAAACGTAATATGCCACATATCGTGCGCCACGGTCAATTTATTGAAGAAAGCATCCAATGAGCGCATACACTCGCAGAGTGGACCTGTGAATTGGCCTCCAAGATCATGTGATCATTGTTTTCTGTGCAGATATGTAAAGTCGCCAGCCTACCTCGATGAGCCAGAGATGATGGACGACTTGAAACCCAACATTTGCCGCATCATTGCCATATAGTCTCAGCTCCTCGGAAAAGTGGTCGAAAGTTGGACTTCTAATTGTGCTTTAATCAAGCCAGCCATATGCACAAAATCATAATTATGCACATTCTGTGATCTCCTCCATCAACATCACGATTTTGAAATCTTACCAAGACGCAAACAAATTCCAATGTTTCCCATCATCAAGGGATCCTTAAAACCCATTAACAGTTCTATGTATACGGAGGAATTACATGGGCGAAAAATGAGTTAACAACTTCCCCAAAAGAAACTGGTAAACCAATCCAAGAAACCAATTTGATTATAAGCAAATTGCCTCATGAGAATGCCTCATCTTGCATTCAAAAATACACTTCGTACACCGAAGAACACAAATTCAAATTCAAACACATTTCTGCATATTCCTTTCGAATAACATGATTACGGTCAAAATGCAGAAGAATTGAATATTGCATTGCCACTGCAACAAAAGCCACAGAAAACTAACTTGACCATAAATACGTTCCTTACACGCATCATTTGATTCGATATCTATGCATCCCTAGTTGCACAACAAGTACTTCTTATTTCCCCCTTATTTATCTAGATAAAAAAAACAGAGTTTCCAGTTATCTTAAAAAAGAAAGAAAAGGAGTAAATAAAAATAACGACTTCCAACTATCCTTGAACATTAAATTGAGTTTTCATTTTTCAATATTTCCACATCATTGTCTGCGTCTGCTGCGGATGGTATTCGTATTCGTATCCCGTATCCACTTCCTCTTCTACTCATGACCTGGAAATCTAAACAACTTGTCAGTAGAAGTCCACCTTGTTTCTCCTCAAAACAGAAAAAGAAAAAAATAACAACACACGTAGCTCAGATATAAATTCCATTTTATCCTGTCCCAAGGATACCAAAATCAAATTTCTCTCTCCAGCAAAATGAACACATATGTTATTCCCAGTGGGGCATTTAATCATATTTCAACAAAAGCGTACCACCTATCCCTATACCCGGATACCTGGATGGCCCAATACCCGAATAGAACAACTACAGCCAACAAATAAATGACAAAAAAAAAAAAAAAAAAAACTTTTTAAAAAAAATCCTAAAGTAAACAACAAATGGGGGATTCGTAGTTGAAGCGGAAGCGGAAATACGGATTCAATCCATTTTTGTATGAAAGGCAAATCCCCATGTTATCTGGTCACTCGGGCGTATGAATGACCACAATCAACCGCCACCCCGGCATCCAGCCACACATATTTTCTTTGGAGATTTTGTTGACCTTTTTTGTGTTTTTTTTTTTTTTTTATATATTCTCTCTTATGGTACAGTTATGCTCGTTTTTTTTGTTGCGACGTATTACCGCAGATAGTTACCACAAAACGCGGTAAAAGGACATTCATTTTGAATATGAAAGAGAGAGAGGACAAAAAAAAAAGGACTTCAATGTGACGGGGCGATAAAAAACAGCAAACAACACAGTCTGTCGGACAGGAAGTGACTTTATTTGGGTCATGATGTCGTTGCGATGGTACTGGACACGGTCGGTCTGTTCAGCATACAACTTAAAGGAGGGATTCCTTTGAGGTGGTCGAGAAATGGATGGAGCTCATTAAGAGAAATGCAGTCTGTTTGTGGGTCGGTTGAGCTCAGACGGACCAAGGGGAAACGTACTCGGTTTGGAAAAGATATTTGTAAGTGGTGAGGCTAGACTATGTTATGTACACCTGTAACTGGTTCTGGTATTTGAACGGAGGTTTCTCCATATTCGGCTATAAATTCGTAGCAGCCACTGAAAAGAAAAAGGAATGCATTTGTCTCAACGACAAAGATGTCGCTCTTGTGTGGTGCAATAGAGGTATAACAGACACTGACTTTGTTTTGCCTCTGAAAATTGGAAAGCATGTTCCAGTTATCGGTGGTTACTATGCACATGGGTAGGTTAGGTTAGGTTAGGTAGTAAGGGATGTGCGAGTTCCTATGGGACAAGCGTGCAAGAAGGGCTATTCACCTATTGTGATTCCCTGCTGATATTGACAGAGTATTATATTATTTTTGGTATCCTACCTAGCTTGTGTTGACTGAAAAGTAGACAGAGCCTTTAACAAATCTAATGAGCTCTATCAGCTTTGCTTTGCTGACGTCCTCAAGTTCTCGTATCAGTCAGTACCCCAGGTGTTTGGAGGTTAGAGCAGTCGCACAATAAGTGCGTGATAGTCTTTATTTCCTCTTTGTTCCGGTTCTTGCTTCTACAATAGGTTCTGACTCTGCTGGCCATCCTGAAAATGAGGCAGTGGCCAGTTAGGATACCTGAAACGATACGGATGTCTTGTTTGTTTGGTGAGAGCAGGTTACGTGTTCTCCCGCTGTCTAGATTTGGTCAAAGATCCCTCCTGGAGATACACGCTTTGTTGGATCGTTCTATGGTTTCAGGACGCTTCAGGATTTCAGCTCATCCGCTTTCTCATTCCCTTTCACTTCTGTGTGTTTAGGTATCCAGGAAATATCAACTCGGTGAGATTCGTAGACTTTACTTAGAGTTTGATGACATTTTAGTACCTCTATTGATTTGGTGGTTTCACTTGCCAAAGCTTTTATTGCTGCTTGACTGTCCACAAAGATAGAGATCTCTGAGGGATCAAATTCCATGAGTAGCACAGCATGCACAGCTTTATGAATGGCAAATAATTCTGCCTGAAAAATATCTTTCTCCATTTTGAAGCCGTCCGTGTAGAGGTAGAGTTTTCAATTGTTGATGGCAGTGATGTGGGGAAACCTCTATCAAAGTCCTTGGCACAAAGTAGTCACTATACTTTGTCAGTTTTGATGGTTCGAATTCGTATAAATGGAGGAGATTGAACATTATCTCTAGAGCAGCTTGAAGAGTAGACCTTAACGCTCCTGTTACTGCGACACATGCTACTCTTTGAACTTGTGAGAGTGTTTTGAGATATCGTGCCATAGGTATGAATGGGTCTAACTAACTATCTATGCCGGACGTACACCGTCCAGTGTGTTATTTATGGTCTCAATCTCCAACGTTTACCAAAGGCTCTTTGGCATGTGTAGAATGCTCGCAATGCGTTTCTGGTTGGCTCTTCGACGTTACGATTCGATATAAACTTACTGTCTAGGATGAGTTTTAGATATTTAGCTTCGGATGAAAGTTGTGTCCTAACATCGTTGATTCTGGGAAGATTAAAATTTTCTAAATTTCTTTTCCTTGTGAACGATATTAGTTCGCTTTTTGATGGATTTATCCCTAAACCATTTAGTGTTGTCCATTTTGTGTTCAAGGCCGACTCCAGTAGTTCTCTGATCTTTGAAAAATGATTTTCTCCCACCAGAATGACTTTGTCGTCGCCGTAGGCTGCTGCCTTAACACCTTTCTATTCGAAATTTGTGAGGATGTCGTTTACAACAAGAATCCACAGAAGAAGAGAAATCACTCTTCCTTGCAGTGTTTCTCTTGCTAAAGCTTTCCGGGCTGTTTTCTCTTTCGCCCTAATTTCTGAAATTAGTAAAAATTGACTAGAGAATGCAATTTGGTCCGTAAGATGGAGGCCACAATTCAGAAACAAATCAGAAATGCATGATTTGAGTTGGACACCTCATCAGAAGGACGATACAGTTTACACACCAGACATACCAGACACACTACAATTAGTCCTGGCTTGTTTCACAAGTTGGAAACATTAAATGTAGCTATAAGTCCCGTTTTTAAAATCTCTCCAAACGATCACCCCGTTGTTTAAAACGCTGCTTGCTACGAGTCTATTAGAGACCGATCTTGATTTCTCAAACTTATAAGCATGAGTGCATAACAGCTTGCTTATGTGAACTACTCCAACATATTTTCAGTATTAGTTTGCGTGCTGAAATAGAGATGGCGGTGGATGAATCACTAATGGATCATAAGCAGCCCTCATATACGCGAAGCGGGTTACTGGCCTCAGCATATCTGGCCCTTTTTGCGGAAGGTTTCTTAGAAAGGACTTAGACCTCCAGGTTGAGAGTTTTGCACGGAATTATCAACCTCAACCAGCAGCATCGCATATGAACGAATTCACGGGGGACGACACTCGGAACTGCACATGAAATGTTTCGGCATTGAGAAGCTCAAATAAGTAGCGAAGGCTCTTCAGTTTAGAGCAAATATCACCGACATCCAGGCAGTATAGGTAGACAGTAGAGCTAGAAGAAGGACTTAAAATCTGTGCCAAACGAGTTTGCTTTATAGAACAAAAGTAGCATTTATTTGAATACGAATGTGTTGCAGGTAGCAGACTAAGGCAAGACGTCTTGAATTGTTGACACGTAAGCGAACGCATTCTTAGAACCACCATCAAGCCTTATTTCACTAATATCTGACTGATATGTGTTCATACCTCAACAGAATGAACGGACTATGCTACCAAAGACTGTTTCTGCGAACTCTGTTTGTTCGAACTCCTGCGAACAGAACCTAGGAGCAATTTCTGAATATGTTCTAAGATGATTTTAACGCCAAAATTTGAAAACATGATATCGTTGGTAGTTGAGAAGTATAGCAATGACTGAAAACTAACTTAGGCTTCTTGATTCTGCGGCTAAAAGAAATGTCAATAACTGTAGCAAACATAGGACCAAAAACATTTAACCAAATTTATCGTGATTCGATCGGCTTAAGGCACTCCTCCGAACTTTTGGAGAGGCCGGTATAGACTCAGACCGATACCCAAGGTACGTATATGGATCTATGGATATGTCGAATGTCAACACAGCAAAGAAATTCTGCGAGACGGTTTTAATATTGAACCTTCTGCAGTAGCAACCCACCGCCAAACCTGTATCCAACGCGTACCCCTCACCTTCTGGCTCGACCAAACCTATGCAACCTGCAACAAATATTAGAGATCGGTGGCATCAAACCAAACAAACCTTCAAACCACAAAGTTCGGGAGCAGTTCCAGCAAGGAGAGCTCAATGCCAGCCATACTCCTAGATCGCGTTGTGACATATGTTTAAATGGTTATTTACGCGCACGAGCTGCTTAATTCTGATGACTCTGCGGCTCTTTCTACAACACGTTAGGTAAATTGAGCTGGAACGAGAGAGAGAGAGAGTACCGAAGAGGCCCTGCTGTTATGGTTAAACTTCCAACTGAAAGTTGAAACGGGCTCCAGAAGAGACACACTCTGAAGGACAAGTCTGTGGCTAAAATTCCACCACTGGAAACTAAAACCTTCGAGGTTTTCAGGCAACCGAAATTGGCGCCCCTATTTTCTGGGTTCCGGAGCAACTCGGTGAAACAAGGCATATGCTAACGTGTCTTCATACCTACAGAATTTTGTACTCGATATTGAAATGTGAAAAATCTGCTCTCACAAGAAGAGAAATAATCGAGAAAACAAAGACCGATCTTCTCTTGTTGCGGGCTTAGACGAAGCTTCTGTCGAAACCATTAAATCTAGGTATGACTCACGTCCCTATCTGCACCTTGGAAGGGGGTTAATTTCCATTTCGTTGCGAAATGAGTGTAGTTAAGAGACGACCACCCCAGTACTCATTTATTTTGTGTACTCAGATCAAACTTGAACATTCCAAGTCTGTTGCTGCATCCCTATGTAGGAGGCTTACTGACCTTGTTGAAGAGGAGGAATCCACAGACAACTAACTGAATACGATTTGAGGAGTAGCTCAGCAAGTCCAAAAGTGCTCCCCACAGCCTTAGGACAAAACAAAAGCTAGAGAAAGCTGTTCAGAACCTGAATGATATCGCCAAGTGTTTTGAACTGGCATGTCCAGCTAGTAAACAATACTGTAATAGATCGCCAGTTCTTTAGTGAAACACAGATCTACAGCGACTTCGTAAATAAACCAGAAAACTTATAAACTTAGAACTAATTTGGAGAATGATTCGAGCCTTCACAGATCAGGCAAAAAGAATATAAAAAGCTTATTCGGATCTGGAATGGTGCGTCTTATAAAGACTTTTGCGAAAAGTTCGAAACTGTCGGTGAAATCGGTGTTAAACTCTTCAAAAGGGGGAGATCAAGCAGGCTGAAACCACTCAGAAAATCTGATGGCACCTACACTGAGTCGAAAGCAGGGATTCTCCGTTTCATGTTTGGTTTTTACTTCCCATGTAACCCAATCAGAACCAGCTCATAACGAGCTCCTATTAATGAAGCTGCTAGCGAGCTAAATAACACAATTCGCCGAAGCTGGTTATGTTAGAAAAATGTGTAGACTACTCGTAGCTGCTAGTAACTCTGAGGAGAATCTTCACTGCTATCTTGGCAGTGGAATACATATCGGAACCCTGGCAAATAGTGAGAGTAGCCTTTATACCGAAAATCGGAAAAGAAGACTATATGCTCGCCAAGCGCGTCTGACCTGTCTTCAGAATTGTCGAGGTCCATGTACGCAAAATTGCCTTGTGAATGCATCCTCTGGTAGGCAGTATTGAAGGGGCGCTCGACAAGAAGGAATAAGTGCTGGGCATATTGGTCAACATTGAGAGTGCTTTCAACAACGCAACTTTTTGATGGCTAAAGTCGCCCAGGCAACACGATGTAGATCAGTCACTAGTTTGTGGATCGAAGCAATGCAAACAGGGGTTGCCCACAAGGCGGCGTTTTATCTCCACTGCTATGATGCATGCTGGTTGGCAAGCTGCTCAATGCGCTCAATAGTGCTGATGTCTATGCAGAAGCATACGCGGATGATATACCCTATGGGATCGTGTCTAGCGACTGTGTGCTCTAAAGCGCAGGCAGCCCTACACGTGGTCGACGATTGATGAACCAAAAATGTACTTTTAATCAATCCTCTCAAAACTGAGGTTGTTTTCTTTACGAGAAGGTGGAAGCTGTCTGATCTGACTAGTGCTTAAGGGCATCCAATTCGCCGTAGACGCTAAGTATTTAGGTGTCATCATGGATGGCAAACTTCTATTGACTAAACGTTTTACGTCGAAAGCTTCTAAGGCGCTATCGGTCTTCTGGCAGTGCAAAGCAGCTGTGTGCCAGATATGGGGTTTGTCACGGTGAAGGGTCCTTTGGATCTACATGGCTATGGTGAATACGCAGCCTCGGCTGCGTGGATCTTTCCCAGTTCGCCTGGCTCCGCTCTAGACGCATTGATATTCATATCATGGGCTGCACTCTCAAAGTTTAAGAATAAGTGGTCTTTGCTACAACACGCACTGGAGCCCTCTTTTGACACCAGAACTCCTGCTGCAGAAAAAATACGAAATAGACTTTCCCTGTGCCCAAAAGTGGTTTCGGCCAGAATCTGATCTAAGAAAGCAATGTAGTCGGCTTTTCAGGGATGGCTCCAAAAGTAACATAGAATGCGGCGTTGGTATCTTTTTGGAGGACCCAAACGTTAGACTTGCTTCTGTCTTCCAAACGGAAATATACGCAATCCTGATGACAACGAACTACATTGTGAAGAACCGGTGGAGGGGGCGAAGAATTTGCATCTGTAGTGACGCTTGGAGCCTTGCTGCACCCTCTTACGACTTCTAAGCTAGTTCGAGAATGCAAGACATTACTGAACGCAGTCCGAAGGCTGAATTCACTGGGTCTTGTCTGGGTCGTAAGTCACAATGGGATCACGAGAAATGAAATTGCCGATGAACTTGCTAGGCAAACCTCAGTGGAGAGTTTTTCAGGACCAGTACCTACGTTGGGTGTGCCTCCATCCTCGGTTAAGGCTTAGGCTTCCATTGGTAGTTGGGTTTCATATGAGCTGAACTACAGTTGGCATGGCTCATCAAGTTGCAGGCAGACCCAACGAATGTTCTCGGCGTGTCGAAAAGGTCCCTCACCAGGAAAGTCCGCAAGTTGGTTACTGACGTCGTGACGGAGTACTACACTTTTGTTTAGCATTTAAATGTGCTGGGCATAAGTGATACAACATCTTGCGATGTCAGTGTCCGGCTGCAGGTATTTGGTTATTTTGGGTGCTGCTATTGTGCGCAATTTACTACTGGAGCCCTTACTTATTTTTCTATCACTCAATCGTGCAAGGATGGAACATTTTTAGATTTTTCCAAACACACAAATCAGCTTCTCTCTTCAATTTAAATGCTTCAGATCAGTCGTAGCTATCTGAGAAGTTGTCATAACTAAATCGCAAGCTCACAGGGTTTTGTTTACATTACAATTCGACCATATTTAAGCATCTGATGGGCATCAGTCGGGTGTCAGTTGGACGTGCAGGCTCAATTAGGGATCAGTTGGGTGTCAGTTGGTTGTCAATTGGACGTGCGTCATTAAGAAATCGGAAGGGTAGCGAGTCTCGGAGTTAGGTGGGCTCAATTGGGCGTCATTTGGGTGATAGGCGGACACTAGTTGGTCTAGAGTGGGGTGCTAGTTGGGCGTCTCTTGGTCGTCAGTTGGTCCGTCAGTTGGACGTTAGTTTGACGTCAGTTGGGTGTCAGTTCAGTTCAGTTTTTTTTTTCAGTTTTAAATGCATTTTATTTTCTTAACACTAACTCTTACATTCTAACAAAAAATGCTTAAATGCTAGCTTACAATTACATAATAATCTTATGCTAACTTACTGGCCCCACACAGGCGCTCTAAGCTACTCTAAATTCTTAGAACTATGTCTTTCGACTTCATTTACATTTTATTTAAAATATACTTATTTTCTATACTTAACGCTAAGAAAAAAATTTGTTTACAAAAACTTAGCATATGGACATTTTTTTCGTTTTTATAAAAACTTAGTATCTAACTTAAAATAAACCTTAGCCTACCTCACCTAAATGTACAATACACACATAAACACACACATATACATATATCAGTATACACCTTTGTATACACTGATATATGTATATGTTTCTTAAATTCTAACCTAAACCTATGTAAGCTGGCCACCGCTATTCACAGAGCAAATAAATTGGTCAGCTCTGCCTCTTTAGTGAGGCTGGTCCGTAATTGATGGAAACGACGACGAAACATTTTCCCCATCATTCAACCACCAGAAATGCTGGTGCTGCCGAACGACATCCCTCTTATCGTGATTCCCCACCGCCCTACTGAACCTGAGGCGATCCACACTGCAGTGTGCGACGTCTCTGCTGTAGTTGAGTCGCCTGTCCCCAGCTGTCCGAGCGACATGGAAGATTAACGGCACCGCTGATCTATCCTGGATCAACCCTATCTGATCTAGGTAGAGGAATGCTTCCGGTGGAACGAAGCCGTCAGAGCGCACACTCTCGTGGTAAAGGTAATTGGGGTAGTAAGCCCCAGATATCAGGTTATTCTTCGACGTCATTGCTCTTGCAATGTGCCTTCGAGTCAGCTTAATTACGAAGTTGTCCACTCGTATTAGGTTCGCCCTGTTGTAAAGGACCTCATTAGGATAAAATTTCTGGTACTCCGACTCTGGTGTTCTGTACAAGCGAAGACAAGCCCTAAGGCAAGCCCTCTCAAACACCCGAATCTTTTCCATTAGAGAGAGCCAGAGCAGCATCTACATTTTTGCCAAAATACAGAAACTGATCTAGCCAGATTCCAAGGTATCTGACTACATTTCGACAGGCAAGAGGCTGTCCGCGTTGTCAAATGATAGAGAACTTTCTCCAATTTTTTCTGGTATCCCTAGAGGCTCCAGACAACGGCGTCCTAAAGAGAATGGTTTCCGACTTCTGAAAATTGATTTTCAACTTCCAGTCATCGCAAAATCGTCTTATCTTATCGAAGTCACGCTGCAAGAGAGTATTAATGACTTCGATTTTTGGACCTGTTCTGTACGCTATCAAATCGTCTGCGTACGCAATAGTATGGGGAAGTGAACCTATCAAGTCGCTTGTAAAAATGTTGAATAGGATCGGCGAATTGACCGCGCCTTGCTGAAGACCATTTTTAATTTGAAATATTCCAACAGAAGTCACATCACCATTTTTCACGATGAACTGTCTGTTGGTTAGCATAGGGCCCCCGACCAATTATCAAGGCTTCGCCCTTTAATGACGTTGTCTAATAATGAACGGGGGCAGAGCAAAGTACTGGTCTTATCGTAAACATCTTCAGATGACGCTACCGAAGGTTGCTATGATTCGATCAGTCACAAGTTGCCGTTCATAGGTCTTGTTGGCGGCTGGACCACCGGTAGTCCCTACCAGGACTTAAATCACGGTACCATGGGAGTCAGGAGCCCCCGGATCTCGGTCCGGGCCTGACTTGTTAGAGGTAGGCCCCCTTGTGGGAGCGTCATGGTGGCTGTGGTTTAAACCCAAAATCGCGGGAAGGGTCTTACCTTGGGTTTTCCCTTGGTTTTTCCCTTGGATTTTCCCTTGGTTTGACCCAATGTAGAGTTGCAATAAGTACTGGGTGCTGCGACCCTAAGAGCAGTAAGAGGTTTTAGGTCAGCCTCGACTCATACCAAGGGTGGAACTTGTTCCGGCAACACAGTTCCGAATTGGTATCTGAAACAGTGAAAATGTTTGGTGAGCGATGGCAAGGCGTATCCTTGCTCCCATGGATGTATGGGCATCCCGTGGAATAAGGCCGTAAAGGCAGGTGTCCACGCAAATCGAGAGACGTTCTGTTGGTTAGCATATTATAAAGAATGTACAAGAGAGGTTTACTGATCCCCAGCCCAGTCAGCTTATAGAAAAGACCCTCTAACCATACGGTGTCGAAGGCCTTCTCCAAGTCAACAAGGCAGGCACCAGTGCATTGTTTTTTGCCTTTATTCCATTGGATATCAGAAACCAGTTAAGACGCGGCATGTGAGATATCATGTCCCGCCTTAAAACCGAATTGATTATCCGGAACTATATGTTTGTCCTCAACCCACCTAGACAGAGCTCTATTGATTACCTTTTCAAAAACTGATATTCGGAAGGAGACTTATCGACCGGAGATTCGCCGGATTGGATATATTCTTCCCCTTTTTGGGGATAGGTTGAACCACCGCCGTTTTCCAATGCGCTGGATAATGTGCATTATTCATTGCGTTATTAAACAGGGTGGTGTAGATGTCCACCGCTTCTAGAGGAAGATGTCGAAGCACGATATTCGGAATACCATCGGTCCCCACTGATTTCTTAGCCCTGATTGTGTCGAAGATCTCATGGAGTCCTTCCTTCGAAATGAATGGGGGTAGGCCACCCTCTCTGGCCATGACGTTATTTGCCATATTTTCGTCGCTAAACCGGGTGAAACCAGAGCCCTCCGCTCGCCAGTTCTCCATTCCATTTCGAACGCAGAAGTCGTGCACAAAGACGCGACCGTCCAGGTCGTAATTAGGGCCAGTGGTATCAGTGGCCTTGTATACTTCCTGGAAGGTCGCCCCTATGGCCTCAACCTTCTCCTGTGGATCCTCGATCACAAAGAAGTCGTCATCATCAGCGGCCTCATTTGGATCAATGCCTGCTATTGTCAGTAACCGTTCGTTGTCTGTTGTCCGGGCTATTTTAAGACACTGAAGGTCGTTTTGATTTTTTCTCCGAAATAGTTTATTTATTTGCGGAAACATATTCGGGTTGCTGGTGTTTACAGCCCGAACCTTGTTGTTCCAATACAAACTTACAGAAATTCTGTAATTCTCTTTTATTAGCGTTTGAATATTTTTAATCGACGACTTCAGTGTCCTAATCTCCTGGTCTTGTCGGTCAGTTAACTGTCTGTACAAGTTTTTAAGTCTTGTCAGAAGTCTACTTTTCTGTAGACTTTTCTGTAGGATTGCGGAGTGTCAGTTCGCTGCCAATTGGGTGTCAGGTCAGGGACAGAAAAGCTTAATTAGGCGTCAGTTGGGTGTCGCTTCGGAGTCAACTGGTCTCAATTACTCGTCAATCGGACGTCGAATGACCGTTACTAGTTCGGCGGCGTCAATGTGGCGTTTGGACATCAGATGGACGTTACTTTGATGTCAATTGTGTGCCAGTTGTCTGCAGACAATTGCTGCTGCGGGATAAAAAAAAAAAAGCCCTTCCCTCGTTTAACCATTGATGTTAAAAATCCATGGACAGTTAATGAGAGTATTACTTAATTAAAACTGCTATTTACTGAATAAACAAACAAATAGAACTCAAACAGAATTGTTTGCTTTCAACGAGCGTTGGCCTTATGGCAGCTTACAAACAACAATTTGTCAGTATAAAGTCATATTGAATTCCAAATTGCATGTCCTGCTTTTACTCGGTGCTCTGTAAAACAATCTGCCCAATTGCCAATTAAACTTGGGTATATCAACTCAAAAATAAAATAACAAAATGCTCGAAAAACATATTGACAAACTCAATCGATGACGATGATGACAACACTTCACCGCACATGTTATACTTCTTGCTTCTGCAGAAGCAATTAACTTGACTCATTTGGCCAAAGTCATTACCTGCCAATAGCCGGTAGAACTTAACAAAAAAAAATAAAAAATTGCATCATTGCGTGTATACCCATAGGAAAGCCTAGCACCCACCCACTCGAAAAAAAAAATAAAAAACTCGGCCTGTATCTGACAGGGTCTGGCAATTCGACTGCGCTTCCCATCCATTAACGAAAACATTATTTTTTATTACGCCCAACAGCTACATACACATTCAATCGAATCGATTTCAATATTGTTTTTTTCTCCATTAAAATATTCTGTTTTAACTTTAGCCGCTGTTACAAATTAAAGTTAAAAAATTACCACATCGCCGGACCGACCGGTCAGGTCACTCCAGAGACCGTGTTCAATATATAATTGTTTGGTACACAATATTGCTCCCGATGACGATGTACAGCATATTTATCGTAATAAAGGACCCTGACCCACTCCAATGGTCGGTGTGTCCCTGTGTATCTACAACTCTCCCACACCAGATACAATGTCCAATCATTAAAAATATGGAAAACAATCATGAGGGAGAAAAAATGTTGACTCGTTATAATTGTAGTATCTTTTATATTTCAGCATTCGCTACATTTGTTTACAATGAAACTACCTTGAGTTTTATTTTTTTGTAAAACAATTTTGTATATAGAGATATTTTTTTTTTGTTTTGAAATGCATTTTTCTTGTTCATCTGGATTCTTGTTTTTATTTTATAGATAAGCGACATCCATCAGTTTTATACGAAGAACCATGATATGCTGCTGGATATCGACATGGAATACAAAATGGGAATAGCAGCAACTGCGGGAAGTCAACTTAGCTGTCATCGTCTAGTGACAATGTATCTGATGGGTCTAATTTCGTTCTCTGTTATCGCCCTGACAGCGTTTTAACAACACAACCCAATTGCGGCAGAGTTGTATACTACCAATTTATGTTAACCGATATGTGTACTCGTGTATTGGGTACATCCCGGCGTTATTGTCCTTTTTCATTTTGTTTTTCGTTTTTGTTTTTCCTTAGTATTTTCTTTTGATTTTTTTCCCCCAATTTGTACTTTCTGTTTTTGAGTTGGAAATTGCTTTCTTTTTTTTTTTCTTGCATAGGTCGAAAATGGTTTGTTATTCTATCACTCGGAGACACTATGATTTTGTGTTGTTTTTCTGGGAATATTTTTTTTAAAATATTTCAGAAAATGTGCCTTAAATTTCTGTAAAACTGTTTTCATTTCCAAGTTTTGTTTAATTTCCATTTTTTCTGTTGTTTTGTCTGGTTTTGTTTTTTTTTTTTTGTTTTTTTTGAATTGTTGATTTTAAATTTAATTAAAACAAAAGAAATAAGAAAAAAATAATTTAAGAGAGTATTTTGGTTTTTTTGTAAGTGAAATGTAAATTAGTAAATTTATAGATGAAGATGGAATGTAAGTAGGCAGCCCAACGGAGACACGTAACTAGTTTATAAGTTTATATAGATCATAAACTATAGACTGTAAGTGTAAATAATTAAAATAAAAACAAAATAACGTCTAATTAGATTAAGATACTATTCGTTTTCGGTTCGGTTTTCGAGTTAGGGTGAGGTGACGAAAAGTCCTACAAAGCGTGGAAACTGGCATTCTTAACATAAATGGAAAGAACTGGACGCCATTATGTTGTGCAAGTCCTTACGATGAGATATAATCATATTGTATGCATCTCCGATAGTATCAAACTAACACAGTGGGTATTGCTACAAATGAAACAATACTAAAACAAGAGGCTGGAGTGCTACAAGGTTCCATCGCGCGTCCAATACATTTTCAGTAGATCAAAGTCTTTTGACAAGGTGAAGCCTGTGTGTTTTTTTCCTCGAAACAGTCAATAACCATCTCTAAGCTGACCGTACTTTCATATAAAGGGTATTTTAACTTGTTGCAACTCCCGGGGGAGGAAAATTATTCCGCGTTTAAAAAAAATTTAAATAATTTAAAAGAAGAAGGGTGCCGGGCAAGGAAAAAAACCGCAACCACACGAATGAAGAAGAACGCGCAAAACCGAAAACAAGCCCAAAAGGGGATCGCGAGAAAACCGGAATTGCAACCAGCAGCTGGTTCCAAGGTGCGCACACCGGCTGCTCAGTACGGGGGGGTTCGACAAGGGGGAAACTGAATGTAAACAATGTATAATTGGACGCCACCCAATTTTTATGCGACCTGATGGGGAGGAATTTATGCGTGTGTATTTTTGTAAAAAGAAAGTGGGATGACAAGGGCCGTATATGGTCCAGAGCAAATCACAATCGTGGGACACCAAAGGGGTTGCCCACCTCAAGGTTTAGCAAACAAACTATTACGTTAGATTTGACGGCCGACGGAAGGCCCACGATTCCGTACGATCACAAACGGGGTGACTCGCCAGGAGGTAACGGGGTCGCGAACGCTTTAGAAGTAACCGCTAAATGGTTACGGGGTTTGCCACGAGAACGGGAAAGAGCCTTACGGGACTCTATAACTTACAAATAACCCCAACTGGGGTAAATCACACAAATGAAAAGATATCAAAAAAAATTAAGAGGGGTACTTACTCGTATCTGTTTTCCTGCCTACTTGGGGTCGCTCCTATCTGTTTGTTGGGGTTGGTGAGGGGAGTGGGTACTTCCCGCCACTGTCACTCTCGTCGTAGGTTTCGTCCGTTGGCTTCTTGTCTGTCGGGCTTCCGTCTTCCTTTATTGTTCGGATTTTTTTTTTTCGTTGTTCGTTCGTGGTGTAGTTTTCCCTTAGTTTTCCTCCTTGTTGGTTTCTTTATGTTTGCTCGTTCGTCTTGTGGTTTTCCTTTAGATTTTTTTTTGTTGGTTTCTTCTTTCTCTGTTTTAGTTATTTTTTTTTTTTTTTGGCTATCGTCTTTGTCTCGTTACTTTTCCTTTTTTCTTTTTTGGGGTACACTCCGCTATGACGGCTAGATATTAATTACCCAGCCGCGCATCTCGGTTAGTTGCCTCTCCCACACGCATACATTCATACGTGGTTCCACTAATTCAGCTGTCAGAACAAAGGGACTCACTTTCAGAGCTCTGACAACCTCCCTATGACACCACCCAATCACGCCAGTCCATGTTTTGTCGTGTTCGTTCTGTTCGTTCTGTTCGTTCTGTCTGTCGAGTGACTGCTTGGGTCCATATTACGCCCTCGGACCCGGAACACTTTTGGGTAGCAATTAAGGGGAGCTCAAATGGTGACCGCCAAGTAGGAAGAAAACTTTTATAAAATGGATTCTACTGCGGGGCTCGTAAGTCTCCTTGCAGACACGAATGAGGGGGACTTTCTTTCACAATTATTGTTTTGTTTGAATTTGGGGTCTTGGGGGGTTTTACAAATTCATGTCACTGGAAGCAAACAATCTCGAGTTTAGGGTGGGCTCTCGGCCATTGCTGGGGTGTCAACGTCTTCGGGCATCACGGAGTCTCCAGGCCGTCCGCCTGGCTCTATCCGGGGTCTATATGGTCATCTCTGGAGCGGTAGGCCGGGGGAGGGAACTGGATCCAAAGGATCTAGTAAATCCCACCTGTGCCGTGGCATCCAGAGCATGACGGGAAGAAAAGAACGGGGACGAAACAAGAAAAGGCAGGAAGGCAGAGGGGTGAAACAGACAACAACAGGACCAAAGGGAATGGAGGATTTTTGGGGCGTGATTTGCACGTAACAAACTAAAGGTGTAAAATATGTTTTTCGAACGAGTATCTCTAAAATCTTAGATGCATTGTAAAGTAGACACATGGGACTGCCTTGGCTCTGCTTGAAGACATACTCATATTTTTCTCAAAATTTTCATTCATCCTTCACATAATGGGGGCTTTATCTCGGGTTGGAATTGTTTTGCGGACGGCTGGTGTAGACCTTGCTTTTAACATACACTAGTCGGCATAAGTAAAGGGTCCGCCATCTAACGTTTTTTTTTCAACTAGTGCTTATTTCGTGAATGGTATCACTTAGCTCATGTCTGATTTGACAGATAATTAGTTTTATCCTTCCGGTTAATAATGGAAAATAAATTCATTCAAATGGCTGCCTCGGCTGGCCATGCAGTAGCCTACACGATCGGTCCAATTTGGCTTGTCGGCGTAACACTTATCTTTTACGGCACCCCACAAATAATAGTCCAACGGTGTCAAATCGCAGCTCCGAAGTGGCCAAACGACATCAGCTCTGCGGCTGATAATGCGATCTTCAAAAACAGGGCGCAAAACATCGAGTGTAGCTTCGGCTCTGTGGCACGTAGCGCCGCCCTGTTGAAACCAAATGTTGCCAATATCCTCCTCTTCAATTTTTGTGAACAAAAATTCGTTCAACATGGCCCGATAACGATCGCCATTGACTGTAACGGCCACTCCTTGCTCATTTCCGAAGAAAAATGGCCCAATTATGCCTCTGGACCAAAATCCGCACCAAACAGTGACTCGTTTTGGGTGTATCGGCTTTTCAATGTATGCGTGCGGGTTTTTGTGCCCCAAATGCGACAATTTTGCCTGTTTACATACCCGCCAAGATCAAAATGAGCTTCATCTGAAAAGATGATTTTTTTGGCAAAACCGGCATCTTCTCTAAGTCGATCGCAGGCCCACTTAGCGAAGCGAAAACGCATTGGATGGTCAGTTAGCTTCAAATCCTGAACCAATTGGACTTTGTATGGCGTCATACCAAGGTCTTTATGCAAAATTCGTCTCAATGATGTCTCCGAAATGTTCAATTGTTGAGAACGACGGTGAATTGATGTTGATGGCGCTTCACGCACACTTTCTGCCACAGCAGCAATATTCTTGGGTGTACGCACTGTTTGTGGCTTTGGTTTAACGATGAGGATGCCAGTTTCTTTCACTTTTTTCACAAGATAACGAACATACGGAGCTGACGGTGCTTCTCTTCTTCCAAAATCCGTACCCAATTTTCGCACACATTCTGCAACATTACCATGATTTTCAAAGTAATGTCGCAATATTTCACAGCGTTGTTCAAGCGTATACACAACCATATTCATTCAGCGGAAGGATAAAACTAATTACCTGTCAAATCAGATATGAGCTAAGTGTTACCGTTCACGAAATAAGCACTAGTTGAAAAAAAAAACGTTATATGGCGGACCCTTTATTTGCACGAAATAAAAATCGTGCATTTTTGATTTTAACTCTTTTTGTTTATTTTTTCCTTTTTATATGTAACTAATACAAACTTAAAAATAAGCAAACAAATATTTTTTCATAGAAACTTAAAAAGATATAAATTAATTAGTACAGTCAAAATCGGTTATAACGAACTTGATGTTTCGTTATAACCGATTTGCCTTTTTTTTTTTATTTTAGAATATTTATTTATTTATGAATTTACCCTGTGAGTTTCTGCTGTCGACATTTTTGTCTTATTCCATTTTCATCTTCATTTTGGTCAAAAATTCTTCACAACCTTTGTTCAAAAGTATCAGTCAACGAAACATACGATGCACAGCCTGAAGTGCGTCTTCAATGTTCTCTGAAATTATTTCAGTTTCTGTAAGTAAAAATGTTGCAAAATGTTTACGTTGTCAGATAAACAAGACTAAAAGCTCTTCTTACCTTCTCCATTGTCATCGCTCTCCACATTTTCATTTTGAACAGAATCTATGATTTGTTGGTCGGTTGATAACTCTGCAGTCACAATGTTGTTGCCCACATTAACCAAATCTTCAAAAGTGTATGAATCAAATACGTTATCATATGACCGAATATGTTTAATCCAGTGCCTCAAAGGCCATTTGTCTTCTTCTTCGAACTCAGTATCAGGATAAATCCACCATGTTTAAAACAATTTTTTATAGTTGCCATAGACACCCTCTCCCAAGCTCGGGAAATCAGTAGAATGACATCCAACAAACTCGTTACATGTGGCCCATCTTGTTTCTCGATGTTACGAATTATGTTTAGTACTTGAAGCTTTCTGTAATGCTCTTTTAGTGGGTTTTGCTGCATAGGTGGCAAAAACACATTGAAAGCATCGGTTCCCACTAGATCACCGAAATCAAGCAGTGTGGGCGCGGTAAGTACCTAGATGGGGGACCACATGGGAACTCGGTACACCGCGTGCTGTTGACTAGCGCCACATGGGCATAGTACCCCGGCGTGAAAATTCCGGACTTTACAAATTCATTTGTAAAGATCCCTCGAAATAATAATAAGACCATCTATCTTCGGATGTGCAGTACAGTTGTCCACTAACAACAGAATTGTTTCCTTTCGTTTTGTCAACTGTCTATCCCAATTTCTTAAATGTTTTTCGAATAGGTCTGATGTTATCCAGGCTCGTTTATTGGACATCATACAATGATGGAAGTTTCTTGACATTTTTAATGCACCCGGGTTTTTTGATTTTCCAATAACCAACAACTTTTGTTTAGCAGTTCCGGTCATATTAGCTCCTACTAAAACCGTAATTCGTTCCTTTGACATTTTACCTCCAACACATTTTTCACCTTTGAATTTTAAAATTTTATTAAGTGTCATTTTGTAGAGCAAACCTGTTTCGTCGATTTTTTTTATTTTTTTTTTTTATAATGAACGCGCGCTCAAGGGGTTTGAGTGCCCTTAAGGTGATTGTACACAGCGCGGGCAAAGGAAATTTAGGGAGGAAGAAAAGAGAGGTACCGATGTACATTGTTCTTAAATGTTTGCAAGTTATAACGACCAGGAAATATAGAGATCGGCAGGGCATTCCATAAGCGAGTTGTACGGCTTAGGAACGAATCACGATATTTTAGAGTACGTCCGAAAATGGGCATGAGGGTATACTGATGAGCATTCATAGCGAGACGGGTGTTACGGTTGTAAGTTTGAATGGGCAGAATGCTACTGGCGATTTCAGTGGAGCACTGGTGGTGGAAGTAGCGATAAAACAAAGTGAGACACGAGACATTTCGTCGGTGTTCGAGGGTGTCCATTGATTGACTGATATTAGTATCGTCAATAAGTTTTATCGCACGGTTTTGAATCCTATCTAGCAGGTGCAGAGATGTTTTAGGAGCACCTGACCAGATGTGGGAGTTGTACTCCAATTTTGGG
This sequence comes from Volucella bombylans, assembly GCA_949129095.1. Lineage (NCBI taxonomy): Eukaryota > Metazoa > Arthropoda > Insecta > Diptera > Syrphidae > Volucella > Volucella bombylans. Next base: position 17,431,440 of record OX422142.1, on the reverse strand, counting down.
CGGATGAATGCCTTATATATTGAGGCCAGATCAGAGGGGGTAAAATATTTCTTACATCGCTTGAGGAAACCTAGACATTTCGCAGCATTTTTGGCGACATCAAATATGTGGTCATTCCAACGTAAGTTGTCATTGAGACACATACCGAGAATAGAAAGTTTTTCGGTTTCGACGATGCAAGTGCCATTCATAGATAATGGCTGGGTGTTTAAATTTCGCTTTAAAGACAGCAGACAGCATTGTGTTTTGGAAGCATTAAATTCCACTCTATTGATAGTTCCCCAATTGGTTATGCTGTTGATATCGGAATTTAATGAGCTTAGCATACGCTGCCGTTCTCGTACTACAGCCGAAAAGTAGGGCCGTGAGTCCGGGTACGAATATGAAAAGCAGAGAGTACTGTCATCAGCAAAGGAATATATTGGATTAGAAGTAGCAGACAAGAGATCGTTAATGAAAATTAAAAAGAGTGTCGGTGACAGAACAGAGCCCTGGGGCACACCAGCATTTATTTTGTGAATATCAGACTTGAAACCGTCCAAGACAACTTGAATTGATCGTTCCGAAAGGTAATTTCTAATCCATTGAAGAAGAGAGTCGTCGATTTCAAATGCACGCATTTTCGACAAAAGAGCCTGATGCCAAACTCTGTCAAATGCCTTAGAAATATCAAGTGCAACTATCTTGCTTTCACCAGATTGATGTACGATTTGGTTCCACTTTTCGGTGAGACATGCCATCAAATCACCAGTGGACCGTTGCTACGAAAACCGTACTGCCGGTCATTGAGAAGTTTTCGTGTTTCGAGATATTTCATGAGCTGACGATTTATCAGTGTTTCCATGACCTTGGAAAAAAGGGACGTAAGTGCAATGGGTTGAAGATTTGATCATCTGAATAGCCCTCTCGCAGCTTTGGCCAGACACCACGCAACCAATCATCCACAATTTCTTTAGAAACACTACCACATTCATCGCTTACCATTGCACTAACGATGTTATAAAGACATAACCGAAATCTTTGAATCCATGCTGTTGAACAGGTGAAGTCATTTTTTCCCAACCCTTTTGCAACGTCTTCTGCCTTAGTTTGTAGAATTGGTCCGCTTAATGTAGTATTCAAGCTTCTTTGGGCTTTGAAACAGCTGAGCAAAGCAGCATCTATGTATGTCGGGATGTTGACTGCATCGAACTTTCTTTATTTTCAAGTTGGATTCTCTAAAATTCTTCTTAATTTTATCTCGGTCTTAGAAAATGATAGAGATTGTTGAATTCGATACAGAAAACTCTGCTGCCAAACTTTTATTGGAATCACCAGCTTCGAACCTTAAAATTATTTCTTCGATTGTACAGCCACTACGTTTTGAACCCGTTATTCGTGATAAGCGATAGATTTTTATATTTTCCATTTAAAACTGTTCGTTATTAGCGATAATTCATTATAGGTGTTATCGCTAAAAGCAATATTCGGTTAGTACAATTTGTTTGAACCTCGGCCGGATCTTCAAGATTAGTTCGCAATAACCGATATTTCGTTATAACCGATGTCGTTATAGCCGATTTTGACTGTAATTTCACGTGTTGGCATAAGTATTTTGACAAGTATGTAATACTAAGAAAACAAAGTCTAAACTTAACAAAAGTAAAGAAATGAAGAAGAATTTAGTAAAATGTATAACCTCCTTTGGCTTCATTAACTTTTTGAAGGCGTCTCGGTACTGAATCCACTAAATTTTGAAGGATCTCTGGAGATACCTCGACCTCAGAAATTGTCTCCTCTCTGGTTTTATTTAACGAAACTGTTCTTTTGCGTTTCAAAAGAGACCAGACGTTTTCAATAATATTTAAATCTGGACTTTGAGGTGGCCAGTCCAAAGTGATAACACCAAGATCCTTCAAAAAGTTAGTTACCATCCTGGCTTTGTGGCATGGGGCATTATCCTGTTGTAGGATAAATGATTCTCTAATAAGCCTATCACCGGAAGGAAATGCATTATCATTTAGGGTACTAATATATTGACATTGGTTCATCTAGCCAGTGATAGGAACCAAGTCACCCAGCCCATTATACGTAAAACATCCCCAGAACATGACAGAGCTTCCACCATGGCTCACTTTTTGACAAACGGGCCTTTTTCTTTGCCTTATTACCTTTGGCAATCTTACAAAAAATTAGTTTTTTGATGAATTATACTCAAAGAAGCTGTCCATAGAACGCTTCTCCAGAACTCCTTTGGTATGTGCAGATGTTCCTTTGCGAAGGACAGTTTTTTTAAATTTTTTGCCTATGATATGTACGGCACGTCCTTAACTTTTATAGTCTTAAAATCTATTTCTGTTAAACGTGATCGCACAATGCGCTCACTGATTGAATTCTTGGCCGTCAAATTCCATTCATCTGCAGGAGATTGAGGCTTCACGAAAATATGTTTTTAAATTCCCGTAGAAAGACTCGGTCTTTCTAATTTAATAGTCTAACGTTCAGTCTATTAAAGTTAAATATAAAAGTTGCTTGGTTTTCACGTGCTCAAAAGTGTAAAAACATTTAAACAAAGATTCCGTCAAAATACTTATGCCACGCAAAAATTCGTTGTCCACATGCATTCTTATCAGCAGAAAGAGAATGCAAACAGTCAACAATATGAAATTTGGCATGCATAGAGCTAAAAATAGGTTCTTTGTATTGCGCATCATTTTCGCAACACTATTTAAGGATACTAAGCAAAGCTAGTTTCAATAGTCACAAAAAGGTTTCGTCAAAATACTTATGCCGACAATCGGTATTAATTTGCGACCAGGAGACTTCGTGCGCAATAACTCGACTGTTTCGCGACCTGTGTGGCACATAGTCCCATCCTGTTGAAAGTAGAGTTCGTCCGTATCCATACCCTCGAGCTCTAGCCACAAAAATTTGGTTATCACGTATCGGTAGTGCGCTCCATTGACTATAATGGCCTTTCCGGCCTCATTTTCAAAAAAGGACAGCCCGATGACACTTCCAAGCCATAAATCGTACCAAATAGTTACCCCTTCTGGGTGCATTGTCATCTCCTGAATAACTCGCAGATTTTCGGTGCCCTATATGTCGAAATTTTACTTGTAAACATAGTCGCCAATGCGAAAATGGGCCTCATCCGAAAATATGATTTTCTTGCAAAAATCAATGTCAGCATACTGGTGGTCGACCGGCTTCAGTTCTTGCGTAAATTGGACCTTCTACGCATGGAGAGCTAAATGTTTCGTCAAAATTCGGTGCAGTATGGCTGTTTATAGGTGAAGCTCCTGAGAACGGTGACGATTGAAGGTGTTTAGGACATTTTCGACACTTTTCTTTATTGCGGCGATAATTTCCATTGAATGTCCGGGGCGAACACTTTTCGGTGTCTTCACATTTTGAACGGAGCCCGATTCTTGTAATTTTTTGATTATATTGCGCCTCGGAAGGCACATGTTTGTGTGCAAACGCTACTGAACCTGAAGTTTTATAATAAAATTCAACGAACTTGATCTTTTCTTTCGTTAGTCTACCATGATCCGCAAGGTGTTTATCTAATCGACGCAAGAGGATCCGGAGCAAAAACCTGTTTGTTTGACATCGAAAGTTGAGTCTAAATGTGCTTTGATCCTGTCCAGAATTACCTTCGCAATCCATCAGATTGCCCATCCATTTTCGGCAACTCCTCTGACTTCACTTCTCCGGAAAACACTCATTTTGCCATACATTAGCTATGACAGGTCTCAGAAGCCCTGCCGATGTATTTTGCACAGCTTGGAAAAATTCCTCGGGAATTCCATCATTCCGTATCTCTTTGTTGTTCTTGAGAGCCTTTATCGCGGTTGCAATCTCTGTATTGCTGAGGGGCCAGATGTCTCTGATTTTTAAAGTGCACTCCTGGCATGGCATGTAGGCTTAGTTCCACTGAATAACAATATATTCATGGGAGCAAGGATATGCCTTGCCATCGCTCTCCTTTAATTCAATTTGATACCAAAATCAAACTTGTGTTGGGGGCACTAGTTCTACACCTAGTATGAGTCAAGGTCGATCTAAAACCTCTTGCTAATCTTGCTGGAAAACTCTTCCCGGGACTTTGGGTTTAAACACAACCAGAGCCTACCTCGACAAGCCAGGCCCAGACCGAGACTCGGGAGGTTCCTGACTCCCAGGGTACCGTGATTTAAGTCCTTGTATGGACTACCAAAAATTTGACCGGCAGCATGTAACTGGTCAAATCTTATCAACCTTCGTTGGCGTCATCTAAAAACCGTTACAATAAGACCAGTACTTGCTCTGCCCCGACATTTTATTAGACAACATAATTGATATGCGAAGCCTTGATAATTCGGCGGGGGCCAGTGCAAATTCGGGGATTAGCTACTTCGGATAGTTCATATTTTCCAGACACTCGCGCTGCCGTCTATATGGTTAAGTAACATCGCGAGTTGGTTCTCATCCGCTATAGGTAGGGAACAGTCCACATTTTTTACAGGCTACAGTTTGGTGTTGCTTCAGCCTGTTAACTCCTTGGTAACAATGGTAACGGTCCTACTGTCGCTTCTATTTGCTGTCTCTTTGGCTTGTGCAGCGAGCGCATTAGACGCTTATCGCGTCTTACTCTACGCTGTACTTCCTTTCTTTTCACGCGGTACTGGGCTTCAAGTTCAGAGTTTTCTGCTGCAAATTTGAGTAAAATATGCTCTCCGATCCGTCTCTTGGAGTCAGTTGATAACCACGTACTGTGGTTTCTCTGCCTTTTACAATAAACCTGTGTCTTCTTCCAGTCTTCTTCCACAGTTGTTTACTCAGATGTATTGATTGTTACTCCCCCTAAGCTGAGATGGTTCCTGAATGGCTGCCTGTATTCTACCTGGGAATATTGAGCATGTTTTCAAGGTTGCTAGTCACGAAGGCGTATTTTAGCCCCAGCCTGTTACCGACGTCATGAAGACAGCTTCTAAATTCCCGGCTAATAGCAATGTGGTCTATCTGGTCTGATAATTTCTGACTACCAGATGAGACTCAGCTGATTTTGTGTTAGGTCCGATGCTCAAACGTATGGCCCCCAATGACTGGCCTTGCAAAAATCGACTAACTGCTCCCCGCTCTTATTTCGGTCTCCAATGCCATGAACACGCATTACGTGGCGCGGTGTTGTCAGTCCCCATCACTATCACTATATCAACATTAGGTGTTAAATTGTAGGCGGCGCCTAATCGATCGTAAAGCTGTTCTTTTCGTTCTCAGTTGAGCATTCCGTCAGAGGGTAGCACTGGATGATAGTTACTTTTTTTTTTACAGTACTCTGTCCGTTAATGTCCAGTTATTATAAGGCCTCCACGATAATAAGCTCTTTCGTGCTGCTGATGAATGCCTACACCGGACTACCGCGCGCCTCTGAAGTTGGAAGAATCTGGCGTTCTGAGAACCTTCTTCTCGAAAGTTGAGGAGGGTCTTCACATTCCAGTATCCGATCATTGTCCGTAATCGATAACCAAAAGTAGTCAACAAAGTATCCATTCGCATCCGAGCCGTTTGCTTCCATATCCGAGCAAGAAACAGATCAACTAGCTTTTGTCCCATTTTGTGGCGCAGAAGACTCTCCATTTCTCCTCTCCACCTAGCAATCTCTGAAGAGACTACCAGAAGACGTGAAGAAGGGCTTACTAGCAGAGCTCCAAGATGTTCGACTGTAGAGGCTCTTTCTCGTTTTTTAACGATCCAACAACCGCCGGAGGATGTTATTTCTACGACAGTCCAAATTAATTAAAATAAATTGCTTTAAGACTTTTTCCCAAGTTCCATATACTCGTACATAGATCGGAGCCAAATAATAAACTAAATATGATTTTTGCAAAATCTGAGGCATATGTCAGACGAAATTGAGGTGTTTGAAGACTTTGAGACCGCAGTCCTCTCTTTAATGAAAGATGCATCAAAAATGTTTCCGCTTCTCTGTAACGCTCCCTAAAACCTCATCCTTCTAACTTGATACGCGATACTAAAGAATAGTTTTATACATAAACGATTGGTGGAAGACTAAAGCTAGGGAAATAATAAAAATAAAATAAACAAAAAGAGAAATCTCATCACAAAGTATTACGAATATTAGTTACAATTATTAATTACATGTAAAATTATTATAAAAATCTGTAAATAGAAAAACAAACGAGAAAGAGAATTAATCTAGTCACCTAATCATAGTCAAAAATTCAAAAAACAAAAACCAAATGAAAATAAGAAAACACAAAACTGATAAAGCAGTTATCTGTAGTTGCGGTATTATTTTATTATATAATTTTTATGGTTGTAATTGTAAAAACATTAACTAAAACCAAAAGTAATGAAAAATTAAATATAAAAACTAAAATATAAAATTATACGTAAGAATTTTTATGGCTTAAAAATTAGGATGTAGTAAAGGAAAACTTTTAAAAAAAATGCATAAATGTAAATTTAAAAATAAAAATATTGAAAAAAAAAACAAAAACCAAATCACTATCATTCGCACAAGATAGAAAGAAGCAAAAACCAAAAATCTTATAGAATATGCTCGACCCATTGAGACTAATATGTGTTAAACAAAACAAAACAAAAAAATTAATAAAAATAATGTACACTATAATTTATGTAGGAAAAATACTTGTAAGTAAAAAACAAAACTAATAAGCGAAGTAAAAAAAATTTAAACAATTATTAGAAACAAATCCGAACCACTAAGTGAAACAAAAAACAAAAGAAATTGAAAAAAAAAAATCATAAATCCGCTAAAAGCTTATTGTAGATATCTATAATACATCAAATGATGAATTTCGGGTTGAATAGAGTTCGGGAAAACGGAGTCGAGCCTTCAATTAGGGCCCATCACGAACCCATCACCTTTGCCAACTTTTGATTCGGGCTTTCGTTTTGAAATAGTGTCCAGATCTAACTATAAAACCTTGGGTCTAAGGCACTTAATTGGCCAGCAGAAGGAGACTCAGTCTCAAGATTAAGAAGTTTTTTTTTTAGAAAAAGGCCTTCGCAATATGATAATAAGCCATCTAACCATATATTACAATACAACCCTATCATGTGCTTTTAAATGTTTTTTTTAAGGAAGGCATGGAAACTCGCAGATGTATCTTTTGAGACCTGACTCATTCACATTCACATTTCACTCAGTCGTATGAACCTTAAAGTTCGTTTGCAAAAGCTCTCCGATAGGCTTAAATATCATTGAGATCGCACCCAATGCATATCAGTCATGGAGGAGACTTAATAAAGATGCCTGGACTAACTCTGCTAGCCCCTTCTTCGTTGAGTTGTTGCTCAATTGTTTTCGTAGTCCATACAAACAGCAGTTGGTCAGTGGGTGGAATTCACTGCATGTCTAGGTAGATAAATTCCTTTACCACCTCAAATTTTGTAGCTGTCGATAGTCACATTACGCCTAAAGCGTCGGCGTTAATTGTCCTTTTTGACGATAGCATATATTTTCTTTTGCCTTCATTGACCACTAGACCCAGGTTTGTTGTTTCTGCCTTAATATTCACAAAAGCCCCGCAGACATTCCGCTGATTCCTCCCTATTATGTCAATGTGATCTGCATTTACGAGAATTCGGAACATCAGAAGTGTTGGCTTGTGAGGTGCGCTCAATGACAGCATAAACGCGCGTCGTTTTTTAACATCAAAAGATCCGGTGATGTTTCTTTCGACTTTGGCAGTACTTCTCCATCGACATTCTACATGGTCGAACAGATTTCCCAGGGCTGCCAAGACCAGAAATGGCTCTGTAAAGATCGTCTCTACAGATGTCATCATATGATGTGGTGGGCATCGAATTTGTATTCTTCCCAAAGAACTGGTAGAGAGTGCAAATTAGGCCGATGGTGGATTGAAAACCGCACTAATATGCACGTATCAGGTGGTTGACGAGCGGTTTAAGACGTTCACACAATACAACGGCAAAGATTATATGTTCAGTTCAGCGGGTCTCTTTTCTTCAGATCTTGACAGACGATGCTCAGATTCCATTCAGAGGGCATACGTTCCTCTGACCAAATCGTATATATGAGTTGGTGCATGGCCTTCGGATTCAGAGGATTTGTTAGATTCAGTTTGGATGTTGCTATCTTCACTTCGTTTCGGTGAGGTGGACAGATAGATGTAGCGATATTTTTGCCATGTTCACCGTTTAATAGTCAGTAAAAGTGGTTCTTCAAAATTGTTAGCATGGACTGCGACTCAATTACTATGTTCCCTTGGTCGTCTTTGCAGGATTCGGTTCGAGTTTTGTTACCCTGACATGTCCATTTTACTTGATATTAGTGAATATACTCGTATCTCTATTACGTCACCAGTTGTTCGCTTATAGGTATAAAGGCCATAACTGTATTCTTAGTCTGTTTCAGATGCCAAACCCACATCCATATACTCTCTGCGCGCGGTAACAATCGCAGTAATAGACTTGATGGTCTTCTTCTCGTTCCGTTTATTGGATGGCGTTTTTATCAGCTTTTTAGGCTTCCAATGTCTCTACGAGGTGCTCAGAAGAATTTGATTTGTTAAATGTGTTCATATTCTTGATAACATATAGCCGAACATGGCTGTCCATGTCACGTTTGCATGGCTCGTCAACAATTAAGTCGTCCTTACCCGAAGCTGTTGTTGTCGCATTGGCTTGTGAGGCCTAAGGCGACATGTTTATTTGAATATAGAAAGACCTTTTTATTGCTCACGGTTGGCCTTATTATTTACTCAAATGTTTATCCATAAGTTTTAATTTCCTGTTACAAGCAGAGACGCATTTGAGTAGTCTGATAGTATAAATATCAGCGACTCAGTTTGTCACCCCAACTTTAAAGTTCATCCGGACGAGTAAGAGCAATTCCGAGTGTTCAAATGCAGGGTCTTGGACAAGATTGACACACGCTCATGATTAGTTCACTTAAATAATGTTATCTAGTAGGCAACGCGGGAAGAGGATGAGTCGATTTTATCCTATATACTCGTAGTCGAAAGAAGACGCCGATTGCTTTTTAAAATCTTGCTTCTGGTCTATCGTTCAAAAGTAGTCAAAAATCTCTACGTTCTGGCTTGCGATCCAGCACCATAATTGAATCGAAATAGAGCTTAAAGCTACGAACTTAGTGACCTTGCTAGATCGAAGCTTCAGCGACATTCTAGTTCCACAGTCTTGTCTTCTATTCCTTTCAAAGTGGATAAGCATACGATTTTTAGATTGTAAGTCTTATATTTTGGGACAAATTTGTTTATTCTGCCATACTTTAAGGTGGAATGTTCAAATTGGTATCTGTTTGGTATCCAGTAACCTTGCTGCTTCCGTATACCTATGTGTATACTACAAATGATCTGTTTTAGTTCATCAAAATCTGCTTGGCATTGGAGAAAACCTTCCCATCAAGGAGTTTCGCCGTAGTTATTTTATTTTTTCTTTGTTCGGAGGGGGAAGAATGACAGCAATCTGAGACTCTCACCCATTAAACCTAACCTCCGCAAAGAATCATCGTTCTTGTCTACCCCCACCAACCGCTGTAGGAAGTAGCTTTAAGCTGGAAATTAAGTATAGCATCCCGCATGAAAACTATGTCATGGTATTTCCCAGTGCCACACTCCAATTCTCTCGCTGGATGATTTTACGTGATGAGTTCCTAATCCAACGTATCATTTCATCAGAGTGATTGCTTTGCCTCACACATTAATTCACTACCCAACGGATGTTAGGATACCTATCCAGAGACTCCTCGTGGAGGTTGTGTGTCACTCGCCAGTGGATGACGTTCAGAGGCTTTACCCTGTATGCTCGATGGACAAACCATCGGCTCCTCCAAGTAGAGGCGGCAGACCGTCTCCACCGTAGTTATGGCCAGTTGTTGGCTCTTAGATCCTACGCTAACACGTTTTTTCTACTTTTTGTGTTTTTTGGTGCACCAGCTTCCGATGCTACACTCTCTACTCCTTCCTTTTCATACTGGAGCAATATTGTAACTCGTTTCTTAAAATTGTTCAAGTGACTACAATACTAGATTCGGTCTGTCCGTTCGTCTATGTTAGTTTTCCTATCATTTGACATCCTGTTGACTGTGAGACAGAGCCATTATTTCGAAAGCCTGACACTATTCGCATCCCACCATCATGGCAGATGTTAACACGAACACTTCCCGGTACTCGTCTGAACTAAAGGAAATCCATTTCATCATTTAGTGTAAAGAGAGAGAAAAAGAAAACTCAACGGATAATTCTAAAACTTCAAAACCTTTATATAACAGAAGCTAAAAATCTAACACACATTTTATATATGTTAAAATAAAAATCCGAAAACTAGAAAATTAAAAAAAAAACAAATTAAATAAAACATCCTTTGGAAAACTGAAAATTCTGTGTAATTGTATAGACGTAAGAACATAAAAGCAAACAAATAAACTCCTCTCCTCCTCTCCAAAGCCGATGTCATAGATCAATTTAATAAAAATGCAAAAACCATAAGAAAAAACCACAAAAAAAAAAATCAACTTGAAACATTTACATTTAATGATTAGAATAGGTCCAAGATACTTTGCATAAAAATAAAAATCAAAAAAAAAATATATATATATAAAACATAAATCGTGAATTGTGTAGAATCATATCATTGAAACAAAATATTTGTTGCGTTTGTATGTTTTCTTGTTTCGGTTGTTGTGAGCATTTTTCTTTTAATTTTATTTCCAAAAAAACATACATAAACACTAAATGATTTTTTTTTGGTTTTAGTTTTTAGTTTAAATAAAAAAGAATGAACAAGAACAAATGTAAAACAGAAATCAACAAAAATATTAATTATTTTTATTTAATGCAATGTTATATATATAAAAGTTGACTAACTGTAGATACATATTTAGAAACAAATAAATAAGTGATAAATTTTCAAAAAATATTTGAGTGATTTTATTATTTTGATTTCGCTTTACAATCCGAGACCATGCCTCCGATTCTGAATTCGATGTAGCTATGGTCTGACATTACTTACTCGTACTGTTCTACTTTCCTCACAATTGTTGGCTTGGAGTCAACCAAGTTAGACAATAAATCCAGACGTTGCATTTGAACTGCCCCAAAAAGCATTCATAAGAGTTTACTGCAATGAGAACGTCACCCTGGGAGTTCCAATTTCCACAGGGCAGCCCTTTACTATCATTGTGGATCGACACAGTATTTGCACTTGCCGTCGTTCAGACTTTTGTTATTGCCGCCAGGCTTCCAGATTCGAGGCGTCGGAGGTGGAACCGCGGCATCCTTAATCTGGTGTCGTTCCCTTTAGTGTTATGAGCTTTCTTGGCCATGTTTTTCCACACGACGATCCAATTCAGTCCACATGTTAGCTGAACCTCTTGCACTACACCAGAATTGTTTCTCAGTATGGATTTTACCGCATCCGAGGTTAAGGGTTGTCCCGCTGGGGTAACATCCCCACAAAGTAAAAATCAGGTAGTTATGACGGATGCCAACGGACCCCCTCAGTTAAGATCACGACCCGCAGCGTTCACGAACTACGAATTGAGAGTATGCACATCTAATGTACGTACACTGTAAACACGTGGTGCTGCCAAAAATCTGTTCTCACGCGCTAGAAGGCAGATATTACCTCAATCCGGCACATACGACGGATAGGATCAAAACGCTGCCACAGAAGACTCCACATGTTGACATGCGGATTCGTCGTGGAAGATCAGCTGCGGACAATGGTAATTGACTTTAAACCGATAATCGATCATCTAGCTGTGATTCACATCAAAGCATCATTCCGTAACATCAAACTAATATGCACACGCCCCCACTCTATCAAGGAGAAGTTTTATGGAAAACTTGTTCGGCGGTTTAGTCGAAAAGCACAACGGCTTCCGAGTAATCGAATTTGCAGCAGCTCGTAATACGATGATAAGTGTCACTAGGTTTCAAAGACTCTGAAACCACATTGTAACCTGGCGTACTCCAGCTGTTCGAACCGCCAACCAAATCGACCATGTGCTAATAGATACGAGGCACGTATCAGACATTCTGAATTTGCAAAGATTTAGAAGGGCAAACATCAATTCTGACCACTTTCTTGTTGCATCCAAATCTCGACTATTCAAAAAGAAGAAACTGTGAACCGCCTAGAAAAAGAAGTTCAACACTGGAAGCCGTAGCACGACTGGAGTAGCCAGAGCCAAAAATCTGAACGAAAGAGCCTGTAGTCGATAGGTTTTTATAGAGCAATCCATGCTAAAGGCATCATTTGGCTATTCCTGGAAGCATCGAAAGAAGGCTAATTTGCAACGAATCAAGTGGGCGACCTGTTTACATACCTGGAAGGATGAGATCCCCATAAAAGGATTAAGGGTTTGACACAAGGCTGGTTTTATGATACAGCAATTTAGTCTATTCCCGGGGTTTCTGTTGTGCGTTACGATTAGTAGTTGTTGATGCTTTTATTACTCAAAATGAAATTACATAAATGTTTCTTTTTTTGATGAGATTTTGTGTGTTACTTTGCTTTAGGTTACCTCTTTTGTTTTTCTGAAAAGAGGCTTCGCCCAAGGGATAGGGATACAGAGTTGTTGTCAGTAAGATAGCATATTGGAGAATTGTCCTAAGTAGCAGTTTAATTAGGCTACAGCGTAGAATAATCAATTCTTTCGAGTTGCACAAGCTAACCAATGCGTCACTAAAGACATCGGATTATGATATTTACAGGGTTTCCCTCCACAGATCGAAAAGACCGCCATCTAAACTTGGGCAATTTTGCAACCAAGATTTAGTTGCTGCAGCTACAAATCGTACAGAAAATGGCATAGATTCGACGATGCGTCAGTTTATTTTAACTTTAATTTGGTGCTACCGCCGCAATTAAAGGCAGTAGCTGAATTTATTGAATGCTGTGATTCCAGGAAGATGGGACTTATCATATACTGTGACGCTAATGCTCAGAATACTTTTTGGAGCAGTAGCAAATGCAACGTGAGAGGCAATCATCTCCTGGATTTCATACTATCGTCTGACCTGATTATCAACAAAAGTACGACGGAAACTAATTGACTTAAAGCCTTCCAACTTGTACCCAAAGGCAATTGCCGTCTAGAAAATAATGTGTGATTTTTTAGCTGGTTTGGTTTTGGCAACACTGGTTTTGACAGCTGACGTGTGTTTAGTACCTTGTGTCACTGTCAAACAGCTTCAGTTTGGTTTGCAATTTAACCATGGATCGTCTTACAAATGAACAACGCTTGCAAATTATTGAATTTTACTATCAAAATTCGTGCTCGGTTCGAAATGTTCATCGCGCGCTGCTTCCATTTTATGATCGGCATTCTCGACCTTCTGAGCAGTCTATTCGGAAGATTGTGACCAAATTTCGCACCAAATTTACTTTGTTGGACATTAAACCACCAACACGTTTACGTACTGTGCGTAGTGAAGAAAATATTGCGGCCGTATCAGCTAGTGCGAAATGTCGATTCGGCGCCGTTCCCAGCAGTTAGGCCTTTGTTACAGCACTACGTGGAAAATTTTGCGGAAGGATTTGGGCGTAAAGCCTTTTAAGATACAGCTGGTGCAAGAACTAAAGCCAGCCGACCTACCACAACGCCGAATTTTTGGTGAATGGGCTCTTGGAAAGCTGGCCGAGGATCCGCTTTTTTATCGAAAAATTGTGTTCAGCGATGAGGCTCATTTTTGGTTGAATGGGTACGTAAATAAGCAAAATTGCCGCATTTGGAGTGAAGATCAGCCAGAAGCATTGCAACAGCCACCAATGCATCCCGAAAAAGCCACTGTTTGGTGCGGTTTATGGGCCGGCGGCATTATTGGGCCATATTTCTTCAAAGATGATGCGAATCGCAGCGTTACTGTCAATGGTGAACGCTACCGAGCGATGATAACAAACTTTTTTTTGCCCGAAATGGAAGTTCTTGACTTGCATGATATGTGGTTTCAACAAGACGGTGCCACATGCCACACAGCATGCGAAACAATGGCGCAATTGCGAGGCGAGTTTGGTGAACAGTTAATTTCACGTTTCGGGCCGGTCAATTGGCCGCCTAGATCGTGCGATTTGACACCATTAGATTATTTTTTGTGGGGGTATGTCAAGGCTAATGTCTATAGGGACAAGCCCGCTTCGATTGACGCACTGGAAGCCAACATCCATGCATTCATTCGTGAGATACCGGCCGATATGTGTGAAAGAGTATGCCAAAATTGGACTCAGCGGATGGGCTACCTGAGACGCAGCCGCGGTCAACATTTGCATGAAATTATCTTTAAACATTAAATTGCAAGGTTCAAACTATCGATTCAAATAAATATTTCATTCATTTTTTGGAATTTTTTGTGTTTTTTTTTTAAAAAAAGTTTTAAACCTCTTAAAAAATCATCCTTTAGTTACTATCGGCAGCTTCCATGTCAGACCATAGCCACATCGAATTGACAATCGATTCCAAGGTCTCGAGATTGTTGAAGAGGAAAAATTGGCTGGAAATTCTTTAAGAAGGAAATCGGCAAGTCTGTTGGTGCTCCCCCAGTACAAAACAAAAGGTAGAGGAAGCTATTCAGAACCTAAACGGTACCTTTCAACTGACACGTGCAGGTAGGGAACAATCCTGCAGATCGCTCGTTCAATGGTGAAGCACAAATTTGCGAATGCATGAGGAAATCCAAACACTTCTAAACAGGTCTCTTAAGACTAATACAAATTTTGGAAGAGTGCATTCTATAAAATTTTTTGCAAAAAAGTTGAAAACGCTTTGCTGAAACCATCAGGCTGGTCAAATTCCTTCAAAGGCAAAATTATTCAGAAAATCTGATCCCACATATACTAAGTCCTAAGTGAGCTTAAGATCCAATTTCAAGGTAACCTAGTCGGAACCAACACACTACATGCTCCTATCTGGTATCTATCCGTTTGTGGTGACGGATGCTGCTTCCTTTGTTGGCTTTAAGTCTCCTTGCAACGACGGCATATATCCATTTATGCTACACTGTGCATTCACCATCGACAAGCACCAACAATCTGTGGTACCAGAATCGCGACATCATCAAAGAACCAAGACCATACCACATTAATCAAAAAGTTCCCGGAATTTATTCAGAAAACTAGAAATACAAGTTTATTCATCTAAATCTATATTGTCCCCTTCAAAGTAATCGCCATCGACTGCAACACACTTATGCCAGCGCTTGATCCAATCCTCGAAACATTTTTTATATTCGGTTTTCGGTAT
Source organism: Volucella bombylans (assembly GCA_949129095.1). Taxonomy (NCBI): domain Eukaryota; kingdom Metazoa; phylum Arthropoda; class Insecta; order Diptera; family Syrphidae; genus Volucella; species Volucella bombylans. The sequence goes on along the minus strand of OX422142.1, from coordinate 17,416,199 downwards.
GCCCAGCGGTGCTTCCTGCGATTTTTCCATTACTTCCTCTCGGCTGCTGAAACGCGTTCCCCGTAGTGGTTTTTTAACTCGATTTAACAGAAAGAATTCGGTGGCTGTTGAATGGTATTTGTTGAATTTTTCGTCAACAAATTACGAATAATGATGGCACTGTGCGACGGTGCGTTATCATGGTGCAAAATTCACGAGTTTTCTGCCCACAATTCTGGTGTCTGTCGGCGAATTGCTTCACGCAAACGTCTCATAACGCCCAAATAATACTCTTTGTTTACTGTCTGGCCTTCTGGCAAAAATTCATGATGCACTACACCGTTGTAATCCATGAAAACCGTGAGCATTGCCTTCTTTTTTGACTGAAAACGACGTGTTTTTTTTTGTGTCGGCTCATTTGGTGAACGCCATTCACTTGCCTGATGTCTGGATTGCGTGTCGTACCCATAAACCCACGTCTCGTCTCCAGTAATGATCCTTTTTATGAATGTGGGATCGGATTCAGCCTCGCAAATCATCTCTTTTGCGACGTCAACACGGTCATCAACTTCGATTGACTCACGACCACTGTTTAACCGTACGCCTGTGTCACTGGTAAACGACCGTTTTCTTTAGAGAATCGTTGCCAAAACACTTTCCCAATATTTCTAACGTTCGCACACCATTAAATCCGTTTTTTACGCAAAATTTAATACAAGTAATACATTTGTAAAAAATCGCCAACACACACAGATAGGTGATGTTTTGGTAGTGTGCATACACCAATAGAGAGGAATCGAATGCTTCCAAAACTACGGGTTCCGTAAAATCTGCCGTTTCTCCTCGGATATTCTTCGTGTTGTCCCGCATTAAAGTGATTTTTACCTCTATGTTATTGCAAATCTTGTTGCTCCCCTAACAGGTATTGCTGCTCAATTTACCATATTTCGGCGATTGAATATCTTGCGAGTTTCTCCTTAATTGTCCCGCAATCTTTAAAATGTTTGCTCGTTTACTTGTCGCTTACTTATGGGTTATGAGGGTACCCTTTCTACAATATAAATGGACATCATCAGCAAACATGTGTATGCTGCAGAATTTGACAAGCCATGAAAGATCATTAAAATAAAGCGAAATTAACAAGGGCCCAAGAATGTATCCCTGGGGCACACCTGCAGGAACTGGAAGAAAAGATGACATGTGATTTTTCACAAACATATTGCTGACGACCTACTAAATAGGTTCTACTAAAATGTAGAAGTTTAGTTGCGAAAAAAGAAAATCCAAAATCATTCCTCTGTATCAAATCCAGCACCAATACCAGACCAGTCGCATCCGATTTGACTGACAGCACTGCTTCAACTATATCCTCATCTGTAAACTTAGGTAGCGCTACAGTCCTGGGTGTACTAGGGCCTGAACCAATAAGCCTCTCCTATTAGCACAATCTTTGGCTTGAGGTTGGTTGAGGTCCCCTTCCATGTGCGCGTGCCACCTAAGGCGACCTTCATCCGCTTTAGAAAGCGTCCATGCTTCGGAACCATAGAGGAGGACTAGTATTACAAGGGTCTTATATAGAGTTTCCTTGGTTGTTTGGGAGGGGGCCTTACTACATAGTTGCCTTCTCAGTCCATTTTAACGTCATACATCGAACATTGCTCGTAGGTTTTGTCAAGGAGCTCGTAGAAACTGTCTTTGGTAGCATCGTCCTTTTCCTCTGTTGGGGCGTGAGGGCATAGAAGGCTGATGATAGCGAATTTAACTTTGATACGGATTGTTATAAGGCTCACTCACGTGTGGAAATCTCAAGACTTCTTGCCTAAATCTGCCGCTTACAACAAATCCGCATCCAAATAGACGCTGCTTACGTTCCCTATAGCAATCACCGTAGTAAACATCACAGTTTTTCATCTTTCTTTCGACCGGCCCATCCCACCGCACTTCCTGGATGGCGGTGATATCTGCTTTATAGCAGTCTAGGGCCTTCGATAATTATTCGACTGCAAGGTCTGAACATTTCACGTGCAGATCCGAAAGTTGTTGTCCTTGGTTCGTTTTACAGGATCGTCAACACTGAATCCGTCCTTATACGAGGATATTGGTCGTTTCGTAACAATTACATTTTTTACGTGGTTAGACAGTTAACCCCACGCACAACCCCCAACATGGTGGGCCAGGCCGAATTCCGGAGCCAGTAACCCGCTTCGGTGATGTGAGTGCTACCGTTGGCCCTTATTTAGGGCTTATCCGCCACCAACACTTTTCCAACACCCGGACTTAGAGTTTTTTTTATAATGGGAGCGCGCTCAAGGGAGGAAAAAAGGACAGGTACCGATGTTCATTGTTTTTAAATGTTTGCAAGTTATATCGACCAGGAAATACAGAGATCGGCAGGGCATTCCATAAGCGAGTTGTACTATTCAGGAACGAATCACGATATTTTAGAGTAAGTCCGAAAATGGGCATGAGGGTATATTGATGAGCATTCATAGCGAAACGGGTCTTACGGTTGAAAGTTTGAATGGGCGGAATGCTACTGGCGATTTAAGTGGAGCACTGGTGGTGGAAATAGAGATAAAACACAGTGAGACACAAGACATTACGTCGGTGTTCGAGGGTGTCCATTGTTTGAGTGATATTAGTATCGCCTATGAGTTTTATCGCACGGATTCGAATCCTATCCAGCAGGTGTAGAGCAGGTGACCAGATGTGGTCATTGTACTCCAATCACATCATCAGAGGGGGTAAAATATTACTTACGTTCGCTTAAAGAATCCTAAAATTTTCGCTGAATTTTTGGCGACATCGAATATGTGGTGATTCCAACGTAAGTTGTTGACAGTTACCCAATTGCATTAGCATACGCTGCCGCTCTTGTTCTACAGCCGAGGAGCAGGGGCGTGAGTCCGGGAACGAATATGAAAAGCAGAGAGTACTGTCATTAGAAGTAGCAGACAAGAGATCATTAATAAAGATTAAGAAGAGTGTAGGACACAGAATGGAGCCCTCTGGCACACCAGCATTTATTTTGTGTATATCAGACTTGAAACCGTCCAAGGCAACTTGAATTGAACGTTCCGATATGTAATTTCTAATCCATTGAAGAACAGAGTCGCTGATGCCAATCTCTGTCAACTGACTTAGAAATATCAAGTGCAACTATCTTCCTTTCGCCAGATTGATGTACGCTTTGGTTCCACTTTTCGGTAAGAATGCCATTAAATCCCCAGTGGACCTAATGCTACGAAAGCCATACTGTCGGTCATTAAATAGTTTTCGTGTTTTGAGATATTTCATTAGCTGACGGTTTATCAGTGTTTCCATGACCTTGGAAAGAACGGACGTAAGTGCAATGGGTCTGTAGGAGGAGAGGAAAGAAAATTCGTCTTTTTGAGGGACGGGCTGGACAAATGCTGTTTTCCATCTGCTCGGAAAGAGTCCTAAAGAGTAGGATTGATGAAAAAGCTTACGCAGTGGTTTTGCCAGCGAGGAAAAGCACCTCTTCAGAAGAAGGGTAGATATACCATCTAGACCAGCGGGTTTGTGTATGTTAAGTTCTTGCTACTACACGAGTGCGAAAGTGGATTCGTCCCATTGTAGATTCGACGCACTCAATGTAAGCGGGGCAAAGCACAATCTGGGAGTTTTAAGCAAAGCAATCAGATTTGCCTCTTCCAAAGAGCTAACAGTAGGAATGTCATTGTAAATGAACGTTGACGAACGCCCAACAATTTTTACTGCTATTGGAACATTGCAGCATTTTTTTGCCTCACTTTTTGTTCGTATTTGAATTTCACACGCTTAAGAAAGACGTTGCAGTCATTCCTGGCTCGTTTAAGCTTTTTTCGGTTTTCCTCGGTCGGGTTGATCTTGAACCACCGAAAAAAACGTTTCTCTAACCCTCGAGTCGTACCATGCCTTTTCTTTTGGTTTGATACTCTTCATCCGATGAGGGATAAAAGATCTCATTCCAAAGAGAATGATGTCTGTGATCATATCAGCAGCGGCATCCACGTCGTTATCGAGGAAACATAACGACCAGTTAAAATTCCTAAAGAAGCTGTTAAGACCGCTCCAGTTGGCTTTCTCGTATTGCCATACGGTTGTTTTAGAAATTTTTTTCTCTAACTGTGTGGTCGGTGTACGAGAAATTAGCTGATATGACACAATGGTCCGACGAGCCTAGAGGGGAGACCACATCAAAGGTGTACTTTTCAGGGTGAGAAGTTAAAAACAAGTCCAGAGTGTTGGCGGTATGACTATCAACGTCGTCTGGTATTCGCGTGGGCTCATTTACAAGTTGTTTTCCACAGCGAAGATCTCAACACACCGTGTTGTCTGTCCAGAATGTCGAGGCCACCCAGAATTGTGTATACTGAAATCGCCCGTAATAACGATTTCAGTATGAGGATACAGGGATACAATTCTTTGTATGGAGTCAGACAGCACATCAAACTCGTTAAAAATCGAATTGCTGTCCAGTTCGAGGCATCTGTAAATAAAGCAGCAGTCGATAATTTGCTTACGGAGATGGAATTTTAGCCACGTGAAGTTGAGTTCCGGATTGAAACATGGATAACATTGTGGTGGAGCTTCCTCACTACGCACGTAAATGGTAAGACCGAATTGAGAGAAGAATATATTTCACAAATAATCAAAACCCAACAGTGTATTAATAATTGTCACCTTTTTTTATTTTCATTTATAATTTCAACAAAAAAGATTAAATAAATAAATAGTTATACGTATTCAATTGGTTATAAATATCTCAGAGAGAAAGAACGTTGAATTGTTTTTTTTTTCAACGTCATCAACACAATACAACAAAATAGTGTTGTTTCTTTATTAATTATTTATTTTTTTATTTTTATTTTTTATTGTACTACACGTCCGAAGGACGAACGCATTCACAAATCCAAAATTAGCTTCACTTACATTAGATTCGAATGAATTGTTTCGTTTGTTTTGGTTTTTTTTTAATTTTTTTTCATGTGAACTATAGAGTTTTATACATTTCACAGTCTAACTGTTGCTTATTTGTTTGCACAACATTAATTCAAAACTCAAAAGTAAAATAAAATCAAAAATGCAAATTCATAGGCAAATGGCAATATGTACTCGGGTACGAGTTCTTGTACAAGTGTGTAACAAAAGTGGCTCAGTGCTTTTCTTTTCATTTCTTCTTTTTTCCTAGTAAATATTACGTAACTTACTTTTTTAATTATCATTTTTCTTCATATAATTTTCGTTGTACTTATAATTATATAATTTTGTTTTTATATTTAACAATTTGTCTTAAGATTATTTATAAAAAGGGAAAACACAACTCACAACAAGTGCACCGGACAGCTACAGTGGTGAAAGAAATTGTCTGGACAAGACGATTCAAAACTCAATTCTGAATTGTTTGTTCTTCAATTGCTTTTCTTTAAAAATAAGAAAAAAAATGTCCTTAACACTGCGGTCATTTATTCATTTAAACATCGCTTCACTTGACATCTCAATTTTTAATTGCTGGAGCGAAGAATCGCACAACCTTTACTTCCCTTACCACCCACCTGAAAACCCACGTGAGAAGAAAGCATATCTTGGCAAGCCACAAAAACAGCATGATCCCAAAGGCGTTCTTGAACCCCCACCACGCAAAGAGCCGTATACCGAGCCTAAGAGTGCGGCCCCTGGCGTAAACAAACCAACCAACATTCATGACACAACCCACGTAAAAGTGTTATTCACAGCCCTTTCGAGAACTCTGGTTTCGGACAAGTCGGTAATCGTACGAGCGCCCCAGACCACATTGAGGTCTATCGAGTTGTTTTCAGTTAGTTAATCACTGATCAACCCTCGATTAGTAAGACACTGCTCCTTGAGTATGTTGATTACTGCGCCACCGCCTTATTGTGATTTAGAATAATATGCTTAAAAGCATACAATTCTCAACCCTTAACCACAGAAAAGCAAGACATCCTTACTCTGTTAGGGGCGGCCAACTTTGCTGTATCAGTATACAGCTGGGCTGCCTTGAAAACTTTGAGACCACAACAGGGCAACACCTATACGCGGAGTTCCCACCAATACCAACTGCCTTAATCTCAACCATCGGAGGTTTCTATGGCATGCTCTTTACTCCAGGAGAAAATACTGAAGACATAACCCACCAGCTCTATGAAGAGTTGCCGAGTCTAGCAACAGTCCTGATGGTGCGTATACATCTATTGTTACCAACAGCCAACCAGCAACTTATTAGGTTTCAAACCCCTAGAATATCACCCCAATGAGTCGAAGAATTTCGCTCTAAACCATGGCATTTCGGATACAACATTTCGATCCTATCCTTTGCTCTAAATATAGAGTTCCTAATAGCGCTGTCTAACGCTTTGTCTCCCACATGGATGCGATCGTAAGAGCAAAAAATAAGCCAAAAACCCGTGAAAGATCATGAAGCACAGCAACAGTTTTTGAACAGAAGTGAACTCCATTTGCATTGTCGAATAAAATGAGAACTGAGTTAACAGGTCCCGAGACTGACGCATAGATGGCGATTCTAATAACAAATCCATACGATTTTTAGTTAGTACCAAGCTTCAAATGATTCAAATGATGATCCACAAAATCGTTTTGAACAACCGTAAAGCGCCACTTTCGGGCGAGATAGCTGACATTGTAAAAATATGAATAGACCGTGTATATCATATTTTACACGAGTATTTGGGTAAGCGAAAGCTGTACTCGAAGTGGGTACCGCGTTTTCTTACGGTTGACCAAAACAACAACGTGTTGATGATTCAGAACGCTGTTAGGAGCTGTTTAAGCGAAATAAGACGGATTTTTTCATGCGGTATGTGACAATGGATGAAACATGGATCCTATAATGCTCGCCGGAAAGGGATATGGAATGATTGTATCACTCTACAATGTTGAATGAATAGAGTCGAATTTAGCCAACAAATTGTATTTCTATATGTTAGTTTCGAACCACCTTACACTTAGAAACAGACAGTCTTGAACATCACACATAGGAAACAGTTTGCAACATGGTATCAGCTCGGCCAGAATTTGAAAACTATTTTATGGTCTGATGAATCCAAGATAAATCTGATCTAATTGCAACGTATACATATGTGCAACGTCCAAAGAACCAGGAGTTTAATCGTTTATACACTAGGAAGACACCGAAACGTGGTAGTGGCAGCATCATCGTAATTTTTCATCATTTACGTTTTGGACTAAAGGCAAAATGAATGAAGAGTTTCATCAAAAAGTTCCAGGACTGATTTTATAAAAAATACTCGTATGCAAGAGTCTCTACTATGTTTTGTCGATGGGAGTAGGTAGTTTTGTTTTGTTTTTAAGCCACTTTGTTGAATTACCATTACGGATGAGAATGTTGAACGCGTGCGGTTCGCTCCCTCTTCTAATCCACAAGCCACGGTGAATATATTGTCTCAACATGTAAAGGAATCATTCAAAGAATTTTACACCATAATCTTGGCAAAAGAAAAATGCAAAGTTTGTTCCACACACGCTAACATAGGATCAGATACACCGGCTTGTAGAATTTCCTTGGTCAAGATGAAAATATTTTAAATAAAATTATTTCGAGTACAGACGGGCGACGAATCGTGGTGTTTCAAGTACGATATGTCCGGTTAAAATCGCGTCTCAAAGTCTTAACGAAGACAATGCTAATTTCCTTTTTTGATTTCTGCGGTATTGTTCATAACGAATTCGCCCTTCTCAATCATCGCAGTATTTTAGAAAGAGGCACTTGATCGACTTCTGGCAAGGATACGGCGCGTGTGTACGGAATTGTACCGCACGGATAACTGCTTCTGTACATTCATTCGTTATTGCTAAACCAGGATTTTACCATTCAATCCTGTTTCATCCCAGTCGCCAGACCTAAACCCAATTAAACATCTTTGAAGTGTCCTTCAAAATCAGGTCTCAAAATATAAAATTAGAAATCGTGACCCAAGAAACTGGGAATTTGCCACATTAAGAACTCGATAGTGGACAAACTTCAAACTGAGAAAATAGGCTGGCTTTGCCATGTTTAACAAAAATTGTCAGAAAACTTGGTCCAAACAGCAATAGATTGTCAAGATTCGGCCGATGAACAGGACGAAAGACAAGTAGTTTTAAAATAAAGCCGAGTTCGAGGCGGCACAATAACAATACAGACACGTGGGAGAAATGTGAAGCAATAGATATAATTATACGTGTTACATACGTCCAAAAAACTGGAATGCTATTACAATTGAATCGTGCAGAGCTCGAGCCGAATCAATGCCGGCAGAGTAGTTCTTTCGGTAGTAGGTCAGCAAAGACTTATTCGACAGAACTACCCCAACTGCAAAGATAAAATGTGTGAAAATCACTATCAAATGACACACAAACGAGACGAAACGAGACGATACAACGTCAAATTGACTCTATTGAAGGATCGAAAGGTTTTAGGTGATTCACGCAAATGCCATTGACGAGATTTTTTATGTTAAAAATTGAAAATCTTCGGATGAATATCCCAAATTCATTCAGCAATATATTTCTCTCGGACACATGGAGGAAGTACAGGTGGGGTACACTAGAAAAACATATTACTCGACAGCACCACTACCAAACTGAGGGTTGTATTCGAGGCCTCAACAAAAACGACATCTAGGGAATCGCTGAGTAGTATAATGATGACCGGTCCCACTGTTCAAGAGGACCTGTGTTTCCTGCTACTTTGATCGCAGAGGCATCGAAATCTACAGAAAAAACTCCAATGAATCAAGGTATATGCTCAGTTGGCAATTAAAACCTTATGCCAGCTAGCTGAGGACGAAAAAACGAAAGGTATCCACGGGCAAATAAAACAGTGCTTAAAGTATTCTATGTCGACGACTGTCTTGGAGATGCAAATTCACAAAGGAGTGTCAAGAACTTGAATAAAAATTGATGCAGCTACTTCATATGGGTGGATTCAATTACCGGTATGGGCATCCGAATTTATAAAAGCGTTGCCGAGTCATTGAACCAGACCATGACTTCGATAATCACACTACATTTAACATTTTGAGAATAAAGTGCTGCTCGAGGACAGATAACTTTCAGTTTAAAGTGGATTCTTCATCAATCAGCACAAAGGGTAAACGAGCAATACTGAGTGACGCTGGCAAAATTTTCGGCCCCTTCGGCTGGTTGTCTCCAATAACAATCAGAGCAAAGATTCTCACTCAAAGTATTTGGCTCTTGGGCATTCAAAAACGATATAAGTAGAAGCAATCAGCAAAAAATTTGTAGATTGATCAAATCGCGCTGCTGAAAAACAAGCTAATTGAGGTACACAGAGGATTAGGTCAACTTACTAGAGTTATAACAATCAAGACAGAAAAAGGAACATTCAAGTGACCAAGGACTACGAAATCCAAGATTTGAAACAATCCTCGGAGACATCACCATCCAGGCCCGAAAGGAAATAGAAAATGAGAAATAGAAAACCAAAGTCAACCACTCCGTCATCAAATTTCTCTATTGCCCTTGTGATTCTATTCCTGCTTGCATCTGTCTACAAACTATATAATCACCCACCCGGATATTGGATTGTTTGTAGATCAAATCGGAACTACCAAATTCCAACGGAGAATACTACGCATGAACGTTCGATTCTCAATCGAAGGCATTCTACTTGATCAAGCCAACATGAATAAGAGGAGAGGTAACTAAGTTATACAACAAGGCAAGAGTCACTGCGATGAATCACATAGAAGAGGACTAGAGTAACGTATTCTCCATTTTTAATAGACTTCAAGTGACACCCTTGAGTAGACAAAACCGTGGATTGCTGGGAACTGTTCTCAACTCATTTTTCGAAGTCAATGATAATAATAATCAGAAGGAACTGATCAAAAGCTCAACAACAAACACAACGAATGTGATGTCTGCAATATGCAGACAGAAGCTAGAATCGACAAGAAAATCAACAACTTCACAACGAAGCTGAATGCTGGTCTAGAAGAGATCAACAAGATGGAATCGTGGTACACACTGTTTGACGAAAATAAAATAAATCTACATGCGAGCATCGCCTATTGAATCGAAGTACCACAAGCTGCTAAATGCGTATCTTAAACGAAATCATTTGTTTGAATTCTTGTCATCAGCACGTGTGCAGATAAACTTGGACCAGAGATGAAAGTACTACCAGATCCAATGGACAAACTGGAGATGTCTTAAACGGATATTTTAGTTACAGGATACTTTATAATCAAAGGTGCCGATGGATATGACCTGATTAACAAACATTTCGAGAGGTACAAATGCAGCAGACGGTGCTGGGAGTACTCTATAATCTACATTGATATTTTTAAATACTACTGGAAGATATAAACAGGACACCAATGCTTAAGATTCATTCTCTGGCCATCAATATTTCAGCTGTACAAAAAACTGATCTTTAAGCGATGCGCAACCAGGACGCTTAGACTAACACCTTGATGTTCATTACACCAAAGGAAACCACCCAATTCATAGTTATTTCAAACAAAATGGGCATCATTCATGTGACACCGGACTATGTCATTCAATTGAAATTCGTACGATTAGAAGCGAAATTGTTCAAGGAAACGAGAATTGTGGTTCACTTCAGCAATCAATATCAACCCAGAGTCCGGTTTATTTTACAAACGAAATCGTCACACCTCTGAATAAGGATCTAATGGAGGTCTCAAAAGTCAATCATTGAGACCTTGATCGAGGTGGTCAATAGGATGCATTAACACAACAAGCAACACCAGTATTGAACAAATGGATTTTGTTCATTGTTTGCAGTCGTTGTGTTCATCATTTGTGTTATTGTCTGTGATACTCAAATACGACAATCATCGTGCCAAGATTGACTACTCTGTTAACATTGAATTAAGAGATCATAATAGCATACCGCAGCACCGTTTTGAGATTACTTGGCAAACAACAACCTTAGGAGGCAAAATGTTGATGAGATCAACAAAACAGCCTTTGATTTACCTAACGTGAGATTGCATTTGGCAATTGTTATAAATTCTAAAAGTGTTGTAGACTTTCAATACTGTCATCAGAAAAGGACGCACACCACCGACGGCTGGGCCAGAACGCCTCTATTAGCAGTTATATCTTCGACATAGTTAAGGCCTTCGTCAACATTGGCTCAGCAGCTAAAAGCAGCAATAACATAAGCGACGAAATCAGACGCAGAATTACTCTTGCCAGAGAGCGCTGTCTCGTAAGATTTAACTGGTTTTATACCAAACCCTTATCATCCTATCGTCAGAGGTTTAATAAAAGCAGATGAAGAACCTTTTCGGGAGAAAGACACTGCGCGTGATTTTCGCTGCAGTTTGTATTAACGAAAAATGTAGGAGAAGATTCAGCCTCGAACTGTGAGGGCTGAACATTGATCTAGTCAGGCGTCTACGGATCCAACTGCTGAGATGGCTGGACTATGTTGTGCAAATTTTGGGTCTAACCCCGAACGATATTGACGGGCGTAAGTGAAAGAGGACCTCAATCAATATGGTATGCGGCACTGGAGGCAGATGTCAAAAGAGCGTTCGCGCTAGAGACGGTTGTTGTTTGAGGGCCAGATTCACCCCGATCTGCAGTGACACCTAAGAAAATTCATTAGTAGGTAGCATTTAAATAAATTAATAATATGTTCACCCGGACAGACGTACTATTTTACCGACGGTCCTAAGATATACAGTAAAAGCTCTTTATTCGCGCTTCCTTCATTCACATTTCCACTATTCGCGGATTTAAAAATGCGACCCAATTCCTATATTCGCGACTAAAGACTCCTTTTTCGCGGATCTAATCGGTACATGCAAAAGGATTCAAATGGACTAATAAAAAAGTAAAATAGACCTTATTACAATTATACCTAAAGTATGTTGTTAAATGATATCGCCGCTGTATTGGTTCGGCCTTTGACACAAGCCGCAGTCGGCCAAGTTATAAGCACGGTTTTTTTGTCAAGTATTACTAAATGCCAATCAATATAGCGAAGAAATATTTTATCTAATTAATTCTGGGAATTTCAAAAAATCTTTTTAGTATAGGTCAAAGCAATAAAATTGGTCTGTAGCTTCAACTTCACTGTCATGGAAGTGGCGTTGTCATTATGGATAGAAGACCGCAACTAAAAAAGGGTGTCCAATGATGCGTGAGAAGGCAAAGCGTCTTTACGCACATTTTAAAGAACCTGATAGTTGTGGTGGTGAATGTACAGATGGAGGATTTCAAGCATCGGAAAGTTGGTTCAATAAATTTAAGGTGAGACAATCATTAGCATTAAAATCGTTGGAGTTGCAGCTGAATCTGCAAACATTGCTGCAGCAGAAACATATCCAGAAGAATGGAGGATACAAACCTGAGCAAATATTTAATGCAGACGAAACTGCACTGTTTTGGAAGAGAATTCCAAACAAAAACATTCATTTCTAAAAGCGAAAAGTCTGCCTCTGAATTTAAGGCAGCAAAGGATAGGATTACACTGTGGCTACTATATGTTCTAATGCATCTGGAGATTGTGTCATTAAACCACTGATTCTTTACAGATGGTTAAATGCTCGTGCTTTAAAAAATCAAAACAAAGACGACCTGCTAGTGTTTTGGCGTGCTAATAAGAAAGCGTGGGTTACAAGCGCTATCTTTTGTGACTGTTCTAGTTCTAGTTTTGGACAATGCACCAGGTCATCCTTGAAACTATGCATCCAAATATAAAAGTGACATTTTTACCTCCCAACACGACGGCTTTGCTTCAACCTATGGACCAAGGAATAATCCAGGCCTTTAAGCTCTATTACATTAGACGAACCTTCAAAATCATATTGGATAATATGGAATGTGATCCTGATATGAATGTTATGGAATGCTGGAAGAAATTTGACATAGCAAAATGCATCGTAAACACAAAAGAATCATTGGAAGAACTGAAGCCATACACATTGAAATCATGCTGGAAAAAACTGTGGCCTGCTCTAACAAATTCATTTGATTTGACTGAATCCGATTTGGAGGAAATGTTAAATTCACAGCCCATTGAAGAAGAGGTTTCAACAAGCACTGGAAACGTGACATTTAATTTGAAAAGTCTTAGTGAAGGTTTAAGAATGGCAAATGAGCTTTGTGATTTCTTTATGCAAATTGATCCGTCTATATGGAACGAAGTCCGTAACACAACTACCAAGCAAGAAAAAATTACAAAATTCTTTAAACCATTGCCTAAGCCTGAAGATTTTTTCGTAATTAATCAATAAGACTTGTTAAAAGCCCGACTTCCAAAATGGTGATGTACTGAGCGACATGCGGTATCATGCGACCTATTACCCAAACACATTGACCAACCCCGTAGATGCACATGCATCCCCTCGTCATAAGATTTCCACCTCCAAACTTTAATGTTCGCTTGATGTGGCGATCGCTTATTGGCTCACTAGGCTTTCTCCACGTCCACTGACGACCATCGGCCCTAAAACGATTAATTTTTGTTTCGTCCAACCAAATCACCTTAGCCCAGTTCACTAGCACTATAGTTTTTATACTTTCTGGCGAATTGCAGCCTTAATTTTTGTATGGCGGTCAGTCAGAAGGGGATTTGGGCAAAACTTTCCTAACAGCCTCAGTTGTTACAGTAATTTCATCGTTTTGTAACAAATTTTTATTCATCTGGGCCGCATTGTCATGTACGCCATACTTTATTTGTCGCACAATACGCCGTTGCAAGGTACAATTCAAAATTGGCTTCCTTCCAGCGCTATTTTTTCGATTTAAGTGCCCAAATTCTTGCGTATTTTAGATATGGATCCCAATGACATTCCAAGTTTTCGAAAAAAAAATTTCTATGGCTCATTTTGGAAACAATTAACCTTTCCACTTCGTTTTCTTTAGCTTTTCCAAGCTTTTTCATCTTCTATCAAATTCAAGACAGTTAAAAATGCTTTCTTAAACTGAAATTTAATGTTGGATTCCAATATTAATTTTTCTAAATAATCAAATTTGTTTAATTTCGAGAGAAAACACTTTAAAAAAACAAGCTTTTCAACCTTTTGTGCTCAAAATACGACACTTCGCAATATATAGTACACTCAGTCTTTTTTTACGCGATCTCTTTTTACGCGATTTCACTTTAACGCGGTTATTTTTGCAGCGCAAATTCCTTTTTTTACGCGAATTTCTCACTTTAACGCGATTGCTTTTTTTCGTTCTTTGCTTGTTTACATATTTTTACGCGTAATAATTTTCGAATATAATACGGGGAAGTCCCAACAAAAAAATTTTACTCTATGTGTATCAATTATTGCAAATCTAGTTATAATGTATTTAGTTAGCGGCCGGTGCAGTTGTTTTGGTAAGACTTTAAAATATATCTATAATTTTGTAATAAAAATAATAAAAATTTTTAATAAAGAATTTCAATTTTTGCTAGCTTTACAATGGAAGCTAATTCAGAAAAAAATAAAAAACGCAAAAGGCATTTCTTTAGAAACAAAAATAAAAGTTTTGGACTATCTAGAGCAGGGAGCTGGCCCAACAAATGTGGGAAAGAGGCTTGGATTCAGTGAATCTACAGTGCGAACAATAAAAAAAAAATGAAAATGCAATTAGAAAATCTGTAGTTTCCGGTAAAAATGTAAATGCGAAGAAAACTTCATACTCAAGAAATGTTTTTATTGAAGAAATGGAAAACCTATTAACAATTTGGATTGAGGATCTCAACCAGAAACGAATCCCAGTTGATACTACAACAATAAAACAAAAAGCTCTACGTATTTTTAATCGATTAACATCGAACCAAGAAAACAAAAACGAATTTTCAGCTAGTGGTGGATGGTTTTCAAAGTTTATTGAAATACATAATTTTCATAATTTAAAAACAAAGGGTGAAATTGCTTCAGCTGATAGTAAAGCTGCGCATGACTATCCACCAAAGTTATTAAAAATTATTCAAGAAGGTGGTTACACGCCAGACCAAGTTTTCAATGCAGACGAAACCGGCCTATTTTGGAAGAGGTTACCAAAACGAACATATGTGTCTAAGGCCCAAAAATCATTAGGTGGTTTCAAAGCTGCAAAGGACCGTGTGACGTTTTTATTATGTAGCAATGCTTCTGGTGACCGCATGATTAAACCGCTGTTAGTAAACAAAAGTCTCAGGCCGCGAGCACTAAAGGGCAAAGATTTAAAACATTTACGTGTTCACTGGATGGCCAATAAAAAAAACCTGGGTAACTGGAAATATATTCCAAGAATGGTTTGCTAAATGCTTTGTACCAGAAGTTAAAAGTTATTTGGAGAAGAAGAAACAGCCCTTTAAAGCTCTTTTAATAATTGACAATGCACCAGGCCATCCGTTGATTGAACATCCTAATGTAAATATCATTTTCCTCCCACCGAATACTACATCAATTATCCAACCGATGGATGGATCAAGGCATTATTGCGACTTTTAAAATGTACTACCTCAAAAAAACTTTTCAGTGCATTATGGACAAACTGGAGGAAAATCATGAATTGGACTTCACCGATGCTTGGAAAAATTTTTCTATCAAGGATTGCATCTTGTACGCGTCAAAAGCAATTTCTGAAATAAGGCAACATACGTTAAACGCATGCTGGAAATCTCTTTGGCCAGAATGTGTTAAAAGTGGTATTTCCGTGCCAAGCAATTCAACTAATTATTCAGATATCATTGATTTAGCACGTTCCGCGGGAGGAGAAATTCTTGCAGATATGACGAGAGAAGATATTAACGAGATTCTTCTAGACCGAGAGCTCGATGATGACGATTTGATTGAAATAGCTATGGAAGTAATCGAATCGGAAAATGGCAGCGACACCGAGATAGACGAGCATCCAATTAAAGCAGAGACGATTAAGCAAGGTCTTAAACTTGCAGCAGAATTGGAAAATTATTTTGTAGCAAATGATACTGATGCCGAACGTGTACGAATTTTTCAAAAAGAATTGAGTCTCTGCATGTTAAGATATAAAGAACTACATCGGAATTTATTGGGTCCAAAAAGAAGCATTCAAACTAAATTAACTGAATTTATGGTGCAAACTCAGTCGGAGATGCTAAGTCAATCAGAGCATCAATCCATAGTTCTTACAAATTCTAGTGATATCAGTGCAGGTCATCAAAATAAGCGGCTAAGAATAATTTCCACTATGGATAATGACAGTTATTAAACAGCATTCAACGGTTTTTTCAATAAATCTACCTATTTTCTTCTCTTTTATATATGGTTTTTGTTTTGTATTTTTTAGTTAGTTATGAATGAATAAATCATAAGTCTGAAATTTGAAACTTATTGTATTGTTTTTGAATATTTTTTTGCGTGTATATTTTGTTATACGCGATATTTTTTATATTCGGAACCAATTCGTCAGTTAATATTGGAAAACTAACCATTTTTACGCGATTTTTTTTTTACGCGATTAGTGGCAGAACCAATAATCGCGTAAAAAAAGGACTGAGTGTACTGCGCCAGTCTCAACAAATTGATCACATGCATTGTCTAAGAACTTTTAAAAGTACTCACGAAATAGCAGTGTATTTCCGTTCGATTTTGCTATGCTAACTCTTAATCACTCCATTTGTTTTGAATGAAAATTGGTTACATCAAAAATTTGTATTTTCTCCTGGTTACATCAAAAAGTTGAGTCACTGTATGTATTTGTTTTTTATTTTGTCACCTACGAGCTTTTGGAGATGTGTAGTGAGAACGCGGACGGTGTTATGGATCGAATTGTTACTGGGGACGAAACATGGGTCCACCACTATGACCGAAGAAGTTCAAAGTCACTCCGTCTGCCGGGAAGCTCATGGCCACAGTTTTTTGGGACTCAAAGGGAATCTTGCTCATTGAGTACAAAAACAAAGGTGAAACCATCAACGCCACATCCTACGCTTCCACTTTGCATAATTTGCGGGAGGAAATTAAAAAGAAAAGACGGGGTAAACTCCCAGCGGGTGTGTTGCTTCTTCATGACAACGCTCCTGTTCACACGGCGCGAGTTTCCAAGACTGCTGCACGAGATTGTGGTTTCGAAGAAATCCAACACCCACCCTATAGTCCAGACCTTGACCCTAGTGATTATTTCCTGTTGCCGGATTTGAAAAAATGTCTTCGTGGAAAAAGATTTTCGGATGATGAAGAACTCAAGTCGGCAATAAATGGGTATTTGGGTATAAAGCTTATCTCAAGATGTAACATATGCATTGATGTTAGGGGAGATTATATTGAAAAATAAAAACAATTTAAATTGAATTCGCATTTTCCTTCATCGATACCGAGAATATATTGAACGCCCCTCGTAGGAACGTATCCCATATAATCTCCTATAAATAAATTACTATTCCATATTCACGGTTTCTGTATTCGCGGCATTTTTACGGAACATATACCCCAGGAATAAAGAGCTTTTACTGTATATTCTACCATTCCTTGAAGACCAGATTCGCGACATGTGAAGTGATTTTTGAAAGATTAAATGAGTGCGGTGTTGACATTTTTTTTTTAAATCTTACCTGATCATTTGTTCCACCACTGTATGTCCTTGCAATTTAAAGATCAAACAGGACTAATGTGGTGTGGATATGTATGTTTTTTGATTTTTTTTGTTTTTTTTTTTTGTCCAAAATGTGGATGTTAAAATGTCATTCAAAGAGTAATTGAAAGTTGGGTGATACACGAGTATGTATAAATTTGTTTGCTAGTTGCTGGAGTTTAATTACAAAAGTCTGGCAGCTATGAATTCATTGAGAAAGATGTTGGTATTTCTTTGCATTCAATGATTTTTTTTTATTGTTATTTGCACACTGTTATTCGTGTGGGTCTTAGGTTACTATTTTTTTTTTCTTTTTTTCTCTTATTTTGTTAATTTTTTTGTTTTAAATGCTTACTTAGCGAGTATACAACAAGAGACGGACATTTGCTTTGTTTTGTTTTAATTTTGTTGCTATAAGGTAGAATCGTTATTTGCGTAAAAAATAAATGATTTCACTCAATTTAAATGTAGTAAAGTCGAACAACCGATTTTGTGATGAGCGTATCTTTGTCATAAAAGCTGGTTTCAATGGTGACGTTCCCACTGAAAAAATAAAAACAATACATTTAGACAATTTGAAATTATAAAAGGGTGTTCTTGTAAGAGCTATAGAAACATTTTTGTTTGAATTAGTTTGAATCAAAAATCGTTATACACTATTCTTTACAAGAATAAAAAAAAAAACAAAAACTGATGTATACGGTGACCAGATAAGAGTGATAGGAAAAAAATTAAATAAAACAACAACGGTGTGAGATATAAAATTGATTCTGGCTTTATTTTGAAGCTACGTTCATGCCAATGCCAATGTGCTAAGAGCACATCATTCAAATGGCCGCCTCGGCTTCGCTGGCAGTGCTTCAAGTGGTCGATCAAATTTTTGATGACACGGTCCAATATGTGCGGCGTTATTCCGGCAATAGCGTGTTGAGTGGTTGGCTTGTTAGCGTAGACTAAGAACTTGACGTAACCCCAAAGAGAAAATAGTCGAGTGGGGTCAAATCGCATGATTGCGGAGGCCAATTGATGAACGTTCGCCGTGAGATGACCCAGTCGATAATAAATTTCTCCTTCACAACTTTTTATTTTTTATTTTTTTTTCATTATTGTGGGGTGACAATATTTAAATTCTTATTTCAAAAACAATGAATGTAGATTAAAAATACACACAAATATAAAAATAACAAAATTCAAACAATTATGCAAGGTAGGTGAGCAAAACTTCGATCTCATCATGGTTAAAATCAAGAAGCCATAATTTAACTTTATTTAAAAATTTGTGAAGGGATTCTATGACTCTTATATTGAAAGGAAGACTATTAAAAAGTTTACAGGATGCAACTGGGTAGGAGTTTCTGTAGTGAGTAGTGCGAAAGGCTGGAATTTCAACAGCATGGCGTGTAGAGCTACGTAAATTAGGATTATCAGATATTGGACTCTGCATATAGCCACCTCTCATAAAAAATATCTTAGAGACTCTGAAATAGAATAGATGTCTTACTGGCAGTACTTTCAAAGATCTAAACAGCACCATGGAATGGGTCAGGCGGTGAGCATTACTAATTCTTCTTATGGCACACTTTTGCAGGACTACGAGTGGCTTTAGATTGGTCATATAAGCACCTCCCCAGCAGCTTATCCCATATTGCAGTTTCGAGTGAAAAATTCCATGATAGACAGTCTTAAGAGTTTTATTGGAACAGCATTTTCTGAGGCGATAAAAACACCGAATGGAAGAGCGTTCAATACCAAAATATGATCAGTCCAATTCATGTTATGGTCGATAGTAATACCAAGATATTTAAAGTTCCTAACTACTTCAATTTTAAAACAATTCGAGTTACATGTGGCATTTTCATTAAAAATTGATCTTGATAATTCTGCAGTACAAACACAATTAATTAAGTTGAAACGCGGACAATCAAAGGAGTGGAAAAAGGTATCGACATCTGGCGACTCGGGCGAACTCAATCTAAAAAACATTAACTTTGTTTTGCTACTTACAAGTAACCTGTGTGCAGCAAACCACACTCTCATCAGATGAATATCATGGTTAATTTCTGCTATTAGATTTAGAGGGCTTGTTGAGCCGTATGCGATGCCAAGGTCATCTGCAAATGCCGCGATTCTACCTGCAAAAGGTAGTGCAAACAAGGAGTTTATAAAGATTAAAAACAAAATGGGACCCAACACACACCCTTGGGGTACACCTAAGCTAAGTTCCTGAGGGCTGCTAAGAGAATCTTCTATTATTACTCTTTGTTTGCGATCCTTTAAATATGACGCAAACCAATTGTAGATAAAGCCACGAAAACCTGCACCGTACAATTTGTCCAAAAGAATGTCATGAACAACCATGTCAAACGCTTTCGTAATATCAACAAAGAGGCCAGCGCAAGATTTATTACCGTCCAAAGCTTTGCTGATAAAAGAGCAAAAATACAAAAGTGCATCTTCAGTAGAACACCCTTCCCTAAACCCAAACTGTACCGGACTGAAAAATTTTATTCTTTGTAGATGAGCACACACTCGTTTTTTTTACAGCTTTTTCAAAAACTTTCGAAATTGAGGAAAGCAAGGAAATGGGCCTGTAATTGTTTTTTTCCTTTCGATCGCCCTTTTTAAAAAGAGGTAACACGTTAGCACATTTCAATTGATCAGGAAAAATACCACTTAAAATACTTAAATTAAACAGATGTGCTAGTATGTCAACTAAATAGGGTGCAATTTTCTTAAGCGAAGCATTACAAATGCCATCATTCCCACAAGATCTCGAGTTGTTGAGAGAGTAGATAATCTTTAAGACTTCTAATTCCTGAATTTCATCAAAAAAGAAGCTGCTTGTACTCGTCGATTCTTCCACCACTTGATCCCTTGCACAACGATTGCAAATCGACTTACTGTTTGGTTCCACTGTTTGCCCGACAGAAGCAAAAAATGCATTAAATGCGTTAGCTACTGCTACTGGCTCCACAATCTCGGCACCTTCGGCACTCAGCACAATGGGATTGAAATGATAAGAAGAGGTGTTATTAATTATACTATTGACAATTTTCCATTCCTTTTTTGGGTTACCTTGTGCATCACGAAATTTAGACAAATAGTAGTTGTCACGGCAGTTTGAGATTTCCTTATTAATATTCGTACTCATTTTCTTAAACCGATTTTTTTAAATTGGAGTTAAGTGGATGTCTATGACACAATTTGCGCATTTTGTTTTTGAATTGAATTTTTTTCAGAATATTAGCATTTACCCAGGGCTTTAACCTAGTTTGCGAAGTTTTTACGTTTACAATGAAGCTAGAGTTTTTAACATAGTTTTTGAGGATATTCAAAAACGAGTCGTACGCTTTAGAAGCATTAACCACGGCATAGACTTCCTCCCAATTCTCAAAACGCAATTGGTTATTTTAGTAACCGACTGTGGAGAATTACTACAAGTTTGGTTCATACCAGTAAAACCTTTAAGTAATATACCAGTCATACAGTGGTCAGTTATTTACAAGTCAAAGTTGATACCAAAACAATCACTTAAGAGGATTTTCGAAAAACGACCGAAAACATGATCAATACACCTACTTGAGTTGGGCCTTGTAATTTCGTTTATAAAGGATGTAAGACCATGCTCAGCTGTAAGGGCAAGGTAGTTGTCAGACACAGTACTGGAAGTAAGTATGTTAATGTTGAAGTCACCTAATATGACAAAATTAGACCCTTTCTCATTACTTAAAAAATCTGAAAAGTCGTCCAGAAAAGATTGAGGAGTGGTAGTTTGTAATCTATACACACAAACAAAATCCAAAAATACACTGCGTACACCGATAGTAATTTTAATTAGATCTGCACTAGCCATGCTGCATTGCTCCACATTACAATCTTCACTTGTGTATATATCTCGCACAAAAACTCCTACACCACCTGCTGGATATAATTCATTTGGGTTTGCATAAAATTTATAACCGGGGATAGAATAGTCGTCAATTTCACAAGAGAAAATCCATATCTCAGAAATGAATATCAAATCAGGCAAATATTCAAAAGCTTCCAGATTGCAGACGAGTAGATCGAAATTTTGCCTCACACTACGGATATTTTGATGAACAACGAAAAAGGGTTTGCTCTCATTTGAATTAAAGCGAAAAATGTTATCACATTTACTATTAATGGTCGAAGTGATTGGGTTATTGCTATCTAGATCGATGTTATTATTAATGTTAAACATAATAAAGGTTAATAAAAAATCAAGAACAAGACAAATTAGTCTTGGAGTTTTACTAAATCATCGAATGATCTAATAGCAATAACCCTACCATTATCAACCTTACGCATCAATATTTGGGAGTTTTGAAACCACAAATATTTAAATTTATTAGCTACTTTTACTTTTTTTGCTTCCATAAGTAAAGCACGATTAAATTTAGTTAAATTATCATTCAAAAAAATATTACCCCTTTTCCCCTCTACAAATAAACCAGCATTCAGCTTCTTGTTTGCAATCCTCTTTCTCTTCATAATCTTTTGTTTCACGGCTTGAGATGAGAGATGTACGCATAAAACGTCACGACATGCATCTTTGCTGGATCCCGCGGTGTCGGTGGGACTGGTGTTTGATGAATCGATGTTCTTCCGTATTCGCTTCACAAAGCATTTTGTTATTTCTGTGGGTTCAACAGAGATATTCAGCCCGTCAATAAGAATCTTCTCCAAACATTCGCTGGCATTGTTGTTGTTTAAACCCGGCACACCAACGATCTCAATTGAATTCTCTAAACATTTTTGTTCTCTCCAGTTGAGTCGATTTTCAAGAGACATCACCTTCGATTTCAATTGCGTGTTTTCCTCTTTGAGATCTGCCATCATGCCAAGTACAACTTCGAGCGTTGCGTCGCTTGTATAGCATGTAGCGCCTGATATATCGATATTGTCGATCTCTGGTAACGGAAAGTCGGTTAACATCGCTTTACACCTGAGACCATTGACGGTAACGGTGTCTCCTTCTTCATTTCGAAAGAAATAAGGTCCGATGATACCACCATACCATAAACTGCACCAAACAGTCAATCCTTGTGGATGCATTGATTCTTGGCCGAACACTTGGGGATTGTGTTCCCTCCAATAACGGCAATTTTGCTTCTTGACATAACCGATGAGCCAAAAATGGGTCTCGTTTGTGAAGATGATTTTTTGGCCAAAATCCGGATCTACGGCCAACATTTCCAGCGCCCAGTTAGTGAAATCACGGCATTGTCTACGGTTGTCTGGCTTCAATACTTGCGTCAGCACAATCTTATACAGATGCAGGCCTAAACCCAACCGCAAAACAAACCGAGTTGACTCTCTGTAGATGCCCAACTAAGCTGATCGGCACCGAATTGACATTTCTGGGTCTTCCTCGATATTAGCCGCTACGACGGCTATGTTTTTTATAAAAGGCAGAGAAACCATGGTTATCAACTGACTCCTAGAGACGGATCGAAAAGCATATTTTGCTCAAAGTTCTAAGTTGCATCAGCCCAGCAGCAGACATATCCGAACTTGAAGCCCAGTACCACGTGAAAAGAAAGGTAGTACAGCGTAGTGTAGGACACAAGCCGAAGAAGCGGCAAACGAATGCGAGCATATGCAGCACCAAACAGCATACTGTAAAAAATGTGGACGCTTCCCTACATATAGCAGATGAGAACCAGCTAGGAAGATGGAGGGAGCACTTCGCGATGGTACATATGGTACTTAACCATATAGACGACTGCGCGAGTGTCCCTAACCAAAATGAACCATCTGAAGTAGCATACTCCTCCCGAATTCGCATTGGCCTCCGTAGCAATACAGAGATTGCAGCCGCTACAAAGGCCCTCCAGAACAACAAAGCGGTACATTTTGAAGGAATTCCCGCGGAATTTTGCCAAGCATCAAATACATCGACAGAGCTACTGAGACCTAAAATCTAATGCATGGGAAAATGAGCGTTTTCCGGAGGCATAGAATCGGGAGATGATTGTCATGTTGCAATCTGATGGATTACGGAATTTGGCGGGGGACGTACGTAGAGAGGTACTGATGTACGTTCCTTTTGAATGTTCGAAGATTATAATGGTCAGGAAATAAAGAGCTCGGCAGGGCATTCCCCAAGCGAGTTGTTCGGCTTAGGAACGAATCACGATATTTGAGAGTTCGTCCGAAAGTGGGCTTGAAGGTGGACTGATGAGCATTCATAGTGAGACGGGTGTTACGGTTAAAGGTTTGAAGGGGCGGAATGCTATTGGCAATTTCAATGGAGCACTGGTGGTTAAAATAGCGATAGAGCAAGTCCTTGGTCTTTCAAGTTCTTTTTAACACTACTGGTTTGGAAAAGCCATGTTTACATCACTAAGACCAAGCTGCGACTGTTTCGTTCCAATATCGAGTCAGTTCTACTGTGTGGGTGCAGTACTTGTAAGGTGACCACAGCAATCACTCGGAAGATGCAGTCCTCTGTTAACAGATGTCTGCGCATCATTTTGAGAGTATCTTGGCTCAACCGAATCCCAAACGCAGAGCTCCATATTACAACAGGACAGAACCCAATCGACATCACTATAAGAAAGAAATGGTTGTGGATTGGTCGCACCTTAAGACGCGAAGACAATTCCATTGCGAGCCACGCCATGCAGTTTGTCTTCTTTAGTTGTCGTCCAAGTGGAAACATACTTGATCTGCTACCCAGTTGCCCCTTAAGGTCTTGCTTAACCACTTTACCACTTCAAGCTAGTTCGAGAATGCAAGGATTCTCTGAATGGAGGACACAAAAAAAAAACTTTTTTGCCAAGATAAACACAACTGTAGGTGGCAAGACTCTATAGGTAGCAAGCAGACCGAATAAACGTTTCCGCAGGTCCCTTAGACATAAACTGTAAACTACTTATTGGCGTCGAAAAGGGGCACTACTACTAAATATCACCATCTCTTCTGACGTTTGCTGTGAGAATAATGATGACACCGCGGGGCACTTCCCTATGAATATTCAGCTTAAGCTCGCATTAGGCTGCAAGTATTGATGTAGTGAGGGCTGGTACTATAAGCAGCTTTCCTCTGAAATATGGAGAAATTCCATTAAAAGGAACATACAAGGTGTACAATGGACTAATTTTTGTCTGAATGAAGTCAAGTTAAGTTACCGGACTATAAGCCGACTTTGCAGCGCTGTGCCAATGAGCTGAGAAATGAGATTTCAAAGAGGGAGCTCTAGAAGGCAAATCTACTAAAAATGAAATAACAATATCGAAAGCACTGGCCTTTAACAAAAGCCTTCAAACAAAAACAACAAAGCAGTCTTTGCCAAACATGCCAAACCGATTACTCAACCAACAACTATCGGAGTTCACCTCTAATAATCGCCAGCAACATTTAAACATTGAAACCGAATCTCAATTAGCATACAATAATAAATTGAACAAATTTCCACGCGACCTTCTACGTCATGGAATCTACTCATCGATCTATTGCCGTTCCTTTGCACACCGGAGCTAGCAAATTTTCTTGGCTCACTGCCAATGAAAGCAATCCAAAACGATTCCATAAATATTCTCTCAACAGATGATGTGTTGTGCACATCTTGCCAAACTAATTTTTCTTTCGTTTAATCTGCTGACATGCCACGTAAATTCTCCAACACCGACCTCATCGTCGCCACAATAACCCAGAAAAAACTCGAATCGTCGACCAAAAATAAATCAACACGCACACCACCGCACACAAACAAAAGAAAAAGAACTGCATCCAGTTCGTACTGCTTCGGCATGAGTCAGAGTCCGAGTCAGACACACAATCATAAACTATCTAAACTTTGAATATCAATTTCTGGACAATTCAAAAAACCCAATCGAAACCCACGCACTTGACCTTACATCACCTCCACTAGCTGTGCTCGCCATAGCAACGTTTAGCGCTCTACCTAGCTTGTGGCCACAACTAATCAAATTCACAATTCCGATGGCAGTCCACTCTCCTCACCACTTCACCAAAACTCACCGTTACCCAACAAAAAAAGACCAAACAAAACTTACTTCAAAACTTTAGCAGGCATCATTTGTGATTCAGGAGCAGCTTCGATAGTCGATTGCCATGTATTCGTCGTATTAGGGCCAACCCAGCCCATTTCAAAGAACCATTCCTCCATGATGCGTCCCTTGAACAACACTTTCTGATCCAATCGAAAATTCTCCATCGATTCAATCGTACTGAAATTGATTTCTCGTGACACGGCTCGCAAGTCTAAGATTTTCACCGGCACCTTGGCTTCATGTTCAACATCTGGTGAGGAAAAGTCCTTGTTCTCTTGCCAAATGATGAGGCCCGTATCTGCATCGCGGAGTATCATGTAGTTGCTAGAAGAAACAATACATTTGAACGGTTTCTAATTGAATTAACGATGGAATTACATTTGGAAACCCTTTTGGATCTTTGCTCCATCGCTGATTTCTTCAGAGCTCATTTTTGCAGGCGGATTCCTGCTGGAATGCTTTTGAAATTTCCAATGGACGCACACTAATTTGGAGCAAGTCGGCGAATGTAAACAGATTTTGCTGAAGTTCTGCTGGTGGTTGTCTTATTATCTCCCGCAGATATCACTTTTCCTTTTTTGTACGGGTGGAATAACCTCCTCCACGCAGAACAAAGCCAAATGCGATTGGAAAAAATAAATACAAAACAAATTGTACGGAAAAAAAAGTTGCAAATGTCAAAAAACCAAATCAAAGCAGACGGGCGAAAATTTCTCAATCGACCGCGGTGTCGCCACGCGGATGGTAGAAAAAGGAGAATGGTAATACGGTTGGTGCATTCGGAAATCATTCGCTACTAATTGAATTCTTCTGAAAAGTTGGAAAAGTGCCGCGAATTGCAGTGCTTTTTTAGAGGCATAGAATCCACATGGGACGGTTCTGAACCCGTAGGTCTAATAATGGTTTTATAGTCCGCTTTTAGCAGCTAATTAGATTTTGTGTCTCCAACAAAATAGCAAAAGAGAATACATTTGTGATCAAAGCAGCGATATCCTTAAAAAGACTGATTTAATTACTAACTAACGTTGGCCCTTCTTTCTTTGTCTGTCTTGTCGGAGTAGAAAGATTTAGGTTCGAAAAAGAACCCAGATGAGCCGTCGAACTATGTGCCAAAGACGTCGAGGCTTCACGTTAAACTGTTCATCAATTGGACATGACCCTACAGGATTATGCCCCAGGTGGTACTCGCAATACCATTAATCCAGACCTTGTCTTTTCTTCTACGAACAGGGAACGCATACCGCAACCAATGTAATTAGCCCTAAAGTCTTTGCTTTCTGAAATACTCCTGCGGCTCTTCCAACAGCGCGTTCGGTAGATTGTCGGAAAGTCGGAAAGATAGAGAGGGTACCAGAGAGGCTCAGCTTCTTACAATTTAATTCCATCAGAATAGACAGGTGGTTGATCAATGTTTTTGACGGATTATGCCGGAAAACCGAAAAGCTCGAACGGACTCCAAAAGAAGCACACTCTGAGGAGCTACCGTCTATGAAGGAGTAGAAGATGAAGAAGTGAGGCAAATTCATGCCGCAAAGTAACGGCAAGTGCTGTCTAAGGAGTAAGTGCTAGAACCCTCATTTCTCCAGTCGCGACAGAAAAGAGAAAACGATCAGCGAAGAGACCCGCTGAAACCCATCAGACTCCCGGAACTGAAAATACATTCCTTTGTTCCAGCCAAGGGGAAGAAAGTTTCTGACATTTTTTCTGTGAATTTTCCATTCACGTTGCCCGGATGACACGATGCTGCAACCAACAAGGACTGCAGTTCCAGCGTTTGGAAATCGCACAAAACCGTCGACCTGATTGACAAAAACATAAACAGCTCTACAACCAGCATATGTCATTGTTCTGTTGAACGGAAGTCGTTTGATAAGGTCAAATACGAGTACACACTGGTGGTGGAGGTTTTCTCCGCTCACAACCGATGCTGAGGAAATCAGACGAAGCTGTCAAACTCTTCCGTATGAAGCCGGCGCTACAAAAAGCAAAGGTCGTTGGTCTGGTGGATATAGGTCTGTTAACGCCGTGAAAGTCACCCTTTGAAACAGCTCAGATTGTACCTTGTTTCGCGCACAAGGCCCGGCTAAAAACGGTGCTGCAAGCAATAGAGGTTGCAGTTAATGTCGTTCGATAGCCGATGTTGTGTGGAAGTCCTAAGCAAGCTTGTACCTTGTTCTCCCAACGAAGCTAAATTACAATGGATGACAAGCTTACTTGGACTAAGCATTTAGAGTCGAAGACCTCCAATGATTGTCACCGAGACAGGTCCCTTGAATCTACACAGCTATGGTAGGATCAATTAAACCCAAGCCTTCACGAAAATACGTCGATGCTGCTTTTAGGAGACTCTAAAGAACGGTCTGCCTCGACTGCATATACATACTAGGCTTTCTCTACTATGTCTGGCTCTGCTCTAGATGCCCTGACGGATCTCACTCCTTCTGATGTTTATACCAAAGGCTGCACTCTGAAAGCCATCTTGCTTGAAGTAGTCTTTAGTACAACATGCACATGAGTTTTCTAGACCCTGCACACCGACTGTCTTAAGAGCACACCGGCCGATTCAATGACACCAGAATTCCTGTTGCTGTGAAGGAGCGAAATGCTCCAAAATCGATTTAACATGCGGAGCTGGTGTCTTTTTGGAGGACGATGACGTTAGATTTCAGTTCCCGTTATTGGTTCAGGACAAAGCATCCTCGGTTAGGGCTCCCATTGACATTGATGTTTCGAGTGAACATTACTGCAAATGGCATGACTCTCCAAGCTGCCGGCACCCTAAACGAATTCATGGCGAATTCTTCAGCAGCTTATTCTCTAAACAAAAGATGACTGGAACTGCTTTTAAAAACGCCTTTCCCCGTGAACAAATTACTTCAAGCGGCGAAGATAACTTAAAAGATATATGTAGCAAGCACTGACAGAATCTCGTGGGCGATCTAAGCCCTACCCTACCCTTTAAACTCTACAAGAAATATTTGGATCACTCAAAAACACCGGCAAACCAATACCTTGCTGCGCACTTCGAAGCCAAGTCAATGCTTCCAGTTTGTGGTATGTTTGCACCTATAGTTGAGCTCGTCGCTAATTCTGTGAGACGAATCCACTTTTGCGCTCGTGTAGCAGCAAAAGAACTCAAAGATCTTCTGAAGCGGTTCTTCCCTGTTGCCAAAACCACTCCGTAAGCTTTTTCAGCAATCCTACCCTTTAGGGCTGATACCGAGCAGATGGAAAGCATATGTCCAGCCCGTCTTTCAAAAAGGCGAATCTTAATCTCTCTCTTCCTATAGATTTCAGTTTACCATTTAGTTCACATTAAGTGAAACGACATTTTCTAAAAACAATTATCTCTCAGATGATTCAGAAATCGATATCATACTAACGGTATGAAGTACAATTTTTTTCTTTTAGACATTAGGCACAGTATTGTATCATAATAAAACCCTTATGTCTAATAAAATGTTCAACAATACACCAACAACGTCAGCTCGCAATGTCAAAACAAACAAAACTCCACCAGTCAGCTGTTAGGTTTTGACATTCCGATTGCCCTACACTCACACAAATGCCATACACCCCCGTGTGGAAAATCGTAAATTGTAATCGCCTGTACCAGTGAGCAATGAAAAATTTCACTTTCCTTCTTTCTTTCGCGATATTCTTCACTTTTTCACAATCTTTTTGACAAATTTTAAATGAATTTCAAACAAATTCAATTCAACCAAGTGCCATAGACTAACATTCTGTTAACCTGACGTAAATTTAAACCGAAATTCAAGTGAAACTCCCAATCAAATCGCGCTCGACACTGTTCTTCTGTTCCTCCCATTTTTCGTCCGCATTCGATGTTCAATGAAAATGCCCTTAAATCAGTGAGACGCCAGACAAAGAATGGACAATTCTACCAGCAAATCGAGCCCGCATGAATTGCCACAGACGATGGAAACCAATAAACAACCAACAAACGGACACAAAGGTTGTTTTTGAAATTGATTCCAAATAAAAAGTAAATAATAATAAATCCCCCTTGTCCATACGTTGTTCCCGCTCGGTTGCAGCATCTGACGATGACGATCTCACTCTTGAACAAAGCAGAATCACAAAGGAGCCATTATCAGAGCAGCGACCACCAACAACTCCGGCTAGTCCAGAAAATCGGAACGATACATGGTGAGTGCATATTTGTAGTCTGACAGCGATAAGACAGGGAATATAATTAATAAATGATAAGCACTGCGGAAAGTCTATGCACACGCATAGGTTTGCCTTCTTTTTCTAGCTATCCGTATTCAGGGATTAGTTTCGAATGCTTTTTCGTGAGCGGCGGAAGCGATTGGTTCAAATTAATTTCACACGATTAAGCCTCTGGGGCTGGCAGTTCGTATCGCATTGGTTTGGTTACTAATTACTCATTCACGATCACTAGACTGGTCACAGCACATGACAAAGGCGACAAATACCGACTGGGCGCTAAAGTTAGGGCAGTGTGCAATTATTTCCAGCGATGGGATTCTATGTTTTTGATTTGAGTGGGCAGTGCGCATCAGTTCTGATTCTGGTCCAGCGTTTATCGACAGGAAGTAGGTAAAAAGCCCTCACGCGTGGTCAATCTGCAAGAGTTGTTGTTTATCGTGTGTGACTTTGAGTACTCTTGCTGTGCCAATCGGTCCAAGTGGCTCGTAGACTCTTGTTTACATAACAAAACGTGATTTTCTGTTAATAATTTGTGGGGTTTGTGCTCGAATGTGAATATCGACGAGTATCTCGAGAAGCTGTGGAATGGAATGTCAAATGGAGACACAATTGGAAATGAGCAAGTAAGTGTTAGGTTTTTGTGAAATTTATGTTTTTGAAAACGGAAAACTGGGCGACACGTGAAAGAGTTGTTTTCCGCGAAATGTTGTTCTGATGATGTCAATGACCCTCTACGGAGCAGAATAGTGTGTGGTGCTCTCGGATTTTCTTTTCGTTTCGTGCTTGGCGATGTTAATTGTTTTGCGAATGACGTAATTGCGTTACGAACTTCTAACTGGTTGTTGTGATTCACCTTTGACCGGAATTATCATACGAGCTGGTCTGTATTCGAAATTGAATCGTTTGGCGGGCTGTTTTGCATTTCGGTTTGATTGAGGCAGTAGTAACTATACGTTTACGGTGTGGTCTACACGATTAAGCTAATTAGAGGTCTCACGGAGGTTTACATTTTGCTGTGTGTGCTCATATCCTCGAATCAGATTTGGAGAATGGAGATTCGCAATTTGCTTCGGCTTAAAAGCCATCAGGTTCCGCGTCATCATGTTTTTTTTTTTTCACTTTTTGATGGCGTCTTACAGATCGGAGCGGTTCTGGGCGTTCAGCTAATATGCTTCTCTAGCCAGTTCGGACCCTAGCTTAGCTAGCTACCTCCACTTACGCACAACAAGTGGGTAGGATGCCCTTAAAACTGGCTTCCTGTGCCCCACTGGGGTGAAGTCGTAGATCCTTCGGGCTAGTACACTGGTGTCGATGCGCTCTATATGACGGCCTAGCCATCTTAATCGATGTAAGTGAAGCCTTCTAACCAGACCCAACTTAACGCAGGCGAGGTCAACTACGCGAAGAATTTTTCGCAACTAAACTAGCTTTCATCCGCTCTTGAGAGTCTTGCAAAGTGTCTTCATTGCTCGAGAAAAAAGCTCTGCAAGAACTATTCTTCGTTTTTACAATTTTGTTTTGCTTTGATTGACCGCCAGACCCACTTTTTGGTGCTTCTGCTTCAGTGACCACAACAGCCGCGCTGACATTACGCTGGTTTCGCCCAGTTATGCCAACATCCGCATATGCGAGAACTCGTTCAGATTGTTGAGATATTGTGCGACTGGTGTTGACTTGTGAAGTGCGCACAATACTCTAAAAATGGTGCTATAGAAGTCAACGTCAACAGATTCGGTTTCTTCCGACTTTGACAAAGCAGTGGGAGTTCTCCATCGACATCCCGCGAAGTCAAACGAGTTTGGCGGAGATGCCAATACTCTGTATGGCTCGTCTCTTTAGACGCTATCATATGCAATCGTAAAATCGATGAAGAACTGGTTGGTGTCGATTTGGTATCCTTGGGCTTGGTCCAAGATCTGCTGCACAGAGACCAATCAGGTTGTTGTCGATCAGTTTAAGAGTTCACATAACGCGGGACCTTGTATGATTCGTTTAATAGACTTATCCCTCTGAATTGGTGCAGTTTAGGGATTTTCAGAGGATTTTTCAGATTTAGGTTTGGATATAGCTTGTCAGGAAAACGCACGTTTTCGAGGTCTTAGTCTGGTTCCACCATGGGTTCCTTGTTTGTGGTCGCCTTGTGAAACCTGGTACATCAGAGGCCAAATTTCTGATGGCCTCCTCGCAGCATTGCTACTGGTCCTCCGAAATCGGGAAAGATTGGCGATCCCTTGTGATTTTAGTCGCTTGACGTTCTGGCGCTGTTTTGCCTTTGTTATCCGCATTCGTACTTTGGCTGCTACTACCAGGTAGTGGTCCGAATCAATGTTGGCACCTGGAAATGTGCGGACGTTTAGAATATTGGATGCCTGTCTTACGTCTACCACAGTGTCATCAACCTGATTTGTAGTATTTTAATCAGACGATGCCATGCGCCTTTCCGTATGTTACGTTGTGCAGTCTGCATTCGCTGGCATTAAAGTCACTAAGTAGCTCATAGGTTCTCTCTGGGAACTGGCAAGTCTTTCTTGGCAGCATCGTCTTTTTCCTCCGTGGAATGAATTCAGGTTACGAATTGCTACCGCTTCCTCGCTTATAGGTCTAGACCGCTTTAAGTCAGTTCACCAAAATGTACTTATCCAGTAGGCACCACAGGGAGTTTATGAAGAGTTTTGACATCATCTATGCAGCCCAATCCACTGCATTGCATGAACACCTAGAACCCTTCATTGGCAGCCTAATAGGACCTTAGTAGTGTGGTTTCAGGGCGAGCAATTCCATCGTTGTCCAGATATTCAACAGAGGTGAGGTACGCAGACACTCATCCATCCATCTCTGCAAGATAACAATGAAAAATCATCTCACAGTCCATGGTGAACCCGGCTCTTCACTAACACGCCTCTAAATCTAGATCTATCCTAAGCTAGCTGCCTCCAGTTACGCACGCTGAGTTAGTTGAGATTTCTTGAGATTTTCGTGCACCACCGGAGTCGAGGTGTTTCTCTAGATTTGGCGATTCCCGACGATCATAGGCGTTGTAGTCGAGTTCAGATTATCATTGCATACGGGATCAAAGACTGCCCGAATAGTTTTTCTCTAGCTTGAAACGGCTATTTCTATTCTTAGCAGAGTCTATGCTTCTATGCGATAGTACAGGACTGGTATGGTTGGGGTCTTACGAATGGTTTTTGACTAATAAATATTTATTGGGGCACTCAATGGCTACAAATTGTATTGTAAAACAACTTATTCGTAATGGCACCCATTTGCCTTCCAGCAAGTCGGTCTGCATTCGAAAATTTTCCACTGCTCGGACAAGGGCGCCCTTCAAAGACTCAGTACTTGAATGTCAATTAGTGCAAGCCATAGCCTCCGGACCATAGTCTTGCAGTCTAATGGATTGAGGTCTGGGCTACCAGAGGGCCAATCATCCGTGGAAATGGAGTTCGGAACGTGGTTTTTGAGGGGAATAGTGTTTTGTTGAGGGACTCCACAACGTTTTCTAAAACGTGTCTCTTTGATACACTTCCGTCGAGGTTTTGACACCTTTCTCACAGAAATGAAGCTCGGTGACCCCATCATATGCAACTCCCCACCAAACCTTCACAGCAACTGGATGGTGGCCACGTTGAACTCTTGAAACGGATTCAGACGCA
This sequence comes from Volucella bombylans, assembly GCA_949129095.1. NCBI lineage: Eukaryota > Metazoa > Arthropoda > Insecta > Diptera > Syrphidae > Volucella > Volucella bombylans. The sequence continues at coordinate 17,382,757 of OX422142.1, read as the reverse complement.
TGTCGTAGGATTCTGCAATGGTGAAAATTTTCTCGCCAGTAAAAAGAATTCGTCTGCGACCGTTCTTCGCGTACTAGCGAAGCAAGGCGTTCGATTTTGACTTACGTTTCTGCTGCAATACTTCTGTGAGTAAGTGGCCGGTGTGTCTCTTGTATTCGCTGAGTCCCAAATCACGTTTTAAGATGCGCGAAATGCTGTCCTTGGTGATATTTCAACTAACTTCAAAATTTTTCCATTGGCCGCTCTCTCTCTCTCTTAATCTTCTGATCCTACCCTTGTCGAAGGAAAGTCACAAAATCTCAATGATACATTTTTACCCCGGCCAGACGGGCTATCCGCAATATTTCTCAAAAAGTGTGCTTCCAACTTTTCGCACCCGCTTTCCAACTTATTTCATTTATCCCTCATACAAGGGGAATTCACCCTCTTTCATAACCTCGGTCCACAAGAAGGGATCAAAGAATGAAGTAACTAACCACCGTCCCACTGCTAAATTTTCTTACATACCCAAAATCTTCGAAAGTTTTTTATATCAATTTCTACGCTTTCAGGGCACTTATTTCACTTATATCACCTAGTCTGCATGGATTTCTGAGAGGTATATCAACTACTACAAACTTAGTTGAATTCGCATCCTTTCAGACCTAGAAAATGGCAACGAAATCGATGTTATTGCTACAGATGTTGCTAAGGCCTTCCATAAAATATCTCATCAATTGATCCTTCTCAAAGTGTCTTCCCTCGGTTTTGACACCATGTTATTAAAATGGATATCTTCTTATCTAGAGAACTTCTCAAATCCGTTTTTAGACATTTCTGGTGTCCCACAAGGCAGCGATCTAGGTCCCCTATTCTTCATTTTAACTATAAATGATCTTGAGAGGATTATCAAACACTGCTCCGTATCCATTTACGCCGTATCCGTATCCATTTGTCACGTAAGTCCAATCAATCTCCTCCTCGACTTTATATTCTGCATGACCAACATGTACCCCAGGTTAAATTCCTTCGCGACCTTGGAATATTATACGATAGAGAGTTAAACTTCCGCTCGCATATTGATTAGATAATCCTTAAAGCCAACTTCATCACTTAGTTTTATCAAACGATGGTCCAAAGAATTTTGCTTATGTGACAAGGTCGCTTTACATTACCCTCGTCCGGCCCCTTTTCGAATATGGCAGCCAAGTGTGGTCCCCTTTCAGCAAATTCATATATCCCGAATCGAGAACATTCAACGTCGTTTTCTTCGATTTGCTCTTTGGGGACTACCCTGGAATGACCCATTTATCTTACCTCCCTATCGTGACCGCCTCAAACTTCTTAACCTAAATACCCTCGAAAAACGCAGAAACGTAGCTGACATTTTCTTCAGTTCTGTGGTTCTGCTCTTCCCTTTACAATTCTATTTCCTTCAACTCTAACCCTCGTAATTTACGCTGTCCTCGTCTCTTCTATATCCCAACCCACCGCACCTCTTATGGCTTTAACGCACCACTCTCCCGCATTCTCCGTAAGGTCAACTCAAATCTACCCTTTTTGATTTTAATTTGAGCACTTCTCGTCTTTAACTGGATTGGAAATAAATGGGGGCGCTAGCCGTCTTAACGATATCGATGACTTGCCATCCTAACCTAGGCTCACTTTTTAAACTTCCGACTCGGATTGTCTAAAGCCTAATAGAAGTCCTTAAGAAAGCGAGTAAAGTGGAAACCTATACTCGACCCATTGCTTTTTAGTGAGAGAAAGCACACAAGCAGAAGCCTCCTTTATCAACTTCGATAGCTAAATCTAGATTTTCGAGTAGCGTTTGCAAGTTAATCGCGTGCGTCAGGTTAAGTTCTTTGCTTTGTCTCTAAATATTTGCTGATTTTTACGAGTATATATCTTCCAACGTACCTCTGTCTTTCAGAGGTCGTCCGCAGTTGTTTGGTGGGACCTCTTGATTATTTCTGCTCAAGACGGTCCCTGAATTGTTGGCGTTCTATAGGATTCTTAAGTCTGTCGGTTATGCACTTTGTAACAGCAATCACATTGGTACGGATGCTATTAACGTATGCAGTATGAAGGCATAGTTAAGAAACCTGTTTCAGACCTCCGAATGAGCACTTGTAAACCGTCGACTGACCGCAGTTTCGCATATTTTTTGTTATGCACGTAAGTTTGGTGCTCTAACAGTGTGCATCCGATTACTAGATAGTTGGCATCGACTACACCGGACTTCCATTTGACTCATATGAAAAGCGCCAACTGGTGACTCCAGAAGCTGGCATTTGGAATGAAAAAATCTTCTAGATGTGCTATCTTAGCCTGGAAATTGTTTCTTACTAAGTAAAAGTGAACGCCGCATCATATTTCTCTTCGTGACCACTTGTTTGCATTGTTGTGTGGGAGATAATGCATTTCACAAGAGTTGAAGTGAGTCATCAATATAATCAATCGGCAATTGTGAGAAGTCCCCAGATAAAACATTTCCAAAGTCAAATACTCATGACATTGTTAAAAACCACCACAACCAGGAAATGTTTCGAATTTGCTGTTCAGTTCCCTCCGAATCTTCTGATAAGGCCTATCCTAAATAACATACCCTCGAGTCTTAACAAAGAACTCTGCTATCGCGAGTTGTCCAGATTCCAGACCAATTAAATCATCATCTACAAAAATTCAAAATTACGGTTCAACGAACCCCGAAAGATTTTCACTCAAAAATTTCACTATCACTTCGGTTTACGTGATTAAGAAACACGAAACTTGCGACATTTTTCCACTACCAACACTCTCAGACGATATCGTGTTCCATATACCCCCCCACCTAATGCCAATGTCTCTGGCATTATGTTACCAAGAGCAGCAAAATGTTTATCAGCAGATAGTACTCGTATACCGCTTGGATAGTTTTATAGCTTTGATAGCGATTAAAATCCCACCAGTCACTGAGCTCTCGAACACCCATAAGTCTCTAGTCTCTACCACGGGATTAGTGTCCCCCCAATTGCAACTGCATCCCACGCATACACATCCTAGAAAAAGAAACACCGATGTCCTGAATCTAAAAATAACCTCGCAATAAGAAATACGACACCCACTCGTTGTAGCTTTTTATTTACTCTGGTACGCCTCCAGTTTTTAGACGTTTCCCGGCCCGGCAATTGTTTCAATTAGGGTATTGTTTCGTCAGTCAATTAACTGGAACTACGTTCCGGTGCGTTTAAAGCTTTGGATTTACGTCACCATTCGGTTGTAGGGATTTAGTCGGAAAATAACTCCGAATCAGGCGAACGTCTAGGCAGGGTTGCCACCAAAGATTAATGGAAAAGGGGCTGGCAAAATGCTGACGAGCAAAAAGGGTCCTCCTTTAGTGGAAACGATTTTGTTTTATCTGAAGTCCTAAATTTTTTGATAGCAATCCTTCATACTCAACGCTTATCATGGCTATCGGTGTGGTTCTGGTGTTTTTTACTGGCTGTTTACTATTTCGTGTTTTTTTCTGTCGGAACAGTCCTTCGATGACAGGTGAGTCATCAGTGACAAAGTACCTACAGTACCAGCATCTAACACATCAGATCCTAGTACCTATAGCATAATCCGACCGCAAACGGAACATCGCCGTCATGCAAGCTTACCAAGGACACTTAAGGGCTAGGCGGAAGCATAGTGTCGCGTTTAGACATCAAAAGTGCCTGCAGCGTATTCTTTCCGATGAATAGTAGACTTTTTAGAGACTTCCGCAGGTTTTGGTTTCCCTGCAACCTGGAAAGTCATTTTGTACTCAGAGGGAATCTGAGGTTTTCTAAGTCTCACCTAGCATCGGGGACTTAAACGTGATCTGGAACTCAGAAAATCCTTTGTGTATTCAGGCTTTTTTCAAAGGAGCCTTACATTCTCGGACTAGCTAAAAGAAAGTGAGAGGGTTCAGTAAAGCCTTAATCCCAACTTGGCTGTCGGTAAAGATCCGCTGCCTCCACATATTCTTTACTTGCCACCGCTGAAAATTCTTTCCGAACTTGAATTCAGAACTAAGTCAGTCCTGAATACAAGCAAAGTCTATTTTATTATCCCGAACCAACCCGAGTTCCGGTACATGTGTCAAATTGGAGACGGAAAGCATGGTCAATTTCCGTTTTTTTAAAACCGAAGATGACACTGAGAGTAGAAACTGACAAGCGTTCGAGGCGCCATTTTTTGGAGTTTGACAATCACCAGTGACGTATTTATGTGAAAGCTTATTTTACCAAACTGTTGCATATGATAAAATTGCTCTTATCATAGCCGTGTAGATCTACAGGGCTTTCACCGTCTTACCAAGATCTTTTACGATGCCAGAAAGCCGACAGCACCTTGGAAGTCTTGAAGCGACATGTTACATCCAAATATCCAGGATGCCACTCGAATACTAAGCTTCGTTGATAAATGGTATTTGACGCCTTTTAGCACGAGATGATTCAAGCCAGACAGGTTCCTCCTTCTTGGGAAAACAATTTCAGTTTTAAGAGGATTGACTGTTGTCATCATTCGCCTATTACAATTTGGTCTGCTCTGCGGAGCGTGCACTCGTCAGACTCCGCAACCAAAATTCTGTGTTACTTTAATCCACAAGATAACTGGTTCCTTCAAGTGTTCCGATCCTTTGGGAAAAGTCTCTATTATTCGAAACCCAAACTGGCAATATAAAATTCTTTGATCTAATCTTCCTCCAGATAAGTCTTCTGTTCAGATATGTTTAGTAGCTTCATGTTGTCGTTGCATTCCACCATGGAACGGTCGTCCAAAGAAACTACAGTCATAAGCTTGCCTGTAGAAAACTGACCTGGGACCTGGGTTTAAACCAACGTACCCAATCCTGCTGGCCAGTCGTTTTTCAGTTTGCTGATGTTAGCTAGTTGACGTCTCGTTTTACTTAACCACATCAGCTCAGATGTGTTTTTCCTTTGCTCGTAGTTCCTCTGCTCTGCCATTTATATAGGTTAGGACTATCCTTTCAGTGAATTCAAGTCATTTGAACTGAGTTTCTGTCTCTGTACAGCCCGTTGTATTATTTTCTATAGTTGCTCTTTATGACCTGGCCAAATATCATTTGATTCTGTTTTGCGCTCATTTCCCTAGACTAGCTTTTGACGTTCCTGACTGTATACCAACAAACGCTACATTGATAGGTCGCTGATTTCTCCCACTGGCATAGTAAGATAGGTTTTTTAAAAGATTGTGCATTCTGTATTCGCATCACTATTTCGTACAAGTCTTTTAAGTGACGGTACCAAATAACTGTTGTGAAAACCTATCACTCTATCTTAAGCCCTGTGTGGCATTTTTTCCCGGTCTACTAAGGGCCTCCCTGGGGTAAAATGATAGCGAATGGATATGTCAGGCTGCTGGTAAGGATGTTTAATTAAGGTATTCGCAGTTTGGATAGCAAAGATCTTCTAAGCGATGCTAGTGATGTATTAGTGAGTCCCTTAATCAGAAATATTTTCTGCTAACCAGATTTTTCAAATGCTCAACGTCAGCCCCGACAATTTCATGCGACTTCAGTTTAAATATTGCCATGCTTACTTCACTGAGGTTAAGCAGAGATTCGAATATCATTTGGATGTCATCAACGAAAGAAAGAGTAATCAAATGCGAGCCCATTCTACTGCTTTCAATTTCTCTGGTTCAGAACCCTGTCGATCGGTTCCTATGTATAGGTGAAGAAAATGTGCAGGTCTCTTGCCACGATATTTTGCAATCGCGAGCAAGCCTCTCATAACTGTCACATATTGCGCTATCGATATTAGATTGATCGATCGATAGTTGTTACAGTTTTTCGTGACGCTTTTGCTTTTATACAACGGAATAAAAAGGCTGTCTCTCCTCTGACAAGCATCCGATTTAATCCAAATTGTAAGGCATTGTTCCACATACCTTGCATGATGAATTCTCGTGTTCGGTTTGCCGCAACGATAGTCTTACGACGTGGGAACTCTATCACCATTATAGATTTCGAAGAATACTACCAACTGCTAGTATTCTGCATTGATCTCCTCGGTAAGTGAAGAAACACACTACTACCACAATATTCTATTAGTCCTGCTGAAATGCATAAATGGGAAATGCCTTTAATCACTTGGGAAGAAATGATGGCCACCGCCACCACGGATAAGGACTGTTGGTCACTTGTTTAACAAATGACAGAAGAATCTCTAGCACTATATATTCACTGTCGCGGCACCATATAAAAACACCGAATATATGAAAAGATTGCCTGAAAGCAAATCTTTTATTTCTGTTGGTTTAGCATATCAAAATATTGCTCCACTTTCAAGCTTTTCATCGGCCTTGAGTTCTTAAGTTTTGGATCGAACAACGTGTCAGCAACTACGAAAAGTATTGGGCTGTTCAAAAAGTCAGTGCGTTTTTCTCATTTGATTTTCAGGTGCGCTGATTCAATATACGAAATGAACATTAATCATTGATGTATTGGTCCGTTTTGTTCGATGACTCTCTGACATCTCTCGGGCAACTTCATAATACCGTGTTCATAAAGGTGCTGTTCGATGAGGTCTTGAGAGGCAAACGTTCTACCATTTAAGGAGTTTTTCCAGGGAGGTACAATCAATAAGTTCAAGTCTGATGGCGCAAAATCTGGGCTATACGATGGATGTGGCAACACATATCAACCAACTGCAACAGTTTTTGTCGAGTGACCAAACTTGTGTGTGGTCACTCGACACCATTGTCGTGGTGACACCAACCATTTCGATTGATCAGCTCGGGAGGTTTCTGTACGATGGCATCACTTAATTTCTGTAGCTGCTCACACTAGACATGGGAACTAATCGTTTTGGTTTTTGGAAGCAGTTTACAAAAGACTGGTCCCTTCCAACCACACCAGATTGACAGCGTTACCTTCTTTTGATAGGCTACTCGCCTACTCCGATAGTGTTGTAGCCAATCCATTTTTCGTTAACCGTGAACATACGCTTCAAGAATGGATGGATTTATTTGACGTTTATGCGCTTCTTCAGATCGAGCTTCTTTACGAAGATAATCGATTTCAAATGGCCATGAACTCTTTTAGAGCGATTAGCAAGCTCCCAAACCGTTGAATGTTTACTCGTATTTGCTTGCACTAGCGCCTTTTTTTATCGCCGTCAATCTCGGAAGTTTTCCCGGAGTGATGAGCGCCTTTAACTGGAAAATCACCATAACAGAATCAGGCGAACCAGCTCTGGCAATCGTTTTTCGACGACATGTTTGCAATTTTCCTCTTGACTCAGTTGTTTTCTTCCCTTTTTTGAAGTAATTGCAAGCACAAAACTCGACCGAATCGCGCCATTTTCTTTTTGTTTTTAGGTTAAGTGTCAACAGCAAAATGCGCGCAAACATTTGACACATGTACTCTTACGAGTATATGTCACGCTCAGATACAAATAAACGCAGGCAAAGCGAACTGTTGCAATGAAACTCAACGACTTTTTGAACAACAAAATAGGTTCTCCTTTGATGGTTCCACTGTCTCTGAATCTACGCAAGCAAAAACGACAACAAGATCTTCAACTCTATTTACTGTCTCATTTGCTTTGACGTTAAGTACCACTTAAGTCAAATTGTTTCTCCAAAGACAACAATATCAGCAGTACCAACAGATGTCACTATTGTTTAACGTAGGTACCTGCCGTGAAGGCTCAAGCCCACGGTGCCTCTTCGCACGAGATATCAAAACAATGCGTTGATCAATAACTACCACCAGTATTAGATTTGAAGTCGGGCACGTAAGGCACGAACTTCCCCTTTGGTGAAGGGTCGACCCCTATCGAATACCTCCGCCATTCTGTGGGTTATGGCACCGGTTGCGATGCAACTCCACGTCGAGCAGACCAAGCAGTTCCATAGCAATCAAATGGTCGAGCACAGGTCGTAGTACTCTACAACATATGCTAAACCAAGAGATGTCAGAGCTCCATTCGGTCTACACTTCCCGCGATTTTGGGTATAAACCAACAACCACCACAATACTTCCACAAAGGGGATTACTCCTAGCTCAGGCTGGAAAAAGAAGTTCTAGGGACCCCTGACCGGCCCCAGAATATAGCTTCCGGTCGAGCATCGCAACCTTGCGGTCACTTCCAGTTAGGCATCTTACAGTCCAGGACTGGCAACCTTTAAACAAAATTCAACTATTCTATAATTCCACCCGCTAACTGCCTATTGCGTCTTCTATTAAATATTTCTCTTGCAAAACTATGGGTTCTTTCGAACCGTATGATGTCAGTGAACACTCCGCTTACATTGTAGGCCTCACCATCAAAGATGATGCCCATAGCCTGAAAGTCCCTAACATCTGAGTAATTGGGACACTCACATAGGACATGCAGGTAGCTCCACATGAGCAGCTCGCAGCCCTGCTTAGCCCTTTCTTATGCAAAAATGCATTAAGACAGCCATGCCCGGTCAACAAAAACCCAGGGTAAAACTCCGTTCAGGAAACACACGCATGGTCAGAACGTCCCTTAGATAAAACACATATGTACGTTTAGCAACCAGCAGTACCAACAGTAGTCTCTGGTTTTTAACGTAAACACCTGTCGGGAAGCCTTAAGTTTACGGGATTCCCATACATCCATGGGAGCAAGGATACGCCTTGTCATCGCTTGCATGTATTATGAATACCAAAGCAGAGTTTGCGTTGGAGGCACAAGTTCCACATTTGGTATGGGTCGAAGCCGATCTACTGCTCTTAGGGTCACAGCACCCAGTACTCTACATTGGGTCAAACCAACAGGAAGACCCTTCCCGCAACTTTGGATTTAAACCACAGCCACCATGACGCTTCCACAAGGGGCTTACCTTTAACAAGTCAGACCCGGACCGAGATCCGGGGCGCTCCTGACTTCCATGGTACCGCGGTAGGGGCTACCAGTGGTCCAGCCGCCAACAAGACCTATGACCGGCAGCAGCAGTACCACCAGCAACAACAACAGTTACAGCACCAGCACCGCAATCTGTACTTGCACAATCAAATCGGACACTGTGCCAGACCTCGCCGCTGTGGAATCGAAACCAAATAGCCTTCCACGTAATATACGGCAGTTTTACGTTTCGTCCCGGTCGCATCAACACCAGCAGCGTTGTTCAGAACAGCAACCACTACTTTGACATAAGCCTCGGATCAGCAGCTATTGCGACTACTCCCGCATTTTCATCAACTACAGGCAGTATATTCGGAAGCATTGCCAAGGCTGATAAATCCGTGTTTGGACGGTGCACCGAACACTGATAAATCAATTTCGCGGGCAAGGTACCGCCTTTGGAAGTCAACCCGTTGCCAATACTGCCAGATCTGCACTAACAGTGGAACAATGTATTTGATTTGGCTCTGGCACAAATGTGTCATATTTGCCTTACTTACTCAATCTCCTTCATCTGGTGGATCATTTTTTGATCAATCTGCCGAATCTATGCAATCGGTTGGGTCTAGCTTTGGTGGCTGCGCATTCAGTAATCCTTTCTTACTTCGAATAGTCCATTTTCAGGCAATTCTGCATCTGGTGGAACAATATTTAGCGGATCATCCACATCGTCAAAGCCCTCAGTCAGCGCCCCCAGTTTTACGATCTACCCACAATAGTGTATTTGGATCGTAAACCCCAGCTTTTGATCAAGGTTGCTACGACTTTCGCTAAGCCAGTTTTCGGTGATAAACCGACATTTGGTGCAGCGCCAACTTTCGGCTCGCCACAAAGCTTTGAAGCTACGTCTTCACTTGCTAGCCCAAAGGGGCTTGCACCACTCGCCTCGCAGCGCCAGCTCCAATACAGAAAAATAATTTGTTCGAGGCCTTGGGATCGGCCGGTACCGGATTGTCATTTGGAAATTTAGCTCAGAACACGAATGTAAATCAACGAAAGCTGGTTTTTCTCTGATCATCTTGCACTGCGATTGCATATCCTCTAGTCTGTCTATTTTAAGGACGTTTTACCCGATTTCACGCTCCTGATATCAGTTTTTTGACATCACCTTGGATCTTTACGACACTTTACCCGCAAAACTGTTGGAAATCGCCTAGAAATATTACCAATTCCTCGTTTTCTTTGACACATTGGTCTAAAACCGCTAGAACCTCTCTCATTTTGGATAGTCTAACTTAATAGGTTCTCGAAATTTGTTTCTCTATTATTCTATTCTCTAAAAGTAAGCAAAAAGGGTCCAAGAGCCCCCGAATAACTGCAACCCAATGGCAACTCTACGACTGTGACTGTGAATTTCAAAAGGTGAAAGCTTTAAGCTTTTCGGAGACTGGTTCATGACGTCACAACATTCAATGCAAATACAACTGTTGAGCTCCAGTTGAGTTACTCCATTGGCACTAGCACTGCGAATACTATTCTCCGTCTCCGTCCAGACACCGGACTTGTTCGTCAATCGACATTGAAATTCCGATTCAGTATCTCGCTGGAGTCCGCTTAGCTTGGCCATTTAGCATCGATAGATACTCGTGTTAGCCAAGTGAGTAGATTTGTTAATACTGTACACGCGTGTGTTGTGGTTTTTAACGGTACTTCGTGTTATTTTCGGCAAACCCTTATCAAAATCTGTGATGTGAGAATGTGATTAAGTGCGCGGCTAGGTGCAATTAAATGAATTACAAAAAAAAGAGCCACTTTCTCCGATTAGTACAACAAAAATTGTTTACAAAAGTGCTGTTCTGTTCATCTGTAACTAGGAATTTGCCCAGAGGACCTACGAGATGTCGTCGTTAAGGAAGAACAAAAATTCCGGATACACCCTGCTGAACAATAATGATGATGAGCATTTATCTTCAACCCACAATGGTGGTGGTAGTGCTGTTATTTACAGGTAACACGAGCCATTTAAGGTGCCTTGTGATAAAAGCCGCCTCTATGTTTGATCACTCAACAAGTACAGACAATTGGGTGTCATAAAGATTTATCACTTCTCAGTTATTCGAGGGTTCCTGGGGAGGGTTTTGCCGTGCATAGTGTATTGTATTTGTGGGTGTAATTTTCCATAGATGCAGATTGTAAGTTGAAGTTGATTGGATTGTTTGGCAAACGACTATATTGGGAGCAATTACGAGTATCATACATCGTTCGCTTGAATTGTCAATGCCATTGCCAATGTCGGCGGACTTGACTAACATATTTGGCTCTCGAAATGTGTGCAATTACGTTTGAGAGTGTTAGGAGCTCTGATTAGGCTTTACTGAATTGATTAGAATTCAGTGCGTGTTACTGGTGAGTCGGGTTTGAATTTTTAAAAGAAATTAATGAGCTGGGAACGATTACAATGATTTTAGAAGTGGAAAACCGTGTCGAATAAACCAGCCGTGTGCTGCCTTAAGGTTGGTGTATGCGGACAACTTCAGAAATCGTGATGTTCCCAGTGGAAACTAAGAACTAGTAGGGGAAGCAGATGGCATCCTAAATAAAAGTCTGCCAGTATTAGCATTTTTGTCATGAATCGAGGAGAGCTAAACCAAGAGTGTTCTCTGATAATTCAGGTAGTCTTATTTTATTTTTGATGCCGGGGGTGGTTCTGGGCCTCTTTCAGCTACCCACACCAAGCTGGTTGAGGTCCCCTTTTAACTGCGCCTTCTTAGATATAGTTTTCCTATACTGTGTTGTCCCACCGGGGTGGACTCGCAGATTTTCGAGCTTCAGCGCTGGTGTCATTGTCATTGTACAGCCGATATAGTTCTTCGTTATGTCGTCTCCTCCAACGTCAACGCAGACAGAACTAAATATCACACAGAGAATTTTTAATTTTTCACTCACAGCGGCTAAGACACCTTTCATCCGCTCTTGAGAGTGTCCATGTTTCTGTGCCATACAACCGGACAAGGTTGATGAGGGTCTTGTATAGTGTCTTCGAGAAAGGGTTTTGTTGATCAATTGTCCTCTTAGCCTAAGGAAAGACAGGTGGATGGAGCTATTCCTCGTTTAATTTTCGCGCTTGTGAAAATTTTGTTTTGCTTTGATTGACCGCCAGCCTCATTTTTGGTGCTCACAAAAGCCTCACTGACGTTGGTTTCTACCGATTCTGCCAATGTCATCTGCATATGCAATAAGTTGGACTGGGTTTTGAAATATTGTGCCTCTGTTCGCGAGTCGCACTCAGTACTTTCATGTGCGATGTTAAAGAAGTAGTATGAGAGTGCGTCATCCTGGTGGTGTTTCTTCCGGATTTTTCGACTCCGAACGAGTTTGTCAGCAATTTCAAACCAGACATGGCTCTATATAGCTAGTCTCTATAGACGCTGTCAATCTTAAAATCCATGAGTAGGTGGTGGGTATTGTTTTGGTCGTCTCGCATCTTCTCTGAGATCTGGTCGATGGTGAATTGATCTAAAACCGCACTAATATGAGCATATCAGGTTATTGACGATCGGTTTAAAACGTTCACATGATACGGCAGCAAGGATCTTGTGTGCGACATTCATTAGATTTATGCATTGGACAGGCGACGCTCGTGAGGCGCCGGCGGTAAACAGTACGGCATTATGCTCGCCTTTTTCCTAGCAGGCCGCTGCTGGACTCGAGCAAGTACATATATATTTAAAAAATAGTAAAAATCAGCGAGAATTCTTAGATGCTGTCCTAATTGAATGAGTTTTATAGATATGAAAAGAAATGGTGAGTATTCACGTAGACTTCGCGGGTTTTCTTTTGGAATCTGCCAGAGGATACAAGTTTTGTCTATGTCGGACTCTCCTGCCTTAGATTAGACTTGCATATGACCCCATGTTTTGTAGTATCTTTTCGACGATGTTGCCTCCATGAATATTGAACCAAAATCGGGATTTTACTTGAGGGTCAGCCAAGGTTTTATTCAAATTTGTTTATAGTCGGGTGTGATCCTTATGGAATGTGTTGCTATTACGAACGCTACAAACGTATGTCAATCGTTTTCTATGGCCTTATAAAGGGTGTTTTTTTTTAGATGTATACAAATTCAATATGAAATAAAGCACTTGAAGCTAATGTTAATGTCTACGATACTAGCTTTATTTAATAGATTATTTCATGCCATTATTGTTTAAATATGATATCGGGCATATGCGTGCCGCGGCTAGCTCGAATGAAGCGCAATCGTGAAGTCCAATTTTCGGCAACTTTATTGAGCAATAACACGGCGAATGTTGACTTCCAAATTGTCCAACGTCTCTGGTTTATCGGGCATAGACTAGTGACTTCACATACCCTCAAAGAAAGTAATCTAAAGGTGTGAGATCACAGAATCCTGTATTCTAGTTCACAGGTCTATTATGCACTCAGCAAATGCTTCCCGTAATAAAATGATGTTGTCGCGCGCCGTGTGGCATGTTGTGCCTCCTTGTTGATACCAGAGCTCTGTCACGTCAATGCCATTCAACTGAGGAACGAAGGAGTCAGAAATCATGTTTCTATAGTGCTCTCCATTGACAGTAACATTTTGGCCGGCATCGTCCTTAAAGAAATATGGGCCGATGATTCCACCAGCCCATAAAGCACACCAAACAGTGAGTTTTAATGGCTGTAAGGGCGTCTCGACAAAGGCTTCTGGGTTTTCTCCACTCCAAAATGGGCTTCATCGGAGAACAAGATTTTGCGTTGAAAATGAAGATCAAGCTGAATCATGTTTTCGGCCCATTCACCGAACCTACGACGCGTATAATGTTCAAGGGGTGTCTACTTTTGCACAACCTGGATTGTACAAGTTAGTGGGGTCTCTAACTACATATAGGTGACCCCATAAACCTCTCTGTCTCGCTCTGTCCCCTTTCACTATCGACCATTGTTAACTTTCACCCGACACTTCTTCTTTCTCTTTTCCGCCACTCTCCTATCTAGCATACCCCATCTGTAGCTGCATCATTCACGACTTTCATAAAGCGAATTTCCACAAAATTATCACAAGTGTTCTTTTGATTTTGCCAATATGTCCCTCAGTGATGCTCTCTCTATCTTCTACAGAGAATTATTCAACTCTATATCTCTCTATGTCCCCTTTTCGCTTAAAAAAAAAAACCCTTCTACGAGCCCCCCGTGGTATAATGGTCAACTTCGCCCTTTACGTAACAAGACAAACAAATTATGGGCAGTTTTCCTTCGATCCAATTCCTTTGCGTTCTCCTTTATAACGTTCTTTACCAGCGATACCTTGATAGTGCGCAATCAAGGCTTATAAACGATCCTAAGTCTTTCTACCAATTCGTAAATTACAAAAAAAAATCCGACGGTTTTCCCCCATCCCTCAAATACGAAAAAACCGCATACCATAGCCAACTTTTTTGCTACTTCTTTAAGCAATTTTTTGCCGATAATTCCTTCGTACCGGATCCCTCTTATTTCAAATATCTATAGGGTTTTCCAATAAGGACCTGACAACTTTTTTTTTTTACATAAAACGCAAACCATTTGACCATTTATGAATGGAACTCGAGACTTCGTTCATATGGCCACCGCGGTCACGTTTGCAGCGGTCGATTCGTTGGACAAAATTTTCAACGTCTCGGCTACACATTTCGGCCGAAACGGCCGCTATTTCGCGTTCAATGTTGGCTCTGAGCTCTTCCAACATTGTCGGCGTGTAGGCATAAACCAATGACTTAACTTAGCCCCACAAAAAATAGTCAAGCGGCGTTAAATCGCACAAACGAGGCGGCCAATCGACTGGCCCATGTCTTGAGATAATACGCTCACCATTCTTACTCTTCAATAAATTAATTGTAGCGTGTGCTGTGTGGCTTGTGGCATCATCCTGTTGAAACCACATGTCGTCCAAGTCCATATCTTCCAATTCGGGCCAAAAATAATCGGCGATCATGGCGCGATAACGCTGAAGATTCACAGTAACGTGACGATCGTTATCGTCGACGAAAAAATATAACCAATAACGCCGCCGGCATGCAAACCGCACCAAACAGTTATTTTTTGTAGATGAAGTGGTGATTCATGAAGCACATGTGGATTTTCTCCCGACCAATAGCGCATATTTTGCTATTGACGAATCCATTGAGCCAAAAATGAGTTTCGTCACTGAAGATGATTTTGCGATGAAATTCATCATCTTGGCGCATCTTCTCCAGAACCCAATCGGAGAACGTACGTCGCTTCAAATGGTCCATCGGCTTCAATTCTTGAGTCAGCTTGATCTTGTATGGGTGTAAACCAAGATCCTTACGCAAAATACGCCATAATGTAGTCTGAGCGATGCCCAGTTCTTGAGAACGCCGTGGAATTGACTGATTTGGATCATTTGCTGCGGACGCCTGAACGGCAGCGATATTTTCGACACTTCGACCAACGCGTTGTCTCACTGACACGGCAACATCACACAACGAATATGTAGACTCAAATTTTTGCACTAAACTTGTTATTGCCTGTCTACTAGGGCGAGAATTGGAGTTAACGCTCTTAAAGTTGCAGTTACTGACTCCAAATTTCGGTAGAAATTTTTTATAATTTACGTTGCTCGTTCGTGTACTTTACCATAATGAAAATGTTGAGTTTACTGAATAAATTGACAGTGACAGTTTGATGATTAGTGGAAGAGTGCGTTCACAAATTAAATTCAAAGTTGTCAAGTCCCTATTGGAAAACCCAGGTAAATTCGGTGGCTGTTGGATGGTATTTGTTGCATTTTTCGTCAAAAAATTACGAATAATGATGGCACTGTGCGACGGTGCGTTATCATGGTGCAAAATCCACGAGTTTTCTGCCCACAATTCTGGTCTCTTTCGGTGAATTGCTTCACGCAAACGTCCCATGACGCCCAAATAATACTCTTTGTTCACTGTCTGGCCTTCTGGCAAAAAACATGATGCACTACACCGTTGTAATCCATGAAAAGAAGGCAATCTTTTTTGACTGAAAGCGACGTGGTTTTTTTTGGTGTCGGCTCATTTGGTGAATTTGGTGATTCCGCCTCGCAAATCATCTCTTTTGCGACGTCAACACGGTCTCTTTTTTGCATGGAATTGAGGTCTTTTGGCACCAACTTTGCTTCTACACGACGGAAACCGAAATCATTAACCAAAATGTCTTGGACTGATCCATTGGCAATGTTCAAGTCCTCCGCTATCTCTCTGATGGTTAATTTGCGGTTATTGACCAACATTTCTTTCCCTCCATCAAAGTTTTCGTCGGTTTTCGATGTCGATGGTCTGCCACTGCGTCCATCATCTTCGATTGATTCACGACCACTTTTGAACCGCTCGTGCCACTGGTAAACGACCGTTTTCTTTAGAGAATCGTTGCCGCAACACTTTTCCAAAGGGTATTCTTTGATAACAATACAAAGTCCATTCAATGTTCTGTTGACATGAAAATTTTTCCTAATGTCCACATAGATTGGTCGTTTTTTCCTCTGTGCGACGGCTCGTGCAGCAGTTTTGTCATAGTCAAGAGTCTGAATCATAAGATTCTCTTGATATATGGCAACCTTTTATTGGTAGCTCTTAAGCTAATATAATTGCTGTCAAGTTTAACGACTGATATATGTATCTGTTCCATGTCAATATCGAATATTTCTGTTTAACATATTGTAGCTCAACATACATAAATCCATCTGCATGCTAATGTTATGTATAATCAGCACAAATTAATTTTGGATGAGTCCGAGTCATTGGGGCTTTTCGATTCTTCTAGACTCTATGATAGGAAGGATTAGTGGGACATTGCTCTATTGGAATGAAAGGTTGATGTATTTTTGAATTTATGGTTAAACGTAGGAAATTTGGCCGTTTGCATAGCATAACTACGATACATATGTCTTATTATGGCCGAGAACTATGCTTCCTTTATCTTGCCCTCTATTCCATTCTTAACGACCCCATTTTTTTTTTACATATGTGGTCCTACACAATTTGCTGTTTGGTTTCACCTCATTTTAAATTTTACTGGGTCCCCGAGTATTTAGAAAGTTGGACACTGTGATGTAGATCTGATCTGATCTATCTGATCTTCAATTAAGATCAGTTTTTACAATTGTCGAATTTCCGTTTGGTTCATGGCGTAACAATTGGTGAATGTCCATTTATTTTTACTCAATCATTTAACTTATAAGAATTTAGATCTATTAACTACAGCGAGATTAAGTCTGCCAAGTAATTTCACTTTTCCATAATTATGTAATTAAAACGAAAGCTGTGTCAATCTTTTATTAATGTTTCTTTTACCTCCGCCCGTGCCGACGGTTTGGAGAGATTTTTATTGCCTGTCTATTTATTGATATTTTTCATTTCTTTTGCAAATTTGAGTTTGGAATTGTTGTCCTCATTTAAGTTCTTCTGATTTGTCGATGAAAGTAAATTTATGCTAAATAAATCGGTAAATGTTAATTATTTTATTTAAATGATTTGTTGTTATAAGTAAGGGGCATTGAGTTTAAAGCCGGGATTCCAAGCTTTTAAATACATACACATGCATACATGCATATTAATTTGGCGACATTGATATGAAAAATGCCAGTAGACCCTTTGTTTCAAAAATGTAACCAGAAGGCACAGAAAGACACTTTTCCATGAATCATTACCTACTCGTAGAGCTCCTGCTCAGAGTTGTCATTCAATGAATGCATCGGTAAAGCTTTCAACAATATTGAATTTTCCTCCACTCTGTCTGCACTTTACCCTGAATAGCTCGAGTTTTCACACCTTTAGCAGTTGTTCTACAAATTGATAACCACTCAGACACATTTCCCGAAAAGGTATACTACCTCGTCCATTATGACACCTAGTCCCCAACTTACTTATGTCCTATATCCCCTTGTGGGTCCTAGGGCCTGTACAATGCCTACGCGTCATCCCCAACTCTTTCCCAGTTGCCGTGCTTCCTACTCGACTGTTCTACGCCATGTACTTGTAGAACCGCCGCATATCCTGCCATCCTGAGTAAGCGGATTCCATTGCATCGCGTGGTTAGTTTTGGACCTGTCACCTTTCGTCGTTGTATGGTTGTGCCAATTTCATGGCCGGTTCTCTCATAAAGCTGTTCGTTCGAGATACGATTTGGCCAGAAAATCCTTAAGATATTACGCAGGCACCTATAAAGAACGTTTGCAGCTTTCTTATGATATTGGAGACTGACCTCCAAATACCACATCCATATAGCAGCACAAACTCAACGTTGGAACGAAACAGTCGTAGCTTGGTGTTTAAGCTAATTGCATTACTTCGCCAAATTTTAGATAGCATCCCAAACGTAGACTTCGTTTTACCTATTCGGCTCGCTGTAACCAGTTCAGTTCCGCCATTTGTTGAGACAATACTCCCAAGGTATTGGAAACTCTCTACTCTCTCAACCGTTTGTTCAGCAATGCATATACGAGTATGAGTTGATGAGTTCGGTCCCAGGCTGATCATTTTGGTTTTTGCCGAGTTAATTTTCAGCCCAACGACGTCTGCTTCCTTCCCCACATTTGCTGTCATTTGGTGATGGTCCATTATTCTGTGAGATAGTAGGCATACATCGTCAGCGTAGTCAAGGTGTTTGAGTTCAGATGTAAGAGTCCATCGAATTCCTCCTTTTCCCATCGATAAAGCCGCATTTAGCACATCGCTGATCACTAATAAACACAATATTGGTGAAAGAATGCAGCCTTGCCGAGCCCCACTTTGGACTTCGAATTCCTCAGACAGCTTTCCTCTGTGCAAAACGTGACATGTGGAGCCATCGTACATAGCCTTAATAATTGCTCTGGGATAACTCGCCAAATAAATCGATGAACAGCAGGTGGAGTGGCAATCGATATTCAACGCACTGCTCGATGATGATCCACAGAGTGTTGATGTGATCGACACAGGAAGATCCAGAGCGGAAACCTGCTTGTTCGGCGTCGAGTGTGTCTTCAAGGTGTTCTTTAATTCGCTCCAGAATAATTCTAGCTATTATCTTAGCCACAGCAGGCAGCACGCAGATGCCTCTCCAGTTTTCGCACTGCATTAGATTGCATTTTTTAGAGAGCTTGACGATCATTCTCTTCTTCCACTCATCCGGAAAACTCTTGGTCGTCCCCAACGGGTTGTTTATCAATTCGTGTCGACGAACACCCACAGGTAGAGAGAAGTATTGTACAAGGTGGCGCAAAATTAATCACCCTATCGGAAGATGGTATAATTTTTGCAAATGGCCTTGTACGAGGGCGGGTCAATAAGTCCGTAACTTTTGGAATAAAACAAGGATTTTTTGATAAAAAAATAATTTTATTTTTCAACGTAGTCTCCCTTGAGCTCTATACACTTTGTCCAACGCTTCTCCAATTTTTTTATCCCTTCCAAAAAAAATGATTTGTCAAGGTCCTCAAAATAGGCCGAGATGACTTCATCATTGGAGTCAAATCTTTTTCCACCAAGCCATTTCTTCAGGTTTGGGAACAAGAAGTAGTCGCTCGGAGCCAAATCTGGAGAATAGGGTGGATGAGGGAGCAATTCATAGCCCAATTCATGGATTTTTGCCATGGCAACTGCACATGTGTGCACCCTTGCATTGTCTTGGTGGAAAAGAACTTTTTTTCTTGGCCAAATGAGGTCGGTTTTTTTTCAAATCGTCATTGAATCGGTCCAATAAGTTGGCATAATATTCCCCATTGATTGTTCTTCCCTTTTGAAGGTAGTCAATGTGGATTATCCCGCGTGCATCCCAAAAAACAGTCGCCATAACTTTATTGGCTGACAAACCCACCTTGGCCTTCTTTGGCGCCGATTCACCCTTAGAAACCCACTGTTTTGACTGTTGTTTGTTCTTTGGTGTGTTGTGATGGATCCATGTTTCGTCCACGGTTACAAAACGGCGCAAAAACTCCTCCATATTGCGATTAAACAACGCCAAACCTTCCTGTGAAGTTGTTACACGAAATTCACTTTTTTCCATTTTCTCCTCAAATTAGTGAGTAGTCTGATAAAAATAGCTGTCAAACACAAACTAACTGACGCAGCAAGTTTAAATTTTGACAGGAGTCAACTGACAGATGCCTGTTGACAGGAGCAGTGTTGCTGTTTCAGTAAAGAGGTCAGAAATTCCGCCCTCGTACGTCAATCATATTTGACATTTGTGAACTAGACAGCTGCAGTATACAAATAGACAAGCAATGGAGCGCTATACTCCACAAGAGCGTGGAATAATTGTGTCGATTTTTTTTGTCCAATTATCAGTCGGTGGTGTTAGCGCAGCGTGAATTTCGACGTCGATTTCCTAATCGTGTCGCGCCAACTAGGCAAACTTTTCGGCGCTTAGCTACTCGACTTAAGGAAAATATTCGACAGGAATGCGAACAGTTATCACTGGAAATCTTGCAGAAAGTCATGGAAAATGCGATGAAACGAGCACAAATGTGTATCAACACTGGCGGCAGCCACTTGGCGGATATCATCTTTTCCACTTAACGAAAACAATCGTAAAGGTCCAAGTAAACATTTCCATCACTCAAAAATCTTAGCTCACGTGAGCTGGATGTTGAAAAGTGTTGTTGTTGGATGTTGTTCTGTTCGATTTGTAGCTGCAGCAACTAAATCTTGGTTGCAAAATTGCCCAAGTTTAGATGGCGGTGGGAAGAAGTTAAAAAGCATAATTTCAGTTTTAGCTGGATTGACTCAGAGGCCACAGCTTGTGGCTCAGTGGTGAACAATTCCGAGCCTTCTTTCTGTGAGTTGGTTTTCACAGAGATGAACTATTCAGATACATCATCCGCATACGAGGCCACCTCAAACTCCTCCTTGTATATAGTCACCAAATCACTTGTTCACGACTATAAGCCACGATAGAGAGAGATTGCTCCTACCTACAGAATTACCCTATACACGGTCTTTGTGATACTACTGTATCCTACTTTTTAACAAAGGAAGAGTGCATTGACTTATGGAATCATCTAGATATTGTAGCTGGGTAAAGGATTCCAAAATAGCCTTAGCGTGTATGTTATTGAAGCCACCTTCTATGGCTAAGACGGCAGCTAGGGTATATTCTTTGTAGCATACAAAGCAGAGCCGTTTCACTGGATTTACCTTTCAGATAGGCGTGTTGAGTTTTGGATACAGGAAAGAAGTCTAGGGTGTTGCGGATCCAGCAATACGTGACGTAGCCTAATGATAGAAAGATTTTGGAGATAATTGTCAACTATAGGACTGTTATCTCTAGCGAGTTTTGCAACATAAAGGGCAATATACTATCAAAACCTGGAAATTTATAGTACTGATGACCCAAAAGATATCTCGTTCTTAATTCTTCTTCTATGAAGAATGTTGTTCTGTGCATTTATCACTGCAGCCAGCTAAGTTTGTGCTCATTCAGAGCTCTGAGGATTCCTTAGTAGAAGTTGTTCTGTCCGCTTCAGAAAGGATCTCGGCATTAAGAGATTCAAATTATTCGCAGTATGTTTTCCGAGAGTGCTTTCAACGAAATCTTATTCTAGACAGCAAGCTGAAATAGAATGAAACAAATAAGGTCTACTTGCTCTCTACTGTGCTGTTGGCTCAAAATGAGGTCTACGAGTCAAATTTATGCACTGGAATCACACCATGCGCCTTGATCAATTCTTACCTTTGACTGTCTGTTGGACGGCACTAGAACAGAGGAGTATTATCGACTTGTAAGTGGTTTAGAAACAACTCTTCAAAGTCTGCCTTTTTTGCTACGCTTTGACAGAGAGAGAGCCTGCAATGAAAATAGTTAAATACTGGACATGCTAGTCTACTTATAGTGATTCATGACCTCTCCGCTTCAACCCATCTTGAGCTTACTCAAATTGACTTCAATCCTCTGAGTCCGGAATAGAACATGTTGTTGTTAGTGACTAGCGTTGGTCATTCTCGATATGAAAAAATCTCCGACTTCGCAAAGATCTGTCTAAATCATTCCTAGGCATTGGCTTGTTTGTCTTCTCTATCTTGCGTTGTTAGCGTCTTGCAAACAATAGTCTGAACTGTTTATCAGGGTGCTGTCTAGCTCAGCATAAATACAATATCCCGGGCGAATATTGCATTATATTAGCTTTAGGAAGGTTGCAATTAGATTCCGCACTTCGTACTCGGACCTTTTATACCTCGGAACCTCTGCTCCGGAAACTGCTGATGAATTTGTAAGACTTTGATCTATAGAAGGTAGCTTGGGAATGTTGATGTCCATCAATGTTCCACGCTAAATAGTTAACACACTCTCTCAAACGGTCTCTAAGGCAAGTCAAAGATGAACTAGTCGGAGCAACTGCAAGACATTTAGACTTACGTTACCGATACTAGATCCTAAATGAACAAGAGATGTGATCAACTTTAGGAGAGTTGATATTTCCAAAACAAAAAATATATTCATAGGACACTGTGTTATTGAAAGGCACAATGACTTGTGTCTTATCTGGATCTACTGCTGTACGACGAACGTATACGACTGACAGGTACGAATTTACAAACGCTAAACTGTCTGCGCCCATTCGTGTATGACAGCGACCATTGCGGTTTTAGCACCGAAATTACAGTTCCCAACGAAATTGCGGAATTGGAGGAGTTTGTCCAAAGATATTCTTACAACTACAGTAAGACTCGATGGACACGCTTCCCCGCAACTTTGACAAGAGCGCTCTCCTCGAACACGCTCCACCCACCGTCCAATAGGAATCTGTCAAACGAGGAGATCGACAATTACCTAAAACAAATGGACGAGACAATTAAACAAACTATGGGCACTACAATACCGCGGTATCGACGTACGACTAACGAAGACCTGTTCCGCAATCCTACTATTGACGCACTGCACCGACAGAAAAGTAGACTTCTGTCAAGACTCAAAAACTTGTACAGACAGTTAACTGACAGACAAGACCCGGAGATTAGGACACTGAAGTCGTCGATTAAAAATATTCAAACGCTAATAAAAGAGAATTACAGAATTTCTGTAAGCTCATATTGGAACAACAAGGTTCGGGCTGTAAACACCAGCAACCCGAATATGTTTCCGCAAATAAATAAACTATTTCGGAGAAAAAATCAAAACGACCTTCAGTGTCTTAAAATAGCCCGGACGACAGACAACGAACGGTTATTGACAATAGCAGGTATTGATCCAAATGAGGCTGCTGATGATGACGACTTTTTTGTGATCGAGGATCCACAGGAGAAGGTTGAGGCCATATGGGCGACTTTCCAGGAAGTATACAAGGCCAGTGATATCATTGGCCCTAATTACGACCTGGACAATCGCGTCTTGGTGCACGACTTCTGCATTCGAAATGAAATGGGGAACTGGCGATCCGAGGGCTTTGGTTTCACCCGGTTTAGCGACGAAAATATGGCAAATAATGTCATTGCCAGAGAGGGTGACCTACCCCCGTTCATTTCGAAGGAAGAACTCCGTGAGATCTTTGACACAATCAGGGCTAAGAAATCAGTGGGGACCGATGGTATTCCGAACATCGTGCTTCGACATCTTCCTCTAGAAGCGGTGGACATTTACACCACCCTGTTTAATAATGCGCAATGAATAATGCACATTATCCAGCGCATTGGAAAACGGCGGTGGTTCAACCTATCCCAAAAAGGGAAAGGATACATCCAATCCGGCGAATCTCCGGTCGATAAGTCTCCTTCCGAATATCAGTAAGTTTTTTGAAAAAGTAATCAATAGAGCTCTTACTAGGTGGGTTGAGGACAAAATATAGTTCCGGATAATCAATTCGGTTTTAAGGCGGGACATGATATCTCACATGCCGCGTCTAAACTGGTGTCCGATATCCAATGGAACAAAGGCAAGAAACAGTGCACTGGTACCTGCCTTGTTGACTTAGAGAAGGCCTTCGACACCGTATGGTTAGAGGGTCTTTTCTATAGGCTGACTGGGCTAGGGATCAGTAAACCTCTCTTGTACATTCTTTATAATATGCTAACCAACAGATCGTCTCTCGATTTGCGTGGATACCTGCCTTTACGGCCTTATTCCACGGGATGCCCATACATCCATGGGAGCAAGGATACGCCTTGCCATCGCTCACCAAACATTTTCACTGTTTCAGATACCAATTCGGAACTGTGTTGCCGGCACAAGTTCCACCCTTGGTATGAGTCGAGGCCGACCTAAAACCTCTTACTGCTCTTAGGGTCGCAGCACCCAGTACTTATTGCAACTCTACATTGGGTCAAACCAAGGGAAAATCCAAGGGAAAAACCATGGGAAAACCCAAGGTAAGACCCTTCCCGCGATTTTGGGTTTAAACCACAGCCAACATGACGCTCCCACAAGGGGGCCTACCTCTAACAAGTCAGGCCCGGACCGAGATCCGGGGGGCTCCTGACTCCCATGGTACCGTGATTTAAGTCCTGGTAGGGACTACTGGTGGTCCAGCCGCCAACAAGACCTATGACCGGCAACTTGTAACTGATCGAATCGTAGCAACTTTCGGTAGCGTCATCTGAAGATGTTTACGATAAGACCAGTACTTTGCTCTGCCCCCGTTCATTATTAGACAACGTCATTAAAGGACGAAGCCTTGATAATTGGTCGGGGGCTCTATGCTAACCAACAGACAGTTCATCGTGAAAAATGGCGATGTGACTTCTGTTGGAATATTTCAAATTAAAAATGGTCTTCAGCAAGGCGCGGTCAATTGGCCGATCCTATTCAACATTTATACAAGCGACTTGATAAGTTCACTTCCTCATACTATTGCGTACGCAGACGATTTGGTAGCGTACAGAACAGGTCCAAAAATCGAGGTCATTAATACTCTCTTGCAGCGTGACTTCGATAAGATAAGACGATTTTGCGATGACTGGAAGTTGAAAATCAACTTTCAGAAGTCGGAAACCATTCTCTTTAGGACGCCGTTGTCTGGAGCCTCTAGGGATACCAGAAAAAATTGGCGTAAGTTCTCTATCGTTGGACAACACGGACTACCTCTTGCCTGTCGAAATGTAGTCAGATACCTTGGAATCTGGCTAGATCAGTTTCTGTATTTTGGCAAAAATGTAGATGCTGCTCTGGCCAGAGCTAAAGGTGCTTTTGCCCTTACAAAGAGACTGGTTTATAGCAGCCAACTCGATGCGAGGGTAAAGGTAATCTGCTACATGGCCCTTATCAGGCCCTTGCTTGTATTTGGATGTCCCGTGTGGTTCAATGTACGAGCAAGTTTAATGGAAAAGATTCGGGTGTTTGAGAGGGCTTGTCTTTGAGACTTGCCTTCGCTTGTACAGAACACCAGAGTCGGAGTACAAAATTTTTTATCCTAATGAGGTCCTTTACAATAGGGCGAACCTAATACGAGTGGACAACTTCGTAATTAAGCTGACTCGAAGGCACATTGCAAGAGCAATGACCTCGACGAATAACCTGATATCTGGGGCTTACTACCCCAATTACCTTTACCACGAGAGTGTGCGCTCTGACGGCTTCGTTCCACCGGAAGCATTCCTCTACCTAGATCAGATAGGGTTGATCCAGGATAGATCAGCGGTGCCGTTAATCTTCCATGTCGCTCGGACAGCTGGGGACAGGCGACTCAACTACGACAGAGACGTCGCACACGGCAGTGTGGATCGCCTCAGGTTCAGTAGGACGGTGGGGAATCGCGATAAGAGGGATGTCTTTTCGGCAGCACCAGCATTTCTGGTGGTTGAATGATGGAGAAGATGTTTCGTCGTCGTTTCCGTCAATTACGGACCAGCCTCACTAATGAGGCAGAGCTGACCAATATATTGCTTTGTTAATAGCGATGGCCAGCTTACATAGGTTTAGGTCCATATGCTAAGTTTTTTCTTAACGAATATTTTTTCTTAGCCTTAAGTATAGAAAACAAATATTAGTAAAACAAATGTAAATAAAGTCGAAAGACATAGCTATAAGAATTTAGAGTAGCTTAGAGTGCCTGTGTGGGGCCAGTAAGTTAGTATAAGATTGTTAAGTAATTTTAAGCTAGCATTTAAGCATTTTTTGTTAGTATGTAAGAGTTAGTGATTAAGGAAATAAAATGCTCTAAAACTGAAACTGAAAAGGCACAATGACTTCCGCAGGAGCTGCTGTTATGAAAAGCTAGAGGAATCTTGCACTGTCTTGTCTAGCCCACATTTCGATCCAACGTGAGGAAATCTCTATAATTCTAGAAGTAGCCAGGGAATCACCTTTTCGCGCACTCCCAGTGATATCACAATGGACCAAGTTCTAGTCTATTCTGCTCACTGTGTTATTCGTCTTGTCATTTTGGGTGCAATAAGAAGAGGCCTCCGATTTTTTGCAAATTCCGAATGTGGGGGAGAGTTAGACTTTTTCATAGGCAGACAACAATTTTATATTCAGAGGTTTACCCTTGTTCACTTTTCAGTTCTGGGATAGTTTTGAACCCAGACCCTCTTGCATAGTATTGGACGAACTAAACCACTACATCACACCACTATCGGCACAATGAACCTACAACTAGGCTTAGTGCATCTCAAATGGGAATTCTGACATTCAGGATCAATCCAAACATTAACTTGAAGATCTTGATTAAATTGAGATTTACAATCTTTGCTCTTCACCATGCTTTGTCAGGTTTTGTCACCGCTTACTTCTCTATAAATCCTGTTACATCTCACCAACTCACTTCCAAAGCACCCTGTATGACGAGCTCAGTCTCGCGTGTTCCAATCAATTCCGTTTGCTGAAAAAACAAAACCCATAACGTGATCAGATTTTAAACGCTTTTATTCGCATTTAAAGCACAAAGATACAGTGTATCTGCTCGACTGGGTTTGCCAGCTGTCTGTCTACCATGGTGTACTCGTATTGTTTTGAATGTGCCTTTTTTGTTTTTGTTTTAGCAATACATAATCCGGAAACTGGACCGACATTTTATGAGTCCGCTTTGTTACAACAACAAAAAAAAAAAAAAAGTAAAAGTAAAAGTATCTTTCATGTTGTGTTTGTCAGACATTGAACTATTTTTTTTTGTGTTTGGGGTACGAGTAGGTTCAGAGTGTTTCACTTTTTATAATGAAACATTGGAAACATTATTGTCAATGTCAATGGATGTACAGTGTACACATGACTATGATTTCATTTCATTTAAATAGAAATAAAATAGGGTGGGTAAGCTTTAGAGCTCTTATCGGCGACGGCGCGGCGCACCAACCTTAAACGCTCTCCCATGCATGACAGCATCGATCTTCACTTTGAAGCTTTGAAGGCATCTGTGAAACAGTTTTGAGCAATTCGAAATGTTTAAATGTGATTCCCAGATGGAACAAATCGAGTTCATAGCTTCACCATACGGTGCTTCGTCGCGCTTGAGATAAGGGGGCGACGTTTTTATTTTTATTTTTTTGCTTCGAAAAATGTCGATCGATAAGATACCCATCTGTTGCTATTTTAATTGAGATACGAGTATTAAAAATGACAATAACTGCGATAGTTGGCTACCGATTGTTGTTGCTTGTGGTACAGATGTTAATTATGTTCCAATAATTACTGAAATTATCAAAAATTGTTTTCAAAAATTGCAGTAAAGTAGTTGATTGCACAGGGGTAGCCACCAAGCAGTCAGGGTTAAATATGACGTGGCATGTATGATGTAAAAGTCCGGGTTTCGATAGGGACAACTGCCAAACTGGGCGTCACGTTTTTAAGTGGCAACATGTTTGACATTCATTAAAATCTAGCAATTCATCTTGGATAGATACGAGTACACAGCGTCACTCAATCATGAAATACTATTTCCGGAATCATGTTCAGTTTTACACAAACTTATCGACGACTGCGTCAATTGTAGTACTCGTGAGAGATCAGTGCGTTCCGAAAAATATATCGCTGCACTTGAGAACAGCAAAGTAAAGACCCCAGTTTGTCAGTTTGCAGGCGTACACGCAACTTGAAACATTTTGTAAAATGATCTTGGCTCAATCACAGGCTCCAACTATCGAATGAATTGATCAATCATCGACCAATATCATCGATATTGGCTATAGTTGCTACTTCTACTTAACAGGCTCCCGACCAGTGAGGTGTCTATACCTGAGACACAGCAGCCTTCTGGTCTTTTCGATCCCGGGCGCGCTGCTTCCAGTTGTTTAGACCAAACGCTCTGCAATGGCTTGCTCCTTAAAACGGAGGTTCGGTCTTCCGTGTCGCCTCGAACCTGGGGCTCTCATTCGAGGACCCTCTTTGCTGCAGCATTATTGTCCATTCGCTCGATTTGGCCGAGCCAGTTTAGTTGACATGTTTTTGCTTTTTGGACTACATCCACATCTTGATACAGCTCATAGAGTTTGCGGTTGTATCCGACGATGTATATACGACGAAGAATTTTTCTCTCGAAAGTGTTCAATATCTGCTCTGCTTTCAGGCTTATCGCCCAACACTCGGTTCAATAGTGTTGAACTGGCAGGATCGGTGTTTTATAGAGCATGCATTTCGTCTTTCGAGTTAGGAGTTTTGGACCCATTTGTTTCGCCAAACCGAAGTAGCAGCGGTTTCCTAGGGTAAGTCTTCGCCGAATCTCCACTAGGGTGCCATTCGTGTTGGCAACAGTGACGTTTTGCCCAGGCGGTGAACAGATGCTTTTTTGTTTGTTGACTACATGTACTTGGTTTTGTCGTCATTTACTTCAGGGCCAACTCGTTTCGTCTGTTATTCGATTGCCGTAAAAGGTTCTATGACGGCGCGCTGAGAGCGACCGATGATGTCGATGTGGTTTGAATACCCCAACAGCTGGACAGATTTGTTGAAGATGTAATGCCTTTTGTAATGCCTGTGCAGGCGATAAAGCTGGATTTGTTTTGCCGGATCCTGAATTCGGTCATTGTCGTAATCGGCTTTAAAGTCGAGGAAATTATGCTGAGTTTCGACTTGAAATTCGTTGGACTTTTCCAGGATTTGACACAGGGTATCAAAGGCTCTCTAGCCGCTTTTTGACAGCAAAAGATTTAGGAAGTTAATAAAACTAATCAGGGATAAGCTTAGGATAGTAATAGGAATCGTGACAGGACACTGTCTCCTGCGGCAGCACGCAAAGAGGCTCAAATTTTCAGATACGGATATCTGCAGATTCTGTGGTGATCTGCAAGCTGTTGAGGATACACTTCGCGGAGAGGAAGAAAATTTTTAGGGAAATACTTTTTCGAAAACCTAGAGGAAATAGACGGCACGAACTTCAAAGGCCTTTTTGGCTTTTGCAAGAAAATTGAGTGTTTCACCAGAGCTTGCTATTTGAAGACAAATTCAATTGGTTCCGCAGGGACCACAATGTGCCCGTTTTGGTGCGTAGTGTCTGTATGATGGCATAACCGTCACATCCCTGTTTAACCTAACCCAACCTAACCTAACCTTTCCAGAATTTGCCTTAGTGTGAAAATTTGGTCGATTGTCAATCTGCCGTGCCGGAAACCACACTGGTACCTACGTGCCGATTAGTGTGTTGCGGAAAGGCTTGAGACGTTCAGGCAGTACATTGGATAGGATCTTGTATGCTACATTTAGCAGGGATATGCCTCGATAGTTCGTACAAGGCATAGGATCCCCTTTCATATGCTAAAGGCATGGCTTCATCCATCGATACCTGGTTGAAAATTTGGTGCGTGCACCTTACCCAACTTCACCACCGTGTTTGAAAAGCTATGCTGGTTGACCATCACACCCAGCGGCTTGGTATTTCTTCAGCTTTTTTTACATCTGAGTCAATCTTTTCTATCCATCAGTGATTGGATGTGGGTTCTCTTCTTGCCCTATCACTCTCTCTACCTGATGCCTATTAAATAGTTGCTGGGAGTGCACCTATTATTCCCTGCGCTTCGGTGACTAGGTTTCCTTCACTATTTCGAAGCTTGCCGGCAGTCGCTTAGCTTTCCTGCAGCCTTGAACTGGGAGGTTGCATGGCCCCTTTTCTTTTTACGTAAGCTCTTCATCTCCCCCCTTCTTTACAGTCTTACTGCAGAATATCCTCAACCAGGTCATCTTCAGGTGCTTTAAGTAGCTCAGTAGACTGTGTATTTGTGCCAGCAGCTGTATTGACTTTAGCTTCGATGTTCTCTGTCGTCTTCTTCCGGGATGAATGGTTAATTCTGCCTGACAGTGGTATTTCAACCATCATCGCTGTTGTACAGCAGAAGTAGTCTTCCAATATTCTCAGCACTGATTGCGATCCAACTACTAGTTGTCTATGTTCATCTTTGCAGGCTCCCATTCTATCCTTGTAGCCCTGGCATGTTTTGTTTTATTCGTTGATCTTTGAACATCTCTCCATTCCATCTCCATTCCATCGATCGGGCGCTTCTCGCGCTCTTTCTGTGAAGCTCATGGTCTTCCTTTCTTGTCTGCTCGTAGAGCTCACGAGCAGCTCTCGTGGTGCATATACCTGATTATATTCATCCTTCAGCCAGAGGTCTATATGTGGCGGCGTTTTAAATCACATCGGAAGCAGCTTCTCTGATGGCTAGTTGAAAACAGTCCCATTGGGGTTCTTTGGTGTTTCTTCTATCTATCGGGAAAGATTATCGTGTTGTCTTGCGAATGCAACTTTTTAACGTGCACCTTTGGTGGTAATACTTGAATCCGTTGTGCCTGTGATAACCACATACGTACAATGACTGCAACCAGGTAATGATCCGAGTCGATGTTGGATCCTCGGAAAGTTGGGACATGCAGAATTCTGGAGCGTCGATCGCAACATGATCAATCTGGTTGACGGTTAATTGATCACGGGATAGACAAGCGTGCTACAATACTAACCATTACCCGCTGTGTTCTCTGGCTTCCCTATCCAGCCATGGTTTAAGATCAGTGAGCACAATTTTGGTGTGATAGCTGTGACACTGCCCTTGTGTTCGGTTTAGAAGGTCATAGAATTGTCCTTGATGCTGTCATCCCTATTCTTTGTCGGAGCAAGAATGCTTACACAATATTTCCGATTTTTAAATAAGCGTTGTCTTCCTTCTTTTCCTTTGGCCGGCCCATTCCATTGCACATCTGGAATCATTCTGCTTTACACCAGTCTAGGGTGTTGTTCGGGAGCACATGGTCTGTTAAGGGTTCTCACATTCCATGTGCCGAAGCCGAAACTCGTTGGTCTTTAAACGCTTGCTAGGGTCGTCGATATTATATCTCCCCGTACCCAAAGCTATTTTTTGTTTCTGGACTGTTCTTTTTTCTGTACTGTGGGAAAGTCACTCA
The DNA here is from genome assembly GCA_949129095.1 of Volucella bombylans. NCBI lineage: Eukaryota > Metazoa > Arthropoda > Insecta > Diptera > Syrphidae > Volucella > Volucella bombylans. The sequence goes on along the minus strand of OX422142.1, from coordinate 17,351,660 downwards.
TAATCCTCAATCTGAAAGGGCCAATGCCTTAACAAATACGCTTAACAAAATGTCAGCTAAAGGGACCGGTGCCAGTAGCCTCGCTGAGGTTATGAGTGCTGCAGTTGACCTATTCAGGTTTTTTACTTTTGCCCCGCCATCTCCACTATAAGGTCCCTTAAACTTAAAACTGTTATTCCAAATCTATAAACAAAGACCTATAAATTAATGAGTGCTGGTTTCCGCTTGTCTCATTTCATTTCCTGACATTTTTCAGACCGCCAGCGTGGGAGGACGAAATATAATGCTGGCAGCAGTTCCTTGGTACCGAAAAGAGATGAAGTGTCCGAAGCTAATACGCGACATTGATTTTAATTCAAGCCCCATGCCCCCATACTCGTACAACTCACAGAAAGTCCTTTCCTACAAATGCAGAAATCAACAGAGAAATGAATTTCGCCACAAGTCGATATTTTTGTGTAAGATTTTGGTCCTGTTGGATATATAAATGCCGACATCCATTATACATATAGAACATTCACATTGTTTAAACAAAGGGTATATTGGCATTGATTTGGGCTGAATTACATCATCTACTGTTTGGCGTGATAATTTTCTCCTAATTAGAAAGCGAACTGAAAAATTATTTACTTGTTTGTTTGTTTTACTAATGAGTTAGCCATTATATTTATGTCTTCAATTATAATTAGAGTTTTGTGTATACAAATGCCTTTAAACACTATTTGTAAGAGTTGCCCCCCTGTGAGCCCATATGTATTCAATTAGAGTAATAAGATAGATTTTGGTGTCTTGGGTGATCAAGAATTTTTCGGAGACTGGGCAAGTCCATCATCGCAAATACTTCAAATTGCCGCCGCCGAAAGGGAGGTAAAATCAGGAAACTTCCTCTACAGAGTATTGGACCAAGACCCTCTTACATATGTATAGAGACTTCCAATAGGTTTGACAGTTGATAGCGGCCATATTGTTGAAGCTACATCTGTCAAATTGGCTGTCATTTATTCAGTCTGTTTTACCAAATCACCATAGACGGACATAGCGTTCAAAAACACGTGCAAATGATAAAATTGATAAAAATGATAAAAAGCGTTATGCGCGCTTCGCCCATTTTACGGTCGCCATAATCCTTCCAAGAGGACTATTCGCAGTGTGGTGGATAAATTTGAGTCCACTGGTTCAGTAAACGATAAAAGAACACCCGTACGTCGACAAACCGCCAGATCTGCCGAAATCATCGCCGCTGTCCATGAGAGTTTGCAGGAGAATCCGAAGCTGTCGATTTCGCGTCGCTCACAAGAACTCGGTCTTTCGCAGACTACAACTTGGCGAATTTTGCATCGTGACTTGACCCTAATTTTCATCGAAAAACCATCTTTAGCGATGAGGAGCATTTCTGGGTGAATGCTGGGTAACAAAATTATCGATATCGAATGTGGGACGATACCAATCCACATGAGATCCAAGAGCGTCCAATGCATTCCGAAAAAGTCACTGTTTAGTGTGGATTTTGGGCCGTCTTTGTGAACGATGTTTGCAAGACCATCAACTGCGAGCGCTATAGGCCGATGATTTACCAACTTATTTTGGCCTGAATTGGATGATATGGACACCAACGACATGTGATTTCAACAGGATGGCGCTGCGTACCACACAGCTCACGCCACATTGGTAATTCTAAAATTCTGGTCATCTCACGGGTGAGAACTGGCCGCCGAGATCGTGCGATTTGACCCCGTTAGACTTTTTCTTATGGGGTTTCCTGAAGCCGCAGTTCTATGCGGATAAGCCACAAACCACTGCGGCCTTCAAAGCCAACATAACCCATGCCACCCGTCAAATTCAGCCTGATTTATGCGTCAGAGTTATGGAAAATTGACATCTGAACGACGTTATGCTCCATACATGCGAGTAATGGCATCGATAGGCCTTTCAAACGAATAAAAAATTTCAATGATATCTCACATGCGAGCAATACTGAAATGGCTTAAAAACCTAGGTAATCCCAATTCACTAAGTCATACCGCCAAACTTGAAGGAAACGACTTCCTACAAGCCATGAAAATTCCTAGTGCTACCCCACAGAAACGTAGGCGCCGCGCACTTCCATGCATAATGTCTCTGTCGTAGTTTGGTCGTTTGTCTGAAACTGTTTGAGTAACTTGGTAGATTAGTAGGATCGTGACTCTGTATTGGATCAGTCCTTTATTTTCAAAGTAGAGGAATGCATCTGAGAGAATCACTTTCGTGATACACAATATTGGGTTCGTAAGCCCGTTGCTCGTTGCTTCTTTTGACTTCGAATGGTCTAAAGAGTTGAATAAATGAAGCCCGTGATTGCTTCGTCTAAGATATATGTTGAGCACATTCATTTGTCTCCTTAAAAATAACAAGAACTTGTTTCGATGGCCGAATTCGGTATCTTATTGAAAACTTACAGAAAACTGATCCGGTTGTGTCGCGTCATGCTAGAGAACTCTCAATGCACCGTGCAGCTTGGAAACAAAATCTTCGAATTATTCCAAACATGCACCGGTTTCCGGCAAGGAACTGGCTCAAAAAACTTCGAAAGCCTATATTCATCAATAAAAAAGGTGATGCTATCTGTTTGGGAGGATTTCAAAGGAATCGTTTTTTTCTTTAGCTTCTAATGGACAACACAACGATCAATTCTGAAGTGTACTGTTATCATGAATGAATGATTCGCTTAAATAGAAAAGGCCGGAATTGATTGATACTGTTAAACCTTTGCTTCAAATGAGGAGGTCAAAAATCACCTGGATCAGTTTTTTGTCATCAAAGAACGACAGCTGTATACCATATGTCCAGGCCAGTTTTAGCACTTGCTTGTATAGCAGCAATTTGTTTTCTAAATTGAACTTGGAATACTTTCCAGAAAGTCAGCACATGCCTCTATACTTAATCTCAAGCTCTTCACGTTTTTTGTTAACGTGTGCTCTCCATTTAAGTTTAGCGTCGAGTGGCATACCAATATATTTGGCCTCGTTCGCGAAGTAATTTGTACTGCGTTGATAAACACAGGTAGATTGTTAGTTTTCTTGAGAGTGAAGTTCACATGGACAGACTTTGTCCTATTGTTAATCTGGGTAAGGGCGCGTTGTAACTTAGCAGTTGTTTCTTCGACGGTTTTACCTGTTGCCAAGATGGCAGTGTCATCAGCAAATGTGGGTGGCACAGTATCGCGGGTAAAAAGCAAATATAACAGAGGGCCAAGTACACTTCCTTGCGGCACCCCGCCTTTATTGTCTTGAAATTGGAATATTCGTTTTCGTGTCTAAATGAAAGAGTCGGTCATCGGTAGGACTTGTCGAAGTTTATATTTCAGGCCCTCGTACCATGCCCTATCAAAAGCTTGCGAAACGTCAAGGAATATTCTTGAACAGACTAACACTCGATTGTTCGTTCAAATACATCGGTTATTCGATGCACTTGGTCAACAGCAGAGTGTTGGCTTCTAAAGCCAAATTTATGATCGGGCAAGAGGCGATTTGTGTCAATAATCGGTTTAAGATGATTAAGTAAGATTTGCCCGAAGAGCTTCGATATAATCGAGAGGAGCGGCATTTATAAGATAGAGCAGTTTTAGGAAAACTTTTTCGGTAGCGCTTTAAGTATCTCTCCCGTAACTAAGTCATATCCGGGGGTCTTGCTTGGCTTAAGCGTGTCTATAACTTGTCTAAGTTGCCTAAGTGTAGCCTTTTCAATTAGAAGATTCGTCGTCACGTCTAGCGTATTGACATTCTCTGGAAGCACTTTCCCGTCGAATGGTCTGAACGTTTCTGCAAGATGGTCGGCGAAAACGTCATCCTGGTTTCTTCTTATTGGTGCCACGTGTATTTGGGGCTTTCGAACACTTTTAACAGCTCTCCATATGGAGTAATTAGTATCTTTTGTCGCTGTGAGACCTTCTAGGAAGTTATTAATAGCTTGGTTGTTGAAGTCCTTGATCATTTGTTTTCAACAAGTTGCAGAGCCTATTAAAGGACGTTTTATCTTGTTGAGCCCGAGTTTCCTGCCAGCTTTTCCGCGCTCTTCGTTTCTTCCCTATCATTTCCCTGATTTCCGACGTGTTACTTATGCCGATACTGGCAACTTTGTTCGATTCGCGTGGAGTGTTATTCCAGGCCGCTTGCTGTATGACTTCAATAAACCGTGCGACTTATTTTTCAAGTTGAAACGGCGTTCTAGGGGTAGTTTTAACTCAGTATTTTCTTCTTCTTCCCATCTTCTGGGTGGTCTTTGTTTCTTAACTAAGGATTCGTACAATGAAAGGATAATTGGAGAATTACTACTATTCCGATAAAGAAGTCTATCAGATCGGGTGTTTTGGCGACAACCGAGGGCCAGTACGTCGGTCTGCCTGTGGAGTAAATTTTATGGTCGTGGAATCATGATACTCCCAAAGGTATTGGACCCGGATGGACAATATATAATTCAATAAAGCATTTATTCACTATAAGAAAATCGTCTTTCATTCTCATTAAAAAAAAAAAACGAAATTACTTCCCGAGCAACCCAATATACCACATTGATCAAAAAGTTCCCGGAATCCATTCAGAAAATTAAAAATACAAGTTTATTCATCTAAATCTATATTTTCCCCTTCAAAGTAATCCCCATCGACTGCAACACACTTATGCCAGCGCTTGATCCAATCCTCGAAATATTTTTTTATATTCGGTTTTCGGTATGCCCAGCGGTGCTTCCTGCGATTTTTCCATTACTTCCTCTCGGCAGCTGAAACGCGTCCCTCGTAGTGTTTTTTTAATTCGATTGAACAGAAAAAAGTCACAGGGAGCCAAATCAGGTGAATTCGGTGGCTGGTGGATGGTATTTGTTGCATTTTTGCACGAGTTTTCTGCCCACAATTCGGGTCTCTTTCGGCGAATTGCTTCACGCAAACGTCTCATAACGCCCAAATAATACTCTTTGTTTACTGTCTGGCCTTCTGGCAAAAATTCATGATGCACTACACCGTTGTAATCCATGTAAACCGCGAGCATTGCCTTCTTTTTTGACTGGAAAAGAAGTGGTGTTTTTGGTCTCGGCTCATTTGGTGAACGCCCTTCACTTGCCTGATGTCTGGATTACGTGTCGTACTCATAAACCCACGTCCCGTCTCCAATAATGATCCCTTTGATGAATGTGGGATCAGATTCAGCCTCGCAAATCATCTCTTTTGCGACGTCAACACGGTCTCTTTTTTGCATGAAATTGAGGTCTTTTGGCACCAACTTTGCTGCTACACGACGGAAACCCAAATCAATAACCAAAATGTCTTGGACGGATCCATTGGCAATGTTCAAGTCCTCCGCTATCTCTCTGATGGTTAATTTGCGGTTATTGACCAACATTTCTTTTACTCTGCCGCTGCGTTCATCATCTTGGAGTGACTCACGACCACTTTTGAACCGCTCGTGCCACAGGTAAACGACCGTTTTCTTTAGAGAATCGTTGCCGAAACACTTCTAACATGTCCAACGTTGAATACAAGTTCGTTGTTGCAAATTAAAATCAGAGATATATGTACTCTTGGCTACGTAACTTTTGCAACTGTCAAGCTATTTAGATTTAGAGGGAATGTCAACAACAGTTTTACCAACTTAACAAAAAAAAAAAACAGAACTGAAATCGGAAGAATGGGAACGCCACACAGTGGCGGGAACTTTTTGACCAAGGTGGTATTCTCATTAATAATTATAATTACAACAACTTTGGAAAATTCTATAATTCAATTAGTTTTTACACACTCGACACTAGTAATCTTTCTCATATGAATAATTGTTTTCAAACTATTAATTAGTCAAATGCATTTCCCGGTAAAAATATGTCTGAAAAATTCTACGCTTTTAAAGTTATATTTAATAATGTTCTGCAAGAATGTGTTCTCGTACCCACTACTCGTAAAAAAGTAAATTCTCATCCTGCTTGGTACAATAAAAGCCTGCTTAAATTAAAAAATGTTAAGAATGCAGCACATAAATTGTTCAAAAGGTCGGGCTCTTCTGACGATTATACTCTTTCTTCACGTCTAAGGAAAGAGTTTGTTTTTCGTTCCAAATTTCCGGATTACAATTAAAAATAAAACAATCTAGTGACCCTAAATAAATAGCACATACTATATGTTTGCCGAATACTTTCAAGGTATTTACGAGGGGCGTTCAATATATTCTCGGTATCGATATGAAGGAAAATGCGAATTCAATTTATTTTATTTATTTTTCAATATAATCTCCCCTAACATCAATGCATTTGTTACATCTTGAGATAAGCTTTTTTAAATCCTCAAAAAAATAAATTTCCTCTTTCTCTGCAAAATACCCATTTATTGCCGACTTGAGTTCTTCATCATCCGAAAATCTTTTTCCACGAAGACATTTTTTCAAATCCGGAAACAGGAAATAATCACTAGGGGCAAGGTCTGGACTATAGGGTGGGTGTTGGATTTCTTCGAAACCACAATCTCGCGCAGCAGCCTTGGAAACTCGCGCCGTGTGAACAGGAGCGTTGTCATGAAGAAGCAACACACCCGCTGCGAGTTTACCCCGTCTTTTCTTTTTAATTTCCTCCCGCAAATTATGCAAAGTGGAAGCATAGGATGTGGCGTTGATGGTTTCACCCTTTTTTTGTATGCAATGAACAAGATTCCCTTTGAGTCCCAAAAAATTGTGACCATGAGCTTCCCGGCAGACGGAGTGACTTTGAACTTCTTCGGGGGGTCTGTTCCTTTTTTATGCCACTGCATGGATTCTTGTTTGCTTTCAGGGTCATAGTGGTGGACCCATGTTTCGTCCCCAGTAACAATTCGATCCATAACACCGTCCGCGTTCTCACTACACATCTCCAAAAGCTCTCTACAGCATGCGATTTTCACTTTTTTCTGAGGCGCTGTGAGCATTCGTGTCACCCACCTTGCACTGACCTTTGAAAGGTTAAGATGGTCATGAAGAATGGTGTGAATGGTACCAATTGAAAGCTTGGTGATCTCTGCCATCATTTTCACCTTTATTCGGGCATCCTCAAGAACAAGTTTTTCGACTTCTTTGATGCTTTCTCCTGTACAAGCGGGGGTCGTCTTCAATGCTCTCTCTGCCTCTCTTGAACTCACTTGACCACTTTTGCACAGTTGATAATGAAGGTGCGCAACCCTGGTAAACAGACACCATCTCTTCATGAATAGTTTTGACTTTTTCCTTGCTTAGTGAGAAATTTAATTACAGCGCGATGCTCAATTTTCACCATCATCGCCTCAGTTGCCATTATGATTCTGTTTAACTAGAGATAAAACGCGAATTAATAATTACATTTATATAAAATTCTACATAAATGCACTAAAATAATAGTATTACTTGATAAATAAATCAATTTATATATACAACCACAGCTTCACCCCGATACTGAGAATATGTTGAACGCCCCTCGTATAGTTCAACCTGCTCTTCAAACATCGATTTGAATTACTTTCGCTCTCTTCCATCAATTCCTGATTGTTGGTACGGCCTGTCTTCTGTAAAACCCCAACCAGATTGGTTGGAATGTTGGAATGTTTCCAATAGCTTTACATCACTGTTCCAGCTCACTTAGATTCCCTTTATTATTAAAGAATTATTTAATGAATCCCTTTTTAATGGACTTTTTCTTGATGAATAAATCTGTTGCTAGACATATCGTATCTAACTACAGACCGATTACCAAACTTTCAGTTATTCCCCAACTCTTAGACAGTCTTGTAAAGTACAAAATTACCTTTACAATTAAACAGAATGTAAGTAAATACCAATGGTGGTCAAAAGAGTGGTGGTCGTATGAGAACACAAGCGTTCATCTCACTAAGGCGCTTTCTCTTGTTTCTGAGCCGCAGGGAACGAATGCTAAGGATGGAATCAACGGTAGCGTCGACAGTTCCAGTTAGGTCGATGAGCTTATTCAACGTACATACTTGAATGTCAAGTCTATAGGGGTCTCCAACACTAAGGGTGTTTTCAGGGTGTTGGAAAAGAGTTGGTGGCGGATGAGCCCTTAACAAGGGTCAACGGCAGTACTCACAAGCGGGTTACTTGCTCCGAAATTTAGTCCGCCCTTTTGTCTTAGGGGTCCCAAAAAGGGCCCGGTTGGAGGTTGTGCTCAAGCACGTGGAAAAGGTAATTGTTACGAAGCGAACAATAGCCTCGGATAAGGACGGATTCACTCTTGACGACCCTGCAAAACGAACAAAGGACAACGACTTTCGGATCTGCACGTGGAATGTTCGGACCTTGAACAGGCCGCATGCAGCCGAACAATTAGCAGATGACTAGACTGATACAATGCAGATAACATCGCTAAAAATCGTCCTATGCGACTTTAATGCTAAAACTGGAAAGGGGGACATCTTCGTCTGGAAACGAACTTATGCTAATCGATTTCGCTGCGGGACATAACGTTACTATAGCAAGCAGACGGTTTCCTTATCTAAATATTCACAAGGGAACATGGTAGAGACCAGATCAACAAACTGTCAACCAGATTGATCATATTGCGATCGACTTAAGGCACTCTAGTATTTTAGATGTCCGAACGTTCCGAGCGGCCAACATAGACTCGGACCTCAGACGCTACAACAACGGGGAAGTACTATGAAGAGATTTAACGGTTGCAATCGCAACAGGCTTTGCCGATCGCGTATCCCTCAACCTCTCGAGAAGCCCTTTGGATTCAGCATCAAGTGCTGAAGAATAGTGGCTTTGATGCCGAGAAGCCATTAGAAATGCCGCAACTGACGTGCCCACCACCACGAAACCCCTGGTTTGATGAAGAGTGGCACTGTGCAAAACGACGAGAGCGTCACATGAGCTCTGCAAACAAAAGAGGAGGGAAGAACATAGGCTTTTCCAGAGGAAAAAGAAAGAGCATGAGAAACGCGTGATCGAGGAAATAGAGAGATGCTACTCCAGGAATAATTTTCGGAAGTTTTACCAAAAGCTAAAAAGAAGTGTCAGGGTAATAAGACCCGAACGGAAACCTATCGAGATGAACAAAGAAACCTTGTAGTAGAGTCACAGTCGGGGCTGAGGATATGGAAAAACCATTTCTGCAGACTGCTAAAGGGCGAAGACGACACAAATTCCGCTGTCAGGCAGAGTGAGCCATATTGACGATGCAAGTTATGAATTCCGTCCACCAGACCAAAATGAAGTGAGGATAGCAATACCTAAACTGAAGTCGAACAAGGTTTACCCGCCGAACTATTTAACGCAGAAGGAGATGACTTGGTAAAGAGTATACACTAATTTATTTCCAAGATTTGGTCGGATGAATGTATGTCTGATGAATGGAACCTCAGCATCGTTTGCCCGGTTCACAATTTAGAAGACCCTCTAAACTGCGTCAACTATAGAGGTATCAGTCTCCTAAACATCGCATATAAGATCCTATCTGACGTGTGTCAACGATCTGATTGCACCCTATCAGTGCGGTTTTAGGCCCGGTAAGTCCACAATTGACCAAATATTCACACTACGGCAGATCCTGGAGAAAACCCAAGAAGTTCAGATCGATACTCACCATCTTTTTATCGATTTTAAAGCCGCATATGATAGCATCTACAGCGATGAGCTATGCAGAGCCATATCTAGTTTTGGCATCGCTGCCAAACTCGATGAAGAAAGCTAGCTGCTGCATCAAGGTCGGTAACGACCTAACCGAGACCTTTGATGTCAAAAACAGATTTGACAAGGCGACGCGCTGTCATGTAACTTCTTTAGCATCATAATTGAAAGAATTGCGCAAAACTCACAAGCCAACACACGCGGTACAATCTTTCAGAAGCGGTAAAAATGTGTCTAGCAGTAAACGAGGCCAAAACAAAGTATATGCTGTCAACAAGAAGGGACACTCAACATCGGCGAATCGACCATAATGTCACAATCGACAGCTACAACTTTGGGGTAGTAAGGGACTGCGTCTACCTTGGATCTGTTATCACATCTGAAAACGACATCTCTTAAGAAATCAAACGAAGAATAACGCATACCAATCGCTGTTTCTTTGGGTTGAGAAGACAAGTAGTAAGGCCCTTTACCGAACAACCAAGGAAACTCTATATAAAACCCTTGCAATTCCAGTCCTGCTCTATGGTTCCGAAGCTGGTGAAGATATCCTTGGTCATTTTGAGAGAAAAATTCTTCGTAAGATATTTGGTCCCGTACACGTTGACGAGTTCTGGAGGAGACGTTTCTACGAGCTGTACAGCGACATTGACCTGGTCAAAAAACTGCGCATTGGGCGTTTGAGATGGCTGGGACATATAGAGCGAATGAACACCAACGCTCCAGCCCGCAGAATCTTCGACCCTAATCTGGAGGGACAACGCAGTACAGGAAAGCCTCGCCTTAGATTAGAGGCGCGCGCAAGTGAAAGGGGACCTCAACCAACTTGGAGTGCGCAACTGGAGTAGTTAGCCAAAGACCGCGCTAATTAGAGAGGCTTATTGGTTGAGGCTCAGGTCCACCCCGGTCTGTAGCGCCGCCTAAGAAGAAGAAGTAAATACCAACATGGCTTTTGGAAGAGTGGTTCATCTGTCTCGAACTAAGTGGAATTTACAAATTTCTGCATTAATTCGTTGGAAGCCCATAAGCAAGTCGATGTGATTTACACAGATTTTGTTAAAACTTTTAGCAGAGTTAACTTGGCTAATCTTTTAAATAAATTAACTGCATACGGCTTTTATGGTTCATTATTGCAATGGTTGAAAGCAATATGTTGTTATTGGAGAGACTATTTTCCTAAGAAAATTTTAGTCAGCTCTGGTATTCCAGAAGGCACCCAGCTAGGTCCAACGCTATTCTTACTTTTTATCAATGATTTGCCGAACTTGTTAAAGCATTGCTATTGCCTCATGCATGCGGATGATAGTACATTTTTTGCTGAGATATCAACTTTATAGTTTCTGTAATCGTCCCGAAATGGACACACCTTCGTCTTCATCCACACTCAACAATGGAACGAAATTTTAAATGACACCTCTTGTTGAATTACCCGTTACATGTATGGAACAATCTTTGGTTGCAGTCTATTTCTTTTGTCAAAAGAAGGCGCAGAACATACCATACAGTTGGGAACATTAAAATAGCAGTGAAGAACAAAGCCAAGAAAATATATATTTTTTTTATAATTATATATTAATTAATAGGTATTTTAATGTATCTCATTACAGCATTTAATGACATTAATAAAACTTGTGCTGAGAAAATTTTATAAAAATGCACTGCTTTGTGCGAGAATTTTATAGTCCGAAAACACGCTTTTGTGGCAAACACGAACATAGCAACAACCTCCGATATTTGTTACAAATCTTAAAAGATCTGTTTTGTTGGCTATTAAAATGTAATTGTGTTAAATACCCAATACTTTATTGCATTACTCATAACTTGAAGTCTTGCCATGCCGCGGAATAGAGTCCACTAATCGCTGACATCGCGGATCTGGTATAGCGAGTTACGTAATGTGAACCGCTTGTCAAAGTTGGGTGCATCTGCTCATAAAATTTTAATACGATTCATGTCAGGAGACTGAGCTGGCCACTCCATTATCTGAATCTCATTAACACGAAACCGTTCTATTGACTTCCTGCTTGTATGTTTGGGATCGTTATCTTGTTGTAAGGCCTATTTCAGCGGCATTTTCTCACTGCAGAAGGGCAACATCATATATTTACAGAGTGTTGACATAAATATGTTGGTTCATAATGTCATCAATCTTATGTAATGGACCACGCCGCAGTAGGAAAAGCAGTCCCATACCATAACTTTAGAATAACCATGTTTAACGGTCTTTGTCGTCTACTGCGGTTGGTATTCCGTATTCGGTGGACCAGCCACATAGCAAAATTCTAAACTCATCCGTCCATAAAATGTTCCGCTATTTGCGAACAGGTCACACAACGTGATTTTTGCAAACTGGATGGGTCTTACCTAGGAGTTTTGTATGGAGTGCCTTTTTCTTAGCCGCCGCAGTGTCATATCGCTCGTAGGCAAGCTCATCTCTTTTCTAATCTGTACCACAGGCTTTAATGGAAACTGTTTTGCATTTAGGACAATTTCGCGGTCATATTGCGGCGTTGTTTTGCGTTTTCCGCCCTTCTTCTCCAGTTTTAGGAACGTCTCAGGCATACCTCGAAGACCAAAGCGAAGAAAACGGCGCTAGATACTTTCGACTCTCGAGATATGAACACGATGATATGGGGACCACAGTTGACTGGCGTACTCTAGGAGGGGGCGAACAAAGATTGGTAATATAGATGGACCTGATCCCGTATGGTTTAGCGTATTCTTTGGACCACCGTTTTACAAAACCTAGTGCAGAGTTAGCCTTAAGGATGATTTCCTCCATATGCAAATGGAAGTTGAGTTCCCTATCGCACAATATGCCGAGGTCGCAAAGAGATTGAATGGAAGAGATAGGTTGGTTTTGGTACCGCCTATGTGAAAAGAACTAGATCGAACTATCAAGGTCTTGTTGAAGGAGGAACGAGTCATGGGGTGAGGAAATGGTTTTGAAAACGAGTGTTTGATGATCCTATCGAGATTATTTATGATTAATATAAAAAGAAGGGGACCTGGATGGCTGCCTTGTGGGACTCCAGATTTGGCCAAAAATGGAGCCGAGTGGGCTAGCCTAAAATGAACACTGTAGAAACGGTTTTCTAGGTAATAGTATGGGTGTAAAGCCGAGGGCAGACAATTTGAAGAGTATTAATCGATGAGAAATTTCATCGAAGGCCTTGCTAAAATCGGTTGCAACTACATCGACATCGTTACTATTCTCTAGAACTTAGAGGGCAAAGGATACGAATTCAACAAGATTTGTGGTGGTTGACCTACCCTTCAGGAAGCCATTTTGTCTAGAGGAAATAAGCGGAAGCTTAGAGCTTCATAAACAAAAAACTTTCGAAGAGTTTGGGTATACGGAAGAGTTAAGCGATGGGACGATAGTTCGTAATTTCATTCTTTGAACCTTTTTTGTGGATCGGAGTTATGAAGAAGGTTTTCGAAGCCTTTGGAAAATCTCCTTGCGAAAGGGATAGACAAAAGAGATTAGAAAGGGCAAGGGAAAGAAAGAAGGAACATCTTTTTTTAGAAAAAAAGGCAGGGAGACCATCTAGGCCGGGTGTGAATTATTATTGGTGTAGCTTATATTCGATAAAAGACGGGTCCGCGATGTGAGAGAGAAGTGGGCCATTGGAGAAGTTTAGTAGGTAATTAAAATAGGATGGATCTGGTACTCATGGTAATAGAATCCAACCCTTAATTGTTGTCCAAAAGCATATAATTAGAATCATCTAGTGAAAATGACGCATTGAGAATAAATTTTTGCTTTTTCTCAACTCAAAGATTCTACCTCTTTACTTTTATAAAGTATTTCAAATAATTTATTTTAAAAAGTGATTACTGCCCCAGTCGGAATTCAAAAGTTCAGCGATCGACCATTATCCCAATGTACAAATCGAATTACTACCTAAATTTTTGTACATTCGTTGCTCCTAGATTTTCTGCAGGTATTATGCAGATGACACAATCACATGCGACCGTGAAGAAACCCTGAATACCTTGATTAAGGTTCACTTCCCAGGGTCGTCTAATATTATGGACAGTTAACGGAGGTTTCACTTCTAAGAAATCTCTGCTGAATCAGTAATTGATCCGGAAAGGTCAAGTGGGCTATCAACTCATTTAAATCATACAAGGCATGAAGAAGAGATGGAATTTTTTCAGCTTTGCTACAAAATGGACTGGACTTCCGTGTACCTAGCCTAATAGGCTTACTTAGGTTCAGTTTCAACTTGGGCTACATACCACGTAATTGGAGGGAGGTCAACGTGATGTGTATCACCAAATCAAGCAACAAGCCCATAGAACTACCTAAATCATATCGCCCTATAAGCTTCACATCGTTTTATCTGAGAACAATGGAAAGAATTACTGACGTCCTCCATATCAGAGAAAGCCTAGAAAATACGAGTAGCTTGCCTCTGTACCCATGTCAGTACCCCTATCAGAAAGGCAAATCGGCAGAAGGTGCTCTAATGAAGCTGACAGCTGAAATCAAAAGCTCCTTTCGCTGTAAAGAAATTGCACTTTGCGGATTCCTTGAGATAGAGGGTGTTTTCGACAACGCTAGATATGACTCCATATCAAATGCTTTGCTCCACAGACATATCGATCAATCCATTATGACCAGCTATTATGCCGGATGATTACTACTTCATCAGAGCCGACTCCAGTATCAGTATCAGTCGTAAAGGGTACTCGTATTATGACCCCTCCTGTGGCCTTTGGTAATAGATGATCTGCTTAACAAATTAAGCAACTTAGGCTACACACAAGGTTATGCCGATGACGTAGTCAACATCATTAGGGACAGAGAGACTAACGAAGTATACAAAACGACTTTTAGACAGTCCTAGACCGTGCACCAGAGAGAATCTCGTCATAAACCCAAATAAGGCTGTGATACTTTCTTTCACTAAAAGAAGAAACATAGACTTAGGTATAGTTTCACTTAACGACACAATCGTTGAGTACTCCGACGAGTAATCTTAGACAAAAGACTCAACTGGAACTCTCAATTAAACAACAAAATAACTTTATGGGCCTACCGCCGCATGTAACCCCATCATAACATATGCGTCATGCAAAAGACAGCCGTTTAACAGCTCAATAGAGTACAGCATCTTGCATGCCTGGGTATTTCCGGAGCCTTCCCCACCTGCCCCACAGCTGCGAGAGAAGCAATAATAGGACTTACGCCCATTGATACAAATTAAAGAGTTAAGTCTTAGCGAACACCCGGACCTAAGGACCCTACTCTCCGAAATACCGGAACTTGATATGACCTGCGCGGTAACATTGTACTTCAATAAAGGCTTCTCCACGGACATTCCCAGCAAAGAAGCATGGGTCAGCAATAACCCACCAAACAGCCATAATGTCATAAAGTATTGTAGTATACGGATCGGGAGTGGGAGCTGGACCCAACCTAAATATAACCATAGCTATCGCAAAAGTCCCAGTGTATTTCAGGCAGAACTCCACGCCATTCAAGTAGTATGTGCAAACCATATATTATTTACAAATCTCGTATCAAAGACGTTAACATCCGCATATTCACGGACAGTTAAACAGCTATAAATGCCCTTAGCTCGCACACCATTGACTCCAAATCAGTCATGTACTGCTTCAAATCTCTCCAAGAACGAAGCTCCAGGAACAAAACCAAACTGTTGTGCGTTAATGGTCAAGAGGGCATTGATGGGAATGAAAAGACCGACGAACTAGCCAGAAAGGTCTCAGAAACTCCCTTTAATGGAACTGAGCCCTTCTGATGGACTCCTAAATCGGCCGGGGTGACCTTGGTGTAGTGGTACTAGCAATGACTCCTCACTCGGAGGGTCAAGGTTCGCATCCTACTTATGACAAGTTTTCAATTTGTGTAATTGGAATTCAGTCAGAAAAATCTGCGCGTGAAGGCATAACACTGACATGTCGATTTGGCTGTTGTAGAGTTTCGAGCACAAAACAAATGTGAAAATTGATAGCCTTCGAATCATTCCGAGTGAAGAAAAACTCTCCGTCCTATTCGGACTCCCACCCCCGGAGAGTTACTCGTAATATCGAAGCCAAATATAAATGAGTTTCAAACCACATTACAATAATGTTTTCCTTTCTCCAGTAAAAGGGTATCATAACCCCTAGGAGCGCGTAAATTATAAAAAAAAGTCTGCAGTCAATTTACTCGTAGCTATTAATAGCTGAGAACATTCGACATGCATCTCATATTGATAGAATAGCTCAGGTCTAAGACAGGCCAAACGGGACATCCTGCCCTTCAACAAAAAAGCCTAGATATGAATCTAGTCGACTGTCCGAAGGGCCGACCGTGTCGTGAAGGAGACGAAACAGCTGAACAGATCTTATGTGAATGTCCAGCTCTCAATGGAATTAGACTGGAGGTTTTCTTCAGCGAAAAATTCGGCTCTAACGAAGTAATGAACTCCTCTGATGGTAGTGTTATCAACTTCAATCGGAAAGTAGAGAATTAATTTTAATTTTAATTTTGGTGGGGGCAAACGCCCCTATTTATTCGGCTATAACTTACAAATTAAACTTAAACTAAAACTAAAACTAAGGTTGGTTGGAGTGTTGAAGGAGAACGGATTTGAGGTAGGGAGTGGTGCGGTGGAAGTCAAAGACGGTAGGGTTTGGTTCGTTCGCGCCATAGGAGGTGTGGTGGGAGTTATGAAGGAGGATTTCCAAGCCTGAGGAAATTCTCCTTTTGAAAGGGATAGACGGAAGAGATTAGAAAGGGCAAGGGAAAGAGAGGAAGAACATTTTTTAAGAAATATGGCAGGGAGGCCATCTGGGCCGGGTGTGAATTCGTCATTGAGTTGGTGTAATTTATATTCGATATAAGACGGGTCCAAAATATGAGATCTCTCTCAGTGGACCATTGGAGAAGTTAGGTAGGTAACTAAAATAGGATGGATCTGGTACAAAGGAGTCGTTGGTGAAGGATTGTTTAAAAAAGGTGGCAAATAGGTTGGCAATGGTGAGTGGGTCGGTTGATGATCTGTTGTTGAAAGAGAGGGAAGGAGGGTAACCATCGGACTTACTTTTGTAGTTAACAAATTGGAAAAAGGACTTAGGGTGGTTTATAAGGTTGACTTGCGCATTGTTAAGGTAGCGCTGGTAAAGGGAATCGTAAAGTTCGGTGAAATGAAGATAAGCACCAAGATAGTTGGAATAGTCGGTAAAAGATCTGGTACGTAGGAAAACAGCCCATAACTTATTTCTCTGATTTCGTAAGGAACGAAGCTTGCGATTATACCAGGGAGGACTAGTAGATGATGTTTTAAGGCGGGAAAACGGAACGTAAAGGGAAAAAGAATTAAATATTTCTTTATAAAAAATGGATAAGGCATCATTTATACTTAGGTTGTGAAACTTAAAGAGGGATCTGCTGAGATATTCACTGATTTTGTGAAAGTTTGCTTTATGAAAGTCGTGGGATGAGAGAGTTGTGGGGGGAGTGGACTGGAATGAAGAGTTACGAAAAAATGAAAGTAGAAGGGGGGATGGTAGTTATCGATTGTTGAGAGAGATAGGGGACAAAGTGAGACTGAGGAGTTAATTGGATCTGTTGTGAAAATAAGGTCTAATTGCCTGCCCATATAATTGGATATACCACTGACTTGGCATAGGCTTGAGTCTGTTAAGCGATCTAAGAAGAGACATTCCTTAGCTGAGATGGCATTTGAAGCGATGAAAAAGGATTGATCATCTGATGGAGTCCACTGTAGCTGAGGAAGATTAAAGTCGCCGAAAATAAGGATATCATCAGTAGGGTCTGACAGGTCAATTAAATGATCGATCGCATCAATAACAAATTGGTAAGATTCGATAGGTTGAGCTGGTAGGATGTAGCAACATATAACGTAAAGGGACTTGAGAGGCAGTGATATTTTTATTGCGACAAAGTCGGCTCTAGAGGATGAAGAAATTGTAATGGGGGAAGAGTTAAGGCTGTTGTCCATCGCCAGTAGGACGCCTCGACGGGGGGAACCTTTATTTGTGCGGGTAGGATCGTCGTCGCGGAAAACATTAAAAGTAGGAGGGAACAATTCCAGGTTCTTTATGTCGGGAATCAAATTAGTTTCGGTCAAGACGTAGATATCAAAGGGAAGAGCATGCGATTGACGTAGGACAGCATTGGTTTTAGAGCGAAGACCTCTTACATTCTGGTAGTAAAATGTAAGAGTGATGTTGTGGGGTTGAGGTGTGAGGCAGGATGGTTTAAGCGCTGGCAAGGGAGGCACGTTATGGACGAAAAAATTTATCGTGGTCGGCAAACCTTCTAGCCTAACTATATAGTTCTGACCAAATGGTACAAAATATCTTTTAGGTCAAACTACCTTACTTCGCGAGTCAGAAAATTAAACAAAAAAAAATGTTAGCTGAAATACATGATCAGGATTAAATTCACTTTACAGCTGCTGCAAAGTGATGCAGTGATAATACGAAATGAGTTACTGCTATTTTAATGTTCACAGCTCTACATGCTTTCCATATCAGTTCCAAAATTTTGAGCTTGAGTTATGTATCTAAGATGATTTCTATATATCAGCACTGGAGAATATGCTGCCAAGTTCTTTACGAATCAGCTCCATTTCGAGGTAATGTACTACTTTGGGTCTTTATGAAATGTCTGACCAACTCAACTGATCACAATCAAAAGGTAAAATTTACTAACATGTCGAAGAACCCCATTTTCGATGTACGAATGCTGAAATGATTAACATCGTTCCTTTTTCCCATTTCTTGGCATAGTAAAAAGGCTTTATGCATATTATTACCTTCCACAGAAATCCAATTCAGACTGAGCCAATTTATTATGCAACTACTCTCGTATTGACAATGCCATTCAAGATTATACGATTCCAATTTTACATGACGTCCATGAGAAAGTATTGACATGTCACATAAGGAGACGTGGCACTTTTTATTCCGCCAATAATGAATTCCATTTTATTTGGAATTGAAAGCAAACGTTAAACAAAACACCAAATCTAGATTTATGTACACGAGTGTGTTGTTATTTGTATTTTTTTGTTTTGTCTAAAAACACCGATTAACATATAAAGTAAGCATTTGCTTTGAAGCTTTTTGCAAACCGGTCGCTTAAATTTATCGCCGGACAAATGCACAAGCATTTCCACTTCCACCAGTCACTGGTTACTTGGCATTTGTTTTTTAAAATAATAGAAATTTGATTTTTAAATTTGCTAAGATAAAGACAAGTTTTATATAACGCCGAGCTGTTATTATGCATTCGCAGTATCTAAATGGTGATAATTGCTGCGCAAAATGGATTTCCAAGATATTTTTTCCAATTTATGTACATATTTCCGAAAGACAGTTACGTATCATGCGGTGACGTGGCGTGGTGATTAAATTCACCAACTAGATGCACTCTCCTTAAACTCCCTCAAATATACCAGAAACAAATGGACGAGGTCATAAAATGAACGGTTAAGTTGGTAAATCTGTTGTTGACATTCCCTCTAAATCTTAGCGTAATAGCTTGACATTTGCAAAAGTTACGTAGCTAAGAGTACATCTATCTCTGTGCGTGTTGGCGATTTTTTACAATTTTAGAAATGGATTTAAATTTGTAACAACGAACTTGTATTCAACGTTGGAAATGTTAGAAGTGTTTCGGCAACGATTCTCTAAAGAAAACGGTCGTTTACCTGTGGCACGAGCGGTTCAAAAGTGCTCGTGAGTCAATCCAAGATGATGAACGCAGCGGCAGAGTAAAAGAAATGTTGGTCAATAACCGCAAATTAACCATCAGAGAGATAGCGGAGGACTTGAACATAGCCTATGGATCCGTCTAAGACATTTTGGTTAATGATTTGGGTTTTCGTCGTGTAGCAGCAAAGTTGGTGCCAAAAGACCTCAATTTCATGCAAAAAAGAGACCGTGTTGACGTCGCAAAAGAGATGATTTGCGAGGCTGAATCTGATCCCACATTCATCAAAGGGATCATTACTGGAGACGGGACGTGGGTTTATGAGTACGACACACAATCCAGACATCAGGCAAGTGAATGGCGTTCACCAAATGAGCCGAGACAAAACAAACCACGTCGTTTTCAGTCAAAAAAGGAGGCAATGCTCACGGTTTTCATGGATTACAGCGGTGTAGTGCATCATGATATTTTGCCAGAAGGCCAGACAGTAAACAAAGAGTATTATTTGGGCGTTATGAGACGTTTGCGTGAAGCAATTCGCCGAAAGAGACCCGAATTGTGGGCAGAAAACTCGTGCAAAAATGCAACAAATACCATCCAACAGCCACCGAATTCACCTGATTTGGCTCCCTGTGACTTTTTTCTGTTCAATCGAGTTAAAAAACCACTACGAGGGACGCGTTTCAGCAGCCGAGAGGAAGTAATGGAAAAATCGCAGGAAGCACCGCTGGGCATACCGAAAACCGAATATAAAAAATATTTCGAGGATTGGATCAAGCGCTGGTATAAGTGTGTTGCAGTCGATGGCGATTACTTTGAAGGGGACAATATAGATTTAGATGAATAAACTTGTATTTTTAATTTTCTGAATGGATTCCGGGAACTTTTTGATAATTTTATTTTCTCCTTTTCTTTTCCTTCTCCTATGTCTTTGATTTTTCCTTCAACACAGATCACTTCCTAAATCGTAGCCTCTTTTGACTCTCGCATCCACCACTTCTCTTTTCTTGTCTCTTTCTATCATTATATAATCTCTGATCGACTTCTGCCCTTTGCTTGCCATTTCTCTTGTTTATTTACGAATGGCTTTATGTGAAAACATACATAGTGTTCGTAATTACAAGGTCATTTACGATACAGAACTCTAGTAGACTTTTTCCATTTGCATTGATTTTTTCTTCTCCATTTCTTCCTATCACTACTTTCAAGGGTTTATCATTGGCTACTAAAAGAAGAGGGACGTCTCGTTTTCTGTTTCTCAGTGTATAGCCTGGAAATTGAACCTAGACATCTTCAACGCTCTCTCGAACTTCTCGGTCCATTATGCCTTTCGCTATGCCCCTTAGTTTAATCCGATATGTAAGGTATTGTTTAAACTTCTTAGAATTTATGGCTGTCTTATTTAACAGTACATTGTGGATTATAAAGTAATATCTACATACATATCCTGCTTATAGCCTAAGCATCCGTTTTCTTTAGAGATAGATTCCAAGTATTAAAATCTTTAAGGCCTCGATTCCAAGTGCTTTTGGAAATAAATTCTTAAAAATTACCACCGCCATAGGCTGGCATACACCGAGCTATGCACATATCTGAAGTAACTCAATTTATTCAATCAAATCTATTAAATTTGTATGTTGCCCTCGAGCTATAGCACACTGTGAAGTATGTATTGCTTCTGTTTCCGCTTCTGTTTCATTTTGCCGCACTCTAATCGAATGCAGAAGCCGACTTGAAGTATAAACTCATGCGTCAATGACCCACTTTAATTGAAGTTCTCACTTTGATCAGAGATATGAAACAGCGTCTGAAACGTCTTTTCAGGGCATTCACTGTGCATGCCCATGTTGCATTTTATTTCAGAAATGTTTTGCAACAGACAATTCAATGGCTTTTCATTGAAGTGATTACTTGAGTGCAATTACAAGCGCAGATGCAGTTGCAGATACATTCCTTTGTACAGGGAAACAATGGAAAGAATGGCTTCAAATCGAAAGTGTCGGCGATTTGAGTGACTCGTGTTCTATTTGAGGCCATTAACGTTCACACAAATTTTTCAGGCTATAGTTCACACTTACTAGTTTTGTACCGACCAAGTATACTTCATGAAAAATGTGGGTTTAATTGACGAACAAGGGAAATGGTCTTAAGCCATATACGAGTACATATGCGAGTATTCTGGAATATGACTCATAAACATGGTCTCGAAATATTTAATGAGTAGTTTCTGTCGATTGGGAAATCAAGGCCTACTGGCCCTTGCAAAGTACAATACATATATTACATTTACCTTCGAAGAAATATAAGCAACCTTCTAGGAAGCAAACCCTTTAAAGTAAGTCTGAATATGTAAAAGCAGAAAGCCATTAGACAACCGCTTCCCTAATACTCGTATGCATTCTTATGTTTTGGGTACACACTATTGAATGCTTACTTACTTGCTTAAGGTGGACTTGGGCCTCAATCAGCTCAAACAGCTATCTCCATTTAGCATGATCTTCCGATAATCTCCTCTGTAGTTTACGAAGCCCATTGGCTATACTGCGTACTTCCAGGTCCATAAATACAGGCCAGCTGTTTGGCACTTAGTGAAATACAGGTAAATCCGCGCCCACACCTCTCAGATAATTCTGATCTGAAGCTACGCGGCTACGAACTAGTGCCATTATTCTTTTCTCTCGCCATTTAAGTGCGTTGTGATGTAGCTTCCCCAACTCCACCATAATGTAATCCCTGTTCCAATACGGAATTCAATTTCATGTGGTTCAAATTCCATCTCCGTAAGCAAATTATACACTACTGCTTTATTTATAGGAGCCCCAAACTGGACAGCAATTCAACCTTTAACGAGTTTTTATGCGCTGTCTCACTCCATTCGAAGATCTGTATCCCTGTATCTTCATATTGAAATCGATATTACGGTCGATTTCAACACAATTCTGGGTGACTACGACCTTCTGGACAGACAGCACCCAAAGGACGGTGTATTGAGATCGAGAAACAATTTGACCCAGTTTGTAAATGAGCCCACCCGAATACCAGACGTTGATAGTCATACAAATAGCACCCTGAACTTGTTTACAATTTCTCACACTGATAAGTATGTACAAGATCAATGTGTTATCTCCTCTAGGCTCGTCGGACCACCGTGTCTTATCAGCTAATTTCTCATATACTGAACACATTTAGAGAAAACATCCCTAAGAGAACCGTATGGCAATACCAGAAATTGGAACGGACTTAATACCTCCTTTAGGAATTTTAATCGGTCGTTATGTTTCCTCGACAACGACGAGGATGCCGCTTCTGTTATGATCACAGACACTATTCTCTTTGGAATGAGATCCTTTATCCCTCATCGGGTGAAGAGTATCAGACCTAAAGAAAAAGAGGCTGCCAAGGTTAGAGAAATGCTTTTCCGGTCGATTCAAGACCAACCCGACCGAAAAAAGTTCAAACGAGCCAGGAATGACTGCAACGTCTTTCTTAAGCGGGCAAAATTCCAATATGACCAAAAACTGAGGCAAAAAATTGTACAGTGTCCCAAAGGTAGTAAAAATTGTTCGTCGTTTGCCAAAAATATTAGAAATTCTGCCTCATCCTCCATCCCAGCGCTCATTTATAATCAATCTACTTGCTGCACACTTTGCACTTAACTGCGTCGTATCTTCCATTGGATGAATCCACTTCCCGCAGGTCCAGATGGTATATTTGCCCTTCTTCTGAAAATGTGTTCTTCCAAACCTAATCTCTTTAGAACTCTTTCCGAGCAGCATTTGTCCAGCTCGTCCCTAAAAAAGGCGAATCTTCTTCTATCTCCTCCTACAGACCCATTGCACTGGCGTCCCTTCTTTCCAATGTCATGGAAAAGCTGAGAGGCCGTCAGCTCATGAAATATCTCGAATCACGAAAACTTCTCAATGACCGGCAATACGGTTTTTGTAGCAACAAGACCACTGTTGGTTTGATATCATGTCTCACCGAAAAGTCAAACGAAAGCGTACACCGATCTGGCAAGAGCAAGATAGTTGAACTTGATATTTCTAGGGCATTTGGCTGAGTTTGAAATCAGGCTGTTTTGTCGAAAATGCGTGGATTTGGGCTTTCGGAACGTTCAATTCAAGTTGTTTTTTATGGTTTCAATTATGATGTTCACAAAACAAATACTGGTGTGCCCCAGGGCTCCATTCTGTGTCCTACACTCTTTCTAAACTTTATTAATGATCTAATATATTCCTTTGCTGACGATAGTGCTCTCTGCTTTTCATATTCGTTCCCGGACTCACGTCCCTACTCTTCGGCTGTAGAACGGAAACGGCAGCGTTCGAATATGTTAAGCTCATTAAATTCCGATACGAGTACAAACAGCACTACTAAATTGGAAACCACCAACTGAGTGGAATTTACTGTTTTCAAAACACAATGCTGTCTGAAGTCTTTAAAGTCATTATCCATGAATGGCACTTGCATCATCGAAACCGAAAAACTTTCCATTCTCGGTATGTGTGTCAATGAGAATTTACTTTGGAATGACCACATATTCGATGTCTAGGTTTCCTCAAACGATGTAAGAAAAAGGCATTGTTCTGTCAAAAATTGGAGAACTATGTCCACATCTGATCAGGAGTTTGAACATCAACGTAATGTCTCTTGCCTCACCGTGCTCTATCCCTATTTTCACTACCAGTGCTCCACCGAAATTGCCAGTAGCATTCCTCCTCCTGAAACTTTTAAATTTAACCGTAATACAGATTTGTCGCTATGAATGCTCCTCAATATACTCTCAAGCCAACTTTCGAACGTATTCTAAAATATCGTGATTCATTCCTAAGCCATACAACTCGCTAAAGGAATGGCCTGCGGAGTCCTTCATTTCCTCGTCATTGCAACTTGCAAACATTTAAGACCAACGTACATCGGTACCTCTGGTCAGATGTGGGACTCTCTGTATTAACGTTATCGTAGTTAGCACTGCATTGACGGTTCTAAAATTGTTGCTATTCCTTGAATAACTCAGGCGATTCTCTACCGATTTTTTTAAAATTTTCGCCAAATGTGTGCTATGTTAATAGATTTCGACTAATACTACAAAAGTTTCGAAAGAGTCCTCTATTTTTAAGAAAAAATTTATTATATTTACTAGTAGACAATGGTTTTCTTGAATAACTTAGAAAACATCAAACAAAGCGACAGGCCATGAGGAGGACGAACGTAGGTTACGATGCGAAAGTGGGGGCCTGGGTGCGAGGTCACGGCTTTGAGCTGGCGGCCAATAGAAAACGGAGATGGTTGTCCTCACCAGGCAATGATGGTTCGGCGGCGACTTCCGTGTGAACGACGGGGGTGTAATGGATGTAAGTCTGCTCACAACTCTCCTTTGGGGAGCATATTGGCTGGGGGGGTGATAAAGTTATAAAGGTATGAGCTGCGCTATTCAGGCTAGTGCTGGTGGTCAAAAGAAGGTTAATCGCGTCGCTTGCCAACTCTATATTGCCGTACGGCACCCAGGTGTAGGCCGATGATCGGGTCTCCGAAAGCGTATTACCTCGGTACAACGCGTCGGCTTCCTCCGCTCGGTTGCGCTTACTGCACGGTCTCCGTTATAGTGATTACGAGAGCCGGGCGCGTTGTGTTGCTGGCTCCAGAGTGGAGATAGAGATTTCTGTCCCCAGAATACGGAACAAGATAGCGACAGGCGAGATAAAATGTTGGTGTGATGCCACCAGGAAAGAGATGAGGTGATTGTAGGTATTAGGGCTTACCGACTCAAGCCCAGCTTCTCTCCGGACAAGGGCAGTTCAAAGTATATCTCCACCGGATGGCGGTGATAGCGCAACTCAGTTGCGATTATTGCCCTGTGCTAGAAAATACCACCAAGCGTTCGTTCTTCGGTTGCGAAAGGTGGGATCAGTAGCGAGTGCTGTTAGGGGACCGGCTTGGCCTGGCATTCATGCCCGAAAACGTCGTTCTCGCTATGATAATTTTTGAGGACCCATGGATCGTGTGATAACGATAAAGAAAAGGTAGGAGCAGGCGGTGGACGGGCCCACGTGACTCGCCACCACCCTTAAGAATGGATTAACACGCAGTCAAGCTGCGCTACCTCACTTGAACTATCACCGATACAATGTTTCAAGTGGTGCCCGCAAACTCAATATTCAAAGTGGGAACAGTGTCAGCGGTGCATATCTCTACTGCACTCTACTGCTGAAAAACCAGGTCTCCGAACAAATAGACGTTATAGGAGGTCCGATAAAAGATCATGGTGCTCTTCGAGTTGCGCGCAATGTTTGTCTTTTAGACCGGCTGAGAGACGAGCTTGCTCGTTACTGTCTCGGGGTTCTAAAATCCCAAGCTGTATTTGGTATTGCTAATGATATTCCAGAGTGTATCAACGCCACATGGAAGGTGAGTTATTTTAGTGTGTATCAGGTTAGTTCGATTCCAACCATTGCACGCTTCTCACATTACCGTAAGTCTCTATGGTGCTCTCGTAGGTCTCTACTATGTCCGTAATATTTATTGAAATATGAAATTGCTTTGAGAGTTGTATCGTTCTCTCATCACATAACGACCAGTTGCTTAACATGTTTTACAATGTTACCTCCAAAGCGTAACTGCAAACTACAGCTTATGCAAACTTTCCATCGGCGAATTTTCCACATCCATGACCTATTACAGGTATCTGAGTTACGGCTGTAGATAGATACGAGCACATACTCGTATGTCTGCGACAGCGACGATGACTACCAAAGCCTCACAAAAGCTCGCTCACGCATACGAAAAAAAAACTCTCAAACTTCCAAAACTCGTTATTTTTTCCGCAAAGCCAAATTCGGTTCAACGGCTGAATAATCGGAAACCAGTTTCTATTCTCTCACATCCGAATCCGAGTTGGGAATCAAACACTCGCCAGTTACCAATCAGCTCGTCGTCAGACTTCGCAAGAACCAAACCGCCACGGCAGATTTTTTTTTCGAAAAAATTTTAGTTTTGTGGTTGTCATTAGTCAAGCGAACGATTTTCAGTGTGACAGTGCAGTACAATTGTGTGACAGTGGGAAAGAAAAGCAAACTTCCAACCGACATAAACTCGTGCAACCGCTAAATTTATGCAACCCAACCAACCAACCTGACACCGGATCCAGATCGTTTGCAATCGATTGAAATCCAATTAATGCAACAGAGATACGAATGCACCAGAACAAGTCAAGTCGTCAACGCGACTGAAGTGGAACAACTTCGTGTTTTGACGTACGATCGTGGTACTTCTAGCGGTATACGGGCCAATTTCCTCAACTTGTATCTAAACCGTGAGTGCAATTTTATGTGATAGAAAATTTCACCTCTATAGATACAGATACTTGAATGTTAGTGTGTACATAGGCTTACAGAGGCAAATGATCTAGTTACGAGTGAAGCAGGAAAAATGTCGACGACATGGACTGGTAAGATACGAGGTAATTGAGGGCTTGAAGGTAGCCTCGATGAGTGAATTGTTCCAAGAGTCGAAACAATGACCTGCGAGGGAAATTTTTACTTGTACTCGTACCCGTGTACTCATACTCGTATTTGTATCTATGAACTTTCTACTTGAAATTACAGCGCATTACCTTTCACTTTGAAACTATGAGTAAATACACTTTGCTATTGGACTTATCTACTCTGTATCTGCCCCAGAAATTGGGTTCACTTCAACAGGGCGTAGGCTAGTAATTGGATTTCGAATATAATATTTCTTTCCTACGCTTAAGGCACTCGTTACCCGACACTCGAATATCGGATGAAACGAAAACAATGGACGTTTTTTGGGGAACATATTTACGGCCAAACAAGTGGATAGTGTGTCATTTTTAAACCAATAATCTAACACACATATATAAAAAGTTGTTGCTACTGCTTTTGTTTATGCAAAAGTAATATTTGGATACAAGTTTTGTTGATGAGTTTTTGTTTCTTCTCCTTATTACTCAATGGGAGCCAGAATGAAGCAAAACGGTGTGAATGCGAGAACAAGCTGTTGGTTTTGTGAGCTTAAAGCTTTGATTGTTTAGTGTGCGATCTGTGCGAAATTGAGTTACGAATCAGAATTTGATCAAACTCAGCGACCTTCAATACACACTTGATGAGATGAGGCATTGGACTTTTCGAAAAATTACGCCGGATTAAGGCACTGATCTGTTTTACTTTCACTCATTGCATCGTCGTATGTTTGAAAACTCGAAAGAGGAGCAATCAGTTCTGCTGATCGGCCATAAAGGCGCTTATTTTTGAACAATTTTCTAAAGTGAAAAATAAGATATACTGGGGAAGCTGACTGTTTACGATTTTTTTTTATAAATGGGCGGCGCTCAAGGGATTTTGGTGTACCCGTTGGTTTTGAATGTTTGCATTTTATAATGACTAGGAAATATAGAGCTCGGTAGGGCATTCCATAAACAAACTGTACGGCTTAGAAAACTTACTTACTTAGGTGAACCTGGGCCTCAACTAGCAAGCCTTTCCAGTTAGTCCGTCTTTAGCTAACTGCCTCCAGTTTCGCACTCCAAGTCGGTTGGTCGGTCCCCTTTCTTCACTCAGGCGAAAGGAATTAGTTAGCACCATGGAAAATGAGGCCTTTCGCGTAGATTTTTCTACTTTTGATAATTCCACATTAGCCAATGAAGTTCTAGGCTGTAGAGGTGTCATCAAAAGCCATGCCGGTGGGGATGGCCGTGGTGTAGTGGTAATAGCAATCGCTTCTCACTCGGAGGGTCCAGGTTCGAATCCTGCCCATGGCAAGTCAGTTTTTCATTTGTGTAATTGGAACTCAGACAGAAAAATTCTGCGTGTGAAGGCATGCATAACACTGACACGTAGATTTGGCTGTTGTAGAGTTTCAAGCACAGAAAAAAATACTGTGAATTATACCTCGAATAACTCTGAGTGAAGAAAAAACTCTCCGTCCTATTCGGACTCCCACTCCTGGAGAGCGAATATCGAAACCAAACACACCTGATTTTCAAACCACTACAAAACAATTTTCCTTCCTCCTCCTTCTATCCTTCCGCCCGCGCCTTGGCAACAGTAAAATGGTATCTAACCCCTTAGGCGCGCGTAAATTATAAAAAAAATGCAGACATCGATTTCTCCAAAGTCGAAAACAAAACACTGACTAAACAATGCACCTTAAAAGATAGAAGCGATTGCTCCCCGTCGAATGGTTTCTACTTTATCCCTGTTTACGACAAGGGAGACTACATCCTGAAGGTTGTGTTGAACTTCTATGGAAAGACTGATATCTGTAGTCAGAGGCATAAATGAGCCGACGTGAATACCAAACTTTGATAGATATACAAGCCAATACCCTGGACTTGTTTTTAACTTCTCACCCTGATAAGTACACCGTTGATGTGCTCTCCTTTCTAGGCTCGTCGAAACATTGTGTCATAGCACAGTGGGTTAATATTGCTCGATCTTGGGAGGTAGCAAACCGGTTTATTTCTGTTGATAATGTTGTCTTCGAACACTTCTTTCAATAACTCGATGGTTTTGCCCGACAGTGTGGAATGTGTCACCATCCTGTTGACACAAAATGTCCTGCAAACCATGTTCACGCACTTTTGGAAACAAAAACTCGTTGATCATAAATTTGTCTGGCCGATACGGCCGGTGATATTTCGATTTTCTTCATTTTTTAAGAAGTACGCATCGATGATACCGCCAGCCTATAAACCCCACCACACAGAGTATTTTTAGGGGTGCATCGGTAGGTGATGGATCAGATTTAGATCTTCCTCGCTCCAAATTCGACAAGTCACTGAGATAGAAGTGAGGCTCGTCACTGATCAAAATTTGATGGTAAAAAAGTTTAGGGAAGTCACGCCACAAACGATGATCGCCTGTCTTCAGCTGTTTCAACAATGACGAGTCGATGAATTAGGATCTTCCTCAACAATAGCCTCAATGGCTCTAATATTTTCATCTGTGCGCACTCTGCGAATTCCTGTGTTAGCTTGTAGTCTAAAAGATTAAATTTAAAATTTTTCAATTGTGTTGCGAATAGCCGACTTACTTGGTCGATTAACGATTGAACGTCTCGGTGCGATTGCCTCCGACCTTAACGCAGCAGTTAGCGTTCTCCATCGTCATTCGCAACAATTTGACAAGCTTGGCAGAGGAGCTAAAACTAGAGATTCCCTACAGTTGCTGTCATATGCGGTAGTGGATTCGACTTTCGCTGGGATCCATAGAGTGAGTATTTGATGAAATGTGGATTTGACGGGCCTAAAGCTGATGCTAGATAGATCACTGATAACTAGTTTCAGATGTTAAAACACATTGTTTGTGCAGCACTGCATCATAGGCAAGTTGTTAAGCAACATGTACTTGTCTGCACTTCTCATTAAGCCAGGGGTTTCGTGGTCACAGTCGCGGGGGTCTTGATACCGATTTCACTGATCTTCAGCACTAGATGCAGGAGGTTGGACAGCACTTATTGGGAGATTGAGGGATACGCAGTCGGGTCTGATGTTTCGAAGTCAGTTACTTACTTCTGGAATATAAGAGCGGTCGTTGGTCTAATAGGCTTCACACCCTAGTCTGTCCTGAAAAGCATTATTGACGCCAGCTCAAAGTATTAAACATTCAAGTAACTCAGATAAAGTATGTTTTAGGGCCTCTTTTAAGGCCTTCGTATTGTTGTCCATATTGGGTCAACTGTAAATCATGCCTTATGAAAATCAAATTGGTGTCCCAAGAAGTCTTCTGCTGTTCCAACTTCTCTTAGCATTCTGTAGCATTTTGACTAATGCTGCCTGCTGGGAGTTCGTCTAGTAGTGGTCGTGCGCGCAAAGGTTCAGATAAGAAAGGGACTATGGTCAATATAACTCTTTCGGGATCGTCAACGTCAGTAGCTACCCCAGAACATGTAACTCAAGCTCGAAACAAAATTTCGCGGAAACGTAATATATTATTAGGTGTGCAACTAAGTTCTCAATACTGAGCCATCAATAGATGGCACATATGCAAAACGTCATGAACCAAGCTTAGACATATGACACATTAGTTTGCCGTCATATACTTTTGGTTGTGTGAAAATGTCTGATTTTGTGCCAAATAATAATCGTCATTTGCGGGAAGTGTTGATTTTCTTCGTTCATTCGAAGAAAACGGCGGCTGAAATGCATTGAGAGGTCCAAAAAGTTTACGGAGATGATGCTCTAAGTGAAACAACGTGCCGTGATTTGTTCCATCGCTTCAAATACGGTGATTTCGATGTTGACGACCGTTCGCGTGTAGGAAGCGTAAAATCCTTCGAAGACGCTAATTTGGAGACATTGCTCGATGAGGATTCGTGCCAAACGCAAGAACAACTTGCTCCAGCATTAGGAGTTACCAGCCAAGCCATTTCCAAGTGATTGCATGCGTTGGGAATGATTCAAAATCATAGAACTTGGGTTCCTTATGATTTGAAGCCAAGGGACGTTGGGCGTCGTTTTTTCGCTTGTAAACAACTGCTCCAGTGGCAAAAAGGAAGAGTTTTCTTCATCGCATCGTGACGGGTGATGAAAAATGGATTCATTACAGCAACTCAGAGAGAAGAAAGTCATGGATACTGCACGGTCATTCTTCTACGTAGTCGGCTCGGCCGAATATT
The DNA here is from genome assembly GCA_949129095.1 of Volucella bombylans. Classification (NCBI taxonomy): domain Eukaryota; kingdom Metazoa; phylum Arthropoda; class Insecta; order Diptera; family Syrphidae; genus Volucella; species Volucella bombylans. The sequence goes on along the minus strand of OX422142.1, from coordinate 17,320,718 downwards.
CACGCTGCGAAGGTTATGCTGTATGTTTGGTGGGACCAGGTCGGTGTTGTTTATTATGAACTGTCGAAACCCAACGAAACCATCACAGGGGAACGGTATCGACTCCAATTCATGTGATTGAGGCTAGCACTGCTCGAAAAACGGCCACAATACGTGTAGGGGCACGAAAAAGTGATTCTACAGCATGAAAACGCTCGGCCTCACGTTGCCAAACCCGTTACAACATTACCGGGAAACGCTCAAATGGGAAGTCCTACCCCACCTGCCATATTCCCCAGATATTGCGCCCTTCGATTATTACTTGTTCCGTTCAATGGCACATGGTCTGGCTGATTAGCAGTTCCGCTCATAAGAAGACTTCAAAAAATGGCTTGATTCATGAATAGCCTCAAAAAATGCCAGAAAGATGGGAAAAAGTTGTAGCTAGCGATGGGCAATACTTTGAATGAGTTGCATTTTCATCAAAAAAGCGATAACTTAGTTGCGCACCGAATATATTTTGCAAGAAACCAACGCAAGAACTATACTCGAATATTTTGAAGGGGCAAGAAACTTTGGAAACATATTGTTTATATGAGTAAACAGAATATACGTTACTGGTGTATCAATAACCCTAAATGCCATCAAAAATTTTTGTGTGCGATTCCTCGCAGAGGGAGTCCTAATTTTTTTTTAACCAGGGAGAAACAATGTGTGTTGGAGTGTATTCCCGAATGATCAACGAGTTTCTGTTGTCGTAATTACATCTGTTTTCTGGGTACAATAACCGAAAGTTATTTAAGAAGGATGGAACACTCGGCACACCACTAGAGCCTCTATGGAGAATTTGAGGGAAGTTTTTACGTGAAAATTAATTACTGAGTATGGAACTATTTTGGTCTAGACAACTTGGGTCTAAAGCTAAATGAAGGTGAAATAATGTCTAAAGATACTCAACAAGCCTTTCATCAACTGCAAAAATTCACACGTAGAACCGGAAATCGTTTTGAAACTACCCTGTTATGGAAAGCTGAAAACATACTGCTCCCAGACAGCGTTCCGATGGCCAAGAGAAGAGTCCGATATCTTTATTCCAAGATCCAGAGAGATCCTGTTCTAGGTCAGGCCCTACAATCTAAAATCGATGATTACATCGCCAAGGGATACGCCAGGAAGTTGAATCCGGATGAAATCGATGTCAACAGTTGCTGGTACTTGCCGTTATTCTCAGTAAGCAATCCTAACAAGCCCGGAAAGCTTCGCCTGGTCTGGGACGCTGCTGCTAAGGTTGAAGGTACTTCCCTAAATAGTTTGCTTTTGAAGGGGCCAGATTTACTCACATCGCTTGTTTCAAACCTTCGCAAGTTTCGACAAAGGCGGGTAGCAATCAGAGGAGATATTGCCGAAATGTATCATCAGGTAAAAGTTCGTCAAGAGGATCAACATTACCAGCGTTTTTTTTGGATCGAACCAGACTCCGTGGAGCCAGTGGGATACGTTATGACGGTAATGACCTTCGGTGCCTCCTGCTCACCAAGCTGCGCTCAATACGTCAAAAACAAAAATGCCGAGGAATTTCGCGAACAGTATCCCAGAGCAGTAAAGTGCATTTTGGAAAACCATTATGTCGACGATATGTTGGACAGCGTTGATACGGAAGAGGAAGCCATTAAACTAGCACTTGAGGCTCATCTCGTTCACTCCAAAGGGGGTTTTCAAATGCGCAACTGGGTTTCAAACTCCAGAAAGGTTTTGGACGCGCTAAACACTAGGGCTAAGGACACAGTCGTGAACTTAAATGTCGATCCCGAATTTTCAACTGAAAAGTTTCTAGGCATGTGGTGGTCTACCAGTGACGACTGCTTCGTCTTCAAGTTATCGAAGCGTTACAAAAACGAGGACGTTCTGCTGGGAAAACTGCGACCCACGAAAAGAGAAGTGTTAAGTTTGATAATGACGATTTTCGTCCCATTAGGTCTTCTTTCTTCTTTTTACGTCATGTATGCTAAAGTTATCTTTCAAGGTATATGTCGCTCTGGCTGCGGATGGGATGAACAAATACATGAGGAACAATACACCAAGTGGCTGTGCCGGATCCGACTTATGCCAGAAGTTACAGCAATGAGTATACCAAGGTGCTATGTGAAGGCCAGCTTTGTACGTTTTCCTGATATGGAAGTTCATACATTTGTCGACGCCAGTGAAGATGGATGCGCGGCTGTATGCTATTTAAGATGTTCGGATGGCAATCTCGTAGACTGCGTTCTGCTAGGATGCAAAACTAAAGTAGCCCGTCTAAAGATGATGTCAATACCCCGACTGGAGCTGCAAGCCGCTGTAATGGGAGCCCGGTTGACAAACGACATTACCAACACCCACTCACTAGAAATTCCAAAGGTGACATTTTGGTCGGATTCTCGCACTGTACTTGCATGGATACGCTCCGATCACAGGCGCTATCGACAATTCGTTGCCTTTCGTGTGAGTGAAATACTTGAGCTGACGGACGCTTCTAACTGGAGGTGGATTCCTACTGCGGAAAATGTAGCCGATGAAGCTGCAAAATGGCAACGAATTCCTGATTTTTCAAATAATAGCAGATGGCTTAACGGGCCAGCGTTTCTGAAATCGGATCCGAGTACCTGGCCGGGGGAAAAAACTATAACATCTACAGACGAAGAACTACGAGCTCAGTTTGTTGGATATCATGCTGATGCAATGTTCAAATCTTTAATACCAATAAGACCCGAGCGATTCTCGTCATGGCAACGACTACTACACGTGATGGCTGCAGTAATTTTTTATGCACGAAAGTGGAGAGACAAGACCCGTAAGTGCTCGTCGGAACGCAGTTCACCATCTTAAGAAGAAACCTCACTTGCCGAAGTTTTTCTGCTAAGGAAAGTACAGGCTAACGCGTTCATTGAAGAAACAATACTTCTTTCGACAGGAAAGCCGGTAAAAAAATCAAGTTCTATTTATAAGCTTTCTCCCTATCTCGACAAAAATAACTTGGTTCGGCTTGGAGGAAGAGTGGCCCTTAGCAACGGAGAACACCCAATCATATTACCTAGAGGTGAATATTTAACTAAATTGATTGTCTCTTATTACCATTCCAGATACCACCACGCTAACCACGAGACAGTAGTCAGCGAAATTGGACAAAAATTCTGGATTCCGAAACTAAGAGCGGTTTTGAATGAAGGACGCCGGACGTGTCAAATATGCTTAAATCTTCGAGCTCAACCACAACCTCCACAGATGAGTCCTTTACCAGCAGAGCGTCTAGCATCATTTTTTTGACCATTTAGCTACGTTGGCGTCGACTATTTTGGCCCCATATCTGTATCCGTTCGCCGTAGCAGCGAAAAAAGGTATGGTGTACTACTGACATGTCTTACAACTAGGGCAATACACCTCGAAATGGCATACTGGCTATCCACGGACTCCTGCATAATGGCCATCCGCAATTTTATTGCTCGTTTTGGAGCGACAATGGCACTAATTTCAGGGGCGGAGAGCGCGAATTGCGGGAAGCATTCGCTTGCGTTGACCAAAACAGTATGGTACGGACCTTTACGAGCTCATCTATGAAGTGGCGATTTATACCTCCAGCTTCGCCTCACATGGGAGGGGCATGGGAACATCTTGTAAGGTCAGTAAAAGAAGCCCTCTACAGAAGATTACCAACGCGAAACCCCTCAGATGAACTTATACATGCAACGCTGATGGAGATAGAGATGACAGTGAATTGTAGGCCGCTGACATATATATCTATCAGTCACGAAGACGAAGAAGCCCTAACCCCAAACCATTTTTTGTTGGGTAGCTCCAATGGGACGAAGCCTCTTGCGGAATCTAGTAGTGAGGGAATACAATTAAGACGAAACTGGCAAACAGCACAACAGCTCTCTAATGCGTTTTGGAAAAGGTGGATGCGGGAATATCTCCCAGTAATTACTCGACGCAGCAAATGGTTTGACGAGGTAAAGCCGATCGAAGCCGATGATATAGTTTATGTAGTAGATCCCGACCACCCTAGGAACGTTTGGCCAAAGGGAAGGATAATAAGAGTACGAACAGGCTCGGACGGACGGGTCAGAAGTGCCCTAGTAAAAACAATTAATGGACTGTATGAGAGACATGCAACGAAAATAGCCGTGCTCGATATCTGTCGACCGATTGATAGGGTAGGTCAGATCTGGCAGCACCTTTGCTGTGATTGACAGATGTCAGGAAATGTCATGAACTGACGTTTTGCCGCACACGTTCATTTTCTGAGTGGATTTGGCGGCATAAGGAGATAGGAAAAGAAAAGGAGACATCAAACGAGTTTTTAAATATAATACACTTAATAAAACCAAATTTGAATTGATTGGCGTGTTTCATTTTAGGACCTCGAAAAACACTCCCTTGTCCTTGTCGATTGCCAGACCTCACATCATACAACTTTTTTTGGCGGGCGGTACCTCAAGTCGAGGGCATAAAATAGCAATCTTCGAATAAATTGCACTTTCCGGGAAAATATGAATCTCCGTGAAGTTGCGGCCCTTGCACCAAGGCTTTGCTACCCCATATTTGGAAAAGGGTTCGGCTGCAAGAATGCTTTAAGAGAAACGGTCGTCATTGTCTTTTAAAAATGAGTTCGGCATTGTTAAATTCTAATTTTTAAAAATGAACATTACGATTCAAACGGTATTTTTGTTTGCTATTTAATTTTAAATTTGAAAACTTATTGCACACGTTTACATTCAATTCGTAGTGCAGCGGTTGAGGTGTATGCTCTTCTCTAAGGCTGTGCGAAAATTGTAAAGTGTTTCATTCAAGTAATTTGCTCTAATAATATACGTGTGACTGTATTTATGAAAAGGTTAGGTGTACTACCTGTCGTGCAATAAAGTGTAACACGCAAAATACAAATGATTGCGTGAGAATCCATAGCTCGTGTCAGTTATGTAAGTTTTTTCACCGAAGGAGAATTCTATTAATCTTTCTCATCATTAAGGTCGCATAAGATGAATAATGGGGATTGAGTCCTATAGTACGCATTCTGTAGTCCACCTGAATAAATCCATGAGAAATGAAATTTTTAGAAAACCCTGGAACAGCTTCCTCTTTAGAATATATTTGACCTGCCACAGTGTTCGTGGCTACTTTGTAATAAAATTGTTTAAGCTGTGTAGAGCCACAGATTCATGTTACAAAACTCACGGTAAGATGATACCATGGTGGTCTCGAGTTAGTTAATATTGGGCTTGGAAAGGATCTTCAAACTGAAGGCGATGCACTTGATGGAAGTAAGATGTATAGTGTTTAAGATACAAACCGTTTGCCCCAATTGATATGGAATCTTCAAAAATACCATCTTTTGGTCTCTTCTCTAGGTCTTAGTCCTTCGCAGTGTAGTGCACATATACTATAAATGAGAAAATCTCCATCCAGTCATCCTCCGGTGCCGTCATATGACCTACGAGGTCCTCCGGGTTTGGGTGGAATGTTTTTTTCTATTGCGAAGCGTCTGAAGCTAAACCCAGCATTCTTCACATCCTCCTCCTCGTTTGGACATTCTGGACACATGGGATCTATAGAGATATCTCCGATAGCCGTCGTGCCCGGACAAAAACTGCGTGATGTGGTAGTTACATTCCCTTCTTGTCCTCGTTGTCCATGGTTTGATGACGGGAATCAGTTTGCGAGTCCACCTGCCTCTTGTGGAGCTATCCTACCTGGCTTTCCATATCGCTGTCGATTCTGCCTTTCCTTCCATTTTCATTATTTTGCCTCCTGCCGGCTCGAGGGTCTGCTAAGTTAAACCTCTGCATCTCATCATTTCGGCTAACATATAGGCAGCTTCGTACGATGATGTTCGTAAGGAACCGCGAGAGTGTCGTCTGCAAGATGCTTTCTTGTTGGTGTTTTCGACGTGAGCCTATCAAGCATCACTCCGAGATATTTATGGGACCTTTTGAACTGATTGTTTGATATACGACTCATAAACCCCTATACTCCACGACTATCTGGGTTGTTAATAAGAAAGTCCCGGTCTCGTGTTTGACGAGATTCTTGATCCGCGCAACAGCCTCATTCATGAAGGACTCTATTTCGTGCATGTTTTTGGCAACGGTGACTTCGGGATGTCGTCAGTGAATCCTATCGTTCTCACTCACTATCGGGCAGCGTTATACGCAGAGCTTCATCATGCATTATATTTCAAAGGAGTGCCCTGAGGACCGACCCTAGTTTGACTTCAGCGAAAACTCTGTAGTATTAGTTTATTTTAGCAACCTGTTGCTGCAGCAGAAAATGCATTCCGGATACACAACTTTTTATTTATTTCCCTGTCGAAATGGAGCATTTAGACAAAAACAAATCCATTGTAAGTCCCCTTTACTAATGTTGATGGGTAGAGAGCTCCACAACCGAGTAGAGTCAACAAAAAACTGGCATTCGGAAGTTAAGCAGGTGTAACTTGTTTGTAAGAGCATACACAATCTATCTGACTGAAGAAAGCATAACTTTTTGTACAGGTAATCAGGCTCTTTAGTTTCCATGATATTGTGTAAGAGGTTGTACAACCGCAGAACAGTTTCGACAACAAGATTGGCAGAAGGAGAGATTTCACCAACAGGAGTTTTGTCCAAGTGGGGATAAAATATTGTGCAACCCAAAGAACACGTAGTCCACCATAAATCTTGCCAATAGTGGCATATAAGTGTGTAGACCAGGTAAGGGTTCGATTAAAAATTAGACCAAAATTTTTGGCGAAGTCAACGTACTCCAAGTCAATTTGAAGGAAGATTTTTGACAAGGCGTTGCCCTCATTATCCCGGTCCTGCTCTGTGGTATAGAATTTCGGACCTTGTCGAAGGTAGATGAAGAAGTACTTGACCGTTTTGAGATAAAGACGACCGCATCGAAGATAGTCCACACAAGTTTAAATTGGCCTTAACCAGCATAGAATGTAGCACTGGAAACAGTTGACGAGTCACGGCGGATTGTAGCGCCACCTAAAAAGAAGAAGAAGAACTCTCCAACAGGGAAGTGAAGTAAGCATTGTATATCGTTGGTTCTTTGGTTGTGATTAAACTCCAAGCGCGAACTACACCAAAGGAACACGCGCTGAAATAAATGATACAAAATTAATTGAATACAATGGAAGGATATATTGTAATTGCTTATATGTACATTTAAGAACAATTCCAACAACAAAATAAATCACAAAATAAATAAATCTTATCTACAACATTCATATACTATATACAACAATTCAAATATCAACATTAACACAGATTTAGTTTTTATTTTTTGAATTTTTGTTTATCAAACGGAACTAAAGCTCGTGATCTATTACACAATCACAGCAGAACGTCACAGCCTTCTCTTCAAACTCCCACTGCTGGACAAACTCTCCAGTCACACTGTCCAAAATGAATATTTTCATTCGCTGGCTAACTCTAGCACATTGTCCATTGCTGCGTTTCAGAACTTTTATGCTGATCCGCTTTGGTTTGCAGGTATAGTGTCCATACCAACAGTTCTTCTTCGAGCACATCATACTCCGGATGTATCGAGGGAAGTAATCGGGTCCCAAATCCATCCAATGCACTTCCGCTTTACATTGCCACGGACGAGATTGGAAAACGTCCGTTTGAGCAATTATCTTCTCTAGAAACGCTTGTCGTGTGTTTCGTTTCTTCGTTGGCAATTGTGACCTGTCTTCACGTTTCTTCCTCTGCTTTTCAGCGATCTCTATGTGATCCACTTCCCAGGCTGGGATACCTGCGTATAGGTTTTCTTCAGAACCTTCATCCATGAAGAAATTGAGGTCGTCTTGGGTTGAAGCTCGCTTAGGTCCACCACGTCCATTGCTCTCATTTTCGTCGGTAGGAAGATTGATCCGCATGTATCGGGCGTTGTACGTTGTCCCGAGAATAGCTCTCAGTGCTTTGTCTGGTAACTCGGGACACTTGATGTTTCGAGCATCGCATGCTGTGACTAGAAACAGTAGGATCAGACCAGTGAAAGTCAAATTCATCTTCTTGAGCTTGATTTGTTTTTCTTTTTAAAATGTTGTCGCCTGTTGACCGGTTGCAAATTAACTGATCGCGGCAGCCGGTAGTTGATAGGATTTTATAGAGCAATCCATGCTAAAGGGATCATTTGGCTATTCCTGGAAGCATCGAAAAAAGACTAATTTGCAACGGGTAGGCTACGAACGAAGTTTACATACCTAGAAGGATGTGATCCTCATAAAAGGATTAAGGGCACCGCGGATACCTGGGTTTTGTGGGTTTGACACAAGGCTGGTTTTATGATACAGCAATTTAGTCTATTCCTGGGTTTCTGTTGTGCGTTACGATTAGTAGTTGTTGATAGTTTTATTACTCAAAATGAAATTACATAAATGTTTCTTTTTTTGATGAGATTTTGTGTGTTACTTTGCTTTAGGTTACCTCTTCTTTATGACACTGACATTTGCAACGAACTACCTAACCTCTTTTGTTTTTCTGAAATGAGGCTTCGCCCAAGGGATAGGTATACAGAGTTGTTGTCAGTAAGATAGCATATTGGAGAATTGTCCTAAGTAGCAGTTTAATTAGGCTACAGCGTAGAATAATCAATTCTTTCGAGTTGCACAAGCTAACCAATGCCTCACTAAAGACATCGGATTATGATATTTACAGGGTTTCCCTCCACAGATCGAAAAGACCGCCATCTAAACTTGGGCAATTTTACAACCAAGATTTAGTTGCTGCAGCTACAAATCGTACAGAAAATGGCATAGATTCGACGATGCGTCAGTTTATTTTAACTTTAATTTGGTGCTACCGCCGCAATTAAAGGCAGTAGCTGAATTTATTGAATGCTGTGATTCCAGGAAGATGAGACTTATCATATACTGTGAAGCTAATGCTCAGAATACTTTTTGGAGCAGTAGCAAATGCAACGTGAGAGGCAATCATCTCCTGGATTTCATACTATCGTCTGACCTGATTATCAACAAAAGTACGACGGAAACTAATTGACTTAAAGCCTTCCAACTTGTACCCAAAGGCAATTGCCGTCTGGAAAATAGTTACTATCGGCAGCTTCCATGTCAGACCATAGCCACATCGAATTGACAATCGATTCCAAGGTCTCGAGATTGTTGAAGAGGAAAAATTGACTGGAAATTCTTTAAGAAGGAGATCGGCAAGTCTTTTATTGCTCCCCCAGTACAAAACAAAAAGTAGAGGAAGCTGTTCAGAACCTAAACGATACCTTTCAACTGACACGTGCAGGTATAAAATTTTTTGCAAAAAAGCTGAAAACGCTTTGGTGAAACCATCAGGCTGGTCAAATTCCTCCAAAGGGCAAAATTATTCAGAAGATCTGATGGCACATATACTAAGTCCTGAGTGAGCTTAAGATCCAATTTCAAGGTAACCTAGTCGGAACCAACTCACTACATGCTTCTCCTTGCACCGACGGCATATATCCAGTTATGCCACACAAAGGTATAGAAGAGCCGCAAATACCTCTAAGGACAATCTTCATTACTTTCCCGGCATTGGCATACAGGCCGAAACCCTAGAAAACAATGAGAGTAGTCTTTACACAGAAAATTGAAAAGGATGACTACACTCTCGCGAAAAATGTCAGGCTTATCAGTATGATCTTCTTCATGTCGAAGAGCAGGGATAATCTCTGTATGCGTAAAATTGCTTAGGGAATGGATATTCTGTCTAACAGACGAATCAAATGGAATAAGATCCTGTTGCAGATACTGGTTGTGACCAATCTGTGGTGTCTGGATTAAATAGATATTTGTCCACAAAGCAGTGTCATGTCTCCACTCCCGTGGTGCATGTTGGCAGATTCACAGCTTGTCGCTCTCAATAGTTCCGACGTATGTAAATGCTCAGGTATATGCAGATGATGCGGTTGTAGTGTCTTTTGCTCTCTAAAGCGCACGTAAACCCAGACATAATCGACTATTGGTGCATTAGAAATGGGCTTTCAGCCAATCCTCTCAAAACTGCTTATGAGAAGCAGGAAGTAGATTGGTCTAAGTCATCATCACCATCCGAGTCTCCAAAGAAGCTAAGTATTTGGGTGTCATCCTGGACAACAAACTTCTTTGCTACATTATCACCCAACTAGTGGCCCGATTCAGTCAAGGCAACATTATTTTCCACAACGACTCACTACGATCTACGACGAAGCCATCGTATTGCCGCACTCTGGATATCGAAGATCCAGATCGCAAATTTGAGAACAAAATGGCACTCACCGTCGACCAACTAAAAGAATTCAGCTGCAGCTGCAGTCACTGTACAGAGCGTTTTTGAGGCGAAACGGATCCTGCTTTGGTAGATGGCTTCATTGCCACGATTAGTGTTGAAAGGATCGACGATGCAGACGCAATAAAGGGTTTTCTATTGCTGTTACGGGATAGCGTTGTCGCTTGGTGGCAAGGCGTCCAAAAGGAGTCAAAGAAGTGGGAGGATATTCTTACGCTACAGCGAAACCAGACTACCGAATCTTCCTGGACATATTCGAGCGAAAGCAAAAGCCCAGTGAGTCAACAATGATTTCGTCTGCACTAAACGCTAAACGCGCACTCTCTCAACTTGCGGAGCCAGTTCCAACAGAACCTATAATGATCAGCATGATCTATGGTCTTCTGAGCCTGCACATACGAGATAGAGTCCCACGAGATCAAGTGAGAAACTTTAAACATTTGCTTACTAAGGCAAGTGCTTTGGAGCTCTCGATGTTCGAAAGAGCTGCTCCACGTGTTTCAAAAGTAAACACCATCACCAAGAAAAGATGCAACTTTTGTAAGCATGTCGGCCATACAGTAGACGAATGACTCAAAAAGGAAGTTCAAGAGCAAGCCAAGTCTCATCCTAGTTCAATAGAACCAAAGGTTCACTGCTACAAATGCAAAGCTCCGGGGTTTGTTCGATCAAACTGCCTAAATTGTAGGGTTTGACCTACCTCGATACCGCAGCTCGAACCAGTGTCACTGGAGGAGATCTATTCATCCATCTTCTCAGAAACGGAACCCGATTTTCCCAAGTCAATGCGGATGTCACGCTACGTTGCAGACACTACCATCATAATGGGTAATCAGATCATCTCCCCGATTGCTGCAACACCAATGCCAGAGGAACATATTGGACCTGACCCACCTCAAAAGACAAAATGTACGAACGCAGCCAGCTAAACATGTCACGTCGATCGACTGCAAAGGAGCAGTCGCAAAACATGGAGCATGTCACCGAGAAGGGTCATTTGGATCTACATGGCTATGATAAGGCTACGCCTGGGTCTGCTTTAGAGACGTTGATAAATCTCCCTTGCCCTGATATTCATACAATGGGTTGCACTCTCAAAGCCATCTTCCGTTTAAAAAAGAAGTGGTCTCTGTTGCAACTCACACTGGAGTTTGGATGACGATGCCTCCAAAACGAAAATGGATGCGGCGCTGGTGTCTTTTTGGAGGACGACAACGTTAGATTTCACTTCTCGTTGGGAAAATTTGTGTCTGTATTCCAAGTGAAGATATACGGAATCTTGATGGTAATGAACCATATTGTGAAGAATCTGAGGACCTTCATGCCAGACCACGATGGGATCACGGGAAATGGAATCGCCGTTGAACTTGCTAGGTGAGACTCGGATTAGTGTTTTTCAGAACCTGAACCGGCGTTAGAACTGCCTGCGTCCTCGGTTAGTGCCATTCAATTTGGGTGACATACCCCTTTTTGGGCCTCAATTCTGCCAATACATCTTCAAACAAATTCTCGCATGATTCTCCGTTCTTCAGAATAAAGGAAGTACGATTGCTTGGTCTGAAGCTCTTGGCGAACGTATAGTCAAGTTTTGCGATTTTCGGTTTAAAGGCATCTTTTTTGATATGTAAGCCGGTGCCGCGCTACAGTGAAGATTTTCGTCAGAGCTGCCGGGAACTGGTCTAAACTTTTTTGCAACATAACTGCCGACTCAAAGTCGTTATATGAAGTCTCTTCCGTCACCGCATCGGCGAGCTTGTGTCATCCTCTGCCTCAACAATTTCTCTCGCTCTTTCCAATAGCTGGTGTGAAATCCGTTGAACTTGCGATGTGGTTTCTCCACAACCATGGTTTCTGTCATTTTTATTACATTTTGTTTTTCTTAATATAAAAACTCGATCAGAACAAACAATATCTCGAAAATGTGACTCACCAGTTCCAAAGATCAACATGCATACTGTCAATCTATCACCTTTCCCTCGATAAGATAACCACCTCAAGCATCAGGTCTTCATCATTCACTACCTCTTCATCGTATACCCCATATTCCACTTTATTCCACATTTGTTTAGACAATTTTACATCACACTTTTCCACACGCTACCGCCAGACAAGTCTCCATTTCTCCAATTTTGGTTGCCTTGGAGTTGCGTCGTGCGCACGACCTCTGATAACGCTATCAGTATCGGCATACATATGAGTCCACCTATGGTCCCCTCCAAAAGTCTTTAAACAGGCTTAACTCCGATAAACAGTGTCAGATAGCAGTTATCAGTGAAGAAACTACCGATTGCCAAGAGCGGGAGGACATACTAGTATCCCAACATTCCTCATCGAGCAGTTCTTACATTCATTACATTCCTCAGTATCTATCCGTTGACATCATTTACAGACTTTATTGAAAAATTCCCGCACCTACCATCGAAGGAGGACACCATCAGTCTACGAATAATCCATCAAATTCAGTTATAGTGGATCCTAGATAGAAGCTCATTCTACTCGGTATCAACCAACCCATCGGATGGAATCCTGAAATACGAATACTACGCAAAGGAATGTTGAAATTCGGAGGAAAGAAAGGAGATGGTGCCAGCAGTAGTACTGGCATCCGTGGTGGAAGAAGTTTCAAAGGTGACAGAGCCACTGGAAATGTCATCCAAAAGGTCAGAGACAACTCAGATGCGGATGATGTTGACTGCCACCGGGCGTTTCTTGTGGGCGACGACCGTGAGCATCTTATACGGTAATTTGTGACGCAAATACTAAATTTTCTCCAACTTCAACAGGATATTAAAAATATATTTCCACCTAGGACTTCGTGTGCTCGTATTGTCTTGCGAACAGATAAAAAATGAGGGCTTTATGTGTATTGTGTATCTGATGGTTATTTGTTAGATAAATGTGAACGTGGGTGTTTCAGTGGTTCGGAGGAGAAAGGCTCACAGAATGAGCTTCATGAATTGTGAGTAGTTTTACGTAATCAATTGCGTAGTTGAGTAGTCTTTTTTAGATAATGTCGATGCTTTTGATAAGGTTTAGTGCCTAGGCAAAATGCTGGTGATAGTGTAAATTTGTGTTGCAATCCGATGATTGAAGAGCAGTCTTGCTTTTGTGTAATAGCTTTGGGTGAACATTGAATAAATATTTACACGTCGGCAGTTTTCTTCACTCATACATCGTGCTTTTCAGTAAATAAATTGGTCCGGTCTAGACTGAGATACTTGAAGTTTGCGGAGAGATTCATTTCCTTATCGTAATGCAAATGATAGTTTTCCTTATTAGACCTGTCTTTACTACCGGTAGTGCGTTTGGTATGCAATCCTTAACACAGGGTGCAGAGACGTTATCAGTTTCAGACTGAGTGAACGTGTATTTGGATATTTTCCGTCTAGTGTAGCTCAGTCTACTCGTTTCTCACCAGCATCAGGATAGGTACTTGAAGTGCTCTTCTGCTAGTTTCTCTGGAACTTGGTCTTCATTTGACTTACTACGTAATTTAGCTGGCTGAATACCTTTGTACATTGCTTCCTGGTAAGAAATCTATCCAACTGCACTTGAGCTGTTGGCTTGATAGTTTTGCATTATTTTTCCGAGTGTTGCTGTGTGTCTAGTGTCTCTTAGTTGATCGTATTGTGGATGCTATCTTTTGTGGTCTTGATGAAGCTACGAAACTTCTTTGGAAAGGTATACTTCACATGGACACTCCCCACCTTGAATTGTCTGCAAAAATCTAGCTCAAAACGTTATGGTTTAGCCCTTATTCTCAGTTGGATGTTTCTTTTTTTATTTATTGTGTTTTTCCGTCTTGTAAGCATCTTCAAGTTTTCTGCGTTTTCCGGGATTGTTTCATAATATGGACAGTTTTGTCCCGGCAAAAACTGCGTCAGATAGAAGTTTGTTTCGACATAATTCCGTTTAATTCATGCATCGATCACTATATCGATGAGCATCATACGAAACACGATCGCGAATCTTAGTGCTTTAGGGCGGCGGACGGACTTGACTTCTTTTTAGATGGCTCTTCAGCCCAGGGCCTGGGTCACAACCAATAGACCGCTCTAGTTAGCGCAATCTTTGGCTCACTGTCTCCAGTTCCGCATGATTTCTGCCAATGGTGTCAAAAAATTGTACCTCTGGTGTTAACTTGCGAGTTTCCCACAGTTTTCTCAAGTATGACGTTAAAAAAAGTTACACGAAAGCGAATTACCTTGCCTAAATCTCTTTTTGACATCAAAGGTTTCAAAGAGATTGTTTTTTTGGAGCAGCGAGCATTTTCCATTGTCCTTCTGCTCAATCTGGCAAGTTTGGCAGGGATACCAAGTCTCTGGTTGATCTTGAGATTACCGGGCCTAAAGTAGCAGTGCTAGCAGGCAATCATATAATTGGAAAATAGCTTTAGGTGTTCACAAAAGACGGCAGATAAGATCTTATATGCTATGTTAAGAAGACTGGTGGCTCATTTCACAAACGGTGCTTACGGTCCATTCTACAGGCATGCTTTCTGCCACCAAAACTCAGGATATGAGTTGGTGTATGTTCTCTACCAAGCCATATCCCACTGCCTTTAATAGCTCGGCAGTTTAGCCCTCCCATTCATCAGCTTTGTTATTCCGTCCAGGTTAAATGGATCAGAATGCACGGATTTGCTTCCCCGCGCGTAAGACTAAACGCGTTCATGAGTATAGAACTCGCAGCTCCAGCAATAAAGAGTCTCTTATTCTGTGTTGGCCTTTCTGCAGGATTGTAAGGGCACATGCAGATTTCGATGATATCTTGCATGTCTGCTCTAGGTGATGTTTAAATCTTAGACGACTGTCAATAATAACTCCGAGATACTAAGAAATGATTGATAAACAATTTCATTCACTTCAACTCTAACCGTTATCGTCTCGCGAATTTTCCTACTCGTAATAAGCATCGCTTCAGTTTTACAGCGCCGTGCAGATGTAATTGTTTCGGTGCCTTAGAGTTGAGCTTCTTCTAGCTCTTTTGCCACAACCATCACGGCAATGTCATCAGCAAATCTGATATCATGGCATCTGTAGGCGTAAATTATTGCTTACTTAAGATGGCGCTACAGTCTGCAGTGGACCTGGACCTCAACCAACAAGCATCTCCAGCCAGCTCGATCTTTAGCCAGCTGCCTTTAGTTTCGCATGCTAAGTTGGTGAGGTCCCTTCCATTTTCGTTATCCACATGAGTCGCGGCCCTCATCTACTGCGCTGTCCAAGACTTTTCTGACCGGAGCATTGGTTTTCAACCATTTAACTCAGTCGTTGAACCTTCACTCTTCTGGCTAAGTTGATGTCTCTGTACAGCCCGTACAGTTAGTCGTTGTATCTCCGCCTCCACTCATGCGGACCCTCATTCATTGGCTGGAGCACCCTCATTCATTGTTGATAAAGTCCGTGCCTCTGCGCCATAGAGCAGGACTGAGATTAGTAAGGTCTCATATAGGGTCGTTTTTGTTGTTCGAAAGAGGGCTTTGCTAGTTTGCCTTCTTAGGTCAAAGAAGCAGCGAATGGTTATTCGTTTGATCTTAGCGCCTTAAATACCTCAAAGTTATATCTGTCGAGGATGACATCACGCTGCTTTCTTCCGCCTATGTGAGTAATTGGACGGACTTCTGACAAATTGTGCCTCTTGTATTGGCGCGTGGGTTTTTGACTATTCTTTCAATAATGATGTTAAAGCGCATGACAGTGCATCACCTTGTCTAAACCCTTTTTTTGACATCAAAGATCTAAGTGAGTTCTTTACTGACCTTGATGGAGCAGCGTGCATTCTCCATCGTCATCGTGCACAAACTAGACGTGTGCCTCTATATAGCTCGTCTCTATAGATGCTTGACCTTCAAATCAATGAATAGGTGATGTTTGCCGATTTGGAACTCATGGGGTTTTTCCAAGATCGAGAGTAGTGTGAATATTTGGTCAATGGTGGACTTTACTGGCCTAAAGCACACTGAAACGTACCATTCAGGTTGTTGGCGAACGGCTTCAGGCGTTCACATAATACGGCAGATTGGATCTTGTAGGCGATGTTAAGAAGACTTTCATTCGACCATATTTCACTGACGAGTTGATGCAAGATCCTTACCAAGTCAGGCCGTTCGTTCCAGCTTTGTTAGATTTAAGCTAGATATGGCTATCTTCATTTCATCCGTGTCGGGAGGACGGAATTGTTGAACTACATCGTCCAAGTTGAAAGGTTCATTCTGTTGCTCTTTTCATCCTAAGCACCGATTGCGGCTCTACTACCATGTTCCCTTGTTTGTCTCTACAGTCTTCGGTTCGTGGTTTGTGTCGTGAGCATCTCTAGTCCTTCTTTGCAGCGTCGATTTATATGGCTCTTGCTTAGCTGCCTGTGCTTGCCGGCAGTCATCGTCAAACCAGGGGTTTCGTTGTAGTGGCCGATTGAAACCCAGCACATCAGAGGCAGCATCTCCGATGGCTTTTTGGCATTGTTGCCATTGGTCTTCGATACTTGATGCTGGCGGCATAGAACCTCTTAAGAGATTAAAGGAGACTCAACCGGACAAGCATTTTTTGTTTATAATTAGCGCGCGCCCAAGGGATTTGTGTACCCTTAAAATGTGTGTACACAGGGCGATTTGCCGATCTCTTACGATTGCGTCAAAATTCCTCACAGTACCTTGGTTTCAATAAGGTAACGGTTCCAGCCGATTTTGGCCCCTCTGAACGTTCGCACATTCATAATACTGGAGGAGTGCTTTGCATTGATCGCAATGTGGTTAATCTGACTAAAGATTGATTTATCAGGAGTAACCCGCGTGCTAGCTACTACAATGTTTCGTTCCGCCGCAAAGTCGATTAGCCTGAATCCTTTATTGGAAATGGTGTCGTGCAGGCTATACCTTCCGACAGTATTACCAAAGATGCCCTCTCATCCTCGAATTGCATTAAAGTTGCAGAGGACAGTTTTAATGTCATAGCTATGGCATTGCTTGAAAGTCTTGTCCAAGAGTTCGTAGAATCTATCTTTAGTGTCGTGATCTTTCTCCTCCGCTAGGGCGTTTGGGCGTATGATGCTAATGTTGGCAAATCCTCGAAGGCTTCGATTTATTCCTGTAGCAAATCAATTGAAACTTTTTCATCCTCGATAACGCACATAATTTGCAATTTGTTGATACCATAGCCGACTGGTACGAGCTTGGATGCACCCCACAAGAGACCATCCATTTCAATAGTTCGGACATTCTTTTCCATTTCTTTCATGTCGGTCTCATCATCCCAGGGTTTAACATCGAGCAGGACGGACGATTTTGCAATGAGGACGGGTTTCTTTGATTTCTTGGCAGAATAGGCAGTCAAACGTTCCTCACGGATACGTGCTGCCTGGGCATCTTCTTCCACATCATCAGATCCGAATAAATCTACATCATCATCATCCTCAACTGTTGGCTTAGCACCAGCAGTCTGTGGAAGAGCCTGGCCACCCCAAGCGGCTCTTTCGGGGGCGGTGAACGATGCAATGTGACGGTACCAGCGTTGAACATGTACCTTATCTGCTGATGCCTTGCTAAGAGCATCAAACACTGAAAGGTCAGCCTTTGAAGTTGTTTAATTCTTCAAGACCTTTTGGGGTTTTAACATCACCGAAAGACATTTTCCTTGTGTTTTTTGAAAGAATACTAGACCGCCGTGCAAAATGTGCTGCAACTTTCAATGGGTTTGACGGATCGTTATACGGATTGTTACGATGCGCTCGTCAACATGCCAGAAACTCAAAACTTTTTGCCTAAGTCTGTCCCTAACAATAAATTTGTATCCAAATACGCACTGCTTTTAACGCTGGTAACAATCGCCGTAGTAGATGTCGCAGTTTGTCATCCTTCTTTTGTCGGCCCGATACCATCGCATTCCTTGGATGACGGTTATATCTGCTTTGCAGTAGTCCAGGGTCTCCGCTAGGTGTTCGATTGCACGTGTCCTATTAAGGGACCTAACATCTCACGTACAGATCCGAAGTTCGTTGTCCTTATTTCTTTTGCAGGAGTTGTCAACAGTTGATCCATCCGTATCCGAAGCTTGTTTTTGCTTGGTAACTACAGACTTTTTCCGAGGCCCGGCGTCACAATCCCCAATCTGGATTGCCAGTTACATTATATTGTAGAGACCCCTAGGGCGAGGGGACGGTTAGACAAAAGCCAGTAACACTTTCGGGTTGGTTCATTCAGGGCTCATCCGCCTCCATCTCTTTGCCAAAACCCTGACTTAATCTTGTAAATCCGTACCGGCCTGAGCTCCAAATATGTCGGAGTAGACCAGATAAGGTCTTATTTGTTGTATTCCGGGTATTTGTATTTCACGGTGATTCCATCTGTGAAATTCATCCGCTGTACGATTTTTAGTGCTGTTATTTTTGTTTCCTGGTCAGCACTCGCGTTTATAAGTTTAGCTAGTCGAGTTCGAATGGACATTGCTCAGTGCCCGATGGTTTCCACTTGGAGGTAAAATAGCAGTTTAGCAGTGATGTCAAAACAAGACACGGTCTTGGTTAGTTTATCCCTATGCAGGCTGACATATGCGGCTTTGAAGTCGACAAATAGGTGGTGAGTGACGATCTGAAATTACCGAGTTCTTTCCAACATCTGCCGTAGTGTGAATATTGCTGGATTTTTCTGGTCCGGCACTCCATTGTTGTAAATGACAGGACATTGCAGCGTTGATATTCTCTTCTGCTTAATACTCGCTGGTAAAAGTGTGGCAATTCAAGCCCAGTACTTGGTGGCTACCACAAGGTGGTTTAAAAAGTACAATTGGCGAGTAGTCATAGTTACATCATTAGGTATCGCCAGGCTGACGCCTCGCAATATCGATCCTTGAACAGCACTAATATTTAGTCGGCTGATTACATTAGGAAACTCAAGAGTTATTCAACGGCAAATCTGTATTAGGTGATAGAATCGAGCTAAGACATCTGTCAATGTATATGTGGTCTTGTCTAAATTAGTCTACGATCCCAATAAAAGCAACTTGTCTTGTCTTGCCTTCCCCACTCGCCCTTCTTTTATATTTTATCATATTTCTGTGCCATTACAAACACTTCTTTCTTTATTTGATGTAAGACTGATAAATGAGGAGTACACCCTGTTCGGCTATATCTAATCAAAAGGCAAATAAATCTTAAACCAATAAAACGATGAAGGTTTTTTCTATATTTTATTTTTCTGTAAACAAACAGCCGCCGATAAGAAACAACAATCCAACACAATTATCATATTTTTCAACAACAAAATCTGTTGCTGTTGAGAGGTGGTTCCAAAGGAGGTTCAACGTCCAGACAATCATAATTTCGGCCACCCTTCATTACAACGTAGATAACGTCTACTTAGTGATGTACGCACATGTAATTTAGTCCCGCAAATACCCATCATTAGACTAATTATAAGTAAATTATAGGGAAATGACTTTACGGTCATAAACGATTTATGCCTCTCTTTGGGGATTAATTTGGAAATGATCTACGGCGTATTATTGCAGTCATACATATGTAATCACAGGTAACCGTGGAAAGATTCTTAGTGCAGGCTTTGCAAATGTAAATGACATCTGGACTGGTGATGAGTCACTGCTACAATAACAAAATTCCCAGATTCTGTATTTTTTTTATCAACAAAGTAAAACGAATGGTGATTCACTGAAGTGATTTTTCAGAAAATATGGATTTGGAGATGAACTCAGACCTATTTAGGGTCCCTGCAGACACTCTAAGTTTAAAAGTGTGTCAGTAGAGACCTCGATATGCATATGTACTCGTATGCCATTCTCTCACTATCTTTGGTTTGAAGGAATACGAATCCCGTTTTCTTGGAGACGATGGTCGTCTCGCTGGTGTTTTCGCATTTGAGTGATCCAATTATTTTTCTTTCGTGCTTTTACTTGAATCTGTTTATTTTCTCAGCCGTTTCACTACCGGTTTGTTTATGTGGAGGCTTCCGCGAATGCCCCCCCCCCCCCCCCCCCCCCCCTACCACTCGTAACATTCGCTATTTGTCACTTTTCCTTTATACATCTCGTACATCGTCCTACATTCAGATGCGGACCAACAATTATCGTGTACAACAATGCGTTCAAGCGACATTTTTGACTCACAAAATACTGCGGAGATTTCACGTCATTCAAGCCAACCCACACTGACCGTATGTGCGCTCTTTGGGACGATGACTCCAAATAGATGTCATATTCATTCCTAGTGCGACTGATTCATAAACCGTCATTCTATCGGAACATAGCACCCAGACAAAGAACTATCCTTTGCTGAAATTTACCAGTCCTTCGAAGAAAGATGAGTAAGCTCTGCATTGAAAATTGTCAACAGCACCATCACATCAGCGCCGAGTATCTGCAGCCTGATGTGATCGTAGGCTCGACTCTCACAGAACTAATGTACCGAGTTCCACTCTCACAGCAATCATCGCATGATGCTGTCACTGTCAAGCATAGTTAGCTGCTTAGCAAAAGCGTGCCAATGTGTCTTATATGAACACCTACTGCTGAGTTCACTAAAAACCCATACTTTCGTGGGCTATCTGTCATTCCTTTGATACCCTTGGTATGAGTCAAGGTCTACCCATTAACCTCTTGCTTTTGTTAGAGTCCCAACACCCAGTACTTATTGCAACTCTGGTCGAAACCGACTGGAAGACCCTTCTTGCGTTTTAAACCTAGCACAGCCTCCGGGAAGCTCTCCCTAGGGGGTCTACTTCTTAGGGTCAGGCCCGGACCGAAGTCCGGGAGGCTTCTAAGGCCCATGGTACCATGTTTAAAGTCCTAGTATGGACTACCGGTGGTTCTGCCAACAGGACTAATGACTGGCAGCTTGTAACGGGTCAAATCGTAGCAATATTCGGTGGCGTCATCCGAAAATCGTCATTTGCCCTACCCTCGCTCATTGGTGAAAAAAAATAGTAAGCAGTTTGCAGTCTATCGTACTGAGGGGCAGCAGGTAGGGTGCTGACGTCGGGAAACATTCGTTTGATCTGCCAGCAATCGAGCGATGTGCCATCTGTCTTTAAGCCGGTTCGGATCTGAAAAATTCTTCTCAGTAAATTCAGCCTCCCGACTGCGTTCAGTGAAGTCTTGTATTCTAGAATTACCTTGAGCAGTCTTGAGTGGGTTCAGCGAGGCTCTAAGTGCGGCTTGGCTGTCACTAAAAATGCGGCGCCCTCTCCCCCGACTCTTTAAAATACAGTTCGTTGCAATCGGGATTGCGTATATCTTCTCTCGGAAGACAGACTCAACAAAGAGTGAAATACAACGTTGTCATCCTCCAGAGAGACACTAGCGCCGCAATCTCTATCGGTTTTGGAGCCATCCGTAAAGACCCGACCGTATTGCTTTCTACGTTCACATTCTGGCCGAAATTAATGCTGCGCACAGAGAAAGTCTATTTCGTAGGACCATTGTCAAAAGACAGTCATGTTGTACGAACTACCACTTCTCTTTGAAATCTGGAGTATTTTCATGAAAGCTTGTCCCACCAGACGACTGACGCATAGAATATAATCGGTCTTATCTTAGCTGTGTAGATCCAAATGACCCTCCCCCTTTCCTTGCCTTTAGAAGTCCGACAGCTTCTTGGAGGTTTTCGACCTGGCATGTTTAGTCCAAAGAAGTGTGCTAGAGGAATGTAACATTGTTAGTTAGAATGTCGGCGTACATATCCCGTATCATTCTTTTATATGTACATCTCGGGTACATTTTGAGATCTTACCGTTCAAGATAGATCTCTGCACAACTCAGTCGAACGCCTTTTTCAAGTCAATGATGACGATATGCAAATCTTTGGAAGCATCACGATGTTTCTATATCAATATCCTTAAACTTTGAGTCGCGTCAAATGTGGACCTGCCTCCCACAAAGCCGCATTAGCTAGCTATCTTGGAATTTAGTATTATTGTGCTGTCTAGGACTCTCTTATGTTTTAATAGTATGCGACATCATTTTATTCGATCGGTAGTTGTTTCAATTTCACGTGACGTAATTGCCTTTATACAATAGAATATGAAACCTCATTCTTCATTGAGGGTACGGGATCCAGTTCATTCCTTTTACTGCTTCGATAACTTGGGCTTCGGTAAAATATGCCTTTTCCTCTTTGTCCGCGACAGCCGAGGGAATGGTATTGCGTGGGAATACCAGCGCTCTCCGGCGAAATCTGACTTACAACTGCAAAATCTGTTAAAGTACCTTTTCCACCTTTGCAAATCTCGTTGTTCCCTGTTAGCAGATATCCCTGTTATCCTTCGACGATTGAATCTCTTGCGGATGTTTTCTTAATTGTTCTTCTTAATTGTTGGCATTTTGAAGCCGTTCAACGTACAAAATTGTGTGAAAGCTGAACCCATGCGAGAATGAGTTTTCGATTTCGTCCATGTCTTCCAAATTTGTTCATAATCTTTGAGAATAGACTGTTTAAGATGACTTCATGCTTTTGCATTGTCTACGGGTGCTCGATAAAAGACTCCAAATTGAAGTGTAACCAGCAGTCTTCTAGTACTTGCTAGGCGCTCTGGTAAAGAATCATACTTCACGTCCGTACATGTCATGCCGACTCGGCAAAATGAGCAGACTTAAGAGGCGACTCGATCCACTTTACGTTTACCTGGCTTTAACGTTGTCTCAGTGCTCCAATGGCCTCCTCAGCGGTTAAGTGTCTTTCTTGTGTTGACTCGCAGTTTTGTTCGGGAAGATTCAAAAACTTTGTCTTAAGTCTAGTCTCACACTCACCTTACTGTTTACTAGAAAGATGAAGATGCAATCCATCAGATTGTGGAACGATGACACCAAGCTACTGCTCGTGGTATGTCGATAATCTTCTTTATATGTCTCTGATTCTGAAAAACAATTTTTGTTGCGCAATTATTTCTAAAAACTACTGTTGTCATACTTTCTCTAATCAGAATTTCCTTTCTCCGTTTCGTTTCAGCAAAACAATGGACTACGACTGTGCAGAATCGACAAGTTTACTTGCCGAAACACCATCCTCCACAGTGCGACTACCAATCATCGGCATGACATGCCAATCATGTGTCCGCAATATTGAAGGCACAATATCCACTAAACCAGGTATCCTGAAAACACAAGTAATTCTCAGCGAAAATGCCGGCTATTTTGACTACGATCCAAGTAGAACCAATCCCGAGCAGATCGCCTTCGAAATCGAAGAAATGGGCTTTGAATGCCCATATCCAAGTAGTAAGCCTTCCAACGGTAGCAGTCCGCATTTTGTGACACAAATTCGTGTTATCGGAATGACCTGTAACAGCTGTGTTCGTAATATTGAAGGTAATATCGGTACTCGGCCCGGTATAGTTTCAATAAAAGTGAGCTTAGACGAGAAACGTGCCACTGTCGAGTATGATAGTACAATTGTCAAACCACCGGAAATAGCTGAAATGATTGACGATATGGGTTTCGAGGCAACTGTTGAAGCAGAAGGAGGATCAGGAGAGGCGAACAAGACTGAAAAATCACCAAGGCATAATAACAAGCAAGGAGGAGGCGATTCCCTAGTGATATACGACAAGAGTGGTGAGCTATCAAAAGAGAAACTAAACTCTGGGGTCTTGAATGTGGAAATGGAACAGCACTTGACGAAGTGTTTGTTGCACATACAGGGAATGACATGTGCTAGTTGCGTGGCAGCAATCGAAAAGCACTGTAAGAAGATCTACGGAGTAGACAGTATATTGGTGGCATTGCTGGCAGCAAAAGCAGAGGTCAAGTTCAACGAGAATGTCATTACGGCAGAGAATATCGCCAAGTCAATTACGGAGCTGGGCTTTCCAACAAGTATTATCGACGAACCGGACTCGGGAGAGGGAGAAGTGGAGATTGAAATTCTCGGCATGACGTGTTCGTCTTGCGTGAATAAAATCGAACAAGCGGTGTTACGTACGCCGGGTATTACTTATGCTGCTGTAGCCCTCACAACGAAACGAGGTAAATTCCGCTATAACTCGGAAGAGACTGGAGCTCGTAACATTTGTGAAACCATCCAAGCGTTAGGTTTTGACGCACACCTGCTATCTAACAAAGACAAGATGGCACACAGCTATCTGGAGCACAAGGAGGAGATCCGAAAATGGCGTAACGCGTTCCTTATCTCATTGGTGTTTGGTGGGCCCTGTATGATCGCTATGATCTACTTTATGGTAGAGATGGAAATCCATGGACACGAATCGATGTGTTGTGTGGTCCCTGGATTGTCTATGGAAAATTTGGTTATGTTCTTGTTATCGACACCAGTGCAGTTTTTCGGTGGTTGGCATTTCTACGTTCAGGCTTGGCGGTCTGTAAAACATGGCTCAACAAACATGGACGTGCTGATCACAATGGCCACAACGATAAGCTACCTCTACTCTGTGGCAGTCGTTATAGCGGCTATTTTGTTGGCACAACATTCGTCACCCCTGACATTCTTCGACACTCCTCCAATGCTGCTTATCTTCATCTCATTGGGTCGTTGGCTAGAGCATATTGCTAAAGGAAAAACCAGTGAAGCACTCTCAAAGCTGCTTTCTTTAAAGGCTACAGAGGCTTTACTCGTTGAGATTTCGGAAGATTTCGAAGTCAAGTCGGAAAAATTGATTTCGGTGGACTATGTGCAACGAGGAGATATACTGAAGGTCGTGCCTGGGTCGAAAGTCCCAGTAGATGGAAAGGTGATGTATGGTTACTCGACTTGTGATGAAAGTTTAATTACTGGAGAGTCGATGCCAGTAGCTAAGAAGAAGGGAGCCGTTGTAATTGGAGGTTCTATAAATCAAAATGGAGTTCTATTCATTACAGCGACGCATACTGGCGAGAACACCACTCTAGCGCAGATTGTACGATTAGTGGAAGAGGCTCAAACCTCTAAAGCTCCGATTCAGCAGTTGGCAGACAAAATCGCCGGATATTTTGTACCTTTCGTAGTGGCAGTCTCTGTGATTACCCTCATTGGTTGGATAATTGTTGGTTACCTTGATTTTTCTCTGCTTCCGCTGACGGATCACATTAAAATGGGCTTGAACAACGATGAAATTATCATTGCCTATGCCTTTAGATGCGCCTTGAGTGTACTCGCAATTGCGTGTCCGTGTGCTCTAGGGCTGGCTACTCCAACAGCTGTAATGGTGGCCACCGGTGTTGGTGCGACTAATGGAGTTTTGGTTAAAGGCGCCGGACCACTGGAAAATGCCCATAAAGTAAGTAAATAACAAATGTCTCCAGAGATTCTCTAAACATATACTTTTTTCTAGGTCAAGACGATAGTTTTCGACAAGACTGGAACAATCACCCATGGCACTCCTATGACTTCGCGGGTTGTTATGTTTGTCAAGCCAACAATATGCAGTCTAGCTCAAATGCTGACTATAGTGGGAGCTGCGGAGAGCAACAGCGAACATCCAATTGCGTCATGTTAGTCCTTCGATCAGTTTCATATTTGTGGTGACTCTAACTCTGTTTCCTTACAGCAATCGTCAAGTTTGTCAAAGACATGCTGAACCTGGAACAATTTGGCAAATCAGGCAATTTCCAAGCTGTTCCTGGTTGCGGCATTAAATCTACCGTCTCCAACTTTGACCAAGCACTAAGACAAGCTACTAACGCTGAGAAAATCATCAACTACGAGAATTCGTATCGAACAAATTCGATGGTAACACATATGGTGAATGGGGTTTCAATTGAAGAAGTCATTCCAGTAATGAATGCAATTCAGAAGAACACATTAGAACTGCACCAACTACTAGAACTCGACGATGCATCTGGGGAGCCCGAAACAGTTCAAAAGCCAATTTTAGGAAATGAAATCAGCGTGCTCATTGGCAATCGTGAATGGATGCATCGAAATGGAATCTTAGTGCCGGCGGAGATCCATACTAAGATGTCAGAGGAAGAAAACATTGGTAACACAGCTGTTTTGTGTGCCCTAAATAACCAACTGATCTCCATGATATCCGTGTCGGACATGGTTAAACCTGAAGCGCATTTAGCCGTATACACTCTAAAGAAAATGGGGATTGATGTGATCCTCCTCACAGGAGATAACAAAAACACAGCCGTGAATATCGCCCATCAGGTTGGAATTAATCGTGTCTATGCTGAGGTGCTTCCATCCCATAAAGTGGCCAAAATTCAGCGAATTCAAGAGGGCGGTATGCGTGTTGCTATGGTCGGAGATGGTGTAAATGACAGTCCTGCGCTGGCACAGGCTGATGTTGGAATTGCTATAGCTGCTGGTACAGATGTTGCTGCAGAAGCTGCTGATGTTGTCCTTATGAGGGTTCGTATAACATAAACTCATTTAAGTATCCGATTTAACGAGACTTTCTGTTTATTTTCAGAACGACTTACTGGATGTTGTGGCCTGCTTAGACCTTTCACGCAAAACAGTACGTCGCATACGACTAAACTTCCTTTTCGCCAGCATGTACAACTTGTTAGGTATACCATTGGCTGCCGGTGTGTTTACAGCATTTGGACTAGTCCTACAACCATGGATGGCATCGGTAGCAATGGCGGCTAGTTCAGTATCTGTTGTGTGTTCATCTTTGCTGATTAAAATGTATAAAAAACCAACAGCGGCATCGTTACGTACTCCAGAATATTTGCAGCTATTAAGTGAAACGAATAGAGATCCAGATACAGTGTCTGTGCACAGAGGTTTAGAAGATATTCCACGACCGAATTTCAGTCGATCGAATAGCTCAACGTTGTCGAGGTATGTTGAAGTAGAAATAGTTTTTGTTTTGCTTCTTCCTTAAGTAACTGTTGGTGGCGGAAAAAGAACTGAGTCAGTCATTTGGGATGAAGGTTTCAGCTCGTCAGTGTTAAACATGTCATCAAGTGTGTCCTGGACAGTATATAGTGTAATGTGCTGTTGAATTTTATTCTGTTTTCTCGAGTTTTTTTTTCAGTTGGTGAATAGGTCTCTTTTAAATGACATAGATCGGAATCGTTGGTATTGTCAGTAAAGAAAAAGTTAAAAAATTCTGAAAAACCAAACAACAGGGATCAACAACAGATTAGAGTAGCGAAATACAGGAAAATGTGAGGCCATGGACAAACATGGCATTTTCCGGCCAGGAAGCCAGGTCTTCGGCCAAACGTGACAAATAACGGACGATGAAGAAGACTCAGTTACTGATGCTTGATGTTGAGATCTATTCACACGGCTAAATAGCTACTTCTCCAGATAAAATACGTTTCTATCAATTCAACGAATATTCAGAACGTCCACTGGAATGCAAAGCTCTATCTATAGCGAATTTGTTTCGTAGACAAATTTCAGATGAAGATTGCTGGTGGCCGAACTGATTCTTCTGCCGTGCACACCTCGAAATCATTCAGATTGCCAATTACAGTGGGAAATATGCGAAACTTACAAATGAATGAATAGCAGACGTTTCGAAGCTTTGCAACGCAATCTCAGATAAGTTTTTGGTTCCTTGAAGGATTCTGAAAAGGAGCATTTTTTCTCATAGATCTAAGAAAACTAGTTCCAGTCAAAGCAGTGTCATATCAAGAATTCGTTCCTTCTGGAACAACAAAAATATATAAAATGGTTTACAGAAAAAGTCTGAGTTGTATCGCTAGTCAAAGGCAACTGGGCAAAGGTAGTAGCGCCACTGTTTCCTTAAATGTTGAAAGCAACAAATAGGTAACAAGAAACTCCAAGTGAAATTTCATTTCCTTTCCTGGTGGGGATTTGAACTGACGCGTCGAAGAATAGATCTCGGAAAATACAGAGATTACTGTGGACGAAAACATTTCATACCCGAAACTCGGGAGGAAAAGGCACACTACATATGTACTCGTAGATTCGTGCAAATCATACAGTTTCACCATCCTAAATACGTTGATTATCAAGCAAGAGCGACTCTTAATTGCCTACTACAACAGCGGACCATCTACGCTGGCGATACGACAGATGAAGTATTGTAAACGCAACATCACTGCCTTGTGCTGATAAAATCTTATCTGAGAAAACCCAAACCGGCGTCTGGGGAAAAGATAAGCTGCCACAACAAAAATAAGGAAACACGGCTCCGGCTCCAAGCTGTAAATCTGTGACAATGACTTCGAATCGCAAAAAAACTAAGTCGACGAATTTATGTGAAACAATTTCGAGTAAATATGTATGAAAAGCGTCAAATGATCAGTGGTCAACTAATCAAACGTAAAGGGTGGTAAAGCACAAATGGCAAGTCCTTCCAATCGCGAACTAAATACGAATGCAGCAAAATTGATAAAACTGGCACAGTGTCCACTAATTGTTTGTATTAGCGCTTGAAAGATGATTTTTCGTAAGCGATAAACAGGTGATAAGCTTCACTTTAAAGCATAATCAAGTCGGTTAAAATCTTTAAAATTGTTTGTTAGCAAAGACAAGACTCGCAAGAGATTCAATCTCGAAAAATTTGCATTGGCAGGGTGGTCTACTCACAGACAAGAAAGAATTGGCTGAAAAGAGTATTCTTACGCGTTATTCTGTGAATAAATATCGCACAGCAACATTGCTGCTATTATCTCCCATGAAAAGGAGACTGCACCTTCAACAAAGTAAGTGATACATAGAAAGGACTAAATCATATATTTGCCGAAGCATGCATGACAATCAGAAATATTTTATTTAAGAAGCTCTTGAAACTTTGTTCAATTAAATGAGTGGGCCTATCACTTTTTCTGTTCTACTGTATTAAAGCAAACGAAGGTGACACGAAAAACTGAAACATACACCGAACGGTGAAGCTAACTTCGCATGTTAGTATACAAATAAACAGTAGACAAAGCAATATATTCTCAAACGTCGGTGGCAAGACCACTTGTGATACCCAAATCGTTCAGATAACGATGCGGAAACATTGTGACTCTGCTAAGTATAATAACACCGTCCTTGTCGAAATCAAAGGTTTGCAATGTATGGCAGTTGTGCATTTAATTTATCATACGCATCGCAATGTTGGTCAATATAAGATAAGTGCCACCTTGTTCAAAAAATTCAGGAAATATCCAATCAATTGGACTTGAATGCTGCCGGAGGCTGATTCCGAACAAACATTCATCAAACTTATCATTACTGATGATGAGACATTCGTTTTCACTCAAAAAAGAAGGCGATGCTCACAGATTTCATGGATTACAATGGTGTTGTGTGCCATGAATTTCTTGCTGAAGGGCAGACTGACAATCAGGAGTATTATTTTGGCGTTATGAGACATTTGCATGAAGCATTTCGCAAAATTCGTAGACCTTGCATAACTAACGGATGCTTCCATAAATCCTGAAAGACTTATTAGTTTGCAGTTGCTGCACGCAGGGTAGGTATGCACCATGGAATGCTACACAGTGAAAGAAAAAATCACGTTCAATCGCGGCAATGATACGAAAAATTCGTTCCAATTTTGCACAGAATCATGTGCCTTCCGAGATGTGTGTCCGCAGTATAATCAAATAATTTCAAGAAATGGACTCAGTACAAGATGTAAAGACAGCGGAACGTGTTCGCCTCGGACGTTCAATGGAAAATATCGCCGCTGTAAAAGAAAGTGTCAAAAATGACGACAGCCATAGTGCACCGAACTTTGACTACCACCAACAGCGCTTTACGTTCTCAGATTGGGTCCTGGAAAATATATATGTTGACATTGATTTTTGCAAGAAAATTGAGTTTTCCGATGAGGTCCATTTCCACATTGGCTCCCACGTTAATAAGCAAAATTGCCGCATCTAAGGCACGAGTGATTCAGGAGATACCAATGCATCCAAAACGAGTAACTTTTCGAAAATGCGGCCAGAAAAGCCATTACGTTCAATGGAGCGTGCTACCGAGGCATGACGGACATTTTTTTGTAGTCAGAGCTCAAGGATATGGATACGGACGACCTCTACTTTTAACAGGGTGGTGCTACGTGTCATATAATTCGAATTATTTCGCATGAAGTTTCCTGGTCGCGTAATTTCGAGTTTCGAAAACACCCATTTTCCGCTAACAACGTGCGACTTCTTTCTTTGGGGCTATGTTAAAAGCAAGGTCTGCGTCAACCATCTGAAAACAATTCCAACTCTGAAAGCGAGGATTGAAGCCACCATCGCCGAGATAGAGGCCCAATTATGTGAAAGAGTGATTGAAAATTTCGAGAAAAGGATGAGGATCCGCAAGCAGAACCGATATTGTATTCCATAAATACTCCCCATGTGTCTACTTTATAAAGCAATAGAGGTTTCAGAGATATCTCCACAATTGTTCGTTTTATTCAAAAAACAAATCCTACTCCTCTTGTTGAAACACGCTTCATGATGTCTTATCTAACAATACGTGCATTTCTTGCCAAAAACAACATACGAGTATCTACCATTCAACAGCCACCAAATTCACCTCACCTGACACCGTTTGGCTTTTTCGACTCAAAACACAACTTCAGGGAAAACGTTTTTTCAGGCGAGAGGTGATAATGCAAAGCATCGCTGAGCGTACTGAAGGTCATAACGAACATCGAGTACCAGAACTGTTTCGAGGGCTGCTACATCAGAGGCTGCCACAAGTACGTTGCAATGGGGATTACTTTAATGGCGACAATATCGATTTAAATGAATAAACTTGTTGTACAAGGTGGTAAAAGGAAAAAAATTCAGAAATACCTGTGCGTGTTCGTGGAAGCCTCCATATCAAGAAACTAACAGTAGAGGAACTCAAAGCTCTGTCCATTAATTTTCCAAAAAAGGTTTACGAATAATTCTGTCCGGAAGCAAGGGCGTCTCAAATTTGAGCTGTGGTTCGATGCGATGATATTAGCAGTCTTGATATGAGTAGATGGCCATCTATTAGATGTACATACAAATGAGTAATAAAAGATGAATGCAAAATCAATGAGTTTCAGATGACTTCGATGCTCTTTGTTATTAAAAATAATTGGAGGCTTCAGTGCATCATAGTAAAACGACGGCATCCAAAGGAGGTTCACTTCAAATTCCGATGCGAGGGTCAATCTGCTTTTATTGCGCAATAATTCATTTATAAGCGATTGCAATGCGAGCACAAATGAGGTACTATGGACTGAAAATCCATTGGGGAATGAGAGTGAATACCGACAACATAAGAATCAAACTGTCTGGCAAACGTACTTACTATTTCGAATTACTTTTTAGCCTATCACGCCTCTTGTGTCGGCGTGTGTATGTGTGTTTCGGTTCGAGTATAATCGCCTGAGTTTCAAAAGTATGCATTTGCAGAATAAAACCTCACAAGAGATTGTTTGCTTAAGTATTCGTAGATTGTTTGTGTTGTGAAGTTAAGCAGTTTCTTCTTCTGTTCAATGTTGTCAACGCTAAGCCAAAGTCGTAAACGTTTCACCAAGCCTTTTATTCTATTCTATTTTATTTTCTTCTATTCTATGATTTAATTTCAGCATTTTACGTACACCTGAACGCCTTTATTCCTGGGGAAATACTAGCAATAGTGACAACTGTTAAACAAATCATTTAACAATATATTCTAGAGTATATAATTTGATTTAATATTTTTCTCATGATGAAGATCTTAAAAATAATATTTCGATTAAGGAATTCACACTTTGCACTTTGGGTGTGCATAGCACAGCATAAAGTTATACATACTAACATACGAGTGGAACAAATAAAAACACTTTCATACTGTTTGCAGTTTTATTTAACAAAAGAAAAAAAGAAAAAAGCTATTTCATATGTTTAACATACATCTCCACACAAGTCGTAGTTTGACTCGGGTAGGAAGGCAACCCGGTTTTGATTTTCAACAAATAAGAGTTCTAGGTCATAAAAGTTAGTTGTTTCGCTGTCGAGCAATTGATCTACAGAATATGTTTGAGCCTTTTCTACTGCATGTTGCACCGCGATGGAGTTGAGGTAAATGCCGTCTATTTTTTTTTTTATCCGGGGTTTACGTAGGTGGTGGCCCCCCTTAAGCAAAGCCTACAACATCACATAATTGAGCGAAGTCCAACGAGCCGCTGGTATTAGGATCACAAGGGTGCTACGGCCGATAGAAGCTCTCAACGTGCTATTCAATATACAGCCCCTGGACGAATTGCTTTGCAGGGCTTTTTTTAAGCAACTGGAGTTGATTTGAATTAAAACATGCGCCAGCTCATCATTGAGATAAGAGCAGAGGAAAGCATTCCCAAAGCACGACACGTCAGCATCATTCGGCTGATCCACAAAAAAGAACACCCTTTTACCAGCGTCAACTTTAGAGGAGTCCAAACATCTCTCTCTATAAGATCTCTTCTGCCATATAAACATATACAAGGTGGCGCAAAAGTCATCACCCGATGTTCTTTGGCTGTCATTTTGATTTGATTCCGCTTTTGGATTATGTTTACTTGATGTCTTAAATTTTTTTTTTCCATTAAGTCGAGGAAATGATTTCGGCTAAGTGAGCATTCGGGCCCGGTTTGTGGCATTGTCCATCACTCTGGCCAGAACTTCTAGCAATAGGTCCTTGCATTCTTGAGAGATTTTCTCTTTGAGCGCTTCAAGAGTCATGACATAGACTCGTGACTTCAACAAAACCTCGCAAAAAGAAGTCTGGAACGGATTTAACTGGCCAGTACAAATCGCCAAAATGAGAGATTACGCGACCTGGAAATGCTGCCGTCAGAATTTCGATTGTGTTGTTGTTCTTCAGTCCCAATTCATACAATAAAGACCGCCGATTGATGCCCAGTTGCATGGGACATCGTCAGATCGATACTCCGGTGTCCTCTGCGTGCGATCATCAAAGAAGCTGCGATGTTGTCAGTAGAACGGCTGCTACGGGGCCGGTCGGTGAGACCTGGCAGCATCTCGTGTTGTCCCATACTATTCTAGGCGAGCGGCTAAACGTCGTAGTATTTGCCCAGTTGGTGTCGGACGACCGGGAAATCTGCGCCGAAATTCGCGCTGCGCCAACACCACCGACGTGTTCCGCGTTCTTTTGTATATGTTTACTTTACAAATGTCAACGTAGAATTGACATTTGCCGCCATTTGCAAAAATTATAGAATGTTTCGATAGGGTGCTGACTTTTGTGCCACCTAGTATGAGCGTCTGAAACATGAACATGAACAATCTAGTTGGTTCATGTCGGTGCGGTTTCTGGCCAGAAAAGTCCACCACTTAAGATCGACACTCATCATCTATTTGTTGGCTTCAAGGCCTCATATTACAACGTGCATAGGGGTGAGCTATACAACACCGTCTTCTTTTGACAGCCCTGCCAAACTCTTCAAGTTGTGCAGGATGACTATAGGTAGGTAGATAGGTAGGTAAGAGTGGCTGTTGGAAATACCAACCCACTTAGGCCTATTATCCCATTGTGATACCATGCGGATCTATGATACTCTTACTAATGGAACCAGTTTGAGCATACGATGAAGCGTAGGAGACTGTTTACGTCTATATTTTTTAGATCGTTTGGGTCGTTGTAAAAGAAAGCTCCTGACTGAAGTTTTCTTCTCTGGGAGAGAGCTAAACATGTACAGAATAGTTGGAGGATTGTCTCATCCTCTTCCTCCTGTAAAGGCGCCAAGCCTTCTTGCGTGCTTGCCTATGAGGTAGTGTCCAGTGGTAATACTTATGAGGGCGCTGAGATGTTTGCTATTTAGAAGGATCAGACTCTTAGAGCAATTCAGATCGTCATTCGATCGTTTTAGAATTTAATGAGACCGAATCCAGGGACTTGATAGCGGCCTGACTATTCGAAAAGATGCGGATATCCTTTGCAGATATCACGTTTTTCTTCAGCCAGAACAGAGCTTATTTAATCGCCAAAATTTCCGCCTGAAACACTACAGTGATTTGGAAGACGGAAAGGGAGGCTTAGATTTAGCTTAAATCTAAGAAAACACCGCCAACAACCCCGCTATCGGTTTTAGATCCATCTGTGTAGAGATGGATTGACTTGTCCTCATGAAAGCATCTTCCTCCCAGAAGGATCTAGAGGACAAGCTTACATGGAGGTCTTTGTCAAACCAAAGTTCAAGTATGGTGTAATCGATGTTCTCTCTGAGGATTCCTAATGTATTAAGAATGTAAGTGTGGCCAAATAAATTATTTGTCAACGGTGTAGTCGCAGTTGACTGCATTTTCTAAGGCCGTTGACCAAACGACAACCCCGTAATTAAGTATCGGTCTTATGACCGTGATGTATAGCCAGTGAGTTATGCGAGGTTGAAGGCCTTGAAGCTATTGTAGCTTCTTTTTTTTGGTTTAGAACTTAACACTCAAGTGAGTATGACTACACTTAAAGTGCCTGAGCACGTGTTAATATTTCGAAAAATGGGACAGAAAGAGAAAGAAAGATGTTTGGGCTCAGTGGTTCTTTCGCTCCACGAGTGGCATTCAAAATTTAATGGGGAGACTGATTTATTAGTGTAATTGGATATGTCGTTGTATTCTAGGCCACCACTGACAAAAAAGAATGTCTTCCGGGCGCGGCTAGTATTAAACTCCGAAATGTCCGATTGGGAAACCAATGCACTTTAGCCACGGCCACCCGTCAAGGGTAACCGGTAACCGAAACCTTCAATTTGAAGAAATGTTTTTGACAAAGCGTTACGTTGTCATGTGACTTTTTTTTTATCATAGAAAGAATCGTGAAAAACTCACTGGCCATCAAAAATTCAAGCAATTATGTAATTGTACGAACACAGCGAACCGTCAATGAAGTTTTCTTGAATATTGAGGCGGAAGTGACCAAAATGGGTCTGACGGTAAACGAGGGCAAAACAAAGTATATGTTGTCATCTGAAGAGGACGCACACCACCGACAGCTTGGTAAAGCTGTCCGTCACCCATTGACAGACAAAACCAGCAGTGACATCAGCGTAGAATTATTCTTGCCAATCCCTGTTTCTTTAGCTTCAGAAAGCAATTGAGTAACAGAGCCCTCTCTCGTAAGAACAAAATGGCCTTAAACAAGACCCTCATCATCCCGGTCCTGCTCTATGGTATAGAATTTCGGACCTTGTCGAAGGTAGATGAAGAAGTACTTGACCGTTTTGAGATAAAGACGACCGCATCGAAGATAGTCCACACAAGTTTAAATTGGCCTTAACCAGCATAGAATGTAGCACTGGAAACAGTTGACGAGTCACGGCGGATTGTAGCGCCACCTAAAAAGAAGAAGAAGAACTGTCCAACAGGGAAGGGAGGTAAGCATTGTATATCGTTGGGTCTTTGGTTGTGATTAAACTCCAAGCGCGAACTACACCAAAGGAACACGCGCTGAAATAAATGATACAAAATTAATTGAATACAATGGAAGAATATATTGTAATTGCTTATATGTATATTTAAAAACAATTCCAACAACAAAATAAATCACAAAACAAATAAATCTTATCTACAACATTCATATACTATATACAACAATTCAAATATCAACATTAACACAGATTTAGTTTTTATTTTTTGAATTTTTGTTTATCAAACGGAACTAAAGCTCGTAATCTATCACACAATCACAGCAGAACGTCACAGCCTTCTCTTCAAACTCCCACTGCTGGACAAACTCTCCAGTCACACTGTCCAAAATGAATATTTTCATTCGCTGGCTAACTCTAGCACATTGTCCATTGCTGCGTTTCAGAACTTTTATGCTGATCCGCTTTGGTTTGCAGGTATAGTGTCCATACCAACAGTTCTTCTTCGAGCACATCATACTCCGGATGTATCGAGGGAAGTAATCGGGTCCCAAATCCATCCAATGCACTTCCGCTTTACATTGCCACGGACGAGATTGGAAAACGTCCGTTTGAGCAATTATCTTCTCTAGAAACGCTTGTCGTGTATTCCGTTTCTTTGTTGGCAATTGTGACCTGTCTTCACGTTTCTTCCTCTGCTTTTCAGCGATCTCTATGTGATCCACTTCCCAGGCTGGGATACCTGCGTATAGGTTTTCTTCAGAACCTTCATCCATGAAGAAATTGAGGTCGTCTTGGGTTGAAGCTCGCTTAGGTCCACCACGTCCATTGCTCTCATTTTCGTCGGTAGGAAGATTGATCCGCATGTATCGGGCGTTGTACGTTGTCCCGAGAATAGCTCTCAGTGCTTTGTCTGGTAACTCGGGACACTTGATGTTCCGAGTATCGCATGCTGTGACCAGAAAGAGTAGCACCAGACCAGTGAAATTGCCTTTCATCTTCTTGAAAATTGTTTTTTTTTTTTTTTTTAATGTTGTCGCCTGTTGAGCGATTGCAAATTAACTGACCGCGGCAGCCTGTAGTCGATAGGTTTTTATAGAGCAATCCATGCTAAAGGCATCATTTGGCTATTCCTGGAAGCATCGAAAGAAGGCTAATTTGCAACGAATCAAGTGGGCGACCTGTTTACATACCTGGAAGGATGAGATCCCCATAAAAGGATTAAGGGTTTGACACAAGGCTGGTTTTATGATACAGCAATTTAGTCTATTCCCGGGGTTTCTGTTGTGCGTTACGATTAGTAGTTGTTGATGCTTTTATTACTCAAAATGAAATTACATAAATGTTTCTTTTTTTGATGAGTTTTTGTGTTTTACTTTGTGTTAGGCTGCCTCTTCTTTATGACACTGACATTTGCAACGAACTACCTAACCTCTTTTGTTTTTCTGAAATGAGGCTTCGCCCAAGGGATAGGTATACAGAGTTGTTGTCAGTAAGATAGCATATTGGAGAATTGTCCTAAGTAGCAGTTTAATTAGGCTACAGCGTAGAATAATCAATTCTTTCGAGTTGCACAAGCTAACCAATGCCTCACTAAAGACATCGGATTATGATATTTACAAGGTTTCACTCCACAGATCGAAAAGACCGCCATCTAAACTTGGGCAATTTTACAACCAAGATTTAGTTGCTGCAGCTACAAATCGTACAGAAAATGGCATAGATTCGACGATGCGTCAGTTTATTTTAACTTTAATTTGGTGCTACCGCCGCAATTAAAGGCAGTAGCTGAATTTATTGAATGCTGTGATTCCAGGAAGATGAGACTTATCATATACTGTGAAGCTAATGCTCAGAATACTTTTTGGAGCAGTAGCAAATGCAACGTGAGAGGCAATCATCTCCTGGATTTCATACTATCGTCTGACCTGATCATCAACAAAAGTAAGACGGAAACTAATTGACTTAAAGCTATCCAACGCAAAGGCAATTGCCGTCTGGAAAATAGTTACTATCGGCAACTTCCATGTCAGACCATAGCCACATCGAATTGACAATCGATTGCAAGGTCTTGAGATTGTTGAAGAGGAAAAATTGACTGGAAATTCTTTAAGAAGGAGATCGGCAAGTCTTTTATTGCTCCCCCAGTACAAAACAAAAAGTAGAGGAAGCTGTTCAGAACCTAAACGGTACCTTTCAACTGACACGTGCAGGTATAAAATTTTTTGCAAAAAAGCTGAAAACGCTTTGGTGAAACCATCAGGCTGGTCAAATTCCTCCAAAGGGCAAAATTATTCAGAAGATCTGATGGCACATATACTAAGTCCTGAGTGAGCTTAAGATCCAATTTCAAGGTAACCTAGTCGGAACCAACTCACTACATGCTTCTCCTTGCACCGACGGCATATATCCAGTTATGCCACACAAAGGTATAGAAGAGCCGCAAATACCTCTAAGGACAATCTTCATTACTTTCCCGGCATTGGCATACAGGCCGAAACCCTAGAAAACAATGAGAGTAGTCTTTACACAGAAAATTGAAAAGGATGACTACACTCTCGCGAAAAATGTCAGGCTTATCAGTATGATCTTCTTCATGTCGAAGAGCAGGGATAATCTCTGTATGCGCAAAATTGCTTAGGGAATGGATATTCTGTCTAACAGACGAATCAAATGGAATAAG
Source organism: Volucella bombylans (assembly GCA_949129095.1). Classification (NCBI taxonomy): domain Eukaryota; kingdom Metazoa; phylum Arthropoda; class Insecta; order Diptera; family Syrphidae; genus Volucella; species Volucella bombylans. The sequence goes on along the minus strand of OX422142.1, from coordinate 17,282,602 downwards.
ATCCTGTTGCAGATACTGATTGTAACCAATCTGTGGTGTCTGGTTTAAATAGATATTTGTCCACAAAGCAGTGTCATGTCTCCACTGCCGTGGTGCATGTTGGCAGATTCACAGCTTGTCGCTCTCAATAGTTCTGACGTATGTAAATGCTCAGGCATATGCAGATGATGCGGTTGTACTGTGTTTTGCTCTATAAAGCGCAAGTAAACCCAGACATAATCGACGATTGGTGCATTAAAAATGTGCTTTCAGCCAATCCTCTCAAAACTCCTTATGAGAAGCAGGAAGTAGATTGGTCTAAGTCATCATCACCATCCGAGTCTCCAAAGAAGTATTTGGGTGTCATCCTGGACAACAAACTTCTTTGCTACATTATCATCCAACTAGTGGCCCGATTCAGTCAAGGCAACATTATTTTCCACAACGAATCACTACGATCTACGACGAAGCCATCGTATTACCGCACTCTGGATATCGAAGATCCAGATCGCAAATTTGAAAACAAAATGGCACTCACCGTCGACCAACTAAAAGAATTCAGCTGCAGCTGCAGTCACTGTACAGAGCGTTTTCGAGGCGAAACGGATCCTGCTGTGGTAGATGGCTTCATTGCCACGATTAGTGTTGAAAGGATCGACGATGCAGACGCAATAAAGGGTTTTCTATTGCTGTTACGGGATAGCGTTGTCGCTTGGTGGCAAGGCGTCCAAAAGGAGTCAAAGAAGTGGGAGGATATTCTTACGCTACAGCGAAACCAGACTACCGAATCTTCCTGGACATATTCGAGCGAAAGCAAAAGCCCAGTGAGTCAACAATGATTTCGTCTGCACTAAACGCTAAACGCGCACTCTCTCAACTTGCGTAGCCAGTTCCAACAGAACCTATAATGATCAGCATGATCTATGGTCTTCTGAGCCTGCGCATACGAGATAGAGTCCCACGAGATCAAGTGAGAAACTTTAAACAATTGCTTACTAAGGCAAGTGCTTTGGAGCTCTCGACATCCGAAAGAGCTGCTCAACGTGTTTCAAAAGTAGACACCATCATCAAGAAAAGATGCAACTTTTGTAAACATGTCCATACAGTAGATGAATGACTCAAAAAGGAAGTTCAAGAGCAAGCCAAGTCTCATCCTAGTTCAATAGAACCAAAGGTTCACTGCTACAAATGCAAAGCTCCGGGGTTTGTTCGATCAAACTGCCTAAATTGTAGGGTTTGACCTACTTCGATACCGCAGCTCGAACCAGTATCGCTGGAGGAGATCTATTCATCCATCTTCTCAGAAACGGAACCCGATTTTCCCAAGTCAATGCGGATGTCACGCTACGTTGCAGATATTACCATCATAATGGGTAATCAGATCATCTCCCCAATTGCTGCAACACTAATGCCAGAGGAACATATTGGACCTGACCCACCTCAAAACACAAAATGTACGAACGCAGCCAGCTAAACATGTCACGTCGATCGACTGCAAAGGAGCAGTCGCAAGACATGGAGCCTGTCACCGAGAAGAGTCATTTGGATCTGGATCTACATGGCTTTGATAAGGCTACGCCTGGGTCTGCTTTAGAGACGTTGATAAATCTCCCTTGCCCTGATATTCATACAATGGGTTGCACTCTCAAAGCCATGTTCCGTTTAAAAAAGAAGTGGTCTCTGTTGCAACTCGCACTGGAGTTTGGATGACGATGCCTCCAAAACGAAAATGGGTGCGGCGCTGGTGTCTTTTTGTAGGACGACAACGTTAGATTTCACTTCTCGTTGGGAAAATTTGTGTCTGTATTCCAAGTGAAGATATACGGAATCTTGATGGTAATGAACCATATTGTGAAGAATCTGAGGACCTTCATGCCAGACCACGATGGGATCACGGGAAATGGAATCGCCGTTGAACTTGCTAGGTAAGACTCGGATTAGTGTTTTTCAGAACCTGAACCGGCGTTAGAACTGCCTGCGTCCTCGGTTAGTGCCATTCAATTTGGGTGACATGATGCAGGCTATCTTGATTTTTCTTTTAAAGAGTCTGGCCGGATTCACACTAAGATCATAGCAACTTGTCTCAGAGGAGATTATTCCTAAGGCGAATGTTACTATCTGTGTTGTTTGTGTTTCTAGTTGTTTGCCCACACATATAGAAAGACGTGCGTCGTCTACATCAGCCACTGCACTACATCCCGCGTCCTCTAATTTGGTAAACAACGCATTAAGTACAAGGTTCCATAGTACTGGAGAGGGTACATCTGTTTGGGTCAAGCTGTAGACAGAGTCATTTATATGCAATTCAGTTGTTGAAGACAGTTGATGATCAACATTATTGAAAGCTCCCTCAATGTCAAGAAGCGCCGCCATTGTATGATATACTCCTTCTGCTTGTGATCCTTTTGCAGAAACTCCGCGAGGATCTTTGTTTGTAGATTCTTGAGGAAGCCCTGTATGTTTTCCAGTCACGTTCGAAATTAGGCAGTTTCGAACACTTTAAATTCTTCCTACTTTTCCTATGCAGTTCTGGGTAAACCGTGCTCTACCACTGTGAGGGCAACATTTCAAGAAGAAGTGTGTTCGTCATTGAGTTCTTCAAGCTCTAGCTGAAATGTAGGGATACAACATAGGAATGTCATTTCCATATTTAGTCAGTTCCAACGATTGCAATAGATGATACCGCGAGTCAATTGCTTGTTCGATATGCTGAACCTGAACCCTACTGAGATAGTTCATCTGACACTCTTTACTTGTTTATCGAATAAGAGAGATTATTTGAGACAAAAGTGACATCAAGAACTTGATTTTTGTGATGAAAGTAGGACTGTTAGTGCCTGTACCGGCCCATAAGTCGTGGTCTGCCTTTGCATCACATCCCAGCACGATTTTCTCTCTATAAATAAGTTTCCTCAAGTGTCTGAGTGGGTGGTGCAGGACTGGTACCCAGATGCGAACCATGTCTTTGTGCTGACTTTGGAGATAAGCAGTATTACTGCGAAGTATGCTGTGCTGTATTGAGCTAGGAAAGGGAGGGTTAAGTTCTGATCTAGCAAGAATACAAGTTCTGGGTGTATCTTCTCTTCTTACAAGGTAGATGTTGTGGTTTGGTACCCTAACTTCGGATATTAGTTCTGCACCAAGTGAGCCCCATGGCAGGAAATAATGGTGTCACCTAGATCATTTGAGAATGACTAGTCTATCGACGTAACCTCCGTTTGTGTGTTGCTTTGAGAATGGTGTATCGAGTTGACAGGCTACAAATGAGTAGCCTCAGAGGGTATGTCCGATATCCGATCAAGTGAAACTCTTAAACGGGTCAGAGAAAAATTCGGAACCTTGATGCTGCTCCAATCAGAATACGAGTACTATGTTCTACGGAAATATATCAAAAGTTTAAAAATGCGTGTTTATTGCTGCATTCAGCTTCTGAGGTGCTCTATTCTTACTTATAAAGAAAATTTTTTCAGATCCTTCCCTCTATTTTAATTCAATTCCAGTTGCTACTCCAGTTGTATGAGGATCTATTCCTCTCATAGTCATAGTCCTTTTGTAACCAGCTCAATGAAGGATTTGAATGAAGAAACTAACTTCTCATCTTTGTGAAAACTATATATCTTTTGCGTGAGACTTTGATCGCGGTTTTGCCCTTTATGAACCCTTACACTTTTTATTTCTTAAACTTCTTTAATTTTCCATGTAAGTACATGCCTCATCTCATAACTTACTCGTATTTATATTTCCTTTAGTTTATTTGGAATACTTCAGCCCAAGGATAAGAAATGTGACAGCAGAGGTGCCACCCTACCTTAAGGTTTGCCAACGTGTGGGAACATTTAAAACTTTTGTGTTTTGTCCAGTGATTTCTTCCCTTAATCTTAGTCTTAACTTAAATCTATCTCAGCGCTAATCTATAACAAAAACGCTCTTCTTTCTCATATCCCACCTTCTAACAGCAACCTTCTTCTTCCATCCTATCTTCATGCAACTTGCTTATTTCGCTTGTTTTTTTCTTAAGTAACAAATTGTGTTGTCTAAGTTGAAGTTGAAGTCAATTTGATTTTGCTAAAACCAAACCAAACCGAACATCTCCCCAAAAGAGTGATTGTTGTTCTGTTCTATTCGTATTTGTTACATTTGCTTACCACCTTTGTATGGTAGCTTCTAATCTGTAATCTTATTTTGATCCAATTACAGACTCCTCTGCCGTTCAAGTAAAACCGATCCAAACGACGACAGACTACTCTCCAACAATCCGGATGACGAAGATGGCTTTCTGCGTGTCGAAATTGTCAAGGGTAAAACCGTCAGCGATGTCACCGAGATGCAGAAACTCTAAACAACAACATTTTTATATCTAACACTTAAGATTAATCTGTTAATCTACAATATGTATAAATTTTATCTCCAACGTGATATTTAATGGAATTGTAAAGGAACTTTTAATGAAAACAAAATTCTACGTCTAGCCCTTCGTATTTATTAGCTGCATCCCGCACTGTCCCACTTTTTTTCTTTTCCATTTCAATTAGAAAAAAATTAAGGCAAAGTCCCCTTCTGTTCAGTTTTAAGAAGTACTTAAGGAGCCAATGTTGTCAAAGTTTGCGCCTACAATTTAAGCAACCAAACAAACAAACAAACAATTACCATTATTATTTTTATTTGATTTTTTAAGATGTTAAAGCTTTAGTTTATCAAAATATTTTTACATACGCGCATGATCACATTTTTATTAATTTTTAATTCTTATTCGTAAAATATAAGATTCGTATATGTGTCGGTTGGTTCACACATAGTTTTAACTATTTACACAAAAATAAAAATAAAGAAAAAAAGAAAAACCTACGAGCATATGTTATATGAATAAAATCTATCTACATTTTATAAATTAAGAATTTGTTTGAAATCGTTTTTTTTTCTTCTATTGTTGCCGTCAAATTCATTCCAACAAGCGGGTCTCTATCTCATTTATTTAACTCGTTTAAATGTCCTTTTTTTATCTTTTACCAACATTCTAGGAGGGTGGTGAATTGCATATTCTGAAGAGACCAGGCCCAATTCCATCTGAATGTGCACATTAATAAGGAGATTTGCAGCTACTGCGCTCCACGAAAATGTAAAATGTAATGCGCGACTTAAACACCGGCGGTTTTTGCCTTGCCTTTGAGTTAATGTCTGCGGCGCCTTATCGACGAAAGGAATCATCGGGCCTTTTTTTGGTTTTGTCAAAAGACTACCCAAAATCAATGAAAATTAGGAAGAGCAAGATCTGCGCGGTGATTGATCGAGAAACTGTGACAGCTACCCTTGCAACCTACGCGCCAGACTAAGGCAACAAGTCTTGAACTTCTGAAAAGTAAGCGAGCGTCTTATGACAATCCGCATCAAGGCTAAATTCCTGACATAAGCCTATGCGCTCATGCCTACTCGGAAGATAAAGTGCAAAAAGAGTTTCTACGAGGTCCTCGACAAGACAAATGAGCAATGTCCTAAGTATGACGCCAAGATAGGAAAGGAGGACATCCCCGTTCGGACAGCTGGTAAGCATAGCCTACACGACACCATGTCTAGAATGGACTTTGACTTATCCCCTTTGCGGCCAGACGAAAAATCATTATAGCATGCACACAGTTTCCCCATCAATATACACAACAGAACATGGCGGTTTCCGGATCATGAAATGCTGAATCAGATTGATCGTATTGCGATCGATGTAGTCATATCTCCAATATTCTGAACGTCCGAACCTTCCGGGTACACACCATTAACTCGGATCATAACCCGGTTGCAACCAAGAAACGGGTGCGAATTTCCCAAGCACGACAACTCGCAAGAGACTCCTATCCTATGCCGACGGCATCAAGTACCGCGTGCCATTAGAGACGCCGCAACTGACGTATTGGGTTTCACGCGACCACCACCAAGAAATCGCTGTTTTGATGAAGAATACCGGCAAGCGCATGCACCTAAACAAGAAGCATACAACCCAGCGCTGTAATAAAGGACGACAACCATTCGTCAGCTCTACGAGCAAAATATACTGGAAGAACACTGACTTCTCTAGAAGAGGAAACAATAGCACGAGAAGCGTGCGATCGAAGAAAGCTTATACTCCAGGAATAACGTGCGAGAGTTTTACCAACACTTAAAAGGAACGTGACAGGGCAACCAGACCCGTATAGAATGGTGTAAAAATGAAGAAGGTGGAGCAAAGGTAATGTCATAATGTGAATTGGCTGCGATTTTGTTAGAAATGAAAGAAGTTGCGCTCTGTTTTCACGAAAAGTTTATTTGATGCTGTAAAGCTGATGACATTAAGTTAAAAAACTGATATCGGTCAAATGTTCACCTCCTGAGTTGATGCATATTTGCAATCGTTCTATTGCATTTGGTATGGCCCAAAACATCTGGTATGGCGATCTGACCCGTCAGTTTAAATCGCCAAAACGGGCGATCGCACGGTTTTAAATTGGTGATTCAAAATCTCCATCGTTGCCCGAGCCCTGCGAGCGGTTGCTTCGTCCTACTGAAACCAACAATGTTCGAGACCCAATTCAGCAACTTGCGGTAAAAAAAACTCTTTTAACATCTGTCAGTAGCGTTCATCAGTTACGGTTACGGTGGTGCCGTGCGTCGGCGTCTTCAAAAAAAATACGGACCAATCACTTTTTTTCACTGCAAATGCCGCATCAAACACTAGTTGTTCGTGCACATGTTGCAGGACGACGAGGAAAACAATATAATAATAATTCCACCTTCTTCAGGTGTGTATCACTCCGTTGCTTGTTGTCAACTAATTCTCTATCTGTCTACAATATGATTGTCAAAGCACTATGACACTTGATGTCATTTGCAAAAAATTATGAGATATTCGCACTATGACATTACTTTTGCCCCCCTTTGTAGTAAAATCACAGTCGGCTGAGAATATGAAAACGTTTTTCTGCAGAATAAACCACATTCAGCTTAGATGATGATAACCAAAACTTCCATCCACCTGACCAGAACGAAGTAGGGTTAGCAATATCTAAGCTAAAATCCAACAAATCAGCTAAACCTGACGGCTTACCGGCCGAGGTATTCAAAACTGCTGGAAATGACTTTGTGAAGAACAATCACCAACTCAGTTCTCAGACCTGGCCAGAAGAATGTATGCCTGATGAATAGAATCTTGGCACAAAAAACGAGACCCCCTCAACTGCTCCAACAATAGATGTAAAAATCTCCTCAACATTGTATTCAAGATCTTATCTGTCATATTGTTTGAACGTCTGAAATCCTTCGCCAACAACCTGATTGGCCCCTATCATTGCGGTTTCCGACCAGTAAAATCCACAATATGTGGTAATGTTGCAAACAAGAGATTGGTTTTCTAAAAGGAACTGAGATGTAGCAATACCTGTGTAGATACGTCATATCAGCATCGTAAGGTTTGAGGTTTCTAATGCAATCGACTGTATGGGTCTTTCAAGACAAGCCAAATCCAACAAAATTGTTAGCTCATGAAGCCGACATGTCGGACATAAGAGCAACGTTGAATGATCAATTCGGAAGGGGACACCACCATCTGTTTGTAGAAAGTCTTTAGAGAAATAAGGAAAAGCAATAGCCGAAGACGGATCATTCACCTTCACGACAATGCGATCTCTCAGAGCTCAGGTAAAACAAGTGACTTTTTGAGAACCCAAAACATCCAATTGATGTTTTTTTTTTCTGATGCCCTGACTTGACACCCAATGACTTCTGTTTATGCCCCCACGTCAAAAATAAATTGCCCGAAAATTTTCGACGCCCGAAGAATCGGTTGATGCATTCAAAACGCATATTTTCGAGTCACCTTGTTCGGAGTGGGAAAAGTGCTACGAAAATTGGTTAAAACGCATGCAAAGGAATATTGATATTCATGGAGCGTATTTTGAAAAACAAGGAAGCCATTTTCATTGATAAATATTTGTCTTTACTTGTTTTTCTGAAAATTGAAGTAGAAAACACGATTTTAATATGCAGACCATTATTTTAGCACAGGGAACAAAAGATCTTCTTCAAATTCTGAAGATTAAAACCAAGCGCGTAATTCTAAAATATAAAATTAGGTTGTACCACATGTCCGATTTTATAGTAAAAATTTAAAAGCCAATATTATTTTTCAATCAAAATAGGATCCGTTGGCATCTATGACATTCTTCCAACGTGATACAAGGTCAAATGTTCCTTTTTCGTAGAAGTGCTGACTTTTTAAGGCATTGAAATATTCAAAGGCTTTTATGACCTCTGCTCGGTTCCGGAAGACCTTCTGCCGGCAAAATGAATCCAGATTGCGGAAAAGATGGTAATCCGTTGAGGAAATATCAGGACAGTACGGTAGATGTAGAAGAATTTCAAATCCCAACTGCAACAGTTTTTGCAGTTTTGCATTGTCATACAAAAGGATCGGACTGTGCCCATTTACCAACTCAGGTTGCTTTTCAGCCAGTTTGTCATGCAATATGTCGATTTTCTCGCAATATTTGATAGCCTTTATCGTTTCTCCTGGTTGACGAAATGAAAAGTGGATTGGCCCTTCCGATGTCCAACGAATTGTCACCATGGCCTTTTTGGGTTAAGATCGGGCTTGGGTTTTGGTTTTCCATCTGCATCCAACCACTGCCCAGATCTTTTACGATTATCATACAGTATCCAATTTTCATCATAGGTGACTATCCGGTTCAAAAACGGTTCAGTGTGATTTCTTAATATAAGCGATGCGCAGATTTCGCGCAGATCATGAGGTACACACTTATCGAGTTTCTTCACCTTTCCTATGAGAGAAAGGTGTCGACTTATTTTCATTGGGATACTCCCATGCTTTGTGCAATTTCCCGTATGGGTCCGCATCTACCATTGCTCTTAAAACATCGGCGTCAACTAACATTTCAGGGTTCCCACGTGGTTCATTTTCGTGGCTGAAATTCCCCGAACGGAACTTTCTAAACCAACGTCGTATAGTGCGTTCGTCTACCACTACATCCAATGACGTATTATGTTCCCAATTCGTAAAGGAAGAGGGTTCGAATTTGAACTGCCGACAGCATGGTAAATAATTCCTAGAAATAAAAAATAACGGTACTATACCTTGTCCAACAAAACATGTCAGTACAGGGCTTATGGGAAAGCTTTTTTTCTAACAGTGGTGCCTGTAGGTGGACTCAATGGCACATTACCACTGTAACACAAAGGAAGCCACTGAACTTTGTGTACAATTATTGTTGTAATTATTTTCAGATTTAACCACAGCCACCCGATGACTTGCTTGCCCGATAGCCGTGGGCAGAATGATCATAAAATCACCATTCGCCATTACTGCTGGCTGTGCATTGAAAATAATCTCATCAAAGCAGTGTTACCATTCTCAAATGTTAGCACATCGTTACTGATTTTTCAGTGTTATTGTTAAAAAGCACATGGGATTTGAAGCTTTTGAGAACACAAAAATGTTTGTTTGTGTGTAATAATATGTGTGGTGGTGTTGTCATTTGCGTTTTTTTCTCCTCTTTTTGAGAAACCGTTAAAATGTAGTCAAACCATTTTTTCGACTTTGTATTTTAAATTTTATTCGCGCGCTATTTTAGTGCATTGCAACAAAGCGTTTTAGTGATATTGTGTTAAATAATAGTGGTTCAAATTACTCTGTTGTGTCGGTGTTAATGTTGTGTTTAAGAAAAAAAGGTGTTTCGAAACTAGAATTCATTGACTGTGCAATTAGTGATCATATTGTGATAACCACTTAAATGTGAGCAGCGACATCTAGATTTACAGAGCAGAAGATTTCGATACTCGAATAGCAAAGTCTCAACCATTGATGACTGGAGAGTGGAATCGAATTTTCTAGCAAAATGGAAATTATATGGGACGCAGGATGGCGAGGATTGTTCTCGAAGTATGTCATTCGAGTATAAATACCAGTCAGTTCATCAGTTGAATTTGAAGTGTTAACCAGGAGAAGTGGCTACTTAATCACTTCTCCTGGTTAGGTAAAAGATAAGAAAAGTATAAGCGGTTGAGAAATTGGATTGCATTGAAAGAAACAATAAAATAGTGAATTGTAACTGTACTGAATAAAGCGATTTCTATTGAAAAGAATAAGTTCTATCATTTGTACCTACACAAACATTTTACAATATTTAATAGAGTAAGTATTAGTAGTGATATTGTGTCAAATTAATAGTGATTAATTAGTGTTAAGCAACTGTGTTGGGGCTAAATAGAAAAATGGCTGCAAGGTCTTCAAATGAATTAAGTGCAGAAAAGAAACAACAAATTATTAATGCAACTAACGAATTTTATGGCCTTCTTAAAAATAAAACGGAATCCGTGAGAAAAGCAGCTGATGTCTTTTATGTTACGGAACGAACTGTATATAGGCTTTTAAAGGAAAATTAAATTAAAGGACACAATTCGCCTTCAAAGAAGAAAAATAATTCTGGTCGCAAAAGCAGGGTCGATGATTTTAACAAATGTGCCGTTAGGCTCATAGTCCATCAGTTTTTCATGGATAATGATTTACCAACGCTCGATAAGATATGCATGAAGTCCAACAAAATGCAAATATTACAAAAATAAGCAGATCAAATTTACATACAATCTTAAAAGAAGATCTTAAATTTAAATTCATCAAACGTCAGCGTAAAAACTTGTTGTTGGAAAGAAGTGATATTATTTCATGGAGACGAAGGTACTTACGCGAAATAAAAAAAATTCGAGAAGAGAAAAGAAAAATATATTTTACTGATGAGACCTGCCTCAACGAGGGACATACTCGGGAGAAAGTGTGGGTGGATCCATACATTACAACATCACGCCAAGCTTTTAATGAAGGGTTGTCAACTGGACTGCGATCACCATCTGGAAAAGCGACTAATTATAACCCATATTGGAAGTTCTACAGGTTTCGTAGATGAAGGGCTGCTATGTTTTATTTCAGGAAAAACTTGAGACTACCACGAAGACATGAATGCCGAAGTGTACGAGAAATGGTTCAAAGATATTTTAACTCGCCTGGAACCCAACTCCGAAATAGTTTTGGACAATGCTTCCTACCATTCGAGAAAGAAAAATAAAGCACCAACCACTTCTACTAGAAAAGATGACATAAAAAAGTGGCTGAGATCTAATGCTATAAGTTTTGAGGATGATATGGTTAAAACAGAATTGCTTGAAATCGTTAAATGTTTCAAAGCCAAGTATGAAGCCTATGTCCTGGATGAAATGGCTCAAGCTGCAGGACATAAAGTGCTTCGCTTGCCGCCTTATCACTGCGATCTAAATCCAATAGAATTGGTTTGGGCTCAAGTAAAAGGATTTGTAGCAAGCCAAAACAAGTCATTTAAAATTTGAGAAATGGCACCAATGTGTGCAACACGTTGCTAAAGATGTGGGATATGGACGTTTTCGCCGAGGAAGCAGTCGAAAGATTAGTAATAAATATTGTATAAATGACGATAGCAGCAGCACTAACTTTTCATCAGACTAATAGATTTTAATATTATAAATTAATGAAGTTATTTTTACTTTAAATTAATGAAATTTTATATTTTTACATTATATTTTACTATATTTAATATGAATTATATTTTTGTTTACTATATATATCATGAATAAATGAGAATACATATATTTTTCAGTTCTTTTTTCTATTTTCGGAAAACTTTTTTTTTAAACAAACTAAAAAGGGATTAGGCCTACTGGGGATACCCTTAAAAAAACGCGCCACCGCTTGATGGTGAGGAAAAAGATAAATGAAATTTATATCGTTCAGCAATATTTTTACTTCTTTATTTTAAATGGGGAGATGGTAATTCTCTTTGTGGTGATTCATCATATACACCATGGCGATCCTATGAGAGCTTTAAAGAGGGACACATTTATGCATGTTATTGCAACCAGATACTGACATTTATTGTTGGATAAACTATAGTAACGAACCATAAAATTCTCACACGTCAAGCACACGTACCACTTTATTTTATAAAAAAAAAAGGAAATTTAACGTTCTGGCACAAATGTTCGCTTGAGAACTTCTTATTTCTGACTGAGCGAAAAGCGGACATTTCATGTGCTACAACCTAATACAAAGGACTGACAATTCAATGAGCGGTCCATTTTGACAAAAACAATTAGACGTACTTACTCGGAGGGCTGAAAACTAAATGAAACCCAATTTATTTTGGCTCACAAACATATTTAATCGTTTTATTATTTTTATCATTATTGTTTTAAGATTAAAAACTTGTTAGTTTTTTTTTTGTTTTGTTTTGTGTAGTCAATGACCCATAAAGAATACATACTCGTACAATAGTTTTGATAATATTTAGCTCTTTTTTCTCTCACACTTTTTGATCATGTTTCTCTATAATACATTACACATCATTTTATTTATTTATTTGGATAAAATTAAAATCCTACAAAACAAAATAAAAACAAATACATATAGTATATTAAAAACTTGAATGAATAATAGTGTCTATGATATAACATAAGGAAGGAAGTCGAAACCAATAGATATGAGTACTCGTAATTAGAATTGAATTTTTCCATATACTCGTATTTCGAAAAACAATTTTTTGTGTTGTGCTGTTCGTTCTGCTTTCTTTTGTGATTAGCCCATTTTGGTTTTTTATTTGTGTTTGTTTGAGGTTTTGTTGCGTGTGGCTACAACTAAGAACTCACTATTTCTTACTATATTATTACTAAATTTTCTCTTAATGAAGTTTTAGTTTTTAATAATTTTTAAAAGACATCCAGTTAAATAGAATTTCAAATATAATACATTGAGATGTTTTCGAAGAAAATTGATTTTTGTTTTTGTTTTTCCTTTGAGATAAATTCTATCGGTTTATTCTTAAAATTTAGTAAATGTTTTTGGATTTATATATATATATATTTATTTACAATAAAACGTGAAATGGATATCTTAAATTATTTTTTGTTTTATTTTCTTTTTATTTATTTTTATGTTTTGTTATAATATTGAAGCAATAAAAAAATAAATTTCTCTTTGTCCTTTGTTTATTTCTCACTTCCCATCTTAGTTATTTGTTTTATTTTTTCATTTAAGTCTTTTAATTATTAAAATTCTTTTGATTATGGTTTTTGAATCAAATAATATGCACCAACATTTTTATTATTTTTAAAATGAATTTGTAAAAATTCCCGTTTTTTGCTTTTGAATTAAAAAAAATAAATAAAATAAAGTATAAAGGAAGAATTTACAATGTAATTGTCTTTTTATTTTGGGAAGGACGACTACTCGTACATCGCCATACTAAAAACTGAGGGCAAAGTGCCTCATTGGATTGGATTGAAAATTTGGATTTGTATCCGTAGGAGTCATTGTCTCGATATGGTTAGACTCTAAAGTCTTCAACTCGAATGAAAAAAAGCAGTAAACTGCTAAAAGTATCTACACGACATGCAGATACATTGGTAGGTACATGGATATGTCTTATAGGCATACGACGAAAAACCCTTAATTGTTTTACGAGTGAAGATAAATAGAATCAAGGGTGGTTGTGCAAAAAAAGAGATGGTTTAAAGTTTTACCCCGGTGTAAAAAAAAAACACAATTTTTTTAAGTTATGTAATGGTACTACATTTATGAAAAAATGAGTTTAGGTCCAATATAGACAACACCTGTTGTACTCAAATTGTAGAACTCGATGTTATAGACAATAATGGGCGGTGTGTACTGTGTACTAAAGTAGGAAATCTAGTATAGTCGCGTGTTTCAAGATTATCAATGTGTTGGGAGAAGATGGCATCAATACAGGTTGAATTACGAGTTGTTGAAAAGGCAAGATTGTAGTTCATTTCTAAACCAAGTTCGTTGTGCATAAATTCTACAAACTTGGCACTATCAGGGCTATGTAGATCTAAATTGAGATCACAATCCGGCGATTATCGATCGATTATCCGGCGAGCAGAGGACCGCGGCTGCGCCGGATAAGCAAGACGTCGGTTAATCGAGTTAGAACAAATTCTTGCATTTTTTCATTTATTTTACTCGTATGTTCAAAAGTCAGTTGAGACAGGTTTTAAACATACCATCTTGATCAAAAGGTTCCCGGGATAACCACCGTGTGGGTCTCCCATTGTTCCGATTTGAGTTCAGTTTATTTTGTTAAGTTGGTACACCTGTTGTTGACATTCCGTATAAATCTTAGCACCATAGCGTGACAGTTGCAAAAGTTACGTAGCCAAGAGTACATCTGTCTCTGTGTGTGTTGGCGATCTTTTACAATTTTAGAAATGGATTTACGAGGGGCGTTCAATATATTCTCGGTATCGAAATGAAGGAAAATGTGAATTCAATTTAAATTGTTTTTATTTTTCAATATACGAGTAATCTCCCCTAACATCAATGCATTTGTTACATCTTGAGATAAGCTTTTTTTAAAACCTCAAAAAAATAAATTTCCTCTTTCTCTGCAAAATACCCATTTATTGCCGACTTGAGTTCTTCATCATCCGAAAATCTTTTTCCACGAAGACATTTTTTCAAATCCGGAAACAGGAAATAATCACTAGGGGCAAGGTCTGGACTATAGGGTGGGTGTTGGATTTCTTCGAAACCACAATCTCGCGCAGCAGCCTTGGAAACTCGCGCCGTGTGAACAGGAGCGTTGTCATGAAGAAGCAACACACCCGCTGCGAGTTTACCCCGTCTTTTCTTTTTAATTTCCTCCCGCAAATTATGCAAAGTGGAAGCGTAGGATGTGGCGTTGATGGTTTCACCTTTTTTTTGTACTCAATGAGCAAGATTCCCGTTGAGTCCCAAAACACTGTGGCCATGAGCTTCCCGGCAGACGGAGTGACTTTGAACTTCTTCGGGGGGTCTGTTCCTTTTTTATGCCACTGCATGGACTCTTGTTTGCTTTCAGGGTCATAGTGGTGGACCCATGTTTCGTCCCCAGTAACAATTCGATCCATAACACCGTCCGCGTTCTCACTACACATCTCCAAAAGCTCTCTACAGCATGCGATTCTCACTCTTTTCTGAGGCGCTGTGAGCATTCGTGGCACCCACCTTGCACTGACCTTTGAGAGGTTAAGATGGTCATGAAGAATGGTGTGAATGGTACCAATTGAAAGCTTGGTGATCTCTGCCATCATTTTCACCTTTATTCGGGCATCCTCAAGAACAAGTTTTTCGACTTCTTTGATGCTTTCTCCCGTACAAGCAGTAGCCGGGGCGCCGGAGCGGGGGTTGTCTTCAATGCTCTCTCTGCCTCTCTTGAACTCACTTGACCACTTTTGCACAGTTGATAATGAAGGTACGGAACCCTGGTAAACAGCCACCATCTCTTCATGAATAGTTTTTTGACTTTTTCCTTGCTTAGTGAGAAATTTAATTACAGCGCAATGCTCAATTTTCACCATCATCGTCTCAGTTGCCATTATGATTCTGTTTAACTAGAGATAAAACGCGAATTAATAATCACATTTATATGAAATTTTACATGAATGCACTAAAATAATAGTATTACTTGATAAATAAGTCAATTTATATATACAACCACAGCTTCACCCCGATACCGAGAATATGTTGAACGCCCCTCGTAAATTTGCTACAACGAACTTGTACAGCAAACAACAGCGCGAACGTTGGAAAAGTGTTTCGGCAACGATTCTCTAAAGAAAACGGTCGTTTACCAGTGGCACGAGCGGTTCAAGAGTGCTCGTGAGTCAATCCCAGATGATGAACGCAGTGGCAGACCATCAACATCGAACACCGACGAAAACATTGATGGAGTAAAAGAAATGTTGGTCAATAACCGCAAATTAATCATCAGAGAGATAGCGGAGGACTTGAACATTGCCTTTGGATCCGTCCAAGACATTTTGGTTAATGATTTGGGTTTCCGTCGTCTAGCAGCAAAGCTGGTGCCAAAAGACCTCAATTTCATGCAAAAAAGGGACCGTGTTGACGTCGCAAAAGAGATGATTTGTGAGGCTGAATCCGATCTCACATTCATCAAAAGGATCATTACTGGAGACGAGATGTGGGTTTATGAGTACGACACGCAATCCAGACATCAGGCAAGTGAATGGCGTTCACCAAATGAGCCGAGACAAAACAAACCACGTCGTTTTCATTCAAAAAAGAAGGCAATGTTCACGGTTTACATGGATTACAACGGTGTAGTGCATCATGAATTTTTGCCAGAAGGCCAGACAGTAAACAAAGAGTATTATTTGGTCGTTATGAGACGTTTTCGTGAAGCAATTCACCAAAAGAGACCAGAATTGTGGACAGAAAACTCGTGGATTTTGCACCATGATAACGCACCGTCACACAGTGCCATCATTATTCGTAATTTTTTGACGAAAAATGCAACAAATACCATCCAACAGCCACCGAATTCACCTGATTTGGCTCCCTGTGACTTCTTTCTGTTCAATCGAGTTAAAAAAACAGTACGGGGAACGCGTTTCAGCAGCCGAGAAGAAGTAATGGAAAAATCGCAGGAAGCACTGATGGACATGCCGAAAACCGAATATAAAAAATGTTTCGAGGATTGGATCAAGCGCTGTCATAAGTGTGTTGCAGTCGATGGATGGATGGATTACTTTAAAGGGGACAATATAGATTTAGATGAATAACTTTGTTTAATTTTCTGAATAAATTCTTTAATCAAGGTGGTATTTTTTGACATTACCTGTATGAAAAAATGAGTTTAGTTCCAGTATAGACATCAGTTCTTGTACTCAAATTGTAGAACTCGATGTTGTAGAGTAGACAGTAATGGGCGGTGTGTAGTAGGAAATATAGTGGCGTGTTTCATGATTATCGATGTGTTGGGAGAATATGGCAGCAGTACAGGTTGAATTACGAGCTGTTGAGATGGCAAGATTGTTGTTCATTTCTAAACCAAGTTCGTTGTGCATAAATTCTACAAACTTGGCACCATCAAGGCTACGTAGATCTAAATCGAGATCACCACTGAAAATGAATGTTGTTGTTCTAGATTTTCTAACAAACCCCTACACTTCGGACTATAGGCGAAGAAATTCAAAACAAAAACTAACACATCCTTTCTTACAATTATTTTTTTTTCTATCCACCCCTGTTCCGGCAAACCATTGTACACACAACACAAGGTAGGAAGGAATAAACGATCAATTGACTAAAAGAAGAGAAGCAAAACAACTATGTATTGACTTTTATGAGTCAGCTCCAAAAATCATGTAGATGACACAGATCAACGATACCAAATGACGTTTGCAGTTTGATGTTCGCAACCCTTAAGTATTGCAAATGACGATCAAAATGACGATCAAATGACGTTTTCGAAAACGGCCTACATCTTTTCCCACAATTGGATGCTTCCTTCCTATCAACACCTGTTTCCAACAATAAATCGGTGTAAAAGCAAACTTATCCTCACACAGAGTACGATCACTGAACGGTAGAAGGAAAGCAAAATACCATCACCTCCCACCAACCAATACAATGGATACATTGGTAGACATTCGTTTATACGCATTTAAACTTTTTTAAATGAATGTTCTAGTACTGGATTATTTTTAAGAATTTAAATTTGGTACATTCATGTCTTTACTATATCAATAAGGACTTGACAACTTTTTTTTTTAAATAAAACGCAAACCATTTGAGATATTTCAAAAACTTTATTATCGGCTTGAAGTACAATCAAAACATTTATGAATGGAACTCGACTTCGTTCATATGGCCACCGCGGGCACGTTTGCAGCGGTCGATTCGTTGGACCCAATTTTCCACGACTCGGCCGCTAGCTGAGCTCTTCCAACGTCGTCGGCGTGTTGGCATAAACCAATGACTTAACGTAGCCCCACAGAAAATAGTCAAGCGTCGTTAAATCGCACGAACGAGGCCGCCAATCGACTGGCCTATTTCTTGAGATAACACGCTCACCATACTTACTCTTCAATAAATCGATTGTAGCGTGTGCTGTGTAGCTTGTGGCATCATCCTGTTGAAACTGCATGTCGTCGAAGTCCATATATACAAAATTCAAAAATAATCGGTGATCATGGCGCGATAACGCTGAAATTCATCATCCTGGCGCATCTTCTCCAGAACCCAATCGGAGAACGTACGTTGCTTCACATGGCCCATCGGCTTCAATTCTTGAGTCAGCTTGATCTTGTATAGGTGTAAACCAAGATTTTTACGCAAAATACGCCATAATGTGGTTTGAGCGATGCCCAATTCTTGAAAACGCCGTGGAATTGACTGATTTGGATCGTTTGTTACGGACACCTGCACGGCAGCGATATTTTCGACACTTCGACCAACCCGTTGTCTCACTGACACGGCAACATCACACAACGAATATGTAGACTCAAATTTTTGCACTAAACTTTTTATTGCCTGTCTACTAGGGCGAGAATTACGACCAAAAATTGGAGTTAACGCTCTTAAAGATGCAGTCACCGACTCCGAATTTCGGTAGAAAATTTTTATAATTTGTACACGTTGCTCGTTCGTGTACATTACCATGATGAAAATGTTGAGTTTACTGAATAAATTGACAGTGACAGTTTGATGATTAGTGAAAGAGTGTGTTTACAAATTAAATCCAAAGTTGTCAAGTCCCTATTGGAAAACCCTTTATTACAGCGATTTCAACTAATAGGATCAGATATGCAAAAGCACACAACATTACAGCTGTCACAAAAGACTGCACATATAAGAATAGTTCACCTCTGGCAGGAATGAAGAAAAAAACACTTAAAGACGCATGTGCAGATACGCCTAAGGAGACGCCAATCACTAAGAGTCTACTCACAAATCCCACTCAGAAGCGGCCAAAAGCTTAAGATGAAGTAAATTAAAAGGAAACGTGCTTAAAAGGTTCGGCAGAACGGAGACTGCACAGGAGCAACCTAACACATCAGGGCTATCCTACAGAAATACCATGGTGAAATGTAAGGTCGCTATCATGCACTCCATGCACCCAGAGCAGATCCTTTCAGACCAAGAGATCAAGCTATTAAAAAAGAGTCTACTTAAAGAGATGGACAAATACGACAAAAACTGTCCCACAATACGATGATTTGTAGCCACTTATCCAAAAGCATTGGTTTCGGACACTGTTACAGGCAATGATGGCTATCTATAGTAGATATCGTCGTCGATCAACTGATAACAACAGCAGATTAACAATTATCAGTGTGGGAAATGTGGACGTTGAAGTTGATAATCGTTGGATTGTTCCATATTCGTCATTATTGTCAAAAGTTTTCAAAGCCCATTGCAATCGATTAAATACACTTGCAAATACGTCGGAACGATGAAATACATCAATATCAAATGAGGCGCTAAATAAGTAGTAACGAGGCGATATGGAGAATTTTTGCATTCCAAATTCATGAAAGACATCCTACAGTTGTTCATTTGGCAGTCGATCTCGAAAATGGCCAACGTGTGTATTTACGGAAGCAAATGCTGCTCGAAGAGCAGCACAATACAAATACAATATTGACTGCTTTTTTCAAATTGTGTCAAAATGATACATTTGCTCAAGCGTTGCCAAATGCTGAAGTGCCAACATATTTTACATGGAATGCGTCGAAAAAATAATTTTAAAGACGTAAACAAGGTACAGCAGTTGAAGACCATCCAAATTTATTTTCAACAGATTGATTAGGTCGTTTTTACACAATTATTGATCAATGTTCGTGGACCAACATCATTTAACCAAAATTTACGTACAACAGTTGATCAAAGAGTGTGTGCGACATATCGCGAAGCATGTCAGCAATTGCATTTACTGGAAAATGATACGCATTGGGATAATACACTTGCCAACGCAGCAATTCCAGCCAATCCAAATCCAATACGGACATTGTTTGCGATCATATTAGCTACATGTTTTAAAGCCAATCCAATTGAAATACGGACAAAGTATAGAGACGATATGTCAGAAAATATGTTACATCATGTGCGTCGTACTACTTTCAATCAAGAGATGGATTTCACACCGAAAATTTACGATGAAGTATTGATTTTGATCGAAGATATGTGTTGGCAAATAAGGCATTAGCACAATTGGGAATGACGGCGCCAAATCGTCCAATGCATGCCTTATTCAATCAAGATCTGCAACGTGAACGACAATATGATCGTTATGCATTGAATACATTTGTTCAAGAAAACGCTGGAAAATTGAATGCTGAGCAAAGAATTGCCTATGATACAATCAATAATATTGTTGATAACGATGGTGGTGGATTGTATTTTTTGGATGCGCCTGGTATTACTGGAAAAACATTCTTGTTTTCATTGCTTCTAGCACGAATACGACCGCAAAACAAAATTGTGTTAGCTGTTGCTTGTTCTGGCATTGCAGCCACTCTATTGGATGGCGGTCGAACAGCGTATTCAGTACTCAAGTTGCCATTGAACATGCAAGTTAACGAAACACCCACATGCAATATTTCATTAGAAGCTCTGGATAGAACATTAAAAGATCTAAGTGGAAATCAAGGATTGTTTGGTGGTGCTTTGGTATTATTATCTGGCGATTTTAGACAAACGTGGCCAGTTATAGCCAAATCCACGCCAGCCGATAAATTGTATGCTTGCTTGAAGATTTCACATACGTGCGTGTTCAATTGCAAAACGATCCACCAGAGTTCTCCAGACAATTGTTGAAAATTCGAAATGGTGCAATGCCTGTTGATGATACCGGATTAATAACAATACCATCAAATATGTGCACTTTTAAAGAGGCATTGATTGAAAATGTATTTCCAAACATTGCACAGCATTACAAAAATCGCGATAGAGCAATTTTGGCACCAGCAAATAAAGATGCCAATGAATTGAATGCAATCATATGGTATTATCAAAAATACCAGGAGAAGTTGTGTCCAGTATACAGGGTTACAAATTAAGACGATGTGATTAGCTTGGATTGCCACCACACAATTTGCAGTTGAAAGTTGGAGCAATTATAATTATGCTGCGTAATATCAATCAACCAAAACTTCACAATGTTACCAGACTCACAGTGAAAAGGTTAATGCACAATGTCATCGAAGCAAATATATTGAAGGGCAATTTCAAAGCTGAAAACGTTTTAATTCCACGAATTCCAATGATTCCAAATGATGTGCCAAATTGCAAGGCAAATCGTTGGAAGTTTGTGAAATAAACTTGGAATGCCCAGTTTTCTCACACGGTCAATTTTATGTAGCATGCACACTAGTAGGCAAACTATCGGCTTTATTCATTTATGTACAAGATAGAAAAACTAGAAATATTGTGTTTCACAGAGCATTGCAATAAGTTCGAATTTTTTATTCCTTTTTTTTTTGAAATACAAATCAAAACATTAAAATCAATTAATTTTTAAAATCCAAGCAAACAAGTTTAAAAGATTGTATTCAATAATAATTACAGCTTTCAAGGTTCAAACACCGGAAACAAATTTGTTTTGAATATTCATTTTAGGTTGGACTTTGTAAGTACAGTGAAATAACCCCTCGCGCACACCCCTCTTACACGGACACCTTCCTTGAACGGACACTTTCTCATGGTTCCGACCGACCCTGGCATAATTTTCATTGTGTTGTCTCCCTCTTGGGCGGACATTCTCTTGAACGGACGCAGACACAACAAAATCTTCTCTTAACCGGACAAAAAAAAAAAAATATAAACGTCGTGTATTATTTTTCTGGGGCGAGTGTCGTTGTTGCGTTTTTCGCACCGCGCGCTGTCATTGCTGCCTGCCTTCAATGAGGAACTTCCCCGTCAACTCGGGGATTCATCGATCTCGTTGCCATTCTTCTCGATACACACAGGGATTTAATGTTTGTCTGAAGCCGATACGAAAAACAGACAGTGGGTGATACACTCGTTGTAAAAATGGCTCCAAATAGAAAAATTCTCACCCTTAACCCTTCCATGCCCACTGTAGTATGTGTACTACATGAACTTTGTGTATTTGTAGCTTTTATATATTTCACGCTAGGTTTTCAAATACTAAATTTAGTTATTGCTAGAACCCACCCCTACCCGTAAAAATGCAACAGATGTTCCTAATAGGAATAGAGGGATTTATTTAAACAACATCTGTTACACAATTTTCAAAGATTTCCGGTTTCCAAAAAGGGCACAGCATTTTTAAGTCTCTAAAATTGTGAAAAAAAATCTTAATAATAGTGAAATTACTTCCACGGGCTTAGTGAAATATTAAATGTTTATAATATATTGAAAAATATATGAAAATCCAGAACCAAACTATTTGTTTTCATTAATAAATGTTCATGTCATTTTAAAATGACACTAGGCACCTATGGAAGTTTTAAATTTTTTGACATGTCAGTTGTATACTACACCAAGCAACTAGGAAAATTAATTATTATAACTTTTTTAAGGCAACATGTTCCACCATCGATCGAAACACCTAGATGACACTGCTATTAAGAAGATCCTTGAGCTTGAATGGGATAAATCTGATGACGAACACGAAGATGACAACACAAAGATAATGAGGAGGAGGTAAATGAAATTTTTGAACATGGATGGGAAAATCAAATTGAACCCGGAAATATCGATAAAATAGAACTTATCGTTCAAGTAATAAGTCACGAAGAAAACGTTGCTTCTGAAAGTGATCGCCCCAATTGTGATGATATTAGCGCTGAAGAGGTTCCTCAGATTGATACCAATGTTAAGGATTTGAAATGACGTAAGGTTTTCTTTGAAGTGCCAGAGAGTGCGTGGAAAGACCATCTTCCGAATCCACCAGAACCATGTCCAACTCCCTTGGAATATTTTCGCCAATTCATAAAGAAGGACATGATGGGAGAGCTTTGTGAAGAGACTAACAAGTACGCTATGCAAAGGACTGGTATCGAACTCAAAGTCTCATACCCAGTCTATCCGATAGCTCAATTTGCGTTGAAGCAATCCGCATTGGTTCAATACGCTCGAATAAATATCACTTCAAACCGCATTCAACACGCATACGTTCATTCCTGCTTATAAAACGCATTGAACATTTTTAACCGCTTTGAAATATCGTATAAACAATTTCAAATCGCATACAACATTTTACTCTCTCTCGCTCTCATCATTCTTTCATCATCGGGCAGGTATTAGTTGTGTATTTAAAATGTGGGATTGCAAACGAAATATTTGGAAAGAGAAAGAAATAAGAACAATGTATCAGTGGTAGTGTGAAGGGTCAGTTCAACCAGCTGTTTGTTAAATTTCGCTCAATTTTCTTTCGCTCATTTTGAATAATTTCATATAAACACCAGCATTTCTACGGGTATTGAACCAATTCGGATTGCTTCAACGCAAATTGAGCTGTCGGATAAACTGGTTATCAGTTAAGGAAATTGAAACTTATTTGGGTATTCTGTTATACATGGCTATAGTTCGAATGCCGCCATACCGAATGCATTGGGGACAAGAAGGACAAAATGGAATAATTCCCAAATCAATATCCAGGACTAGATTTGAACAAATAAAAAGGTATTTTCACATTAATGACAACCTGCTAATGAAAGAAAAATCAAATCCATCCTTTGATAAGCTTTTTAAGGTCCGGCCTTTACTAGATCACCTTAGAGGAAATTTGAAATCGGTTCCAACAGAAGAATTTAATTCAGTTGACGAACAAATAATACCTTTCAAAGGAAGGTCATGCTTTAAGCAATATATTAAAATGAAGCCTCATCACTCTAGTAGGAGTGTTAGGAATAATGCACGATTTCGCATTATAAATATATTGGAACTGAAACATGCAAAAACAGAGGACCTGGTTTTAGTAGTGATATTGTGTTAGGGCTAACTTCATCATTGCACAGCGGAAAAAATTACAAAGTTTTCTTTGATAATTGGTTTTTTTCAATTAAACTTTCTGCTGCACTTTTGGAATACCAAATATTTTGTGTCGGAACAATTCGTCCGAACCGGATTGGAAATTGCAACCTGCTCTCAGAAGCAGATCTTAAAAAGAAAGGGCGAGGTAGTTTGGAGTGGCGAGTTGAAAAAGACTTAAACATAGCTATGGTACGCTGGTTTGATCGAAAGGTGTTTTACTCATTTCAACTCTGTCTTGTGTAGAGCCTTCAGATATCTGTAAGCGCTGGAACAACAAAGAAAAAAAACATGATGAAGAAATTCGACCTTCTGTTGTTGCAATGTACAATAAGCACATGGGAGGCGTGGATTTAGTAGATATGCTAATTGAGCTTTACAGAATTGACATAAAATCAAGCAAATGGTACATAAGAATAGTTTACTGGTGCCTTAATGTATCCGTTGTCACCGGTTGGTTGCTATTGAGGAGACATCTTACGCAAATCAATGATAACGGAAAAACTACATTACTGGACTTTCATCTTTATATAGCTAAAGGACTAATGCTGTCGGAAAGGCATACAGAAAAAAGAAAAGGCAGGCCTTCAAATTAAGTACCTGCTGCGGACAAAAAGAAGAAAATAATGCACTATGATCCCATTTTTGATGTAAGAGTGGACCAAATTGGACATTGGCCGCAGTACAATGATAAGCAGAACCGATGTAGATACTGCAAATATGGCAGTCAACGGTACAGTGCACAAAATGCAATGTAACACTCTGCTTCACTAAGAAGAAGAACTGTTTCAGCACTATCATAATTCATAAAGAATTAAATATATTAAGAAAGAAAGCTTCAAAACTTCAAAGTCATTTGAAATGTTCCGTTTTTGTTTGTTCTTTACTTCAATTAATTTATAAATTAAAATAAAGCAATGAATAAAGATGAACTTTTATGCTTTTAGACTATTCTTTCTTGAAATTATTCGTGACAGTTAGAATTCAAATATTGAAATTTTTTCTACAATACATGACCAGCGTACTCGTAGTATAGAAATGACATTCCTTATCCAGCAATCCGATCGTCCTTTTTTTATTTTTTATTTTTGTGTTGATTTATTAGAGTCCTAATAAGTCAGAATTCCATAAAAAAAATTTCCGAGAGCTACAGTGTGGAGTCGTCACGAAAGGGTTAAACAAAAAACTGAAATTGTTGAAGCTTACAATAAGGAAAAGTTTAAGTGTAAGAAACTTAACCAAACGTTTTAATATTGGAAAAACACAGGGTTTTTCTAGTTAATATAGGGTTTTCCAATAGGACCTTGACAACTTTGAATTTAATTTGTGAACGCACTCTTTCACTAATCATCAAACTGTCACTGTCAATTTATTCAGTAAACTCAACATTTTCATCATGGTAAAGTACACTAACGAGAAACGTCTGCAAATTATAAAAATTTTCTACTGAGAGCTTTAACTCCAATTTTCGGTCGTAATTCTCGCCCTAGTAGACAGGCAATAAAAAGTTTAGTGCAAAAATTTGAGTCTACATATTCGTTGTGTGATGTTGCAGTGTCAGTGAGACAACGGGTTGGTCGAAGTGTCGAAAATATCGCTGCCGTTCAGGCGTCCGTAGCAAACGATCCAAATCAGTCAATTCCACGGAGTTCTCAAGAATTGGGAATCGCTCAGACCACATTATGGCGTATTTTGCTTAAGGATCTTGGTTTACACCCATACAAGATCAAGTTGACTCAAGAATTGAAGCCGATGGACCATTTGAAGCGACTTAAGTTCTCCGACTGGGTTCTGGAGAAGATGCGCCAGGATGATGAATTTCAGCGTTATCGCGCCAAGATCACCGATTATTTTTGAATTATTATTGAATTTTTATTATTTTGTATATATGGACTTGGACGACATGTGGTTTCAACAGGATGATGCCACACAGCACACGCTACAATCGATTTATTGAAGAGTAAGTATGGTGAGCGTGTTATCTCAAGAAATGGGTCAGTCGATTGGCGGCCTCGTTCGTGCGATTTAACGACGCTTGACTATTTTCTGTGGGGCTACGTTAAGTAATTGGTTTATGCGCAACACGCCGACGACGTTGGAAGAGCTCAGAGCCAACATTGAACGCGAAATAGCGGCCGTTTCGGCCGAAATGTGTGGCCGAGTCGTTGAAAATTGGGTCCAACAAATCGACCGCTGCAAACGTGCCATAAATGTTTTGATTGTACTTCAAGCCGATATGGTAAAGTTTTTGAAATATCTCAAATGGTTTGCGTTTTATTTAAAGAAAAAAGTTGTCAAGTCCTTATTGGAAAACCTGATATATAAATCAATGGACAAAAGGCGAGATCTTACCCTCAATTACAAGGAGGCTACAGTTTGAAAAGGAATTCAGCTCTAACTGAATTTTAGCTTTAAAATATATTTTTTGAATGTTTGTCATAAGCACCACAATTATTTAGCAAATGATTAATTATATGAATTCCAATCAATTTTTTACACATTGTTTTACGTTTAAAAAAACTAAACACTGCCCATTGCGTAACATTCCAAAACATCATGGTTCATAGCGCAACGGGGCCATTTTCGAAAACGTCATCTGCATCAAATTGCTTTTGCAAAATGTTCTTAAGGGCTGAACAGAATGGGTATATGTTCTGTGTCTTGTAGCGCTGTCAAATCTCTGCCGCGCGGCTTGCAGTTAAAGGAAACACAATGAAAGAGACTGTCAAATTTGAATCTTGTGTTTTTACTTCTTAATTTTATTAGTCCTTAAAAAAGTTTATTATTATTTGTGGATAATGGATATGGACGAACAAGAAGAAATTGCTTTTATTATGTGTGTCCTGAACAAATGCTATTTAGCAATAAAATTAATGAAAAAGAGGAAACGCAGATGGTGGGTTCGTCTTCTTTATAAGGAAAGAAAAGAAACAGGATTTTTTGAGACAACTTTCCAACACGATTCAATAAATTCCAAAGAATTTGAAACTTCAATGAATTTCTCGACTTTCATTTTCACAACAAAGAAGAGCTTTTGTGTACAAATTCCTAAATGTCAATCTTGTAGCGTAGCTTGTAGTTGCAACAAAATCCAACTTCACGATACACGACACAGATTCAGACACACATTGTGTTCGGCTTACGGCTTTGCATGGCTTGACACCTTGACATAGATGCAAACACAGCTACATTCTGTTCGGCTCTTTAAACGCAAGCTGCGAAAGTCATTTGTTCAAAAGCGACATTATAAATCAAACTGCCTTTGCAGCATGTTCGATAATGCAGTGTTTGCAGGACAGGTGTTCATAAACGTCATATGCGCTACAAAAAAGCAGCCAGAAATTTGCACTGCGTAATCGACACCCGGTAAAATGCTTTCAGCGCCCCTTGGTTTCACTTTTTTTTCCTCCACGGCTAGGCAGATTTTGGCCGGGAGCAAATTCATATGTAAAGTTTAATTTCGGTGTGGAACAAAATAAATAAATTAGTTAAAGAATTTATTTTTGTCTGATAAGAATGAAGTTGAACTGTAGAGAAAAAATACGCGAGTTTCGAAATAAGTGCTTGTGAAGTGTTTAGATGGGTTAATTTAAACAGAATCGTGCTTTAAAAAATGTAAACAAAGCACTGGTGAAACACGAAGAAATTGTTGTGTTGTTACTTTTCCGTTAAATATTTAGTGAATACTGTATAATATAGTGTCTTTTCTTTAAATATATGGTTAAACAAATCAATATTCAAATTCGCATAGTTGGAATACTACACATGTGTATATATGCATATACAGTACCGTGCAAAATTGAGCAAATGTTTAAGAATTTCAAGTTTAAAGCTCTGTAAAAATATTACAACGCAACTGAATTCAATAAAACTTTTTTCATTTTATTTGTAACGTAATTCTAACAAAATTGTCTTATAAAATAACTTCAACAAATTAGATAAAAAAGAGTACAAAAAAAAAACTTAGGAGGAATTTCATTTGCTCAATTTTGCACGTTTCGCATACTCAAGTACTACCTTGTTTTTTTTAGTACTTTGTCCACAGCCCTTTATTTTTAATTACGCTTTTCATATGTTTGGGCATGCTTTCAACTAAATTTTGAATAAAATTGTCAGAAATTTGGTTCCATTCTTATTGAACTCGATGCCATAGTTCTTCCATGTTCTCAGGAGCCCTTTAGTATTTTCCCAGGCGCCTTTTTACTATCGCCCACAAATTCTCAATTGGATTGAGATCGGCGGATTGTGCAGGCCGCTCCATTACTTTAAAATTTTGCTGAGATAGCCATTCCTTGACTATTTTGGCGGTATGTTTCGGATCCCCGTCCTGTTGGAAAATTACTTCCTCCTTAGGATATGCGCTCAAGTCTACAAAATCTGGCAAATTGGTCTGCAATATATGTATTAAGATAGTCTTCCTTCTTCATTATGCCGTTTATTTTACAGAGTGGCCCAATATGCCACCACGTGAAGCAACCCCACATCATCAAACTGCCTCCACCATGTTTGACTGTTTGCTTGACATGATGTCTCTGAATATTTTCCCTAGGTCGACGCCAGTAATAACTTATCCCGTCGAACTGAAAATGTTTAATTTTTACCTCATCCGACCAAATCACGCGCTTCCAGTCCTCAATGCTCCAATCCTTATGTTTCTTGCAGAACGCTAAACGAGCTGTGATGTTTTTGGTCGATAAGGCTGGTTTCTTTTTTTTAATAGCTGACACGAAGCCGATTCTGTGCAAGGCTCTACGTGCGGTCCACTCACTAACTGTCTTATTTAAAACTTCTGAAGCTTTCTTTGGATTCATGGACTTGTTTTTGCGCATTTCCCGTGTCATTAAACGTGCATCTGAGTCCAATAGTAGCTTAGGCCGTCCGCTGACACTTGGTGGATGTACAACATTTCGTCGCTTTCGGACATTAATAACCGTACGTTGGCTTATATTTAATTTTTCCGCTATTGTTCTTGAAGATTTACCTCTTTCAGCCAATACCACGATGCTATTTTCTATTTCAAGATTGATTTTCCTCATAATTTTAATAAATTGGCGACGTTCTAGCTTTATAGACTTTTTTACAACTGATCAAACTAGTTTACAATTTAAAACTAGAAAATTTTATGTGTAATAAATAAAAGCAAACAAAAATAACGGAAAATATTTTTTTTCATTTTTAAGTGTAACATGACTTTTGTCTTAAGTGCGCAAATGAGCAAATAGAGTTTCTCTTAAGTTACTTCCCATTCCCATTCTCTTTTTCTTATTTATCTTTTAAGTTATTTTGTGAGTGGACTTTATAAGAATTAAATAACAAATTAAATGCAAAAAGTTTTATAGAATTCAGTGTCGTTTTAATATTTTTACAGAGCTTTAGACTTGAAATTCCTAAAAATTTGCTCAGTTTTGCACGGTACTGTACATACTCCTAGCAGAATATTTTAAAAGGACTATTTCGCTTGATGGAAGTGAAAGAATACTGAAAGCTGGTTGCAATTACTCTCTTATAACTTTTCAGTTTCACCAACTGAAATATTCCCCTTGAAATAATATTGCTGTAACATTAATAGGATTCCATCTATGAAAATTTCAAGTTGCATTTCACTGTCTTTATTGACCTGTTTAACAATATATTAAATAAACACTTTATATTATTCACTACGAACTTAATAAAGTGTCCGCCATCTAACGTTGTTTTTTCAACTAGTGCTTATTTCGTGAAGGGTAACACTTAGCTCATGTCTGATTTGACAGATAATTAGTTTTGTCCTTCCACTGAACGAATATGGTTGTGTATATGCTTGAACAACGCTGGGAACGTGGGCCTGCGATCGACTTAGAGAAGATGCCGATTTTGCCAAAAAAATCATCTTTTCAGATGAAGCTCATTTTGATCTTGGCGGATATGTAAACAAGCAAAATTGTCGCATTTGGGGCACAGAAAACCCGCACGCATACATTGAAAAGCCGATACACCCAAAACGAGTCACTGTTTGGTGCGAATTTTGGTCCAGAGGCATAACTGGTCCATTTTTCTTCGAAAATGAACAAGGCGTGGCTGTTACAGTCAATGGCGATCGTTATCGGGCCATGTTAAACGAATTTTTGTTCACAAAAACTGAAGAGGAGGATATTGGCAATATTTGGTTTCAGCCGCAGAGCTGATGTCGTTTGGCCACCTCGGAGTTGCGATTTGACACCGTTGGACTATTATTTGTGGGGTGCCGTAAAAGATAAGTGTTACGCCGACAAGCCAGAGACAATATTCGTGAAGCCATTGGTGAAATACAGCTGCACACAATCGATAATGTGCTTAAAAATTGGACCGATCGTGTAGGCTACTGCATGGCCAGCCGAGGCAGCCATTTGAATGAAATTATTTTCCATTATTAACCGGAAGGATAAAACTAATTATCTGTCAAATCAGACATGAGCTAAGTGTTACCATTCACGAAATAAACACTAGTTGAAAAAAAAAACGTTAGATGACGGACCCTTTATTGAATAAAGAAATAACAAGAAAAACAATTACTTCGCGTTTAACAAACGCTTTGTTTACATTTTTTAAAGCACGATTCTAACTAAACTATCCCATCTAAACACTTCACAAGCACTTATTTTGAAACTCGCGTATCTTTTCTCGACATTTTAACCCAACACGTATTTGAAAACAAAAATTTGTATAAGAAATTTATTAATCTTGTTCCGTACCGAATTTCAGCTTCCCATATGAATTTGTTCCAGCCAACGAATTGTTAGAAATTGACATAGCGGTTGAAGTACAAAAAATATCCGCCAAAATTTTCGTTCCGAGTCTCAATAACATGCATTCAAGGATGATTGCAAGAAAAATAATCATGTAGATGACACAGATCAACGATACCAAATGACGTTTGCAGTTTGATGTTCGCAACCCTTAAGTATTGCAAATGACGATCAAATGACGTTTTCGAAAACGGCCCGGGACACGCATCGCATGCTTGCATGACAGATGCGAGGTGCAGTCACAATACGCAATTAATTTGAATTTTGTAAAGCAACCGGAGTTAATACCACGAATTTCTTAAGATTCTTTACTGTTCACACGAGAATTAATGAAGAAAAAAATCAAAGGAAATAATGAAACTGGAAAGAAAGTACAATAAAAAATAATAATAAACAACAATCGATTCACTGTTACAGGAATTTTTATGTATTTTCAAATTTATTTGTTGTTTTTGTTTATTTATTTGTTTGGTTTTTTTTTTGTTTATTATTTTATTTTTGATTTTATATATATAATTACGTGTTTAGACTTAATTTAAAACACTCCTTCTCCTCTCGTGTATGTTTATCATTTATTAGTGTAATTCTTGTGGTTTATTGTTTAAGTTTTCTTCTTTTCCTTTTATATAATGTTGGTAGATATATTTATTTATGTATTATACTTAGCGGATAAGTCCGAATGGCTCAAGTCAAATATTTTTTTTTTGTTTTTTTTTATAGAAATTAGCTTTTATCCATTATATTTGTTTATATATATATATACTGTCATCATTGTATACAGGGGGGGGGGGGGATTAACAACAAAAGAGAGAAAAAAAAATTAAACAATCTTCCATAAGAAGTTAAATAAAAGAACGACGTTACAACTAAAAACTCTAGGCGTAGTAGAAAGAAAAATACAAAGAAAATAATGTTACAAAAGGAAACTTAGTTCGTGCTTTACAAATACAATTCTCATTTTAATTTACAAAAAACAAAACAAAAAAACAAAAAACACACAGACAACTGTTCTTTCGGTGTCATTCGTACCAATTTTACTTTTAATTCTCTCTGTATGGTCCACTTAGTTAAAAGTTAAAAGTAAAAAATAAAAAATACAAATCAATTGTAATTCTCAACAAAGAAATAAAAATAAAAATAAATTTCTTGTAAATATAAACAATATCTTAAATTAAAAAGGATAAAACGAAATAATAATAATAATAATAATAAAAACCAAAATGTACAGTTTATACCATGTGCTGGTTTAGTTTTTTTTTTTTTGATTACTTGTTAAACCTTAAACTTCAGTGGAGCGTCCGCTCTCATCGGAGCGGGACATTTTTCGCTCTCTGCCCGGTATGCGACCGATTATGGGGATTTGCTGCTGCTGCTGCTGAAGCTGTTGCTGTTGTTGTGGTTGTGGTTGTTGCTGCTGCGGATGTTGATGTTGGTGTTGTTGTGGCTGCAGTTGATGTGAATGAATCATACCAAGATGTGGAATCATCATTGGATGATGATGATAGGCTTGCATCATGTGATGACCGGGATATTGTTGTTGCATAAGGACTCCACCCGCACCGACTGCTGGTGGGGGGAAGCGCATTTTAGCTGCAGCGGCATTTGCAGCAGCCGCGACAACGGCAGCATTTTCACGTGATGCACTACTGGCTGTGGTTGATTGGAACGAGATGGACATTCCGCTATCCAAGGAACCCACACTGCCACGTCGTTGGGGCTTTTCATTACCAACTACAAAGGAGCACCACAAAAAAAAAAACAAAAAAAACGTTTAGTATTCTTTCAAAAGGAAACAGCAGCAATCATTTGATTTAACTTACACTGTTCGTGCATGTCCAGCAAACTATTACTGAGTGCACTTCGTTTCAGTTGAGCTGTTGTATCGTGGCTGCCATTCGCTGTATCACTGCCCTGCGGCGATTGGAATGGACATGGGCACACTTCAACATCGGCCACTCCACTATCACGATTCTCTGAATTGCCAGCGGCACGATTTCTCGCTGATTTTTGTCGCTCCAATTCGGCTTCGATACGCAACGATTCCATTTCATCCATTTCACTAATGGACTCTTTCAAATCCTCGGCAAATTTACACCGATCATGCTCGTTGCGGGCATTAAATGTGACCAGAATTTTAGCGTCGACTTTTTGCGACAATTGAATACAGAATGGATAATTGGGTACATCCAACAAAGTGACTACCATTCCGCAAAGTGGGAAACTATTTCGGAATGTATAAGTGACTGATGATTTCTTTTTGCTAAAGATCTTGGTGATCACTAGCAAATCATTGAAGAGGAACACCTCACGTTGATGTACGCCGGGTCGTTCTTTTTTATTTACATCGGGAATTTCATATAGCCGGCAATAGCAGACTAAACGACGATGAGGCAGAGCTAGATTTGGTTTTTTGCCAACAATGGTAGCTTGAACTTTCATCACTTGGGTGACATGATCACTGCCAGGTTTGAATTCGTTAGCTTTGACGCGTTCATAAACGCCGGCCAACATATCACGATCAATATCGTGGCAGTCATCAATGCCGCGAAGGTTCTTAATAAAGTCCTCGACACGCATTCGCCGTTCGGGCTTGAGGTTTGGTGTGTGCAGGTCCGTATTCAGCATGATAATGGCGAATGCTAGAACGAAGATCTACAAATCAAAAAAAAAAAAGAAAGAAGAAAACTCATATGAGAGACCATCAGATGTAGAAAACAATTCATCAACTCTTACCGTATCTGATGACCTTAGACGTCCAACAATGTCCTGATTACATTGGCAGTAGCGCTGTGAGAAGATCTCCATCAGTCGCTCGATTTTCTGCGCTTCTCCGGGCATCCGGAAGTATGCCTGGAATTTTCTCAATGCCACATCTACTTGCATGCCTGAGAGGTCCAACTCAGTGGCAAAACATTCCAAAACGGCCATGTTAAATGGATTCTGCAGATTACCCAGATATTCACCGATCATTTGTCGTGAGAGACCCTTACGCGAAATAAGGAACCTTGCCACACCTTGTGGGGTATTCTCTAAAAATCCTCTGCGAATCAAATAAGTGATGCCCTTTTCTGGTTTCTTATTGAACAGATTCAATCCAACCCTATATTGTCGTTTACGGATGGTCTCTGATACTTTGTAATTTTGTGTTGTAGTAGCAGCCACATTTAGTTGTTCTGCTTCGGCGTGTTGTTCGTATTGGGCCGCACTTGTATGCGAACTCATGTGATCATCAGAAACAACTACCATACCGCTCGTTGTTGCCGGTGGATGAGATGCCATCATAAGAATATGATCTGGAGAATGTGTGCTAAATTGGTTCGAACTATTCAAAGTAGTACCGCGCTTCCATGTGTGTGGTGAATTGGAACGATCTGAGCCCAAATCACAATTTGCCATACGATCAGCTGATGTGGCACTGGAATCACTGCCTGAACTCTGTACAGATGTGAGGCTACCATTCTCGGCAGTCTTACAAAGACCATTTGTACGAATCATCGATGGCGGTGGAGGAGTTTGTCGCATTTGTTGCAACATTTGCTGTTGGGCAGCTGCCTGTTGTGGTGTAATCGAAGATGTACGCTTTGGAACTTCTGGTGGGACTTTTTTGCGTTCGCAACTTGTTCCTTTCGGTCGCATGTAAATTTGAGCCGCAGAATAATATGGCGTATGTGGTGAGGTACCTGGTATACCTGGTATACCAGAACCTGATCCGTTAATCCATGAAACATTTAGTGACGAATCTAAATGACTTGAATTCGAACTGAAACTGACATCATGCGGAATCGCATGGTATGTTGACTGAGCTGATACATAGTGTGGCCCTCCGATCTGAGCTTGCATTTGAGCAGCAGAGCTGTAGTAATGCTGTTCGGTGGCATGCAACAAATTAACATGTGGATGAGATGATGTGGAAGACGCTGTTGATGCTGATGAAGCTGTTGATGCTGCTGAACCGGCACCTGAAATAACCGAAGACTGTGACCAACAAGTACTATGAGCTGTTGGCATTGGTGATGAATTACCCGATTGACTTCTGGGTATTGGACTCGAATCTAGATGACGTCGTTCCCTCAGCGACATTGAACGTGTAGGTGGTGTACGAGCTGCATTATTACCAGTTCCGGGTGGACCAGCCATTATTGTTACACGTGGCTGGTGTGAATGCTGTTGCTGATGTTGTTGCTGTTGTTGTGGATGATCCAATTGAGATTCAGTAGCGCTACCATATGCTGACGATGATGAGGTATTCGATGGTGGACCATCTTCGGCGGCAGCGGCAGCAGCAGCAGCTGCTGCAGCGGCACTCATCATCATACGACGGCTGAGCCTTTTTTCTGCTTTGGCCATTGCTGTGATTGAGGCGAATTTCTTTACCATCGTATAGTGTCGGAAGGCACGTTGAATTGTGATGGCAGCGTTACGAGCACGTACTCCTCCGTACTTGCGCTCGAGCAGCTCTATTTGTTTTTCCAGCAAATCCTGAGAGAGTTCGTACCTGCAATGAGAAGACAGTTAAAGTTTATTAATAATTCTGTTCGATTTAGAGACATACACATAAAAAAGAGAAAACAAAATACAATTCAAAAGCAACGGCGACTCAGGCGCGTGTTTATTTACATTCGATGGAGCATTGGGGGATTTTATTTACTTTGAAGTGCTCCTCTGTCAGTGGTCTCTTCCTAGATCAGAGATCCACAAACATGTTGTACGATCGAGTAGTAAACTGTTTCTAAGAGTAAAACACATCTGCAATAGATCGGCTGAGGCAGTTGTGAGCATATCCGCATGTAGGCTGTGACCAAAATGCAGTAAAAATTATCTAACAACCCTCCGGCCGGCTGTTTCTTAACACTCAAGGGTGAGAAATTATTGTTGTTCGTTTCTTTTACTTCTTCATCTCCTTCTTTCGAACAGGAGAAGGGGAATTCTACAAGATACCCTTGGCGAAATGAATTTTCAAGAAAAATGCGTGCACAAGGGTCCAAAACAAAAAAAAAAGAAGACGAAACCTCATGGTGTCTAATTTTAATCACAAACCAAATGCCATCATCATCATCATTATCAACACCACCGCCGACATTTTCTAACGGAAGGAAACGTACGAGGAGGTGGAGGTGGATCTTTTGTTTAATTGGCGCGTATACAACATCTCATTTGAAATTCTTGTGCGTCGTCCTCTTTGTATTTGAAGACGGGAAGGGGAAATGCACTCTTGATACGTGTGCAATCGACGGCGTTTTAAATTCATCACACGAAGGGTGATGCATTACTGTTGAAGTTGATGTTACGAGTACGAAATACGAGTGTGTGGAAGGCACATAGGGACGCATAGAAGACATATAATATTTCAAAGAGACACTTTTAAGAGGGAAGAGAAAGAAAGTGTTCCGATATGGGGTTTTCGGAATAAGTTGTAGTTTTCTGTTTCAAGTCGGAGGTCGATTTAATGGACTCTCTTTGGGTAGTGAATCTACCGAAGTTTTCTTATTAGAAATCGAAGCAGGGTGTACATATCTTCTCATGAAGGAATAGGTTCAAATGGAGACAGACTGATGGGGGAGAAGTTCACCCAATTGACATGAATGAAGATATTTACGAGTTTAACACATTGTTCATGAGATGCTCCTTATGGAGGATTGTGGCCTTAGGTTTTGAAACGGGACAGGACTAGTAAGAAGAAAATTTCAGATATAAACTGTTTAATTATGTGGACTAGTGCCTCTTGCCCTGAATATTTCTTTTGTCTGCTTTTGTTTGATGAATGAGACAAATCCAGACATCGCATCGCAATGACAACGTCAAAGTCACAGTCGGTGTGGGAGGATATGGAAAATCTACTTCTGGAGGTTTTTTTTAACGTCGAGAACAACCCAAACTCCGCTGCCTGGTAGAATAAATCATTCAATGTGAACCGTGATAGTCAAGAGATCCGTCCATCCGACCAAAATAAAGTGGGAAAAGCAATATCCATGGTGGTTAAGTACAGTAAGGCTGCTGGACCGGACGGCCAACTTGCCAAGCTATTTATGGCAGTAGAAGCTGACTTGAAACAGACCATGCCCCAACTCATGTCGAAGATATGGTCGGCAAAGGGTATCCCTAAAGAATGGAACATTAGCAAAGTTTGCCTGATCCACAAGATAGGAAATCCTTTTACCTGCGCTAAGTATAGAGGCATCAGGCCCCTTAATACGGCATATACTCGTAAGCTCTTATCTGCAGTCCTGTGTGAACGTCTGAAACCTTCTATCCACAATCTGATTGGCGCCTATCAGAGTGGTTTTAAGCCGTGTAAGTCCACAATCGACTAAATTAGACTGATTCGCACCTTTTAGTTGATTTTGGGACAGCGTCTACAGAAGCGAGCTGTACAGAGCCATACCTATCCTTGGTATCATGGCCAAATTTATCAGATCTCGCAAAATGACGATGGAGAATGCTACCTGCTACGAAAAGTTTGGAAACAGCCTCTCCGAGAGCTTTGATGCCAAATTTGACGGCCAATTCCAGGAGCTGAACAATGACAATGATTTGGTCGAAAGAGTGCACATTAGTTAAGTTGGCGAATGAACACCCGAAGAGTCTTCGATTCCAAATCTGAGGGGCAACGTAGTAGACGAAGACCTAGCCTTAGTTGACGCGCGCACAAGTGCCAGGCGACCTCAACCAATTTCAGAAACCGCACTAATTGAAGAGGTTTATCGGTTGACGCCTAGGTCCACCCTGGACTGTACCACGATCTAAGTAAGCAATCAATGACAGCGTCAAAAGTGGATCACATTGGAAACGCTAGAGTGCATGAGGTTGTGGTTTAAGTTCGTAGAAAAGTAAGTTTTCTAGAGGGTCATGAAGAGGACGAAGTAAGTGAAAATATCAAAAAAGTATAAAGATTGCCTTACGTGTGAAAGCCAGCCTCAGATTGGGAAGTCACACAGAAGGTAAAGGGCTGAGGTAAAAGGTTAATAGTTACTAATAAAAGGCTTAAGGGGATTGTAACGCATCTTCGAAATCATTGGGACACTCTGCGCATTACTTTTAAGCAACTTAAAGACATCTGCCAAGTGGATAAGGACCCTTTCCATAAGATACACATTCAGGATTACTAAAAAAAAACTCACATTATGTAAAACAACGCACTCTCAGATATTCCTCATCACCTGCCCCTGGTTAGATATCTTATGCATATCTCATGGATCAGTTTGAATAAAAAGAAATTCAAATTCAGAATAAAAGAAATCCAAATACTGTACAACAAACAGTCATCCTTTGTTTCTCGCATCATTACATCTGTCAAATCAGTGTCGTATCCCAATATCCTGCATTCGGCTCTGAACATGTATTAACCCTTCGGATGACGACGACCCATTAAATCCATATCCAAGGACTGTTTGTCTCTCTGTCAATTCACTACTCTCTAGTCATTTCGCAAAGAAAAAGGAAAAAATGTGCAAATTAGATTCATTGTAAGATATTTTGACACCCTCTAAGAAGGTCTACGGACTTGCAATTTTTATATTCTTTATCCTGACGAGGCACAATTGTTTTTTTCCGAAACCACGAAAGGTGTGTATAAATGGCAGGGATAACAACAGAACAATCGGCACACCATCTGGGTCCAAGGGACGCATGAAATAGAGATAGATGCGGACGGATGAGGAGACTTAAATAATTTTTTTGTTTCTGTACAAGTATCTCTGCGGTAGGTAAAGACGGATGAGGTAGTTAAATGATTTTTATTGACTCGCTAGGGATAAGAGTTATCCAGTTAAACATATCTCATTCGGTTGATCTTCTGTCGCTTCCTTTATTATGGAGCTGTAACATCATTTAATCCGTCAGATGACAAGGTAATTATGCGAGCCTCGGATAAGGTATCAATTTGTTTATCGTCATGGGTGGTCCGGAGTTCGGTCAGTAGATTGTTTTCTCTTCTATGTGTGGGATGGGGTGGGTTGATATGAATCAAGTCACACGGAGAGTTATTGATGATGCCGATTGAGGCGCAGCTGAGACTATTATTTGGAACTGATTCAGTGAGTGATAGCAGTGACAATGTAGCATCAACAGAGCATAAAATGGAGAATGCAACCAAAATCAGATGCAAGAACCATTCCGGAGTGTGCCGTCAATGAATTGATTTTGGAGGAAGAAGAATGGAGGATTTTGGGTGAGTGGGATAGCTCTGGAGTCGAAACACAGCCTTGGAATTTGTTTAGGTAGGAGGGAATTTATTTGATCGATTTATCAGAACACAGCTCTGGAATTAAGAAACACACGAGTAAATGTATGTCGTCGGGTTTAGACGAATAGCAGGAGTGAGCTGCTTTTGAAACGAATATCTCTTGAACATTAAGGGAGCACTTCTGAAACTGATTAATAGATTACGTCAGCAGAGGGTAAAGAAACCTTGTTCAGGTAAAACTGGTGGCTGAATGGTACAATTGACTGTAGAGGTGGCTTGGATAGTGGTCAGAATTTTGTAAATCTACAATGTTTACATTGTTGTACTTGTTTCACTGATCATTAAGACCACCAAAAGAAAGATCTTGGACTGGCAAACTAAGTTCCAATCACACATTTGGCTGAGTCTTTTCAGCTTACCATACGCCTAAGAAAGTTCATTTAAAGTCTAACATGAAGCAAGTCCAGATAATTTGTTTGTTCTGCCCGGTGGGTCATCACCTGCAATCTATGTATCTGTATACCAACATGAGAATGCCAACAATCCTTATAGAGAGGGTGATGAATCAGATGAAATACGAGTATATGACGAATATGGCACTAAAGCCTGAATCTTTCCTGAATGCGAGAAAGCCAATACGACATCGACGGTAGATCATCTGACGATGTTGCTATACAAGTTTCAGAAGAGCCTTTATGAGTTTCATCTTGTATTAGTATTGCGCGTCTGTTGTAATCAGGACTTTCTTCTTCTTCTTACGATAAACAATCGTAAGGCATCGAATGCAGACACATCATAAGAAAATGCTTCCAAAGGTGGTATGAAGGAATTTTCATGAAGCTCATAGTCGCATTTCAAAGAGACATGACAACATGTTGCGTTGTGCACTATGAGGCAACACCAGTCCACACTTCCTCTATGACTTTCTGAATTGTTGCCACATCAGACTAAAAGTGATTGCTGAAAGTCGAGAGATTCATAAGAGACAGGTAAGAAATGTGTACAAAGTTGTTTACATAATGGTAGTTCCATTTTTGCCATAAAAGACTGTCCATGGTAGGATATTGAATGATTGCTGGAAGGAGAATGGGTTCAGATATATGAGGGTGGATCAATGAGTCCGTGTTATATTGAATTTCCTGAGTGGCAAAGCAACACTGCTACTACACTGAGCAAGCTGTGTTGTTTTGTTTGTGCCTAAAAAACATTAAAAAGCAGAGAATCGCTTGCATTTTGGGTGAATTTCTATTTTGAATCCTTCAAAGGTATATTTGGTGTTGTTCAACGGCAATCGGAGCAAGTTTTTACGGGGTTTCAAATCAAAACATAGATCCACTACTACATCGGAGACTAAGCGGCAGTCGAAACAGTGATTTTTTCCGGGTGAATCGGCGCCAAAAAAGGCCAATATGCGTCTGTCGACCAACAGGGTCTTGTTGATAGTTTTTTTGGGATGAACTCGGCATTATCCACATCGATTATCTTCAAAAGGGAGAGACAATAAACAGTGAGTATTGGGACAACTTATTGGACCGGTTCAACGAGGATTTGACGGAAAAACGACAGCATTTGGCCAAGAAGAAAGTGCTCTTCCATCAAGACAATGCACAGGTCCGTAGTAGACATGGCGAAATTTCATAAGTTCGGTTACGAATCGTCCATATACTCCAGATTTAGCCTCTAGTGCCTATTACGTGTTTCCAAGCTTAAAGAAATGGCTCAGCCGAAACGGATTTGGCTCCTCAACATGTCTTATTTTTTAGAAGGGATCGATAAATTGGAGGAATGTTGAACGGAGTGTATTGAGATAAAAGGAGATATGTCGGATTTGCCGAAAAGCTATCTTATTGTTCCACCCTTGTACGATCACGAACTTAAAGCCTATAAGCAAACGCCTTTCTGTTAATCGACATAAGAACCAAATTCTTTAAGAGAAGTCTAAGTACACGCTACTACCGGGAAACCTAAAGACCCTCATAAGGAGAACCTGCAGGGCCCCTAATAGGTTGGCCAAATCGTAACCTATGTCTTGAATGGGAAGAAAAACATCAGTCCCTGGTTCGAGATGTGAAGAAAGAACGAATCTTCGCTTTAGGGATTAAGTGTGTTCGGAATCGAAAAGACTGAAAAGCAACTCTGCGTTGGATTAGAAGCGCTTTAAGTAGAAGATCACAGTTGAGGCCACAAACCATTCAGTGTGTTCTGAATTATCCTTTAAAATCTCTGACACCCTTGTATCATCAATATAGATTCTCTCATGAAAAAGAACTGAGCAACAGAGCAGATAGGGAACGATAAAAAAGTAATACAAAAAAGCAACCGTAAATAGAGTTCCTCAATTGACAATGCTAGTACCTGTATTTGTTCTGTAAGTTTGCCATATGACAAAAAATATGTTGAACTCATCGTGTACGGTGCAAAACATCTCCTAAAGGTCGTCTGCCACTTAAAATATGATTCATGAAGGAACAAACAAATTGGAACACCCTATTCTCCATGGTCATTGTCTAGAGATAAGATAATTTCAAACCTAAAACAGTCACTCCTATCAGCAAACCATGCTTACTTAAGATAAGACCTGCATTTCTCACTGTCAAAACAAAAACAACATTGAGCTGGTCTACGAGGTCAAAGTCAGGTACACTCACCCCAATCAGGACAGAACAATTTCAACAAAATTAAGCTGCAACGTAAGGAAATATATAATCCAACTGTAACAAGTATATTACCACATAAACTTAATCTGGATCGTAAAAAACTTAGCACAGGTGCTCGTCGTTTTATTTAAATTCGAATTCTTCTCGTCACTGATGGTTGGGTCATTTCTGTCCTCGTAGACCACCGGAACTTTCTGCTCAAAACTCGTTACTCTAGTTGGTAGGACTTTTAAACTTCGTCTACGTTCTATGCTCGCCCACTTGCGAATTGATTGTAAACTTTGACGTCGTCTATCGTGTCGTGTGACTGACGTCTTTTCAGTTCCCCTTCCTATAAGGGATGTTGATGTTGCTGATGTAGATGGTGACCCAACTGCAGGATATGACGCTCCTACTGCCCCATCTCTTGTTGAGAATGACGTAACCGCAACACGTGATAGAGTTGTTGCCGACTCCCACTGAATGACTTGACGATTAACATCAACACCTCCAGATTTAGTTTTCCAATTCGAATTCATATTTTTGTACTACCCCCGCGGTGGGAAAAGCAATTCAAAGTTTTGAACACTGCTATGGAAGAGGGTGGATGGTCCTTTGGTCATATTTTGGTTTCCAACGTTGGTCTCTAGATACTTTTGTCTTGGTGTACATTTCCACTAACCACAGGGATTTAGTTTAGTTTTGGTTAGACCGAATTTCGATTTCGATTTCGACTGCCCATTGTCAAGAAATTGAATTATGACGGTTGTCTGCGGTTGGACAATGGGGGAAATTGCAACCTCGTGCGCGACTAATCGAAAACTGCTGCGACGTAGAACGAATTAGAATTATCAGCCGGCAAACACTATCGAACGGAAATTTTAAATGACAATGATTTTTTTGGGGGGGTGGTTAGGGGAGGATATACTCGTGCATATTTAAATTTTTTTCTTTTGTTTTTTTGGTGGCTATCAGTAAGACGAAGATAAGTTGTGGAACTTGCGCTAAACCTTAAAGTTATATGCTGGTGATTGTTTGCAGAACCGATAGCGGCAGAGATAGTGAAGATAATTTTTGGCAATATAAATTTCTATTTTAGGGTTGATGATAACAATAGTTATTGCAGGGATTTCGGAATGAAATTCTTCGGATTCCTCATGAAATCCCTTGTGGAACGTAAGTTTTTCTTCCGAACGATCTATTTAAAGAAGCTCCAACTCTGGGGGGATTAATGAAAAAAAGTGAAGACTGAAGGTATACCTAAACAAAACTCCATTTCAGTTAGTCGTACATGTTGAAAGACGAAGAACAACCGCCAAGACTGATGGAGATAAATGCCAAACGACATCTAAACAAATCTCATGCTCGAATTCGTCATGTGGAACAAGCACATTTTCAATCTAAAGACAGAAAAACACCGATCAAAGACTTTTGTGATGGCCATCGACAAATCCTAAGGGACTAGCCCTCCCTCCTTTTTTTTTAAAGTCTCCAATTGGGTCAGACATGACAGGGAAGCGTTGAAAGACGTAAGCTTAATGCGCTCGTTGTTTACATAAAGCTAGCGTGCGGCTGTTAATAAGGCAATTAGATACAAATGAGTGACGTCGACATTTGTGTTTATCTTTTGCTCGTTTTGATAAAAGAAAAATTCTCCTGTTTATGTTTCAGATAAGTTGTTGTTTTGGTTTTTTTTTTTTCGGTCAGGTGTCTTGACAATAAATATGTTGACACTGTTATTGCGCTTGTTAGGTGTACTGTTTTGCGTCAGTGGTGTGTGGATTGTGCTGTGTGTTTTATTGTCTTAAGATCCTTATCGGAGCGTAATCGGGCGACAGATTTAAAATGTGATAGTCAGCGTGATGTGGAAAGTAAATAATGGTATACGATTATGGAAATAACGATAAGCGGGGTTTTTTGTTTGTTGTAAATTTTCTTTGCAGTTAAAAGCGTCAACGTAGTTTAAGGAATGTGATGACTGACATTTTAGAGATGAAGACGGAGGACATATACTAACATAAATCATCTGGAAGTTGTGGAGAATGTGTACCCCCACTTTGGTTTTGAATATTGTAACAATAACAACGCATTCCATTCAACATTAACACAGATAACTCGAGACGTTTAGGGCCCTGCTTTCGGCAACATTACGAACTCTGTCCTAGGAGACTATGAAGTGTTTCCAAGTTTCCATTGGCAGTAGAGTTGAAAGCGATAACAGGTGATTCACATTTTCACAGTTCTTGAAAAATGAACTCAAAGTGAATCCCTACAACTTACGAAATGCATAGGGTTTAAGCCGGCATAAACGGCAGGTCGCTTTCAAAGATCAAGGCACTAAAAGACTTGCACACAGCAAGTAATTTGCAGAATTTGTTACTGTTCAGCAATACGTTAGCAAGCTTAATGGTCGTGTGTCGTTCCAGAACGGCTTGCTGTCCGTAAACAAGCGTCTGATTGATACTGTGATGATTTGGGCTGCTGAAACCGCAAGCGCGACTCTCCGCTCGTTTTTATCGTTTAAATGTACCAACGAAAGGCCATAGATGACGCGTTGATCACTTGGGCCTGCAAATATTATAATTCGGTACCAATCGCTGAACATTCGAATAGGACTCGGCACCGTCCGAGCTCGTTTAATACAACAATTCTTACATGGTCGCATCCCGCCGATCATTGCCGACTTAAAGCCGAAGAACTTCTCCACATGTGGATACATTGAAGTCAGAGCTTCATCCGGAATTATCATGAATCACATTCGTGCAATGCGAAATGCTTTCATGAAAAGAATTGATGCCGTGATGCCGTTATGCACAATAGAATGAGCTATTTCGAACAGTGACATGGTTTTTAAGAAATTATCTAAAATGATCAAAATAAGCCCTCCGGATCATGAAACGCTAAATCAAATTCATCATTTTGCGATCGACGTAAGGGATGCCCGCCGTATTCTGGACATCCGAACTTTCCGGGCACTCAACTCGGAGCACTATTGAGGTACTAATGTGGGTTTCACAAGCAACAAGTACCGAAGAAGTGACAACGCTGCCAATCGGAGACGCCGCAACTGACGCAACGACCAATGGCAAAAAATCAGTGGTTGGATGAAGAAAGCCGGCAACCACATGCAGATAAACAAGAAGCGTATAAAGCGGCGGTGAAACGAAGGACGATACCCACTCTTGAGCTCTATGAGAACTGAAAGAACATCGGCTTCTCCAGAAGGAGACAACAAAAAAAACAGTACGAGACGCGCGCGATCAAAGATATTGTCACTTTGCACTCCAGGAACAACGAACGGAAGTTTTACCAACTGGTAAAAAGAACG
The DNA here is from genome assembly GCA_949129095.1 of Volucella bombylans. Lineage (NCBI taxonomy): Eukaryota > Metazoa > Arthropoda > Insecta > Diptera > Syrphidae > Volucella > Volucella bombylans. Next base: position 17,237,856 of record OX422142.1, on the reverse strand, counting down.
TGTCAAGGCAAGACCACCCATACAAAGGCCTGTAGAAATGAAGAAAGAAACCTTGTAGTAGAAGCACAGTCGGTGCTGAGAATATGGAAAAAGGTTTTCTGCAGACTGTATAATGACGACGATGACAAACATCTCGCCGTCAATCGGATAGACCATGCCAAAACGTCCAACTGACCAGAACGAAATAAGGACAGGAATATCTGAGCTAAAATCCAACAAAGCAGCTGGACCTGTCGGTTTCCCTGCTGAGGTGCTGGAAATGACTTACATACTCGTACACCAACTCATTTCTCTGATCTGGTCTGAGGAGTGTATGCCTGATGAATGGAATCTCAGTGTCGTTTACTCGATCCACAAAAGAAGACCCCTCAACTGCGCCAACAATAGAAAATAAGTTTCCTCAACGTTGCATACAAGATTTTATCTGCAATATTGTGTCAACGTCTGAAACCCTTCGCCAACAACCTGACTGGACCCTATCAGTGCGTCCACAATCGAAAAAATCATCACACTCCGGCAGGTCCTGGAAGAAACTCAAGAAGTTGAAGTCGATACTCGAATTCTTTTCATCGATTTTAAGGCCACACTGACAGCATTTCTAGAGGAGAGCCATGTCTAGTTTTGGCATCCATGCCAAGCTCGTCTGTGCAGAATGACGATCGAGAACGCGGTAACGACTTAACCGAGACAGTCGATGTCAAAAAAAAGTTTTAGATAAGGTGAAGCGTTGTCATGTTACTTCTTTATCATCATACTTGAAAGAATTGTGAGGGACTCACGAGTGAACACTGGAGGCGCAATTTTTCAAAAGTCTGACGAAAGTCTACTGACTTACGCCGATGATATCCACATAATTGGCAGAACTTTGCGCGCTGTCACCGGTGGGCTCCTTAGTATTGAAACGGAGGCTGTCAAAATGGGTTCAGCGGTAAATGTGGACAAAACCAAGTATATGCTGTCAACAAGAAGAGACATATAACATTGACGAATTGGACAGAACGTCACAGTGGGCAGCTATAATTTCGAGGTAGTAAAAGGCTTTGTCCACCTGGTTTCTGCAACCAATTCTGCCAACAACACCAACGAAGAATCACTCTTGGTCAATCGTTGTTTCTTTGGGCTAAGAAGGCATTTGAGTTATAAGCCCGATCCCGAGCAACTACGGAGACTCTATATAAGACCTGGATCATCTCAGTGCAACTTTATGGCGCTGGAGGATGGACTCTACAGAAAGCAGATGAAAAAATGGGAAAAAATTCTTTGTAAGATATTCGGTACAGTTTGCTGTCGGGGTTTGAAGGAGCGAATTCAACGACGCACTATAAGAGTTAAGATAAAACCGCGCGTTAGCCATCTGAGATGACTAGGACATGTATAGCTAATAGACACCAACGCAGAGTCTTCGAATCTAAATCCGGAAGGACAACAAGTGAATTCAGCCGACTTGGAATGAGCAATGAGCGCAGTTAGCTAAGGACAAAGCTAACTGGAGAGGCCTGTTAGTTGACGGCCAGGTTCACCCCGAACTGTGGCCATTGGTATAGGTGCTCCTTATCAATGACTTCATTCAAACTAACTATTGTAAGTATTATATCACCCAAAGTTGTTTGTTTGTTTGCAGTAAATCAAGTTGGACAAAACTTTGCGAAAAATATAGGAAGGGCTCTCATAGTTGATATGAAGTGACTGCTGGGATACTTAAGTGTGAGAATAGAGTACAACGGATAACATAACAGGTAGTTTGAAAAGTACCGAGACTGACACATAGATGGCGACTCGTGTGGATATTCGATGACATTTCGACCATTAGTCATCGAGTTATTGAAGTTTTGATGACGGACATTTTGACATTACCAAAACCATGGAAGAAAATACCGTTAATACTCAAGAATGGACTGAAAAGTGTTACAAGGAATCTGCTCCGTCGAAAGCAATCATTTGTCGTTGGTTTGCTGAATTCAAACGTGGTCGTACAGTCAAATAAATCTAATACTAAAATCATATATATATATATATAATCAATACTGAATCATACTGATGATTCAGACCGCAGAACGAAATAAAAGAAATTTTTTTATTTAATGAAATGTGGATCCTATTGGCTGTTCGCAAATCTCAAATGAAGAGGTGATTGCCGAAACTGAAGCGCATTTTGAAGGCCTGGACAAATCAGTCTATAAGAAAGGCAGAGAAATGTTAGAGCGGCCCAGGCATGATTATATCACTCTGGAAGGAGACTATGTTGATGAATAAAGTCGAATTTTGCCAAAAAAATTGTGTTTTGATATGTTTATTCTCGGAACCAGGACAACTATTGAAATCCTTGACGGAAATCATAAAACGTTTCAGAGTTCCGGTAATTCAAAGCCACTGAAAGTGACATAATCCTCCTATCTATTTTTTAATTAAAAGGGCATTGCCAGGAGTTTCCAAATAACCAAATAATGATGTCTTGAATTGATTTTCAATTAAATTTCATGTCAGATGTTGTCATGGTGAAACTCTCGTCCACAGAATGTTGTTAGCATAGTTAATAGAATGCGGAAGGACATTTCTTCATTTCTCTTCAATCTATTTCACAAGAGATGAAAAGGTCACATGAATGCAAGTATTTTCCCACAGGAATCCCCAAAGAACTTTCTGTGTCCAGAGTATGATGTACATTTTAGAGTTAATTATTTCTTTGTTTGCTTTCCCAGACAGCAAAAAACCATTTCCTCAACCACGAAACCCCCGAAATTAAAAACAAACCCCAACATAGGTCACCAAGGTCAATATCGTTCTTGCGGTTGTGAAATTACTCACGCAGAAATACGTGCTTAACTCGGAATTTTCATTTCGTGAAATTAGCTAAAAATTCGTCGATGTCTTTGGCGTTTTGTCTTTATTGCAAAAAAAAAAAAAACCCGAATTCTGTTATTCTATTTTTACAAATGCGGAGTATACAAATAAACTCGCATTTAAGGAGGCGTCAATCTTGCCAGCACACAAAATATAGTTTTGGCAACATTTGTTTAAAAAAAAAAACCGAAATGGAATCTCCAAACAACAACGGTATACTTCATATATTTGCTTTCAAAAGGTAGAGCTAGGTGAATTGAAATTATTTAGTAACAAATGACAGATACGTGTGTACGAGTATTTATATACATCTACGAGCTACGAGCTACGAGCTACGAGCTACGAGCTACGCAGTAACAGAAAACAGATGACGCTTTTTATTTTTAACTTTTTCAAATTTAAATAAAAAAAAACAAAAAAGAAACAGTCAGGGATGCTCTCTGTTTTCAGTTTGTGGTTTGTTTATTTATGTTAGTCAGAGTGTCCCGTTTTTGTTTTTTTAATGAGCAGCAGCAACAGCGGTACTTTACGTTTCTAATTAGACTAATTAACTTGTAGTTCATTGCACTTGAAAAATTAAAATAAACTAAGGACATGCGTAGCAAAGGAGCATGAAGTACGTGGCACGAAGAGCTCTATAAAATAATAGAACTGTGGAACGCGAACTCGAACACAAGACCATGCAGTAAAAAGCACAATTCCCTGTGGCTGGCTAAAGCATTTTCATTTTTGCTTTTCGTTTTACGAGCAGTCATTGGCATGATTTCTTAGTCGTTATTGTAGATACATATAATCCTGGCTATGGCTGTAGATGTGTCTCGTTTATACTCGTAGAACTAACGATAACGAAGCATATGTAGGAAGGATAATATTTTGAGTAGTTAATGAAAGGATAATTAAACGGCAAGTGATGCTTCAGATTTAATTATGTTATGTCCTTTTTTAAGCGATACATACGAATTCACAGATTTGCAGTGGGTCTTTAACGGTTCCATGACACTTAAAGAGATTGAATTTTCCAATTTGAATGAAAATTAAAAATGAATTAAATCGAGGGGAGATTTTACAATGCGCAAACTTGACACACATAACGATTTGAAAAGTGGTTGGGTGAAGTGATGTAATTATTTTCAAACACTGTCGTTTCTGCTCTTTTCGGAATCGATTTTGAGCAGAATCACAATTGGAAATGGCACCGAGGAGTACGAAAAAATAAATCCCCAACATTTGCACTATCTGTCTGATAGTAGATCGGAGTTTTATGATAGTGAGACGCTTTCTTAGGAAGTACAGCTGATAGACACTGGTAGTGTTCTGTTCTTCATATCAAATAGAGTATTCGCAACATCTTTTTTCGGAACAGTAGCACTCAGACCCGAAAATGGTCCATTGTACTCCATGTGTTCCGAATGCCAACAGGACACGGTTGTACCGAATTACATTGCAGTCCCCCATCTAAGTACCTACCGCACCCAACGCTGTTTAAATAGCCAAGGTTTCTATTATCACTTGTTGGAAAGTAGAACTCTACGAGTACAATCAAAAGCTCATCACCGTCTTGATGGCACTTATAATCACTTAATAGGACTGATCAAGAATTTAAAAACTTTTAAACTTAGCATCTAGTTCTTCAGATCGAGTTAATGTGAATCTCCATTCTGTATAAAGACAATAGAACTGTTTGTCCTATTGATGATACTATTGTGTTCGGTCATAAGCTCCTCAAGCTAAAATTTCGAATCCGGAGAATGTTAGGCATCACGAATATCACAGGGCAAACACCCCAAAATACAATGGAACCTGAATACAAATTGACGAGACGTGACTATTAAACAAATTGCTCAAGACCATTAATGCAGAAATTCATCATTTGATTCCATAAATCGGGGAATCGGGTAGACATGAAGATTTTTATCATATTTTTGACGAAAAAGGTCAAACCTACTACTGCTCCTATTTATTTCTACTTTCTCCGCAAGCAATATAGTACTCTGACCAACTATTTTAGTTCCCAGAATCTAAAAGCAAGCAGGCACTACAATACCCAAAATGAAATCCAAAAAACATCTTCAGAGTCCTCTCACAGCTTTTCAAAACTCGATACGATTTACCTATGACCTAATGAATGAACTTGTAGAAAGTCAGTCCTTGCTTTTAACAACCTAACCAACCTAAAAAATATCAGTCATTGGGTGATTTTAGCCGCCGTTTCACTTTTTTGTGACGCTGCGTTTTCTACCACTGGAGATTGATCCTGCAGTGAAAAGTGTTTTAGATTTTGAATTACTGTTCCCGAAATACTAACGAAATATTTTACAACTCGCTGATAAATAGATTCTACCTAGTAGGAGCACTAAATGAGCGTTCCACTTTCGTGTTTACACTTGTTTCCCAATCTCGGGGGAAAAAATACAATCATTCATTCATCATGTGACATGGAGTGATGCGCCAAATTATTTGAACATAGATTGGGCGCCAAGGTCACTCAAAGATATCGAACCTTATATTGATTTATTTTCGTTTTCCTATGTGCGCAACAGTGAGATTGCATCGAAAGATTCTGAATTCTTCATTGATCAATTCTAACGTCCGTCAGTCAAGTTGGAATCTGATGTGGGTAAAAATCTGCGTTTTCTAGAGGGAAGTCCGAGTTTTGGAAAATTCTACACAACCTCTAGTTCTTTTCAAACCGAAGTCTAAATCACAACTCCTACGAAAAATGGAATCGTCTGATAAGAACTATGCGCGAATCCAATGTGTTCAAAAATGTAGAAGTATAAATTGCCACTTTCCGTACCACGCTAAAATCAATAAAACCTTCGGAAACTCATTCATCTTTTTAAGGAAGGTGCAGAGCTTTCATCGATGTTCAAAACAGTTTCTCAACTGTGATTTAGAATCATGAAATTGGCTTCGAAAAAGAAAACATCGCAAATGCGAAAGGTGCAATAGAGGAAGCCAACCTACATACCTTTACCAATCCACTTTTTGGATTTCAACGAAGGCCATCAGCCAAGGTTCAGATTTTTTTTATAGAAAAAGTTTAAATGTCAACCAAATTCGGAACAAAAGAGCATCTAGAGCGCAGCCAACATTCCCAACATAAACTACAATCAAATCTATACTGTCACTTCTACACACCGACAATTCCAATTTTTTTGTATCAGCTTTTTGCAATTCAAATCACATCGATCACAAAACACAAAACTAACCCTGTGGAGAAACGTTTGTAACGTCGAATGAGTTCAGCAATTTTCTTCATGATTCGCCGAAATATACGAGTATCACACGGTATACAACACCACGCACAACACTTCTGTGACATTTATTTGAATTTTCTCCCCCTCAAAACCACCACACCGAACACAAACAAAATGTCACTAAAAATACCATCCGGTATACCAGCGGTATTTGTTTCTTCCTTTTCTTGTTTTCTATTCTGATTCTGTTAATTCCTTCTTTTTATTTTTATGATTTAATAACTCAATTCAAATAGCCCACACAAACGGTATAAAATATGATTTTTGAGACGAGTATTTTGCATAATTCACTGTTTATAAGGCAGTCATTTCGAAAACGCTGTTTTCAACATATTTCTGTGACGTAAAACTTCAAAATTCCCATTCACATCGTTAGATTTGATGTTAGACCTCACAAGGAACTACAAAGAAACATGATAATCACTTTTTCGGTGTGTTTTTGAACACACAGACCGTTAAATGGACCAGGTTTATGACACCTAATTTGACGTGAATAATCACTTAATTAATTCGAAAATTTACGACGTAAACAGAGAACTGTCACTGTCACTTCACTGAGTATGAAGACATCTAAAACGATTGATTGGTCAAAATTCTGTTGCGAAACGATTTTGAAGATTTCGAAAATACTCGTAATTGAGGAAGGTAATTGCACTTCAACCGCGACTGACTCTCGAATGCGGACTATAGGCGACCGTGTCCATGTTTCGAGTCCATTCACATATCATCTCCGATTTTCTCTCTTTCCACTGCTCTTTAGCATCTATTTTCGTAATTTTCGAAAATGAAGAGAAGGACAAGTCGCTTTTTTTTTATTTTCTTCTTTTTTTTTTTAGAGAAAGTGGAAAACTCTGACTTTTTGGCCAAGAAAAAAAAAAAAAAAAAAATCAAAGCTCTATCGGTTCAAGGAAGAGGAAAGTACTTCCCAACTTTGTGGCGCCTCGTAAATTTTCACTGCAAAATATTTTAATTACGAGACTTCGACCTGGAAGGGATGGCTCCTGAGGGGTGCCAAACTCCTATTGTACCTCAGAACCAATTCTTTCGAAACCTAGAATTCGATGCCAAGAACATGTTTTGCAGGATGTCTTATTGGAGTAGCTTAATGTGACTTAGATGCAGTTTGACAATATTGCCGAATGCCTGGATTCGTTGCCAAAAGCTTGACACGAAATTTAGAGATTTCTGGGTTTGCCCTGGTTTTTCATGTTGCCAACATGTGAGGTGGCAGAGTTTTTCTTTTTGGGGAAGTACCTAATGACTCATGATTTGATTTCAAGTGAAGTGGAAATTAAAATAAATAAACAAAATCTGAAGAGATATAGCGGAGGCGGTAGAGCAAATGAGTTCACCTGTTTACACAGACACAAGAGGTATGTAAGCTCTTTCCACAAATGCTTCAATGAAATGTTGATGTTGCCAAGAAGTGACTGATTCATTGGAATTTTGAGTGGCTCTTCAGATTTTGAATGAAATTATTTTAAAGACACTTTCAAGGTTAGAAGTTTCGAATTCGAATTAATTTAGAAGGAAATGCGATGTTGAGATGGGGGGAAACAAAGGAATTGTTCTACTCGATTTTAGTTCTGGGAGGCTTCTTTAGCTAAATCCACTTGAGATGTTGTTTTGTAGCGTGATTGTGACTTGTGTGGTTGGTAGGTGATTGGCGTTTATCTTGATGCGGTTTTGAAGTATGCACTCGTATGTAGAACGAAGTTTGCCAACAGTGATTGTTAGATCCAAAAATGGAACACATAGAAGAAAATCTGGGTAAAACAAGAAGTGGGTAGAAGCAGATGGATGCCTCAAAAAGAGGAAATTCTCTAACTAAATTAAAGTGGCGGCAAGTTCGGTCACAAATTCTAACATCTGTCTAGGTTTTGTTTGAAGGCAGTGCAACCAAACATTAAAAGCACAGTCCATGGGTACTGAGAAATGGTCAATTTCAAGGCAGTTTGCACCGCAACGTACCGAAACTTAAATAGTTTAAGATTTTTAAAGAAAAGAAGTAATCGAAACTCTGGAATCAGAAAGAACTGACTAGCCGCCAAAAATTAGAGCAATTAAGGACGGAGATATCACCTACTTATGACAAAAATGAGGTCAAATTCCGGGACTTTGCCAAAGAACGAGTTAAGCGTTATTTCGGGCCCTATTCATACGAGTACTTCTTTACTCTTGGAAAGTCGATTTCTGATCCGCTGCCTGGCTGCTCAGACTGGCTTTGTCGAAACTAACCTTCCTTCTGTTACTTACCACCAGCTCTCTTTATTGCAACCATAGATTCTTGAGAATGAGATTGAGAAGAAAACATACTTACTTGGAAGGAAAACCCATTTCAATATGTTGGACAACCTCTAATGGCTCTGTACTGTTCCAAAAGGTCTGCAGGCTCAAGATATAGCATGCAGTACGACTTACCCTTGCATAACATTTCGATTTCATAAATCGATACTCATGTATGGTGTAATGGTGTAGTGAATTCGAAAACGGTCAATAGTATGCAAGTGTAGAGTACTTAGAACGACCCCTACGGCGACTCTTCGTTAGATATTGTGGGATGCTTATAAGGGTAAGTCAAATGAGAGATCAAAATACAAGTCATGGAGGCTTTATAGGAAGTCAATGTCATCTTCCTAAGTAAGTCAACGGCTAGTCAGAAACCTGCGGAATATTCTCTGTCTAAAAACTCGCACCTGGATATCTTTCAACCTTAACAGTGATAGCATCGCTTTTCAGGGTAGGATATTAAATAGGCGGCAATCTGGTTATCAATTTATCATCTACTTCGACAGTCAAGCCAAGATTAAACCCCCAACATAGGAATCTAGCACCAGAAGCTCTAAGGCAATGAAAGACTGCGCCTTGTACCAGCTTTTTTTAGTTCTTAGCAATTGTATCATTTACAGATCTACCAGTGCAAATAGCGCTCACATGAGCACCGTTCTTCCTTAGTCTGTCATGTCATGTCTTGTGGGTGTGAAAGACTATGTCGTGCACTCGTCTCCTTTCGTCAATTATTGGCCACTGTATCATCCTGAACACCCTTCTTCCTTCGTCTATCATGTCTTATGTCAATCATCATCAATTGCTGAACTTTTAACGCCGAAAACTTAAAAGGAATTCATCATGGCACAGCATCTCTAAGGTCACTTTGCAATGTAATGACTTTTGTCGTAGCTGCTGAGATGAGAACAAATAACATAGGAGACAATAGTTCACTTCCTCGGAACTTTAATTCTTTACCTCCACCAACTTCACCAATACAGCTAGTGTCGACAATTTTTTAACCAAGAGTGGTTGGTTCTTTGGTTGGGAGGAAGTTTTCAACCCTAACATGTTTGGATCATAATGAACCTGCTACCTTATTCCAGGCTTGGTTGCATCTAAGACGATATTTCAAAGTTAAATCAAAGCAGCAAAATTTTTTTTATTTTCATCCCGATCCGAAAATCAAGGCTGACTGGCTGGTCACCAAGTCGAAAATCACGTTCCACACTAGGGAATCTCATGGAATTTGAGATGCCTGACCAATTGTATGTTACGGTGTGATCAAGTTGACCTGTGCCATTGAAATCTTTCGTAACCCCTTCAACTGATCCTCAATTAACCTTCCTATTGGTAGAAGTTTGTAAGATTGATCACAACGATCAACTCGATAGTTAGGATCATCATCTTACTGGACTTGTTATTATGTGATCTGCACGCCAAGAATTGGATGACGGCTGAGCTACGATCACTTTCATTGGTGTTCATGCGATCGATCAGCATTATACTGTGCGATCTTCCAGTCTGTCGCTTTTGGTTTGAAGATGGATAAAATTTCTGAACTCATAGGAAGTGTGAAAACTTATCGATCGCGCTGCACGATCATGCTGATCATTAAAGTATTATACAAGGTACGTTCCAAAGTAATTTGTTTTTTTGGCACAACTGATTTATATTTTAAGTGCCCTTCCGACTTAATACAGCGATTTGCACGGTCGAAAAGGATGTCGAATGGATGTTTTAGATCGTGGGCCGGGATATTCCAAAGTCCACACAGTTAAAAGTCGCACGGTGCCAAATCAGGCGAGTACGAGGAGTGGTTGACAGTTAAAATGCGATTTTTAGCCAAAAAAATCGATCAGAAGTGTCGATCGATGAGATGGCGCATTATCGTGCAAAAAAACGCCCAATTTCTTCTGCGCGATATTCTGCCCGAATACGACGAATACGATGGACCAAACGCTTCAAAACACCAAGACCCGGTGGAATGAACTCTTTGTGGACAATGCCCTTAGAATCATAAAAGCATATCAACATTTTCCTCACTTTACTCTCCAAAACGAGATTTTTTGGGTTTTGACTCGTCTGCCGCCTTCCACTCGGCACTTTGGCGCTTGATTTCATTCAAAACACTACGTTTCATCACCAGTTACAATGTTGTAAAGGAAATTTTTTGTTCTTCCTTGATGAAGTCCTTCGAATGATGAATTCTGAGCAATTTTTGGTCGTCTGCCATTTTTGTACCGATGACACAAATATGACACTGTCACTTCAGACGCAATAACTCCGCTTCTAGTCATCCAAATGTCATGAAATTTTGACAAGACATCATCGAAGGATCTAACTTTCTGACGCATGTGATTGCCAATGGATCGCTTCACTAGAAATACCTATTTATTCTATTCTAAACCTTTAATCGCGTTCAGAAATATTGTATATTCGGTACTCATAGACTGCAGGACAGGGTTTGTACAAAATAATTGTTTTTTCTGTATGGTCAGATCGATTAATCTTGTAAAGATCTACTAACTATTGTAATGTGTAATATCCACTACGGAAGCAGAAAGCACTCGTTGAAGGCCTTACTAATGGAAGTGCTCAACTTATCTGCTTGATTAGATCAACTCAGGTCGCTGAAAAATGATTCTGATCACGATTAAGGAGCTTGTTCAAAAGAGATGAGTTACGTATGGTATTATGGTACTCTTTTGGACTTCAACCCACTGACTAGAATGCGTATAGATGAAAATATCGGCGCCGTTGAGGCCAGTGTTAAGGAATATCCTAATTCGTCGATTATTCATAGTGCACAAGAATTTGGCCTGCGCCCATCGACTTTGTGGAAAATTTTCTACAAGGATCTTGGAAATCACGCATACAAAATTCACACAAGATTCAATTGCTGCGTGAATTGAAGCCAGGCGGTCACCATTTGTGTTGTGACTTCGCTGATTAGGAGTTTGAATACTTTGAAGCCGATCCATTTGATCACCGTCAAATTTTGTTCAGTGATTAGGCTCACTTTTGTCTCAGTGGTTTTGTTAATAAGGAAAATTGTCGAATTTGAGGAGAGGACAATTTAAAGTTGATTCATCAGCCACTGATGTACCCTGAAAGGTGCACTGTCTGGTGTGGTGGCGGCAAAACTCACTTTTTCAAAAATAAAGAAAATTGATGGTAAATGGAACCCGGTATGCAGCAGGATCTTTGGTTTAAACAGGTCATGGTCTGTCACCATAAATGGCGCCCGGTGTGGAGCAGAACATTTGGTTTCAACAGGATAGTGTCACATGCCGTACTGCCGGCGAAACTATCGAGTTACTGAAGAAAGTGTTCGATGACAACATTATCCACAGAAATCGAAGATCGTGTGATTTTAGGCCGCTGAACTATTTTCTGTGAGGCGATTTGAAGTCGTTGGACTATGCGGACAAGCCAACACTGATTCCAGCCCTGGAAGCTAACATCGAGCGCACTATTCATGATATACGCCCGAAAAGTGGTGGAGAATTGCAGCTCCAGGGTGTAGTTCGTATATCGTTCCCTTGGTGTCCATGTGACATCGTTGTTCATCGTTTAAGCCATACAATTATTTATCGAATAAACAAAACTTGGCTCGTTTGCTCAACTTGTGTATGTTTTATTTTAACTTCAATTGCTATAGCTCTAAAAAAAAAAAGCTTTATATAGGAGCACTAACTTTGTACTGTGTCATCGGTGCAGTCTAAAAAGCATTCTGGTTATGCCCTTGATGGTACGAGTATCTGTTCATTGGGGGTGACACAACATATTTGGCGGGGCACTTTTTCCCTATTTACTTAACACCAAAAACGTATCTAGATTGTTTTATTTTGAAGTAAATTGCCACTAAACACCCGGAAAACGCACAAGTTCGACGAATCAGCTTGTAGCGAGTGATGTTTGATCTTTCACTTCAAGGAAACCTTAATCAAGGACACACGAGTATGGAAATTCTCCCAAAAAAAAAATAAAAAATACACCAAAGTCCAATCCATTGCCATTCATTCATATATACAGTCTGCCCCGTCAAACACCATCCACAGCAAATCCTCCCCAGCAATTATGCAAAACAAACCCCCTCGTCGCGGTGGGTTGGCGCAATCATAGAGGTCATTATTGATCCAATAAGTGGAAAAAAACCACACAACTTAAAAGCTGAATAATAAAAAAATAATAAAAAAATAAACTCAACAACGATGACGTTGTGGAACTTGTTTACCTTCTACCACCAACACTGGGGGATTCACACTATCAGGAAATCATTCTCTTGCACCATAAATTCTCACAGATACTTGCCATCTAAACTTTTGTTCACTGGTATTACGATAAACCTCAGAAAAAAACTCATCCCATCGGCCAGACACTTTGAGGCTAATTTTTTCCAGACTTAAGACTTCTTTTCAATCATCTGATTACGATACCACTAATTTTACACAATTCCTTATGATCTTTTCCACATTTCACTTTTGAACACACACTCACACTGTAAAAATTAAAAAAACCTTTAGCGCACCTTTTTTTTAATTTTTCTGTTTTCTCCAACGCGCTGACTTGGCACAATTCGATTTATATCTTGTGGGACAAATTTGTTTGACCAATTTTCCATAGATAAACACCCGGATTCGATAACAGAAAGAAAAATCGCGAAATTAGTTGGTGTATCCAGCCGAACCCGTATATCAGCCTCAATTAGAGGGTGGTGATGGCTCTTACGCTACTGATAAGACCCTAAGCGCGCACCTAGTCGCAGTCGCAGGTGGTTCTAGATACTTTGACTACCATAAAAATAGAATCGAAAGTGTAGGGTAGCCGTATTGTAGTGTTGTACCCCGACACCAATTCTCTCGCAAATCGCACAAATCACACACCGATAGTACGTACGAGTATACTCGTCAACAGAGCTTTGTTGTCAGTAGTTGTCGTTGTGTGGTGTTTTGGGCGAAAACTATCTATAAAGAGAAAGATTAGGAATCATATTTGTGTTGAAGTTGATGTTTTGTTTTTGTTTCTTTCGTGATATTTGTCTGTTCTGGTTTTTGTGTCAAGAGAATGCGCGAAATGAGAGGAAAAGGTGAGCAGCGCGCATAAGTACGAGTACAGTGGAGTGGAGCGATAACAAAAAAATGACACGTCGTCTGGCGTATCTATCTGCATAAAGACAATAAGTACGAGTACCTTTAAAAATGTCAAAGTACGAGTGGGAGTTAGTTGTTCTGTGGTATAGATACAAATGTATCTAAAACTGATAAGACATTTTTTCTATTTTTTTTTTCTAAAACGTGGCACATTATAGTGGTCTTTAGATCGGATATGGAGGGCCACGGTGGTCTCTAGCAGAAGAGATGCATAACCTCGAATTGGGTACACCAACTTAATTAGAACGTCACTCGTGCTGAATGCTGAATGCAACGAAATTTAGACGGAAATAATGGGTGTGCGGTGCTTGCTGTTAGAATACAAATTACACAGTCCACCGGTCAATTAGAGGGGAACGAGTTGTTGACTGTAATTGGTTGTTGGAGCTTAAGTGCTTACATCTTGTGTATAATACTTTCGCCTTGACTACCTACCATATGCGGAAAGAAAGCTGACGATGTTGCCAGGTCAGTTCGAAGAGCTTTTCATCGAATAAATTAAATTGTTGAATGTCAAGATTCAATTGAGACACACGAAATGAAATCGAAAAATCGCCAAAAAAAAAGAAAAGAGAATGGAAGGACGAACGTCATTCGCTTTGTGTTTCACCAAACAATAGTTCATCTCTGGACTGAACTTGTATCTGTACATTTCAACTTCAAACTGGTTATGATAAGTTTGTTTGCAAATTTATGGCTAATGATACTAAGTCAAACGAAGTTATTGGTAATAGTTTAGAACCAAACGAGATGGGGATTGTTTAATGTGGAACGGAATGTGTGAGGAGTATACAAAACATTTCTTGTTATTGTTTGTGACAGATCGACAATTTTTTATTCCGAGGCCCTTCTCTTTTCAGACTTAACATGCGTCAACTAGAATAAGTAGCAAGCGGAATTTCTAAGCCAGTAAAGCACCTGACCTTTGTCTGACGTAATGAGAGTGGTAATCTCTCTTGAAAACTAGTTAGTTCTGATGGTGTCACGTTTAAACCGTTCTGAGCGTGTAACAGGTTAGCTTTTTCGAGTTCTAGAGTTTCACATCGTGCACTGAACGTCAGTTTGTGAATATTGAACATGGTTTACTATTTTTAAGGAAATTAATAAATCCGTAGTAACTGTGCACCGCAATTTCGAAAAGTAGTAACCAAAATCGACGCGCCTGCAAGTGCTGCTAATAGAGCAAGACCTTTGCATCATTGTAACATTCATTCGGCAGAGAATATCGCCGCTGATAATGAAAGTGTAGGTCAAGAGCCAGAATTGAGAATTGGGAACACATCGACGTTTGCTGAAATTTGATATTTCATACCACTCTCTATGGTTACACAGTTACATAGACAAGAACACAAGCCCATTTCTTATTCAGATACATTTCTGCTTCTCTGGGCATGTTACTAACTCGAACGTGGGGAAATGCGGATGTTCAAGTGATTCAGAAAAGACAATTATATACACCATACCGCCGATGGTATATACTTTATTGAAAACCATTAATGTTGAACAGGACCCAGATTATACATATAGTGCAAGTAAACCGACTATTTTTGGAAACGAAATCGATGGTTTCGATATGGAAGAGTTGTGGGAAATCGATGGTTTCGATATGGAAGAGTTGTGGTGTCAACGGGATTGTACCATATTCCCCTTAAGGAGCGACATGATGGAGGGTTTGATGAACGCATTGTGTGGATTATTAGTTGGCGGCATCATTGGCCCGTACTTTTTCGAAGATGAGGCTGGGTAATTTAATGAAAACTTCTACACTAGCTGTAGGCTCACTCTTTAGATACTGGGAGACTACTCCAAAGTCTGATGGCATGAATGAAGAATTGTCTACTTGAGGTGAGACAAGTAAGAAGACCCAGAAATGTCGATTCAGCAGCGACCATCTGAATTGGGCATCGCCAGAGTCAACCCGGCTTATTTTGCAGTTGAATTTGGCCCTGTGAGTTCGCTAATTGGGCGCTGAAAATGTTGGCCGGAGATCCGGATATTGGCCAAAAAATCATCTCCTTGGACAAGGCAAATTTTTCGTTCAGCGACTATTTCAAGAAGCAAAATTGTGTTAGGCGAAGCATCAATGTATCCACAAAAATTGACTGTTTGGAGCGGTTTATGGCATGGCGGCATCACCGAATCTTATTTCTTTCGAATTGAGGAAGGAGACACCCCTTCCGTCTATGGCCTCAGGTATAAAGCCACAACATGCCACACAAGCGACGAAGTTGTGAAGGAGATATTTGGCGACTGGGTGTTCATCAATTGACCGCCGCTTTCGTGCGATTTGACACCACTCGATTATTTTCTTAGTCTGCGCTAGGAAGTCAACGACTTTGGACGAGCTTGGGGCCAACATTCGACACGCTGTTGCCGGAATAAAGCACCACATATTGGACCGAGTCATCAAAAATTGGATCGACCACTGAAGCACTGCCAACGAAGCCGAGGCGGTCATTTGTATGATGTGCTATTCTACTTCCAAATAAACCCAGGATCAATTTTGTATCTCACAACGTTGTTGTTTTATTTAAATCTTCTTTCCTATCGCTCTTATCTTCCTTACATGGCCGGACAAAAGTAATGTCATAATATAAATTGGCTGCCACTTTGTCAGAAATGAACAAAATTGCGCTCAGTTTTGACGAAAGTTTGTTTGAAGGCGTAAAATTGATGAGGTTAAGTTAAAAAAATGATATCGGTCAGATGACCACCTTCTGAGTTGATGCATATTTGTGCTCGTTTTATGGCATTTTGAATTGTTGCTCGCAAAACATTTGGCTCCAAGTTAGTGATTTCTTCTTCAAAGTTGGCTTTCAAGGCTTGGAAGTTCTTTCGTTTGTTGTGGTGAACGCGAGATTTCAAAAGGGGTGATTTGAAAAACAGGCCGGCCAGTTTAAATCCCCAAAACGGGAGATCACACAGCCTGAAAATTTGTGATTCAAAATCTCCATCATTGCCCGAGCTGTGTGAGCGGTTGCTCCGTTCTACTGGAACCCACAATGCGGTAAAATAAACTCGTTGAACATATGTTCCGCAAAAAAATAAGCGCCAATCACTTTTTCACTGCAAATGCCGCACAAAACAGTCACTTTGAAGGGATGCAATGGCTTCTCGTGTATTTCATGTGGATTCTCTGTGCCTCAGAAACGCAAAGTTTGTTCATTCACATAATCACTTAAGTGGAAGTAGGCTTTGTCGCTCATTATGATTTTGGATACGAAATCATCCATCATGCGACAGGTTTAACAGAGCATGGGAGCAAGTTTACCTCACTTGACGGTCAGCAGGCAGCAATTGGTGAACGGTTTACACTTTATAAGGGAACATCTTCAGGTCTTTCACCAATATTCAACGAAATGAACGTCTGCTGTTGCCAAATTGTGTGCATCGTTGCCTTGTTGATGTTTGTGGACTCTCTCGGCCACAACAGTGATGTTCTCGGTCAAACGAGCAATACGGCGCCGGCCACTTCTTGCGACATCGCTAGTGGATCCAATTTGCACGAGACCCTGAGCCAAACACTTAATTGTTCGCGCAAATAACATAAACGGGGTTAGAGCGGATTATAAAAAAAAGCAACAAAATCACTGGTAACTAGGAACGTTTATTATCAAAAAAAAAACTTATTGTAAGACTTAACACGGGATACTACACACATTTCGTGTAGTTCGCCTCTATTTATTACATTCAATTTTCTGGGTTGTTAATCGGCAGACGTTATGTCAGCGATTTTGCAATTGCACATATTTTCTGGGAATACACCGACCGAATTGAGGTGTTTCCAGGAAATTGTGAAATAATTAATTATTTTTTGTAATCGACCGGATAAACGTGTCAAATTCATCGCCTGGTGCTGGCAATGGTGCTGGTGTTTGCACATATGTAACTTCTCCCTCCTTAAGAGTGAAATTCTCCTGAATTTTATTACTAAAGTTCATTTGTATCCTTTTTTGTTGTATACATAAACATGATAATATTAAAAACATAATTAGTATTGTTACAATGCAAGTTACATTTATTTTATAGGATACATCTTTCTTAAATTCTATTTCTTCTATTGCTTTGATATTTTCAAAGTTTTTTAAGATAATTTTGTCAAACTTTATTGTTTCAGTAAAATTAAATTTTTCTTTATAATTCGGATAATAAAATCGTTGCTTTTGTATATGTTTTACATTAGAATATTTTAGATCTAAGAAATACAAGGTGCAATTGACGAAATTGATTAAATAATTTCCTGTGAGTTTTATATCTCTATCATCACATGTTTGGTTTATCTTTAAGTTTACATTTTTAATGAATAGTGTTTCGTCATCTAAAGATTCAATTTCGGTTTGATCATTTTTGATTAGTTTACAATTTTGTTTTATTACACAATGTTTACTTTCGATTAATTCGTTTAGATTTTTGTCTTCTTCATATTTGTACGTTTTATTTCTATACTCTATAATGAATTCTTTTTCGGCATCAATTTCTAGAAAATTTGTATTAGGAACTGGAGTTAAAAGTTTAAGGGGCATAGTTACATAATTTTTTGGAATTTTAATGGCGAACATTAACATGTTTTCTTTGTATTTTGCAACTCCAAGTCTTATTTGTTTTAATTTGAAAAAATCTATTTTATATGCTTCGATTTCATCATTTGTAAGGATATTGGGGTGTAAAATGTTACTTCTTGCTGATACAATATTATCCTGAATATGTTCTATTTTTGACTCGATATACTTAAGTTTAAATAATTGATCAAAATAAATTTGCTTCATTACTAGTTCACTTTCTACTCTCTGTATAGTGTTAACCTGTTTTAAAATTGTTACTCTATCGTTACTAATGGTATCTCTAAGCATGTTAAAAGTACTGTTAAAATATTCGTTAATTTTAATTTGATTATTGGATGCTACGATTGCATTATGACTGTTCTTTGCTACTGTATCTAGGTGTTCTTCTATAGTCTGTCTGTCGTCGTCGTCCATGGTTCCGAATAGCCATTTTTGTGTCGTACCTATAATGTTAATTAGACCTCGTCTTTGTCTATGTTGTAAGGGTACTAAAGTCCTAATCTTGTATATGATATTTGAAATTTCTTCGTTTAACATTTGTCTTTGTTCGAGTTGTAATGGGGCTAGATTAATAGAAATGTTTTTTACTAATGCTATTATTTCAGCTGGGTTTATAATATGTAGTATAATGTCTGTCTCATTTGTAATGCTTATGTCAGTCAATTGAAGTTTAACGTATCCGTTCTGTTCGTTTATCGTCTGTACGTCAAGGAGGTGTTGGCAATTAATCTGAGTAGTCAGTGTCAGAAGTACTATCCATGCTATTACCTGTAAATTTTAATGGTCGCTTAATATTTGTATAATGGATATTTTTCAAATTTGCTTTCTTATATTTTGGCTCATGCTTGTGTCTAACTGCCTTGTAATTTTTAATAAAACCCGTTGACCTCTGTTCTTCATAATCTTCTCTAGTCTTATTTAATTTTCCTAATTTTCTTTCTTTTACTTTCTCTATATTCTGGCGAATTCTTTCTAAATCAATCTTATGAGTATGTGCGTCAAAAGGATTGCATTTAATGGTAGAGTGGAATCTATGATTATAATTTCTTACAGCTTTTTGTATAATTCTTTTTACTGAAAGTTTATTTTTATTGAATGAAATAATTCTAAATTTTTCTGCTATAGTGTTATGGAAACGTTCAATGTCTGCATTGCCGGTATGACTATTTGGCTTTGTTAAATGTAGAGAAATTCCCTCTTCTTCTAAGAATTCCTTTATCTGAACAGCTTTGAATTCGTTATCTGCTATTATTTTATTTGGTTTTCCTATTTTTGTAAAATGCTCTTCTAGTTGCTCAATTATTGTAGAGTGGTTTCTGTCTGTTAAATGGTACGCTGAACCGAATTTAGAAAATTTATCTATTATGGTTAGAAAACTTATTTTTCTTATTACGTATGTATCAATATGGATTATTTGATTGATATCTGTAGGTGTTTCCGTTTTCTTAAATTTAGCTTTTATGGGATTGCGGTCATATTTGACTGCTTGGCATACGTCGCATTGGTTTATAACAATATGGATAAATTCCATTAGCTTGGGATAGTATATTTTATACTTAATTTGGTTATATGTTTCCTGTATACCAGAATGTTGGCTTTCCTTAATATGGTACAGAGCTATTTGCTTCACAACTTCTACCTCTGTTTCGATGTCTTGTGCCCTAAATGAACACTTGACGAATCTTACCGAGTTGTCATTCGAATACATCTCTCTTATTTTTTCTTGGAGAATATTGTATACGTTATCCGCTAGTTCTGAGAATATGCCTACTTTTCCTTTTTTTATAAATCTCCTTAGTATGTCTCCTAACCTGTCAAAGTCATACTCTGCTATGTAGATAATTTTTTTACTGTGCAGGATCTCAATTTCCCTAATTTTGTTATTTGTTAGTATTAGCTGAGTTTTGAACTTATTGACGATGTCTTCGACAATTGGAATGTGATCCATTAGTTCTTCCTCTGCCGAATGTACAGTTTCATTGTCCTCGTCTTCTTCTACATTAAATACAAGTTCTGAATCACTTTGATTACCTTTAAGCGAAAAATTTTCTGTTAGTGTGGGATTCTCTCCCTCCTTAGATTTAACGTCCTCGTTAACCTCTATTCTGCTAAGAAAATCTGCTACCCTGTTTTCTTTACCTTTAAGGTACTCTATTTCAAACTGATATTCTCCTAGTTTAAGAAGCCATCGTTGATGTCTAGGTGAAAGATCTTTTCCTCTATATTTTGCATGAAGATACTTAATTGGCTGGTGATCTGTAAAGATCTTAAACTTATTACCGTAAAGGTAAGGTCTAAAATAATTTATTGACCACATTATCGCTAGGAATTCTTTGTCTGTAGCGGAGTAATTAAGTTCGTGCTTGTTGAGAGTACGTGATGCATAGCATATCGGGTGTCCTTCTTGAGAGATTACCGCTCCAATCGCATAATTGGATGCGTCAGTTGTCAGTGTAAATTGTTTTTTAAAGTTGGGGTATCTTAATATTGGGTGACTACTTATTAGTCCTTTCAATTTTTCAAATGCTTCTATGTAGTTTGGATCGTTTGCATTTATTTTGGCATTTTTCTTCAAGTATTTGGTAATAGGTTGTGCTACTTTAGCATAATCTCGGATAAATTTCCTATAGTATCCGGTTATTCCTAAAAAGCTCTTTATTTGTTTCTGGGACTTTGGAAGTTCTAATTTTTCAATACAAGCTATCTTATCCGGATTAGGTTTTAAACCGTCTTTAGTGAGAATATGACCTAAGAATTCGGTCTCTCGCTTCATAAAATTACACTTATCTACCTGTATCTTAAGTCGTTTAGATTCTAATATTTTAAAAATGTTTGTTATAGCTCTGACGTGTTCTTTCAATGACGTACTAAAGATAAGTATGTCATCCAGATAAACTACGCACGTCTTATTTATATGGTCTCTAAGAATATCATTCATCAGCCTTTGGAATGTCGCAGGTGCATTCTTCAAACCGAATGGCATTCTTATAAACTCATATAATCCGTGGGGGGTGACAAAAGCTGTCTTTTTGCGATCTTCTTCTTTGATTAATATCTGGTGATATCCTTTGGCAAGATCTATTGTGGTGAAGTATTGTGATTTCCCAAGTTTGTCTAATATTGAATCAATATTTGGCAAAGGGAATTTGTCGTCAACTGTGATTTCGTTCAACTTTCGATAATCGATTACGATACGAAATTTCTTTTTCCCTGAGTTGTCCATTTTCTTTGGAACAACTATAAGTGGACTCGAGTATTTAGAATTACTCTTTCGAATAATTCCCTGAGATTCCATTTCTGTAATTTGACGTTTTACTTCTTCGTCATGCATAGGGGGGTATCTGTATAATTTAGCGTTCACTTGTTGATCAGTGGTTGTAACAATTTCATGCTCAATTTCTGGGGTACTTGATAATTTGTCACCTTCTTTGAAGAATAGATTACCAAATCTGTTTAACAGGTTATCTACTTCTTGGCGTTCTTCTTTGTTAAGATGATCTAATTTTATATGATTGATGCTAGTATCAGTAGTTTCTAGGGAACATATTTGATTTAATACATATGGGGGGTTAGTGAACTTTAAGCACTGATTGTTTAGATAAATATTTCCTTCTTCGAAGTTTATTAAAGTGTTTAATTTGTTTAGTAAATCCATACCAATTATAAACTGATATCCTCTATTGCAAAGTCTTTTGACTTTCCATCTAATAAGGGTGTTGGGTGACGCTTTGAATTCTTCTGGTACAGGTGTATGTATTTCATACGATATTGTGTCCCTACCTGTCACTGTAGTAAAGTGAATTGGCTCAATACGGAATTTTTCAAATTCATTCAACCTATCGTCTGCTATACTTAGGGTTGAGCCCGTATCTACTAATGCTATAAAGTTTTTTGAGCAAATAGTTATCCTAATTTGTGGTAATTCGTCCGAGGCTAGTTCATAAAAAACGCGGGACATTGTTCGTTTTGATTTCTTACATTTTCGTTACTTATTTCCTGAGGCATTACCATTCTTTGTCCAGATCTCTCCTGTTGATGGCTATTTTGGCCCGGAGATGATCTGAAGTGTCCTGAATTTGGGTTTTGACCTTGGGAGTTATTTATCTGTCTCCTATCGTTGTTTCCCTGAATATTATCAACCTCCATGTTTTCTGCTGGTGGATTTTGTCTATCAGGCTGCCTATGCTGCCCTGACAAGTTCCTTTGTTGTCCCTGATAATTATTTTGCCTATACTGACCCGAGTGGTTTCGTTGCTGTCCCTGATAGTTATTCTGCCTGAACTGTCCTGAAAAATGTCTTTGTTGGCCCTGATTATTTTGTCGATGCTGTCCTGATCTATTATGATACTCATCAGCATAATTTGGTCTTCTTTGCTTTTCTGGTGGAACAATTGTCTTTGGCCTAACTACTCTTCTAAATTCCGGCCTAATGCAGGAATCCTCGAATCTTCTCTTTCTCATTACTGAGATTATTTTGCTTAAATCGTTTTCTTCATATATCCTGTCTAATAATGTGCCTTGCGCTATTTCTTTAGCGGTATTTATTAATATTACACCAATATTGCTTAAGTCTATATAGTTTTCTTCTTTATAATATACAATAAGTTCGTCAGTTTTATATTTAATACTTTGCAATTCTACTGCTAATTCGCTTACCGTATTGACCTTTAAATTTGTAATTCTTTTGTATATTTCGTGCGGCTCTGTGTCCGGTTTGTATCTAAGCTTCAATGTTTCCTTGATGGTAGTCCAATTGTCAGTCTCTGGTGTGTTGATCACGGCGTTCTTCGCTTCACCTTGAATCTTCTCGTGGAAAACAGCTCTCACTACAATCTTCCTTAGTTCTGGATCTTCTACTTGATTGAGGTAGTATTCTACGCAACTGAAGAATGAGTTGATCGTAACATCTCCTTGTCCGGTGAATATTGACATGTAACGGACATCTTTTGAAATCCTTTCCCTTTCCTCTCGGTTTTCTCGTTGTTGGAGTTGTACGTACGCTGACCTTACTTGTTCTAGCTGCTGAGTTCTTAGCTCTAATTCAGCAATAAGTTGATTTTGATTTTCCATGTTCCTGTTGTTATCGTGTATTTGATGTCTTTTCATAGACTTCTGTTTTTGCACTTCACTTGTGATTTTTCTTTTGCTTTTAGGTACACACACTAATCTTTGTCGATTTTATGGTATGTATTGCAAATTTTAATTCGAATTTTCACTGGGTAACGTGTTTATTAATTGAAATGTTTCATTTAGGAACACTTATATTTAATTAATTTCACACGACGTAAATTCGTTTCGCTGGACTCTTATTTTATAAGAATCCTACCGACTGCGCCAATAACATAAACGGGGTTAGAGCGGATTATAAAAAAAAGCAACAAAATCACTGGTAACTAGGAACGTTTATTATCAAAAAAAAAACTTATTGTAAGACTTAACACGGGATACTACACACATTTCGTGTAGTTCGCCTCTATTTATTACATTCAATTTTCTGGGTTGTTAATCGGCAGACGTTATGTCAGCGATTTTGCAATTGCACATATTTTCTGGGAATACACCGACCGAATTGAGGTGTTTCCAGGAAATTGTGAAATAATTAATTATTTTTTGTAATCGACCGGATAAACGTGTCAAATTCATCGCCTGGTGCTGGCAATGGTGCTGGTGTTTGCACATATGTAACTCGCACGTGTTGCAGGACGACGAAATTCACAGACTGGAAATTTGTCAAATAAGAAGTAACAATAATTTCTATCGCTTTACTGCTTGTTGTCAACTCATTCTCTATCTGTCAACAACATAAATGTCAAAGCACACTGACACTTGACGCCATTTGCAAAAATGATGGCACATTCACATTATGACATTACTTTTACTTCACCTTATAGAAATACTCAGGCTTTCGGTTGTAAATAATGCGCGCGAGTTGGGAAAGCGTTCGATATTCGATATCGAATTCAATATCGTATGCAGAGATGTGGTCAAAATGATGAGCTAGAATCGAGGAGCAAAGAGCTCGCAGGCATAAGTTATTGTAGGAACGATAAGTGCATTGGGTAGTTTCAGTTTTACGTGTAGCGGTATGTAATTTCTAGTTGTGGACAAAGTACGGAGGCTACCGTAGAATTTAGATGTAAGGTACGTGAAATGGTCACTCCAAGTCATCAGTTGAGTCCAGGGGTCCAAGTATTCAGCCTTGAGGGACACCTTTATGGACATAACATAAGGAAGAGGGTTTACTATTTAAAGATACAACTTGCAGACGATCATTCAGGTACGAGTAGACAAGTGTAACTGTTGTGACGGATAGACTAAGGAGGTTAGAGAATTTGTTATACAGAATTATGCTGCATTTTTTTAGGAATTGGAATAACTATGGCTTGTTTCGAAGGATCGGGATATGCTGAAGTATTTATTATTGTATTAAAAATATATGACGGCTCACAAAGGGGAGAATAGTTTTAATGACATCAAGGTTAATATCATCTAACCCCAGGCATTTTGACTTGACTGCATCTAGAACATTGACAGCAAGAAGGCTTCTTCAGAATCACTAAGTAAAGGGTCTTCCAATAGGGACTACTGAATTGTTGAAGCTGCATCTGTCAAATTGGCTGCCATTTATTCAGTCTGTTTTGTCAAATCACCATTGACGGACATAGCGTTCAACAACATCTGCAAATGATAAAGTTGTTTTATCAAAACGGGTTGTTCGGGCAACTTTCCGGGCGCTTCGCCCATTTTACGGTCGCCATAATCGTCCTACCGAGAGGATTATTCGCAGTGTGGTGGATAAATCTTTGTCCACTGGTTCAGTAAACGATAAACCAATACCTGTACATCGACGAAACGCAAAATCTGCCGAAATCATCGCTGCTGTCCGTGAGAGTGTTCAGGAGAATCCGAGGCAGTCGATTTCGCGTCGCTCGCAAGAACTCGGCTTTTCGCAGACCACAACTTGGCGAATTTTGGTGTCGTGACTTGGGTACAAAATTCAGCTGAAGGTAAACCATAAACCATAGACAACGACGTATATTCTCTGAATGGGCTCTGGAGAAGTTTGAAACTGATCCTAATTTACATCGAAAAATCATCTTCAGCGACGAGGCGCATTTCTGGATGAATGAGTACGTCAGCAAACAAAATAGTCGAATTTGGGACGATATCAATCAACATGCAATCCAAGAGCGTCCAATGCATCCTGAAAAAGTCACTGTTTGGTGTGGATTTTGGGCTGACGGAGTCATCGGTCCATATTTCTTCCGTCAACTGAGAGCGCTATAGGTCAATAATTACCAAATTCTTTTGGCCAGAATTGGATGATATGTGGTTTTAACAGGACAGCGCTACGTGCCCCACAACTCACGCCACATTAGAAATTCTGCACGACTGATGCGAGGACATGGTCATCTCATGTGGTCATCTCAACTGGCCACCGAGATCGTGCGATTTGACCCCATTAGACTTAAGCCACAAACCACAGCGGCCCTCAAAACCAACATAACCCATGTGATCGGTCAAATTCAGCCTGATTTATGCACCAGAGTCATGGAAAATTGGACATTTCGGATACGCGCCACCCAGAGAACGATGTAATATTCCACCACGACAGGGGTGGCCGTGATGTAGTGGTACTAGCAAACGTTTCTCACTCGGAGGGTCAAGGTTCGAATCCTACTCATGACAAATTCTTCATTTGTGTAATTTGGAACTCAGTCAGAAAAATCTGCGCGTGAAGGCATAACACTGACATGTAGATTTGGCTGTTGTAGAGTTTCAAGCACAAAACAAGCGTGAAAATCGATAATCTTCGAATCATTCCGAGTAAAGAAAAAACTCACCGTCCTATTCGCACTCCCGCCTCCGGAGAGCTAATATCGAAACCAAATATACCTGAGTTTCAAACCACTACATCAAACAATGCTTTCCTTTCTTCTGATTCTATCTTTCCGCCCGCGCCCGGGCAAAAGTAAAAGGGTATCATAACCTCTTAGGCGCGCGTAAATTGTAAAAAAAGAGCATTTCTAAATATCAGCGCACCGAAAATTTGAATTTGTGACCTAAAATCCCGCAACTTAAGTTGCATTTACAATACTGCGAGATGCGATACGTTTTTCGAAAAAGAGAGCGCATGAACTGTCAAAAATATTTCCGTAACATGTATTTACTTCAATGTGTTTGTTTACAGTTTCGAAAATCTGGAAAGCTATCGCATCTCGCAATGCGTGACAGCTACATTTTTTTTGTTTTCATTTTGAGCTTGTCATTTGTGAGTTGTGCTTCAATTAATTATTTGTGAAATTGCAAAAACTACACAATGCTAAACAAAGTACAGTTTTTCGGGTTATTTTCCCATGATAAGCACTTCACTTGACAATTGTTTGTTACGTTTTGACGTATCATTGTAAACAGACGTCCGATGCCCGAATGCAAGAGCTCTATTTCTAACGTAACGCAATCCCTTTTCGGTGAAATTACTGTTCAGAGTTGACAAAAGACAGTAGACCCCAAAATAATAATACGAAGAATACAGTAAGAGAGTAGTGGTAGAGATGGTAGACCTCGGTTTTCGGCGGACTATTTATTACATGCTGCGCCGAAACAGTGGAATGAATGCAAGAAAAAATGTATGGGTTTGTGCCTGGTTGATTTTGAGAAGGGCTACGCTACCATATGGTTAGAGGTGCTTTTTCACCAGCTGACCAGGATGAGTATCCCGAAACTTATACTACGAATATGTCCATAACATATAACGTTTAAAATACAAGTTTTCTTTGAATCACATGTTATTTTGACACTGACAGCTCTTTCCCGCTCGAAATCTTGACTGTCAGTCAGTATCATACCTCCGCAGAAATGAATCGCTTTACGCTTGAACAGCGTTGGGAAATGTTGCAAACTTATTTCATAAATGAGTGCTGTGTTGTCCAAACAGTGCATTTGTTGAGAAATGAAGCACTCACTGCGCCTGCTGTACGGAAGTTTGCGCAAAAAGTTCGTGAGACTAGCTTGCTTGTGGACAATACTCACGATTCGCGTCGTCGTACTGTACGTACCGACAAGCATGATCGACTCGACATCGATCGCAGCAACTCAAAATTTCACGCACCATCCTGATGAGAACTTTGCACAAAGATCTCGGATTATTCCTTACAAAGGACTCAGCAATTGAAGGCAAACGACCATCCGCTTATCGTTTCTCAGTTCGAATTGGATGTCAAGAATTTCCTCGAAAAATGTTTTTTTTCTGACGAGGCGCACTTTCATCTCGGCGATAATGTTATCAAACAAAATTGCCGCATCTGGGGATCGGAAAATCCGTACATGATTGCCAAGAGGCCAATGCATCTGCAGAGAGTGACAGTTCGGTGCGGATTTTGTCACCATGCTGCTGCTAACGTTATTCCGGTCAACGGTGAGCGCTACAGAGCTCTGATTACCGATTTTTTGTGGGCTGAAAATGAAGACATGGACTTGGACGATCTTTTGTAACAGCACGATAGCGCGCCATGCCCCACAGCCCATCAAACAATCGATCTCTTGCACACTGAGTTCAGTCCACATAGCCGTGGACTTAATCAGACTAATCATCGCTTCCTGTTGGTCCAAGCTTTGGCAGCTTAGGCTCACTTCAATAACGTCAATGCGAAGTTATATGTATTATAGACATTAACTTTGCTTTTGGTGAAGGGTCATTGCGCAAAACTAAGGGTTATGGCGACAAACTGGTAGACTGGGGCTTAGGTTGAAATTGGAGGCACACTTACTCTCTCAGAAGGAGGTTTACCTCTATCAAATCAGGCTGCAAACGATGTCCCAGGGGCTATATGCCGTAAGACCGACTAAAAGGACGGGTACCCACAAGGTCCTTCACAATGAGTTTCGATTAAAGAGGATTGAAGATGTTCTGATGCCGGTAATCCGAAGGCACTTCGCGAGGACAATAATTGGTGACGAAAGCCTGCTCTTCTAAAAATGTACCATGAACGGCCAATTTCACAATGATACATGATGCAGAGCAAATCATTAAGAAAGTTGCCTCTGCAAATGATGCAAAAATGTTTGTCATTGCTACTCGTAGATCAAGAACGACTTGGAGCTTGTCATATGCAACATCGCCGTATTGGAATCGCTTTCAAAAACCATATTAAAGGAGAGATGTTTCCTAAACTTTTTTGGTCTCGTCTGGACAATAGCATAGCTAGAGGGGAGTATTAAGTAATTTTGGAAAACGTTATTGGAAACATAGTTCCTTTAAAGGAAACAATTTGAAGTGTCCTACGAACAATAGATGAGTTCAATGTCAAAAATTAATTTATTCTGGCCATGATTTCTCTAAAAGCATCCTAAAAGATGCCACTGCCCTTCCACTTTTAGGCCTCATAAATCTCTTGGATATGTTGTGGAGAAAGTTTCGGTGTTTAACTAATGCGTAGGTATTAGGAAATTGAAGTAACTCATCAACTTTAGAAAGAAAAGTTAAAGTTTCGCCGAACGAATATTTTCTAGGAACGGTGATTTTGATATCTCCAAACTTTGTCCTCCGAGTTGTTAAATTAGGTACGTACATCATCGAGCCATGAATGATTCAGGAGCAGAACAATCAGGACGTCACTTACACACAATTTTCAAACTAAAAAAGAATCCACCCTGGCAACACCTCTAACTGCGAACACAATGCACAGCAATTGGTGCCACTTCCGTATTCTGCTTTTGCACACGTTCATTTTTGATTGAAGCAGTTTTCTGTCTGTCTTTTCTTTTTCTCTCTTCTGACTGTGGCCAAGACGAAGAGGAGCTACCTACAACGACAACGCCACAGCATACTCGTACACTTGTTAATTTTTCTCAATCTATGCTTTTGTGTACCTTCTTTGCATAATAATAAACCATCATAACCGAACACATAAACGAAGCAGAATTCACAAGAATCTATGAGAGAATGGGCGAACGAAAAAAAACAATAATCCAGCAGGTATTTACCCATTCGTACTCGTACGTCTCCTTTATGCATATTCTTCTTATTTTTCTTTTTCGGCCACTTTGTGTTTGTTTTTCCGTTGGTTTGTGTGATGTTCACTGACTTCCGTGCGAAACTACTCGTACAAAGAAGAGCGGAAGAAGCGGAGTACGAGGAAGGAACATAAAAAGAAATCCCATTCAAATTGAAGGTGTGCATATCAACGGATCTACACTTTTATTAAGGGGATACTTCCGCTTCTTTAGAGTCGGAGCTACAAAAAACCGCCTCTACCAGCCTATACTCGTACATAAAAGAACAACAAAAAAAGAAAAAAAGAGGAAGAATCTGGAATACACAGCTTCCGGTTTAGTGAATCCATCCTGATTGTGTAAACAAACAAAATCAACACCGCCAGCAGAATAATTCCAGTTCCAACACCAGATCAGTAGACCGTAAAACAGGTGAACCGATCTGATTGAGCCGGAATCCAGGTCAAAAAGATACAATCACCCGTGGGAATGTTTTTAATATGAGACGATTGAGCAAAAGAGTGTAAAGGGGTACTTACGCAGTTTGTGCTCTGGAACGCTTCATAACTTCTCCGCCACTGCGTACAGAATTCTTCTTATGCAGCGGTTGCTGGATAACTCCATTTGGTCCACCAGCGCTGTCAGCAGCAGCAACTCCAACACCAGTTCCGACACCACTGCCAGCTATAACAACAGCACCCCCATGATGATGATGATGACCATGGATGTGATGATGATGACTATGATGGACAACACCAACTGGCGATGCGGCTATTGCCGATGAGCATGATAATGCTGAGGATAGCAACGACGATGGTGTTCCGGATGTGGCCACAGCCGTTTGCAATGCTGACGGTAATGGCTGCTGCTGATGACACAACTGATGATGGGGATGATGTTGATAGACAATTTGCTGTTGCTGCTGCTGTTGTTGTTGCTGAGATGGGGGCGGGTAATGGCTTGATGGTTGAAGGTAAACATATCCGCCGGTACCAGTGGATGTGCTACCCGATGTTATCGATCCAGGTGGTGGTGCAGCTGCAATGGCATATTGCCCAGGTCCTGGCCGATCGATGACCTTTTGTGGAAAACTGCAAAAGACAAAAAAAAAACGAAAATCGAAATGAGCAACGGTGACAATCATAATTCAAGGTTAAGTTCCAAAATGAGTTCCACTAAACAAATTTGTATGGGAAAATTTCTCAACAACGATGAAGACGTGTCATGAACGGTATTCCATCATCGAAAGGGGTGGGAAAATTGATTTTTTTTTCATTGTTAAAGCACACGGCAACAAATGGGGAGAAAATTTAATTATAAAGCATGCATAACTTGGTGAGATAAGAGAACAAATATAACAAAGTCCTATACAAGCAGGTTATCAAAAAGTGACTAAACAAAGTTCGAAATGTACAACAAATACTGAGAGAATGTTGTAATAAGCACGTATTACATGAATTAGTAGCTTTTCCCCTCACTCTCGTGCTGATGATAACATTGCGCGAGAAAATTAAGATTTATGCCATTTTATTTGTTTAGAATGTAGGGAATCTGGTATGGGAGCGAAAATTTCGCAGCAGCTTGATTTGTGATACCAATGGATGCAGACATACATAGGCATAGTTAAAATAGCTGAAATGATGGCGAAATATGGGGAAATATGGAGCGTGCAGTCCAGTCCTATTTCCATTACAATCTTCGGCGCTGATTTCTATTGTCCCACATAGGGTTATGGGAGTTTGTTTGCTTTAAGTAGAGCTATTGAAGTGTACTTGAGAGCAGGTTCTAATGGGATTCTTAAGTGAACTGATAGCGAGCAGCTAATATTGACAGAAGTTCTCATTGATAGCACTCCTACCTTATGTCTGACGTACGTGATTTATATATTAATAGATAAGTGACTTCGTCTCCGAAGAAGTCTAATACCGACGCCAACAATATCTACTTCCAGAGAGGAAGAAATTCATGCAAACGAATTGTGAGAGGATCGCTCTTAAACAACTCAAGATAAGATCAACAAAGGCTGAAAAGCTAAAGATATAAGCAAATCAAACATTTGAAATGTTGTTCAAGGGATTTACGAATGTTAATTAACGACGCTCGCCAGAGAGTTCGGGTTGGGTATTTTCATTGACATAGAGCGCGGTATTGATAACGCAACTTTTGACGGCATGTGTAACTCAGAACGTACATACGAGTAGACTGCTTTGTACAGCAATGCTAGTAAAAAGAACCTTGATTACGGGGGTTAACTGGTGTCAACATGTTGTGGCGGAAGTTCTGGCAGCCAGTAGGGCGGGGGCTTATATTCGCTGCTTTTCTGCATGTAGGTCTTTAAAGTTCTAATGTCTACGGTCAGGTATAACAAATTGTGTAGCTGTACCGTCTATCTATGACTAGCAACTGTTTGCTTTAAAGTGCAGTACACCAGAAATGGACATTAAATCGAATGAAAACTGAGTCTTGGCGCTTTTAATGCAAAAAGGCGTCAATTTTTTTTCTACAATAAAGCTTAGATCATCTTAGATAGCGACTTTCATTGAACTAAGGATGTTGGGTCAAAAACCTCCAAGGAGCTGTCGGCTTATAGTAGTGTAAGGGAGCTTTTGGCAAGACATACGAGTAGGACCTGACAAAGAGGAGGGTTCTCTGGATCTATAGGGCAGCGATAGGACCAATTCTATACGCCAAGAGATTCCGACATCTAAGTCTGACTTCCTTCATGTTGAAAAGCATGGAGAGAATGGTCGAGATCCATGTGCCTCGCGAATGCATCCTCTGCCTGCGATTCTGCGATGGAACACGCCTACCAACGCGGTTGTTCCTGCGAGAGTGCGTTTCAGAATCTGATCGGGATTTTGATCGGCGTTGAGGGTGCTTTCGACAACGCAACTTTTGACGGCACGTGTAACTCGACCAGACAACACGTCATAAACGAATCACTAGTTTAGTGGATAAAAACGATGCTGGTGAGTAGGACGTTGATTGCGGATGCTGGCTGTGGTCAATATGTTCACTGCTCAACGCGCTCAATAGTTCTGACGTCTAAGCACAAGCATACGTGGATGATGTAGCTGTACTGTCTGTTGGATCGTGTCTAGCGACTGTCTACTCTAAGCCGCAGACAGCCCTATATGTGATCGACGATAGGTGCACTAGAAATGGGCTTTCAGTCAGTCTTCTCAAAACTCATTTAGTATTGTACTTAAAGGCATCACCATCCAATTCTCCGAAGAAGCTAAGTATTTGGGTATCATTCTGGATTACAAACTTCTATGGACTAAGCATGTTACATTGAAAGTTTCTAAGGCGCCGAGGAGCTATCGGCCAGACATGGAGCCTGTCACCGAGAAGGGTCCTTTGGATCTACACGGCTATGATAAGGGAAATTATATCCTATGCGTCAGTTGTCTAATGGTTCGCACGAAAATATGTGGTTGAGAGTCCAACGAACGTTTTGTTGCTTCTTGAAAGGGGCTCTCTCTAGCACACCTGACTCCGCTCTAGGCACATTGCTGACCCTCCCACCCCTTGATATTCATATCATGGGCTGCAATTTTAAATCCATCTTCCGTTTAAAAGGAAATGGTCTTTGGCACAACACGTTGTGGAGCTTTGATGACCTTCCGCGCCAACTGTCTTATGACTCTGATCTTATGTACATGCCGTCTGATGCAATGACAGAACACCTACTGCGGTAAAAACATGAAATCGACTTTCCTGTGCTCAAAACTGGTTTCGGCCAGAATCTGAGCCAAGAAGGGAATGCAGTCAGGTCTTCACGGATGGCTCCAAATCCAAAGGATGAGGCGCTGGTGTTTTTCTGGAGGACGACAACGTTAGATTTCACTTGCGTCTCTCTTCCAAGCGAAAATATTTGTATACACAATCCTGATGGCAACGAACTATATTGTAAGGGATGGAGGGAGCAACAGCCAAGCTTGGAGCCTTGCTAAACCCTCTTACGACTTACAAGCTAATTCTAGAATGCAAGACATCACTGAACGCAGTTGGAAGGCTTAATTCACTGAATCTTGTCTGGGTCCCAATTGGATCACGGGAAATGAAATCGCCGATGAACTTGCCAAACAAGGGTCAGGGGAGTTTTTTGGGGCCCGAACCTACGTTGCGTCCTCGGTTAACGCTTCCATTGACAGTTGGGTTTCATATGAGCAGAACTGCAGATGGCATGACTCCCCAGGTTACAGGCATACCAAACGAATGCTGCCCGATATTTCGTGGAGGTCAGCGTCTTTTGTGCTGTCCTCTCAACAGGAAAGACTGTCGGTTACATACTGGCTTTTTGGCGGGACCTTTGGTAAGCACTTAAATGTGCTGTACATAAGTGATACAACATCCTGCAAAGTGATGACGAGACCGCGGAGCACTACCTCTGTGAATGTACGACCTACGCTCGCATCACGCTGCAGGTACTGAAAGATTCCATTAAAAGGGACTTACAAAGGCCACAATGGACTAGTTCTTTGGCTGAGTACTTCTGTTCCGATTGATTCCGGTTCGGTTGATCCGGGACTACCTATGGCCAGTATCTGAGAAAGGAAAGGAATGTAGGCGGACCATCAACGACGAATTGATTTAGTATGAGGGGCTGACGGCTTAAACACTAATCGGTAGGCAAACTTGACTCTATCTTCCAAGGAGAGGCATTCGCAATCCGAATGCAATGAATTGTGTGACGAAGAAGCAGAAAGGGTGAAGTATTTGAGTTTGTAACGACAGCCAAGATGACAGCTCCAAACAAAGCTTCTTTGAACGTAGTTGAAAAGCTGAATTTATTGAGTCTTGTCACAACAGAATCGCGCGAAATGAGATCCCCAATGAACTTGGTGGCAATTCTCAGAGGAGGATTGAGGCCCTCAGTTTAAGAATTTCAGCAGACCTCAGACTCTGTTAGGAATGTGGTTTATTCAAGGTGATTTGTACGGTGATGTGTACGGTTTGCGTTGACGGGCTTTGGAGGAGAAGACTCAAAGGCAAGGTATACGATATGTACGGCGACATCGACCTAGTTATTAAACTGCGCGTTTGTCGCCGAATGAACAGAGTCTTCGAATCCAATCCGGAAACTCAGTAGGGGATGACCTCGCCTTAGGTGGCATGCACAAGTAGTGGAGTGCGCAACTGCACCGAGCCTGCTGGAGAGACTTGTTAGTTGAGGCCCAATTTCAATCCGAAATGTAGCGCCACCTAAGAAGAAGAAAAATAAAGCTGACATGTTCAAAAAGTTAGGTGGTGGTATGGAAAGGATTCATATTAATGCCAGCTGCGTGCGTATATCAGTAGCTTTGTAAACGTCGCTCTTCTTCTCATGACAAGCATAAGAAGAGCTGAGTGGAATGGTATGATACTGCCACCAATGCATAGATGCGACCGTAAATATTCGTTAATGGACGGTTTTTAAGGATGCCAAACAGGCAATATAAGAACAAACAAATTTGGATCAAAATATCATAGTGATTTGCAGGAATGAACATGGATTTTGAAGAGAGTTTTGGCTGCACTTCAAGTTGTTTTATGCTCATAGTTCGATGGGTTTCTAAGTAACCTTCCAGATCAAATGATTTGAGAACTATTTCAATGCAAACCTCTTTGTATTTTTTAACTGACAAAACGTTTTCAATGGGAAAACACAAGAGGTCGACAGCAGCACAGCCCATGTCAGCCAGAAAAGGGGCTCAAAAGGACTAAACTCACATGTAAAGATATTCGAGGCACGAAGTGGTCTCCGCCGTCTAGACTGACTAACAAGAGTTTATACTTCTTTTCTATTCTCAAAAATATACAACAGGTCCACTTCAATCCCTTTCTATCATCAAATTTATGACATACAAGTACAAATGTAAATTCCGGGTTTTTTATTGCCAAAGATCACTAGGAAAAACTCGAAATCTCGACCGAAGTATTGTATACTCACATATTTTCGTTATAGAGTACCCGTGTTTCGTTGTTAATCTGTCATCGGCACTTCTATTTTTAAAATGAATTATCTTCAAAAATTCAAAGGGGCATTCTTTGATAATAATTTACAAAAGCGATCGTAAATAATTTTATTTTTTCCCAAACTTTGACGGAGAGATAAGTGAAAATAACTTACAACAAATGAGTTGCGTTTTAAGTGCGTATTTAGTGAACGAAGTATTTTTTTTTATTTTTTCCGCAAGGTTATAAATAATGCTCTTGGCGCCAAGAATAGAAAAAAAATGCGAATTATGAGATAAAAAATAAAAAATGTCATCCCACGGATACATGTATGAAAAACGTGACATTTTTTTGAAAAAAAAAAAATAAAAAATTAAATGAGACGGTTATAAATAATTTACGACAGAAATAAAAAGCCGATCTGCAATAAACAAGATGAAGCGAGTTTTCTTTTTCTTTTTTTTTTAAATTTAGAATATTTTTATTCTTTTATTTGGTGATTCTAATTTAAGTGAAGGTAACGTATGCAGGTTTTTGGAAGTCAGCCGATGTTGTGACGAGTGCTTGGATATTTTTTTCTTCTTTTCATTGCGACTAGAACGTTGCAACAGAAATAGATTGCATGGAGATATGGGAATTGCTACATTCATAAGAGTATATGATGGGTAAATACGAAATAAACAAACACAAACAGAACCAATAAACAATAAACAATTAAGAAAGAGCTAGAAAGGCTTTATCAATAAATTTGATACTATCGGGCACTGATAAGGTAAATCGATTGTCATCAACTGTCATGAGATAAAGATAACCAGGACAAACGAATGGGGTTACTGAAAGTCTGAAATCCTATGCCAGCTGTTTCTTGAAATGACTTGAAAAAATAATTTCAAAAATTGTTACCAAGTTGTACTAGATGACTTTCGAATACCTCTTTACTGTTCAATAATCTGCACCAGGTGAAACACAGCTTCTGCCCACCAAAGAAATAGCCTAGGAGCCTCTTCGACATCATCCCAAGGAAGTTTAGCAGCCTTCGGGTCAAAAGGAAATATGAAGGTGCTAAGTCTGGAGAAGAAGGCAGATGCACTTGCAACTCCTGTAATTGCGTGCAAGTGGTTCTATGTGCATGAGAGCGAGCGCTGTTCTAATGGAACAAAACCCCTCTTTGATTAATTACTTAACCAGTCCTGGCCGTTCGACAGTAGACTTCTGCAGTGATAGTCTGGTTATGAGACCAGATTAGTGGATTATTCCCTCAGCATCTCAATATAACACATGGGCTGAAAAGTCCCGGGCCCAACACACAGATGGCCCTAGTTTTTTTTGAATTCACCTCATGTTGAGTTATTACATAGGGTTTTCCAATAAGGACTTGACAACTTTTTTTTTAAATAAAACGCAAACCATTTGAGATATTTCAAAAACTTTATTATCGGCTTGAAGTACAATCAAAACATTTATGGCACGTTTGCAGCGGTCGATTCATTGGACCCAATTTTCAACGACTCGGCCACATATTTCGTCCGAAACGGCCGCTATTTCGCGTTCAATGTTGGCTCTGAGCTCTTCCAACATCGTCGGCATGTTGGCATAAACCAATGACTTAACGTAGCCCCACACAAAATAGTCAAGCGGCGTTAAATCGCACGAACGAGGCGGCCAATCGACTGGCCCATTTCTTGAGATAACACGCTCAGCATACTTACTCTTCAATACATCGATTGTAGCGTGTGCTGTTGAAGCCACATGTCGTCCAAGTCCATATCTTCCAATTCGGGCCAAAAATAATCGGTGATCATGGCACGATAACGCTGACCATTCACAGTAACGTGACGATCGTTATCGTCGACAGAAAAATATGGACCAATAACGCCGCCGGCTTGCAAACTGCACCAAACAGTTATTTTTTGTGGATGAAGTGGTGATTCATGAAGCACATGTGGATTTTCACCCGATCAATATCGCATATTTTGCTTATTGACGAACCCACTGAGCCAAAAATGAGCGTCGTCACTGAAGATGATGTTGCGATGAAATTCATCATCTTGGCGTATCTTCTCCAGAACCCAATCGGAGGACGTACGTCGTTTCAAATGGTCCATCGGCTTCAATTCTTGATCTTGTATGGGTGTAAACCAAGATCTTTACGCAAAATACGCCATAATGTGGTCTGAGCGATGCCCAATTCTTGGGAACGCCGTGGAATTGACTGATTTGGATCGTTTGCTATGGACGCCTGAACGGCAGCGACAGTTTGTCTCACTGACACGCCAACATCACACAACGAATATGTAGAGTCAAATTTTTGCACTAAACTTGTTATTGCCTGTCTACTAGGGCGAGAATTACGACCGAAAATTGGAGTTAACGCTCTTAAAGTTGCAGTCACCGACTCCGAATTTCGGCAGAAAATTTTTATAATTTGCAGACGTTGCTCGTGAAAATGTTGAGATTACTAAATAAATTGACAGTGACAGTTTGATGATTAGTGAAAGAGGGCGTTCACAAATTAAATTCAAAGTTGTCAAGTCCCTATTGGAAAAACTTTCAAAAGATAGCTGTTAAAATTTCATGACAATCTGTTCATTAGTGTACGAGGGCGGTCCCAGAAGTACCCGACCTGATCAAGCCATGGCGGTAGTTGTTTGAAAATATCACTGTATTGGAAAGTACGCAGTCTATAAAGCATATGTGTCAAGTTTAAAAGCGCCACGTTGTTTAGCATTTGTTTGGCAGCCATCAATAGTGAACGTTGTCAGTGAATTTGTGAAAATGGAGAAATTTGGTCATCGTTATGTGACACAATACTTTTATTTGAAGGCCTCAGCCCAACCAATATAAAAGCTGAACTGGATTCTACTCTGGGTGAGTCTGTTCCTTCGTTTATAACAGTAAAACTTTGGATTGCTGAGTTTAAACGAGGCGGTACGAGCTGGCAAGACGAGCATCGCAGTGGTCAACCAAATGAGGTGACGACTCCAGAAATGGTGAAGAAAATCCACAAAGCGGTATTGGATGATCGTCGACTGAAAGCGCGCGAGCTAGCAGACATTGTAGGCTTTTCAAAAAGTGCGGTACATCGCATATTATTTGAAAATTTGGACATGAGAAAGCTGTGTGCAAGATGGGTGCCGCGTTTGCTCACACTCGAGCAAAAACAGTGTCGTGAAGATGTTTCAATTGAGTGTTTAGCGAAGTTTCACGACGAAGTTTCATGGACGAAACATGGGTCCATTACTTTACACCCGAGACAAAAGAACAATCAAAACAATGGATTCAAAAGGGAGAACCGGCTCCAAAGAAGGCGAAGACCGTTTCATCTGTAGGCAAGGTCATGTCGTCGATTTTTTGGGATGCGCGTGGGATAATTTTCATTGACTATCTTGAAAAAGGAAAAACTATCAACGGCCAGTATTATGCGAACTTATTGCAACGTTTGAGTGAAGAAATCAAGCAAAAACGGCCGCATTTGGCTAAGAAGAAAGTGTTGTTTCATCAAGACAATGAACCAGCTCACAAATCCGTTATTGCAATGGCCAAAATTAATGAATTAAAGTTTGGATTTGCTACCTCATGCACCCTATTCGCCAGATTTAGCCCCCTCGGTTATTTTCTGTTCCCAAACTTGAAAAAATGGCTCAGTGGTCAAAGATTTTCCAACAATGAAGAAGTGATGTCGGCAGTTAATGGCTATTTTGAGGAGCAAGACAGTTCTTATTATAAAAAGGGTATAGAACATCGCTGGGAAAAGTGGAAAGGCGATTATATTGAAAAATAAGTAAATTTTTTTCCAAAATTTTTGTGGTTTCGTTGTTGGGTCGGGTACTTCTGGGATCGCCCTCGTATGAGATATTGTGCTAAGAGTGACGCTACTTTTGTTATTTTCAAAATAATGGATCATCTGAGTGGACAGCAACCGGTGAACCTCGTCCAAAGCGCCCGAAAGCACAACAATTAGCTGGCAAGTTTATGGCCTCAGTATTTTGGGATGCGCAAGGTATAATATTTATGGACTATCTTGAGAAGGGAAATACCATCAACAGTGAATATTATATAGCGTTTTCGGAGCGTTTGAAGGTCGAAATTGCAACAAAAAAACCGACCGAATATGGCAAAGAAACAAATCTTGTTTCATCAAGACAACGCACCGTGTCACAAGTCAACAAGAACAATGACAAAGCTACATGAATTTAAGTTCGAATTGCTTCCGCATCCACCGTATTCTCCAGATTTGGCTCCCAGCGACTAGCTACAGATCTCAAAAAAATGCTCACCGGTAAGAAATTTCGCTCGAATGAAGAGTGCAACTGAGGCCTATTTTGCGGCAAAAGATAAATCGTTCTACAAGAATGGTATTGAAATGTTAGAGCGGCGCTGGAATGATTGTGAATAAAGTAATAAAGTAAATTTTTAATGAAAAAACCGTGTTTGGGGCTTTTCAGCCCATGTGTTACTTTACTACACACAGTAACACCATGAGCGGATGAAGTCAATTTCTGGTATTTTGTGATGGTCTGCCTTCTGGACTAACCCATTCGTGGTGGCGATTAGTGCTAAGAACCGATTCTTCTCGATACTAGGTGGGGTGAAAAGTAACCTCCTTGACCGCCAGAATGCGCTGCTACTGCGAAAAAGGTTATGGTGCCTTGAAGTCCGTTCATATTTAGGCAGACATGCCAAATTTCAGTGCGATACTGTCTTTAGTTTCGTTTTGACAGTTGGTTGTTGTTGAAGTGTTTTGGCATCATGTTGAGTATGGACAAAAACGATTTTCGTTCTCTCATAAAACATTATTTTTTGAGAGGCAAAACGGCGAAGGAAACAAAACAGCTAAATATTGATTAAAATAAAAAAAATCTAACAAATTTTTTTTTTCATTCCCAAGGAGATTACTTTTCACCCCACCTAGTACTCTGCAAAAAAAAAAACAACTCTTGGTTTGCGAAAGTTGCCCATTGCAAGCATGGATTCCTTGCAGAAGATTATTTTGCAATAGGTCGTCGGACTTTCCCCGATGGATTATCAAATGGAGACTTACTTTGAGTTCTTTGTGGAAAACAAGAGTGGACAGACTTCAGGAGTTTGTTGTCTACCTTTTCTGGCCTTCGCAAGTGAAGTGCATCCTTTAGACCAACATTGATATTTACAAACTCTGCAAACCAATGCCGATGCTTTTGGATTTCTCTTGTAGCTTCACTTCTATTCTGGCCATTCCGGAACAAGAGCAGTACAAGGGCTGTATAGACCTTAGTCTATGTATAGGCTTACAGAAACAGTATAGAAATGGTTCGAGAATGTTTCAAATCAGAGAACTGGAGACCATTTCAAATCAATAGCGAGGTAGCTAAACTAGCCTTTTCTGGCCTATAAAGGACACATATCAATGCTGAGTGCTATTGGAGGCACTGAGGAAACTATGACCAGATGATTACTTGGCTTTCTTCAACGTAATTCCATAAAAAGCAATACGACTTCCAGAAAAATAAGATTATTAGCAAGCGCTTTGGAGAATTCTCTAATAAAACATCTGGAGGACTAATCAAGAGTCAGCATGCCTTTTACTTCGAGTATTCATGAATTTCATTTAGGTGGACGACATTCGAATTTCATGACAGCATAAGCGCAAGGTAAGAAAGACATTTAAAGACATTTTTAGCAAGAAGATAGCATCACTATTTGGTGTGCCACAAGGGTCTAAGCTAGGCCCACCATTATTTATTTATTTCCTTCACAAACAGCCTTCCATTTAAGCTCACTGACATCTCTCCGATGGTTCTTATTAATATGGTATATACATTAAGACTGTGTTACCAGTAATATAAACGCAACTGCTTAAATGATGTCATCCCGAACATGTGGACCGTATGGCGAAGTCACTGAATAACATCTGTCACAGAACACTTCTGGATTAAAATATTGAACGTGTTAAGGGGTACGGATACAGGGGAGTAACTATTGACGCTCAAATTCAATTGCACAGACACCTTTAAACACTTTCTCGGCTCTCAAGAAGAAGCTTATTCCAATAGTCTATCTTGGTCCCAACTCGAGGCGAAAACTACGAAAGCGGGTTTACTATGTCGTCAATAAATCTAAGCTTTCCATACGCTTGCAAAGCACAACGTTAAGATCGTTTGTGTTAAAATCACTGCCAGACTAAGTAAAGCAGAGATAAATATAAATTAATCTTGGCACCGTTTGACTGATGTTGAGGAAGGAAAACGCTCTTCACGGTGCCAAATACAGAGAGTTCTTCCATACTCTGTATGTGAGACTCTATTTAAGCAATTTGATAAGTCTTTATGAGTGTGGTTCTACTCCTGGTAACTCCAGCATCGACCAGACATTTATTTTACGTAAATCTCGAGCAAAATCGACTTAATATAACATCGTGTGTAGATACACTTAAGGCCATTTTTAATTTGGGCGTTTTTTACACAAACTTGTCCGCCTCTTTAGAGTTACATTATCTATTGCCAATCAATCGATTGACACTCACCAAGAATGTTGATGTTGATGATTTATTCGAAAGGACTGCGTGAAGCAGTCTCAGACTTAGTCCAGCATTGGGCGCAATATTTTAAAGGTCTGGTCGTGTACGGTCATCATGACATTCCCTTATAAATTAAAAGTAATCCAATTGCAGGCAGATCATCAGTATTTGAAAATACTTATTCGCAGGTGGAGTGCCACATGGTACGCGGTTTGGTCCCCTATTGTTAAATCATATATCACGGTCTAGTTCGACAAATTTCTAGTAATGTACATAAATTTGTGAATATTTCCAAGACGAATATTTTGAGAGTTACTGTACAAAGAAATGGGACACATAAATTGAATAGTAGCTCTGGGTTAGATCAGTGGCTATCGACAGAGAACATCTGCAAATCAATGTATTGAAAGACGAGCATTCGAAGGCATTATTGGAAGAAACCTTTCATATTTACTGCGTCACAATCTAAGTAGCAAATGTTTCAAGGCACAAATTCAAGGCATCTTTAGTAACGAGAAAGCAGTGCTCTTTGGTATCCCACAGGGATCTAAACTAGGCCCACTATTATTTAATTATTATTATACGACATTCTGATAGAATTTCCTTCGAATTTAAAATTGAGAATTCAGAGTTCCGATCAGTAAGAGTTTTTACGCAAAATCAGTTTTTGAGACGCAAAAAACATCTACTGAAACCGTAGACTGAAAGACTAATAGATTTAGCAAGATTTTTCAGCCAAAACTAGTATTTTTTAAACTCAGATGCGAACTGCTTTAGTGACATCGAGATATCTGGTCTTTTAATGCGTATATGGCTCCTGAGTATTGTCTGATGTATGTACAATACGAGTAAATGTATTGCAGGAAAAGCAGAAGGCGGAACGGAAAGCAAACATTCATATTCTTCTTGTTCAACAATAATGGAGAGGTATGTCTGTCAAATATCACCTCTGCGGGCTCAGGGATGAGACTTACTATGAGCGAGAATTATTTTGGCATACTACAAGGTGGCGCAAAATTAATCACCCTATCGGAAGATGGTATAATTTTTGCAAATGGCGTCGTACGTTAATCATATTTAACATTTGTGAACTAGACAGCTGCAGTATACAAAGAGACAACTCCGTAAGAGCGTGGAATAATTGTGTCGATGTTTTTGACCAATAATTGGTCGATGGTGTTAGCGCAGCGTGAATTTCGACGTCGATTTCCTAATCGTGTTGTGTCAACTGGGCAAACATTCCGGCGCTTAGCTACTCGACTCGAACAGAGTGGAACCACAGGAGGCCATGCAGGGTGTGGGTGACATCGGACTGGTCGTTCGGCCGAGAACGGCTATGGCGGCTGCCGATGCCGCTGTGAACGAAGAAACATCAACCAGCCGACGGGCCACGCAATTGGGCATCACCAGACGGTTCCTACAGCGAGGGTCTTCAACATATTCCCATAAAACGTGCAAACATTGCATCAGTTAATGTCTTCTGACCGTCAGTGGCGTGTGAATTACTGTAAAGCCATCCTCAATCTCAACAATGAAGAGGATGATTTTGTGTCGAAAATCATCATGAGCGACAAGGCGCATTTCAACTTCAGCGGTTACATCAATAAGCAAAATCTTCGTTTCTGAGGCACTGAAAATCCGCGTGTGATGCAGGAAAAGCCATTATATCCACTCAAAGACACTGTGTGGTGCGGCCGTATTTTTTTGAGGACGCCATCGGCAATACGCTACAGGGCCATTATAAACGACTTCTTACTGCGGGCATTGTATGAGCGGGGTTTGGTGAACATGTGGTTTTAACAAGACAGTACAACCACACACACAGCACGAGCCACAATGGATATTGTGAAGGAAGCGTTTCCTG
Source organism: Volucella bombylans (assembly GCA_949129095.1). Lineage (NCBI taxonomy): Eukaryota > Metazoa > Arthropoda > Insecta > Diptera > Syrphidae > Volucella > Volucella bombylans. The sequence continues at coordinate 17,194,474 of OX422142.1, read as the reverse complement.
GTCGCGTAATCTCTCGTTTTGGGGATTTGGCATGACCAGCAAGATCGCGCGATCTAACCATCCCAGACTTCTTTCTTTAGGACTACTTGAAGTCGCTTGTTTATGCCAACAAGCCTCAGACAATCGCAGCCCTTAAGGAGAATATTCGACAGGAATGCGAACAGTTATCACCGGAGATCTTGCCGAAAGTCATGGAAAATGCGATAAAACGGGCACACTTGGCGGAATTCATCTTGTCCACTTAACAGAAACAATTGTAAAGGTCCAAATAGAGATTTTCATCACTCAAAATTTTTATTTAGTAAAAAAGTAATTCAAAGCCAAAATTGGATGATTAATTTTGCGCCACCTTGTACAATAGAAGACTTAATGATATCCTCGGGATTGGATAAGGTTTCATGATCTTTCCGCATTAGTTTTCACTTCTCAACGATCACAAAAGTATCCGGCGATCGTCAATTATTAGGGCACTGAAAAAATTGATCATGTCACGATCCACTGTAGTTTTAAGAGCTTAAACCGACTGAAGGTCTTATGTGAGTTATTGTAGCTCTGCTAAGTTTCAAATTTCTTGGGAAAGATAGATGTTACTTTGCTTGGCAGGATCAAGTTTAAAAGATCACCAGCAAAGCCAGATCCATATAAATATGTCATATATCTGCGATTAAAGCACTGATTTAATGAAGTTATTTCTGATGCAGAATTAGATCAAATAAAATTTAGGAACATTCAAACAAAAACCGCACAGAAATAAATATTTAAATTAAAAACTAAAACAAGAAAAATCTTCTAACACTTACGTTACTTTTTGAAATTTTCTTCGAAAACAAAAACCACAAAAAAACACATAATTAATGTAGTGCAACAAATAAAACGTTAAAAACACGATTAAAACTTTTCAAAGCAACTTCAAAAGATTCGCTTTCTTGATTGCTTTTGTTTTAGCTTTTTTTCAATTTTTTTTTGTATTCTATTAAAACTCGTAGCTTAATCGAAAACAATTCCAAAAACGAGAAAAAATCTGACAATGGACCACTAAATTTAGTATTTCCTTGCTTATTTGCTCTATTTTGGCGATTCGTATCGTTTATCTCGTGATTTTTTGATTTCGTTTTGTATAATTCACTTTTTTTTTGCTCAATTATAGAAGATACTTTAATGCAGATTCTTCAATTAATTCATAAAAAATCGGGATCTTATGAATTGATTTGTTTGTTAATATTTAGTGAATTTTTTGAACCGAAATAAACGCGACTTGTAGATACACTCATCAGTCAACCGCACCTGACAAAACATAAAACGCCAACAAAAGATACACGAAAGGTAGTGCAGAATACGAACGAGTACGACAGTACAACAGTACATAAAAAAAAAAAATTTAATAGAAATGGAAAAACTTGAAAAACATGGAAAAATGCTTTTTTATTTCTTACTGCCTCGCTGTCCACCCCTTTTATTATTTTTTTCTCGGGTGGATACACAAACAAAATCATGCGAGTATAACTGAACCGAGAGTACTGGTAGGTATGCAGAAAAAGAAAAAAATAAATAAATTGTATCTCAGTAATTGTTGCACGGTTATGAAAAGCATAAAAGCAGAGAAAAAAAATCTGAAAAATCAGAAAAACCCACGACTATACTACCCGTGGTCGGTAGTATCTACTGCTATACCAAACACAATCGAGAAAATTTACTCCGTTTTGTTTGGTGCAGATACTCGTTTCATTGTGTCGGTGTGCTAGTGTTTATTGTTTCGTGGTAGTGTTTGGTATTTTGGGGGTTTTTCTAAAGCGAAAAGCTTTTTGGTCTTTCATTCCGCGACTAGCTAGCTGGTAATGTGTTTGTGTCTTTTAGTCATTGCTGCAGGTGCAAAAGATATTATGTACGAGTGTCTGGGAGTATGTATCTTTATGCAAGTTGCACTACCGAGTACGTACATTTGTGTTGAAAGCAAAGTTAACACAATTAGAAATGGTCACTTGGAGTTCATGTTATAGGGCAAATTACCCACCATAAAAAGAAACTTTCAGAGTCAGGTCCAACAGAAATACGCTTTCCAGATCTTGTCACGTATCTGGTTAGATACGAGCACAGTAGCTGTCGCAGCTCTTGAAATTTAAGCTGTACTGTGGGGATTCATGAGAATTTACAGACGTGATTTGTTATCACTAGATAGAATGGTAAAATACCGGTTTGTTTTGCTTTGATAGGGTCATAAACAATGCGGCGATACGTAGAGACTGGTAAAAAAAAAAGATACGTCATGGACACGCATATAACCTACATAGGTACTCGTATATACAGAGGTTGAACATTTAGGAACAAAATCGAACGCAAAAAGGCAATATTTCCTGGAAATACCCAATTCAGGGAGCAAGCTCTTCGAGATTGTTACTGCGCTTGCATTTACGACTAAACGGCGGACATTGACCAAGCAATTATCGAAAAGTTAACACGTGATCAAGTTGTGGGCAACCCAAAATTAATGGCACTTGATGTGTCATCATCGCGTCGTAATAACGTGGGAAACATTGCAGGAAGGTCTACGTGCTCCAAAATGTAATCAACATTATATAGCACGAGCTTAGGGAATCGACGACTGTAAACACTTAACAAATTTGACTTCTTTTCAGATGAATATTTGCACTCTAGTAGGAAATAGGCATAAAAAGCATTCGCAGCACATACTCCTATTCTGAACATCATCATACTCTTACATCACTTCTTTCTTTCATAATTTTGGGTAGGACATGATCATAGAACCCCATTTAAGGCCTCAAAGGATGTTGTCACTCGGATGTCTCACTCCATCCCAACGCTCATTTACAATGACATTCCAGCTGTCAGCTCTTTGGACAAGGCCAATACCTACTTGCTGCACACTTGGTGGTCAGCTCAACACTCCCAGATTGTGATTTGTCCCCGCCTATGAGTGCGTCGAATCCTCAATGGGACGAATCCACTTTCGCACTCGTGTAGTAGCAAGAGCACTTAAAGATCTTAATGTGGGGTGGCCGTGGTGTAGTGGTACTAGCAATCGCTTCTCACTCGGAGGGTCCAGGTTCGAATCCTGCCCATGGCAAGTCAGTTTTTCATTTGTGTAATTGGAATTCAGACAGAAAAATTCTGCGTGTGAAGGCATAACACTGACACGTAGATTTGGCTGTTGTAGAGTTTCAAGCACAGAAAAAAAAATACTGTGAATTATACCTCGAATCACTCTGAGTCTACTCTACGTCCTATTCGGATTCCCACCCCCTGAAGAGCGAATATCGAAACCAAACACACCTGAGTTTCAAACCACTACAAAACAATTTCCTTTCTCCTCCTTCTAACTTTCCGCACGCGCCCTGGCAACAGTAAAAGGGTATCTAACCCCTTAAGCGCAGTCCAGACGGTATATCTCCCCTTCTTCTGAAGAGGTATTCTTCCTCGCTAGCAAAACCACTGCGTAAGCTTTTCCTTCAATCCTACGCTTTAGGACTCTTTCCGAGTAGTTGGAAAACAGCATTTGTTCAGCTCGTCCCTAAAACGGCGAATCTACAAACCCATTGCACTTACGTCCGTTCTTTCCAAGGTCATGGTAACGCTGATAAACCGTCAGCTAATGAAATATCTCGAAACGCGGAAACTTCTTAATGACCGGCGGTATGATTTTCGTAGCAACAGGTCCACTGGTGATGTGATGGCATGTCTCACCGAAAAGTGGAACCAAAGCGTACATCAATCTGGCGAAAGCAAGATAGTTGCACTTGATATTTCTAAGGCATTTGACAGAGTTTGGCATCAGCGACTCTCTTCTTCAATGGATTAGAAATTACATTTCGGAACGTTCAATTCAAGTTGCATTGGACGGTTTCAAGTCTGATATTCACAAAACAAGTGATGGTGTGCCAGAGGGCTCTGTTCTGTCCCCGACACTCATTTTAATTTTAATTAATGATCTCTTGTCTGCTACTTCTAATCCAATATATACCTTTGCTGATGACAGTACTCTCTGCTTCTTATATTCGTTCCCGGACTCACGGCTCTGCTCTTCGTCTATGTAACGAGAACGGCAGCGTATGCTAAGCATAATCAATTGGGAAACTATCAGAGTAGAATTCAATGCTTCCAAAACACAATGCTGCTGTTGTCGTTAAAGCGAAATTTAAACAGCCATTATCCATGAATTGCACTTGCATCGTCGAAACCGAAAAACTTTCCATTCTCGGTATGTGTGTCAGTGACAACTTACGTTGGAATGACCACATACGAGTATCTGATGTAGCCAAAAATGTTGCGAAATGTCTAGGTTTCCTCAAGCGATGTAAGAAATATTTTACTCCCTCCGAACTGGTCTCAATATATAAGGCATTCATCCGCCCAAAATTGGAGTACAATGCCCATATCTGGGCAGGTGCTCTTAAAACATCTCTGCACCTGCTAGATAGGATTCAAAACCGTGCGATAAGACTTATAGATGATACTAATATCAGTCAATCAATTGACACCCTCGAACACCGACGTAATGTCTCGTGTCTCACTTTGTTTTATCGCTTTTTCCACCACCAGTGCTCCACTGAAATCGCCAGTAGCATTCCGCCCATTCAAACTTTCAACCGTAACACCCGTCTCGCTATGAATGCTCATCACCCTCAAGCCCATTTACGTACAACTCCCTTATAGAATGCCTGTCGATCTTTGTATTTCCTCTTCGTTATAACTTGCAAACATTTAAAAACAATGTACATCGGTATCGATGTACGGAAATGGACCGATATTCCACCAGCCCATAAATCACACCAACCCGTTGATTTGAATAGATGTAATGGCAGCTCTTGCACCTCTTCGGGTTACCTCCGCACTGTTTTGCTTATTGACGTAGCCATTAAGCCAGAAATAGGCCTCATCGCCGAACAAAATTTTAGTCGCAAACAGTGGATCTTCTTAAAACATTTCAAGAGCCCAACGTTTGAGACGGCGGAAGGTCGGCCGGCATCAGTTCTTGTACGAATTGCATTTTGTATCCTTTTAAACCAACATCCTCACTCACTGTTGAGAACTGCGTTGAATCGATTAATCACGGTCATCGCCTTCACAGCCACGGGTGGCCGTTGCTCAAGTGATAGTGGACTGGCTTCCAAATGGGAAGGTTCGCTGTTCGAATTCCAATCGCTTCCGAAAGACATTCATTTTTTCAAAACAAAATCAAATAAGATGAGTAGTTGACTAGAAATCAACAACAAGCCAACTTCCATTAATAATTTAGTCTCCCCATTAAATGTGGGATGCTATCCATGGAGCGAAATAACCACTGACCCCAAACATCTTTCTTTCTCTGTCCCATTTTTGAAAAAAACTTAACACGTGCTCAGGCATTTTAAGTGTATTCACACCCACTTGAGGGTTAAGTTCTACGTGCTAGATGTGACCTATTGAGTTTCCAAATTTTCGATGATATAGCGATTTGTGCTTTCAGTAGGCCGATTATGTGGACCATAAGTTGCTCTAAGCGCATGAAACACATTCCTTGTAGACCGCTGAATAATTTATAGACACTGTGCCGGGCGAAGCTTTTCCACGATGACATGTCAAACAATACTGAACAAAAATACTACGAGTATATCAGTGTGGCACGATGCATGCGTGATCTCTTCTGAAATCCTCACTGGAAAAAGTATCACCCTTTACAACAAGGCTGCTGGAGTGGTCGACTTTCCAAATATACCAAAAATCTGTCCAACTTCTCGCATATGCAGATGGTATTGGACATAATCGGGAGGAACCTGTAACATGCCAATGGATCTTTTGACAGCATTAAGGCAGAAGCAGGCAAAATGAAAATGGATGGTCAAAATATGTTCTCTGATGCCTTAGGGGGATGCGACTATTGACTAGAATTGTGAGGTGATAAAGGAATTTATCTTAGTAGGCTTTGCAGTGAACTACAGTAATGACTTAAATTAAACGACGAATAGCTCTTGGCAACCGATGTTTCTATGAGGTAAGAAGGCAACTGAACACTAAAGCTCATCACTCCTCCCAGACGAAGGCTTCCATAGTTGCTTTGAGCGAAAAATTCTTCGTGTGAAACTTGACTTCATCTGTGTTGACGGAGTGTAGAGGAAATGGTTCAACGAAGAACGATATACGAGTACATCGGCTGTACGAGGATGTGGGTCTGGTCACTACGCTTATAGTGATTAAGATATCAGATAAAACGCATAGACACCAGTGTTCCTAATCGAAGGATATGCGATTACACCCCAGTGAGGCAATGTGATATAGGTAAGGAGTTCCCTAGGGTGGCGCACGCAGTTGGAAGATGACCTGAATTCCAGTTTTGGTTGAAGAATGTACTGGCTTGCCCAAAAATCAATGCGTTTTTTCGCAATCGAGGGCTTCGTCTACGTTTATTTGTGTCTGAGCGTGACGTATATGTCAAATGTTTACGCAGATTTTATTGCTGACACTTAACTTAAAAACAAAAATAAATTTGATGCGATTCGGTCGAGTTTTGTGCTTGCAATTGTGGTTCGAACACGAAGAATTTTGAAGAGCATATTCGCCATATTTTGCTCTATTACTTCAAAAAAGGGAAGAAAGCAACTAAGGGAAAGGAAAAGTTGCGTCCTCGAAAAACACCTGTGCCAGAACCAGTCCGCCCGTCTCCGTGATGGTAATTTTTGGCGCTCTTCGCTCCGGTAGGCCTTCTGTGATTGACGACGATAAAATCAAAGCATTGGTGCAAGCAAATGAGCATTCAACAGTTCGGGAGCTGACTACCGCTCTAAAAGTGTTCATTGGAAGCGTTCATCGCTTGACTTCGTAAAAAAGCTCAATAGCATCAGCGATCAACTCACCAAACGCGAAGAAAACGATGCATTCCTGAAGCATATGAGCACGGGTGACGGAAAATGGATTGTCTACAACAATGTCAGCTGAAAAAATATGGAGTATTATGGAGCTACAGAAATTAAGTGACGTCCCGAGTTGATCAATCGAAAGGGTGTCGTGTTTCCCAACGACAATGCGAAACACAACGCGGAGAATGCACAAACGAAGCTGAACCAGGTTATTAGACGGGTGAACTCCTGGTTGAATGAACATGGTCTTAACCTAGCTACAGAAAAATTGAGACAGTCACTCTGATCAAGAAGATCGTTCTCGACCATCGTTAACGTCCCAATCGGGCCTTAAGTTATCATGAGCAAGGAAGCAGCGAAATATGTATTTGTCAACTTCAGGGAACAGAACAGCCCGTATCGGAACGGGCGTCGAAGGTCGCAATGTCGCACTAAGCGCAGGCTGATGGGAAACGTATTATGGCCAGCAAACGAAGGCTACTAATGTCAATCACACATGCCATTCTTCTATATGGCTGTGAGACGCACTCCGAGAAGAAAAGTACAGGTAGCAATGCAGAGACGCGGAGTTCTACGCGTTATCGATCTCCTAGCGGTATAAAGAAAGTACTCGTACGTCCACGACAAATAGCCGGAAATTAGAGTGGAAGCGGTAATCGAGGAGGAATGGAATGGAAGGAAACACAGCGAAATAAACTACTTCGGCACCCAGTGGATATTTCAACCCTTTTCTTCACAAGAAACACTTCAGCCTGCCAGTATGGGGACTCTCCAGAAAAACAATGCAAACCACACTTTCTTCGTTTGCAGAAGGAGAAAACATGGTCGAAAACATGCTGACGAGCGTTCAGACTCGGAGCCAAATTCGTTCCTTCGTTTTCGTAGAAGTTACACTCATGGCAAAAAAAAAAGAGTAAGGACTGATGAAAGCCTCACCGGCAATATAGAATAAACCACCACTCTGAAGTAATGCGAAACCGGTTCCGAAGTGGATCGTGTCAAGATGAAAGAAGTTAAGGTGGTTTTTAGTGGTTGAGCGGGACTGATTCTCGTCGTTATTATTTACAATACCTTTTCCACCATCCCCTTGGCAAACAAATAAATAAAAAAATTATTATTATTGTCTTTCATGATGTTTATTCCTCCTAATGGCTACTTTCACAGACAATTCCCAGACCTCTCAGCTTAATTCACGAACAACTGCCAAAACTACGCACATCTTTTCCGGCTGACTACCCCTTGGTGTTTGTTTTATCATCCATTAGGGAAACATTACATTGTTGAGCTCTCCAAAAGCACTCACTGTTTCTGTACTATTTACGTGCTGTATCGCTGTATATGCTGAAATAGCGCAATATTCCATGAAACACTGTGCTTTTGTTGCAATCATTTAAAAGTTTTACACTCGTGTTTTCGATGGGGTAACCAACCAGCATTGTTTAATTTATGCTTCTCTCGGTCTTTGTGTTTTAGTCGTATGTTTGTATGTATATCCGGGAAGAGAATAACCTTGAAACCGGACTACAACCGAGTGCAATTACGTCGCACTAAACACCTGGTTATGTTAGAGTCACTTTAAGATACAAACAAATACTTTGTTACCAGTTTATACCAGAGCACTAGGCGTACACCCTTTTCAACAAGTTATTCACTCGTAATCTTCTCACGTGTGCAAAATTTGGAAAAAAAAAACACACATAACAAAAATACCGTGAGCTACGGGTAGTGTTCAAATCTGAAAAACTGGGTAAAGAGCCATAAAAGCTAGCGACCAACGGTTGCATAACTCGTGAAGTGGGTAATCTTGCGCCGCACAAATTGCACTTTTATCACTTGAGACTTACTGGACATACGAGTACAAACTGAATGTCGCGAAAAACAATGAAAAAGAGCACTTGGCAACGCAGTCTGTGTGGTGTTACCACATGACACCTTTCATTATAAAAATCGTGATGTCCAAGATTAGCGGTGCATTGCTAGATTTGACACTTTAAGAGAGAGTATCTCATGTGTTTAGACTATGCACATACTCGCAAACGTGCATATACCATTGTTACATGTGTTGTACGGAGTGACCGGGGAGGCTGGAATGTTCAGAGATATTTTTGTTATGTCACTAAAGGCATGGTCCAATTAATCAGCTCCCATAAACATTGTCTTCTAAAGCCTCAATCTAATGCTGTGGTCAACGGAATGTCAACAATCCGGGCAGACTCTTACATCATCACCATGGACTAAGAGCTTAAATTGTCTTTAGGAGGCTTGGACAAGAACTGGTTATGGCCTTCGATAGCTTTTGTGACTTCAAGTGGTTATGAGGTGGATTACGAATAGAAGAGAATGTGAAACTGTCAGTAGTAGTCAACCTGATAGACAACTTGAATTGATATCAGGAGAAATATACAAATACGAGTACATGTATCACTTATTCAGAGACTTGCCAAATTGGTTCATCGTCTGCTAACAGATGGCCCTACGGTCTAATCTATTTCAAATTGTTTTAAGTGGTTCTGGCGTATGCCTAATACATGAAATTGCGATGAAAAGCATTCAAAAAATAGGTTATTACTTGAAATGCTTGTTTGAACAACACTGTTAATAGATGTCGCTAGTATATATGTACATATGTTTCGTTGTATTAACTGGGACTGAATCTACCTGCGCAGGACTAGGGCTCTATTACCATTTCGTCTGGTTAATGAAGTTTGAAGACAAGAAAGGAAGATTCAAATTTAGCTGATGAGCCCCCTCCAATAGTCAGTAAAGAGCGGTCAAGTCTTTTAAGATGATGAGCTAAATATGATGACCTTTAAGTAAGTCAAGACGAAGCAAATTTACATTAAGACCACCGACGTAAATCCAAGTAAATGCGGAGCAACTCATTACTCACTTTGACCAACAGTGGGTACATTGTTTCTGGAAACCTTTGCAAAGATACCTCTAAACTGAGATAATGATAATAATATAAATGCAAGGAGGTTCCTTGGCTCAATGTTACGTAATAACTCCAACTTTGTAAAGAAGCAACGAGCCAGGTTTCCAATTTTCAAGTTTTGGGGGCCTGCGTTGCGATAGATCGGGAAACTGCTGAGTGTCCTATAACTTGGATTAGTTCAGCTGCGCATCAATCGAGTTCGTAGCAGAGTACTTGCCTTACCTCCCAGTGGTGGTCGTCAGAAACTGTATGAGTTTTGCCGAACATCACTCTTTCTAATCGCTGTTTCTTTGGGCTAAGGAGGCAGGCAATTGTAGTATCCAGAAAAACTACGGAGAATCTAGATAAGACCTTCGTCATCACAGTCCTACTTTAGGGCGTAGAAGCATGGACTCTATCGAAAGTGGATGAAGATATCCTCAGTCGTCGCATTTGCGTTGACGTTCTTTGAACGAGAAGATTCAACGACGAGCTATACCAGCTGTACAGCGACATCGATCTAGTCAGAAAAATCCGCATCAGCCGCCTGAGTGAGATGGCTAGGACATGTATAGCGAATGGGCACCAATGCTGCGGCCCGTAGAGTCTTCGAATCTAACCCAGAGGTATAACGCAGTTGAGCAAGACCTTACCTTAGGTGGAGCGCACAAGTAGAAGAGGACCTCAACCGACTTGGAGTGCCCAATTTCAGGTTGTGAGCTAACTGGAGAGGCTTGATAGTTGAAGCCCAGGTTCACCCCGAACTGTAGTGCCAGTAAGTAAGTAAGTAAGTAAGAAGGTAGGATAGACAAGCAATATGTAGATGGATAGACTCACTCTCTTTGACATCCCTTCAGCCTTGTTCTGGTGTATACCCAAGCATCCTGTGATGATACCAAAGACGACTGGCGTATCCCAGTTTCGCATTTCAACCAGAGAGTATGACCTCTTGGTGTATGTCACCCATATAGTCCTTTTTATTCGATCAAGTATGTATGTACACTCTCATCTTCGATGCTTCCATAGGCCGTGCTCAGTGGAATTTTATAGCAAAGAGGGTGTGTGAATTGTAAAGCAATGAACTTTGTTACCCAGCCTAGGGTCACCGTATTGGCAATTTTGGTAAGTTTACTACAATCCCTGATCTGATTACCGAAAAGTCCACATCGACACCAGCTAATGGTCTGTCTGAGAAGACTAAAATTTACCTTGCGGCAATGTCATGTTCAGTAATGAATCTCGCGGCCTTGATAATGGTAGTCACTTCGGCCTGGAAGGCATTGCAATTATCATTTTCCTCAAGGAACGGCTAACTTCTAGGGTTTCGTAGTGGACTCTACCTTCCATTTTGATGTACATTTTAGAACCATTGGTGTAGAATCTCATTTCCTAGACATATGTCAATGAATTGCTTATTCCTCCAATCATTCCTGTCAATGTTTCTTCTGAGAGGTAATCGAGATAGAGACCATGATCTTCCAACGAGAGATTGTGGAGATGGGGCTGCAGCCTTAACCACCTACGATTCAGCGAAACAACGGATGTTATCCAGATTGATCACAGAATTCTAATGCAGTTTATTCTCTGGCTCTTCACAAGTTTTAGAGGCTGATACTTCCTTGAAAAAAGCGAACCGTATGTCATGATGCGAACCTCACAACCGCTCTATAAACCCCATTTACTGCAGCCGGTTTAAAGCCTTTTTGCAAGAGTAGAAAGCTTTACATTTTAGCACGATTTTCAATGTTTTCTTTCCAGTTCAGCTTGGAATTCCAAATTAAATCTGGACCTTGACCAAGATAGGATGACTTATTTCCCGCAATCTTTGGGGTTGAAGGACGACATTGATACCTTGTTAGTGAAGACAACAACATTCGTTTTCGATGAATTGACCCATTGTCTCCTGCTATGAATCTAATTTTTCAACAGTAGAAGGGCGTGGTTAAACATTTCGTTTTCTGAACGAGGGATCATTTTTCCAATAGGCCTCTTGTCAGAGTAGTAGGCCGAGTTAAAGACATTTTCTTTCAATATCTCGTCTATCACAGATGAGCGGCAAGACGACTCTACTATAAGAAGTTAGGTTGCATACAATCCTTATTCGAAGTAGAGCTTGGTGTTTAAACTGATTGCATTGATTCCTCATACCATGGACATCATTCCAAACTCAGACTTTGCTTTGCCGATTCGGTTGGCAATATCCTGTGCGGTTCAACCTTCGGTAGAACCAATACTCCCAAGATATTGGAAACTCTCTACTCTCTCTACCGGTAGTCCAGCGATATTGATCATTTTGGTTTTGGCAGTCTTCAAACTCACTACATTTTCCTCCCTCTCCACTCTTGCTGTGCAGACCCATAATTCTGTGAGGACAAACAAACGTCGTCAGCGTAGTCCAGATGTTTGAGTTGAGATATTAGAGTCCAACTAATTACTTCGTTTCCTGTAGACAGGGCTGCGCGAAGCACATCCCTAATCATAACAAAAAAAAAGTATCGACGATAGAATGCAACCTTGTCGGACCCCACTTTGGATCTCGAATTCCTCTCAGATTTTTCCTCTATACAGAACATGGCATTTATACCTATCAGAGGTTGCTTTGATAATAGCCATTAGTTTGTCGGGTAGCCAAATAAACTGCCTGTCATCTCAAAATCAATGAACAGCAAGTGAAGTGGTGAGTGACTGGTATCCAACCTGCTCCGCAGGGTGTTAATGTTGTGGACGCAGGAGGATACAGAGCGAAAATCGGCTTGTTCGACGTCGCGTGTATCTTCCAGATCTGCTTTGGCTATTACCTTAGCAACTGCGCCCATAGTCCATAAGACTACATTTTTTGACGAGCTTGACAATCATACCCTGCGTCCATTCGCCGGGGAAACTTTCTGCCTCCCAATCTCGCTCAAGAAGAGGATGCAAAAGCTTTGCTGATATTGTTGCATAATCTCGGGAATGCTATCTAGTCCTACCGCTTTGTTGTTGCTCAAAGCGTTGATCACGGTAGCGATCTCAGCTCTACTGGGGATGGAGGTGCGAATTCGGGAAATTGTTGCTTCGGCCAGCTCAGTTTGATTTGGATGTACATCGCTGGCGAATACACGGTTAAGAACCGTACCAAAATGCTCCTTACATCACTTGAGCTGATCCATCTTGAGACCATTTAGGCCTTTCACACGATGTTGGCTAGAGCGGTGACCAGCTGCCAGCTCTTTAATGATTCTGTAAACGGTTCTGCTATCACACTTGCTCGCTGCTTCGTCTGTAGTTACGTTTGTCACCTCATATGCTACGTCACACTTCCCTCAATTTCCTTCAATACAGGGACTCTAGATCATTTCTGCCTACAGCTGGGGTATTTACAGGTTTAAGTGTTGTTGTTACACTGAAGAGAATTTTAGCATTATGTAGCTTGCGTTCACCAAAGTCAATGTTTCGCTCCGATATAAGTATACAAGAGTTTTTAGATCCAGTGGGCCACAGATAAAACTAGGAAGGCCACCATATTATAGTGCTTGACGCAAAGTTCCCGGCATCGGTTCAGGGTTATCTGGACTTTAGAGAACATACCTAAGTAAATACAAGGGGTACCACAAGGGTAGATTCAGGGACCTTTACTTTTAGATATGAACATGTTTTGAACTTCACATTAAGGACAGTTGCTCGGGCTTTTAGTGCAGTCTCTAAGAACTGTTTGGATATCTAAAAACTGACAGTGGAATGTGGACTAAGTTTTAGATCTTTACCTGGTGACCTTTGTTCCTACAAACATAAGTGCTTAGATTAAACCTTTGCCTCATTTGTTCAGACTGAGAACGTTTACCAAAGAAATTAGCAGATCCGGTTTCAACTGAACAACCACTAAACCTACCCCCGATGACATGACAAACTGGAGAATCTATTTCATTACCCACATCACATAGCATAGTGACATTTGTTAAAAAAAACAACTGACAACTGCCAACTACAGCCGAATTAAGGTCGACACACGCATGACGGCATTGTCCAACAAAGCTAAGCTCCCAGAATATTTTCCCATTTCATTCGTCACCCCGAAAACCTACTTCTTTTTCACTTTCCACATAGGGTAAGCGTAAACTTCTGCATTCTTTACACCCCGCCAAGTTCAGTTATTACTTTTTAAGGCTTCCAACGCCAATTATTAATCTTTCACTAACTACTACAGCTACCACATACTACTCCGGTTGATGTTCATGACATATGTGCCTGATCTGGCAAGGGGTGGAATCTGAAATGGTTTTGGGTTCCCTTCAATTCCCACCCTCCAGATAAAATTGTTTTTAAGAGCAAAAAAGCAAAAATGAGGGGCGTTTTGATACTTCAAAACGTCAACCCCTTTCCATCATCGATTTCAACACGCGCGGATCAAAAGTCCATGATTCCATTTTAAACCCACGTCTAGTCGTCTAATTTTCTGTCGAATCCGATGTTTTCTTATGCGTGCTTGCTTTTTTACTTAGCCTTTCCCAGAAGAACACAATACGAGTACCATCCATTGTTCGGTTTGCAAGGGAGAAAACAGAAACGAATCTCTGTGTCATAATTCAGCGGAATTTTTGAAATGCTTCACCAGTTTTCGGTGTTTTCAAAATTCGAAATGCTTGTTGTTGTTTTGGGGGGGATGAACACGAGAGTATTGTCAACCCACGGGGTATTTGTATGAGATACTAAGATACTACAACGTTTTGGGGGTAGTAAAGTAAAACAGAAATCTCGCAGGTGGATAGAATAAAATTCTCTACCCTGCCCGCCACCGATGGATCCGATGGAATGGCAAAGTTAATCTTGTGGAAATGTAGCAACAAGGAAGGAAATAAATAAATTTATGAATTTTCCTTAATGAAATGAAATAGGAAGGGGGAGGGGATGCCTGAATTAGTGGTGGTGGAGTTTTTTTTTTTTTGTGTCTTCAATGTTTTTGACTAGGACTTTTACTGGGGCTGGTGGGTAACAAGGATAATGATGCTTTCAAAAAGAAACGAACAAAAAAAAAAAAAAAAACATTGCCTGTACCGACTTTGGCCAATTTTCTTAGTTGACATGTTTTCTTCCCTCTTTTTGATTTTGTTCAGGACTTTAATTAAAAATTCTTAAGCCTGAGTGGATGTGTGTTTGTTGGAGCATGGAAGAGGAATGCATTCGGTGGAGTGGTAACGTGTTGAAATTTGGGGTATCCGTAAGGTTATGATGAATGAAGAAAAAACTGAAAGCGGCTTCCTAATTGATTGTATACAATGGAGGAGAAACTTATGAGGCAGGGAGAGACATTCAGGTAAGGCTTGGTTTCCTTCAGCGAGGAGGACTACATTTTTAATACTAGATTTCCCCACGTCTATTGTCGGGTATTACGTCTAGAGTCCTGTAAAACTAGGGCTTCTGTGTACTCCAAACACTCGCAGTAGCCGACAAACTTCTATTAAAAACTAAAAAGGTTTCCTTTTCTCGAAATCTATGAAAGCGGCGCATCTCATAGCTCGTAAGCCTTGAATTTTTACGTTAGTCGAGTTCCCTTCCGCAAAGGCGTATTGGTTGATTCGAAGTTCAAATGTTTTGCTCTGTTCACTGGCTAGAACTTGTCATAGTAAATCCACCAATACACAGATTCTTGTGACACTTTAGTTGTTACAGTTTTTTGTGACGCATTGCCTTTATACAGTGGAGTACAACGCTCTGAATCCACTTTCTAAGCACTCGATGGCCTCTCATCATTTAACTGAATATTGGTTATGAGGATCAAACTTCAATAGGATTATCGCAGCTAATAGTCAAAGGGTATTTCATTAAGCGCTTCCTATCTTTAAATCTAAATAAAACAAAGTGTGTGTGAGATATCATCGACATTTTTTATTCGTTTGAAAGGCCTATGCCATTAGGTATGGATTTTAACATCGTTCAAATGTCCGCCGCAGTTTCTCTGGATGGCGCGCATCCGAAATGTCCAATTTTCCATGACTCTGGCGCATAAATCAGGCTGAATTTGACTGATGACGGTTTATGTTGGCTTTGAGGACCACTGTGGTTTGTGGCTTATTCGTATGAACCTACGACTTCAGAAAACCGCATAAGAAAATGTCTAACGGGGTCAAATCGCACGATCTCGGCGGCCAGTTCACATCACCTACACATGAGATGATCATGCCCTCGAATCGCTCGTGCAGAATTTCCAATATGGCGTGAGCTGTGTGGCACGTAGCGCCGTCCTATTGAAACCACATGTCGTTGGTGTCCATATCGTCCAATTCAGGACTAAAGAAGTTAATAATCATCGACCTATAGCGCTCGCCGTTGACGGTGATGGCCTGGCCATCATCCATAGAAATATGGACCGATGACACCGCCAGCCCAAAATCGACACCAAACAGTGACTTTTTCGGGATGCATTGGACGCTCTTGGGTCTCATGTGGATTGGTATCGTCCCAAACTCGACAATTTTGTTTGTTGACGTACCCATTCATCCAGAAATGGGTCTCATCACTGAAGATGGTTTTTCGATGAAAATTAGGGTCAGTTTCCAACTGCTCCAAAGCCCATTCAGGTTGTTTACCTTCAGCTCATGGGTCAGTTGAATTTTGTAGAGGTTCAGGCCCAAGTGACGACGCAAAATTCGTCAAGTTTGCGAAAAGCCGAGTTCTTATGAGCGACGCGAAATCGACTGCCTCGGATTCTCATACTCGGACAGCGGCGATGTTTTCGGTAGATCTTACGTTTCGTCGACGTACGGGTGTTGGTTTATCGTTTACTGAACCAGTGGATTCAAATTTATCCACCACACTGCGAATAGTCCTCTCGGTAGAACAATTATGGCGAAATGGGCGAAGCGCGCAGAACGTTACACGGACAGAACACCCATTTTGATAAAACATTTTTGTCATTTGCACGTGTTGTTGAACGCTCATGGTGATTTGGCAAAACAAACGAATAAATAACCGCTATGAACTGTCAAAGTTTGGAAGTCCCTATTGGAATACCCTGTATCATACAACACCTCAGAAGGCTTTCTGTTATGGGCATTTGTTCTGGCATGAACAAGTAAAGAATCCAATATGCTCTGTACAGCCAAAGAATGCAACGTTTTCTCAGCAATAAAAACGAAGGACCTTCCTAAAATTTACTTCAAAAATGGTGAAAACTTCGGGAGAATAGTGTGAGAAATTTAAAGTTTTCTCAGACGATATGAAGCACCTTCTCGCCCAGCAATTGCTAGATTGGTTCATAAATTTCAGCTTATTGGGACTAGCCATGATTTAAAAATCCGATATCGTGACTTTCGCGACAAAACAGGAACTGGGCATATCACAAACAACACTCTACCGAATTTTGCATAAGGACTTAGGTTTTAAGCTGTCAACCATCAGCAGCTTCGTTGCTAATTGGGTGATCTAAATTGGGTGATGAATCTTCAAGGCTCTATTAGTAAGCTATTGAAGGGCCTCCACTCCACAACGCGTTACTGTATCGAACGATGATCAATGAATTTGTATGGTCGCAGTGTCAACGTATGGACGTTGGCAAGGTTTATTCCCAAAAAGACGACGATATGTTGCACACGTTGCTCTTTTCGAGAAAAGTTTTCTGGTCGGATCGTTTTCCAAAACACCGTGTGACTTGTTGCTTTGAAGCGTTTATGCCAACGGTCTCTAATCAATTGAAGCACGCAAAAGCCACATCGATGCAATTATCGATGAAATAGACCCGTGGATATAAGAAAATGTGAGGAAGAATTTTATCAAGAGCTTGGGTGTGCAACAGAGATCATGTAGGTCATTTTGCTGATATTGTCCTGCATAATTAATGGCAATTTAAATACAATTCAAATATTATTTCACAAAAGAGACGTATTTTCTTCAACAATTAAAATAGAACCGGCTATTGTTAGAAAAACCTATATTTCTTAGAAAATATTGAAATTTCGGTAACCAAGGGTTCTATTGCAGAGCATGGCAGTGAATTAATGAGCCTGTTAGCATGTGACATTAGCCCCTACTAGAAAATCAACTACATCATATAGGTATTCACATATCCCAGACCTTTGGATCTTTCTCGACCATTTTTTGATTTCGAAAAACCCATGAAAGATGAAATAGAGTCGAAGTGATAGCATAAGACAATAAAGGTGCGAAATCGCAGCGTGTTGAACTTTATTGGAGTTGGCATTGCACAATAAGGCTAAGATGGCTATAAGGCATACAATATTTGTAGAGAAAGATTTCTGCAGATATATAGAAACACATCTTATAGTATGAGAGGAAAATGTAGTCCGAAGATGGTTCCCTGCTTACTCACCTGTCTATATACCCACAACTAAGACTCTTTGAAGTGCGCGAAGTCCAGTAATTTCATTTGTAACATAATCAGTCTCTTTTTAAAACTCTTATTTTCTGTTCTTGGTCTTAAGGAAGACCTCAACAATAAAGTGCACCCATGTAGAAAAAAAAATTAATTGAATTCACTATCCAGGTTATCCCAGTAAGGTGTCTTTAAATTTGTATTCACGGTCAACAGTCTTCTGAAGCAGTTCAGCCAAGTGTATCCAAAAAGTTTTTTTCCCACAACTGGATAATTTTCTTAAATTAGGATACATAACACAGACAATAATGCGTTCTTCTGATGTCTTAACCAGGGTATTGTTTTTTTTTTTTTTTAAGAACTAAACCGAGAAAAGAAGACTTCATGCAACATAAAGTCCAAAAGGAACTAGAAGCACCAGAGGGGAACGGCGACGATCAATTAATTAGAGAAGAACTCGATTTTCATAGAACTTGATGATCTTGCAGTTACCGATCTCAGTCACTGCTCAGCCGACTAGAAAAAATTTGACGTTCCAACAAGTATTCATCTATTCTATCCACTCGTATCGACCAACCACTCATCAAAATTCTCAGTAATAATTCAAAACTCACAGTCTCAGGCCGTACCTTCGAAAAGGATGTATCCACTTGAAGACATCCTGTACCCACAATATTTTTTTACAAACTACAATTCATCAGCATCAAATAAACACCTCTTACTCGTATCTTCCACAGAAACATACATTTCTCAAACAAAACAAAATGTTTAAAAATTCCAAGAATCATCCAAATTAAAACAAAAATGTTCGAAAAAAAAAAACAAATAATTCCTACCTTGTACCAATAATAAATCCAGAAATGCAAATAATCATTGTTCAAATAAATGGAAGAGTAATCCCAATCAATTTGAAACAAATACGAGTAAAATGTGTGTATTTATCGAAAGTGCGTGTATATTGATTCTTGTTTTAAATCAGAATAATAATCCCATTGTGCGTGTGTTTATGTGTGTGTAATGTCCAAACAATTTAAAACAAATGATTCAAGCAAATGTAACACAAAATAACTACTTTTTACAAATGAAAGAAAACTATTACAAAAAAACAAAAATTAAATCACTAGCAACACATAGCAACAAATGCAATAATTACTTCATAAACATCGGAAATAGCAGCATATTTTTGTTGTTTTTATTTAATTACACTTATTTCAATTAATCACTATTCGATTTGTTAATTATTAATCACTTAATTCGATGTACAATACAATTAAAAGTGATTTAAACAATTCACCTTATTAGCAACATGTTGCCAAGAAATTTATTTAAAATTTTCACTTCAATTCTATTTGTTCACTATCTGCCGGTTTGTTATGTTTAAGGAGTCAGAAAACAGGTAGAAAAAGTGAACTTTATTCAATTTTGAAGCAAACACTACTAACCGTATCGAGTGCTACTTTAGAACTGTTCGCGGCGAAGTACAACAGAGGCTTCAATAGCAGAAACCTGAACGTGTTGTAGCCCAATACGAACAATGTGTATACAGAGGGAACAACAAAAAACACACGAATCCACCCCAAAAATGATAATACACACGAAAAATGGTAAAATGAAGGAGAGTATAAATGACACGCACACATGGATATTGAGTACCAGAGATGTATTTAATGGCATTGCTGGAGCAGCATACGAGTATGTGCAATATATAGAATGGAGAAGGACCTTTTATATGTTTGCCGAAAAGGAAAAGACGAAGGATAAACATTTGTACGATTTGAGCAGAGGAGAAGGAAGAAATTGAACATCCACAGGAATCCTGTGGATGATGGTGAAAGGATGTGTTGGTTCTATTTTGGGGATGTTTACTGGTGTTGCCAGGTGAAATTTTGACTATATTCGTAGGATGTTTCGGGATGAAGTCTCGTTGCCAAGGATCGCTTGAAATTCAATGTGGATGAGAAGTTTTTTCCATTTTTGTCTTTACTAGGAATATTAACAGGACTTATGAATAATTTTGAACAATTGGAGTCATGGCGGTTGTTGTGGGTGGAAATTGGAGGTATCCGTATCTAAAAATACATTGAGCAAGGTGGCATCGACTGCGGAAGACAATAGGTTTCACCTGGAATTATAATTTTGGATATTCTAGACAGTGATTAAAATAGAAATAGAAAAGCTTACGAGGGTGGTATTACTTTTTAATATCCAGTTAACAAATGTGTTGATGCTTGTTAAGAACGTGAAAACATGTTGATAAACGTGTGATTTGTAGAAGATTTTAGTTTAAGAATTGATATGGACATCTGCAAAGCCCACTATATGTGCATTCACTACATCCACTTCTCGTTATAGTTTTCTAACATTTTTGAATCTGAGGTAGTTAAAGAGCGAAGGTGTTCTCGCGCTGGTTTTATGAGCCTTCTTCTATGTATAATGACGGGAAAAAGATTATAGCGACAACTAAAATAATCATCTTGTTTAAGTAGACCACCTTCATTATAGTTTTCGAACATTCAAAACCAACGTTCTGAGGTTCCAAATTAACTGGTATATTTTTGTGTCTAATAACAAGGATAACATTGCAGCGACACTTTGGACCTTGATGAGATATGAGAGTGAAATGATGGTCCGAAAGAGGAAAGAATAAATACTGACGGAACCAGACAACGGATCATTGTTGTGAGATAAGGGAGTGAAACGAAGGTCACAAATAGCAAGTAATATATACTGTCGGACCAAACAACGGGTGAATGTCGATTGCAAGAATGTTAAGGCGAACGTCTGTCTAGTACTCGTATCTACTGTTTACTACCTACTTCAGTTGATGAATCGAAGGGCCTATTAGGATAGAGGGTTATTCAGACAATATCCTGAAGATGATTGAAATTTCAAAGAATTCTTTTCACTAACTGTCTGCCTGATAGCTGCCTGACGAGCAGGAAATAATCACAGACCCTGTTTAAGACAAGAGATGCAAAATCACTTCGCTTTAACTCGGCATTCAATTCTAGTAGCTCTCTCAGAAGGGTTCAAAACTAGAAAAGAGTACGACTTCGGAAATGAATTTGATAGCGGCCTAGTGTTTGTGTGGCTTGCAGATCATATTAACTAATCATATGAGGCATATGCTCGACAACAAAGCCTTGTGGGTGGAACATTTTGAGGATCTGAAATATCAATTCAGAGTTCGCCTTGTCGTAGACTTGACTGGACTTGAACCCAGCAGACAGAAACTTTCGCATGGCGTTGTGAAATGTTCGGGATCATCGGATCTCCATGGAAGCTGATATCGAAACTATCTCTATATAAAAGATATGCAGGCAGAGGGTATGGAGAATAAGAGTTTTTTTGTACCCACGACTTAGATTCAGCAGCAGAGTGACCCTTATTCAGTATTGGTCCGCTGTGGACCACATCTTATCTTTCTACTCACTGTGTTGTTTATCACCCATCTGATGCCTGATTACTTACTCTTGTTTTATGCGCAGCTGACGGGATCTGTAGCCATTTCTTTATTTTAATTGGTGAGAGAATAAAAGATTTTTATCGATTGTCTGTCTAAAGGATGACGTTAGATATAAAATTTTCTTGATTTTCGCTGTGTTGCCTGGACTTGAACCCACGACTCTGGCATAATAGCCGAACAAATCATCCAACTTCACCAACCAAATAGTGGGGGGTTGGTTTGAATTGGTGGTCTTAGAACATCTCAAGAAGAGCTAAAACCTTCAAAGAAGCGTTACTATTTCAAATTAAAATGGGTCTTCCATAGCAAAAGATATCTTTCGGTTTCGAGCCAAGAGAGAAGGGAATAGTCCCTTAAGTCAGTTCCTCTATGACTTCATGTTAAATACTCATAGAAGGCCATAATGTCATTAACCGAAGAAGGTAGTCAATAAAGAAGTCAGAATCTCAGACCTAAGGCAGGACCTCTGAAAGCTAAAACAACTGATTGATAGCATTGGGTGAGGCAAGCTATTAAGAAACAAGACTCTCTAACAGACTTATGATGGGGAACCATCAACCTGTATGGCAAGATATTTTTACTACGAACAGAACATAATATTTGTGCCGCTCTTTCACTTTGTAGGAGGCATAAAAACAGACCATGGTTGAGGACCTCTACTCTAAGTCAGCTGAAGGAAAACGTAGTAGAGATGTTGCGTTTCATCGGTTTACAGTTTAAACCGAGATATTTCGCTGGCCTCAAATAGTGATTGTCGCACCAGAGGATATTGAGATTACGTGTGGGGGTACCACAAGGTTGTATTCTGTGACCAATGTTCTAGTGTCGTCATAAATGCCACACTTCGTCGAATAATTTTATAGGGAAAAATTTTGCATTCATATTCAAAGCCGTACGAAGAAGACAATGGCAGCTGATTGACAGGACAGACGTTGTGATGCTAAAACAATTGAATTAGAAATGACTATTTTATCAAGGCAGAAGGAGTAAGGAAGCAAACCCCTAGGGTTTGCAACATACATATTACCAGCGTAGTGGAAGTCATTCGCTGTTCGGTGGTATTTACTCAATACTCATTAGAAAGAAGGGAATGTTTAAGCAGCCTTCAAAGACATTGAAAATGAAGCGGGAAGGAGTCTTAGATTGAGGATTGTATAAAAGAATGGCCTGAGGGTATAAGTGCATGCACAACGATTATTTCTGTACAGCATACAGACTACTTCCATTGTATAGTTCCCACACTCTTCCATGTCATTTGGTACAGCAGCATAAAACTATCCTCACTTTCCCATCAACATTCTCAATCCTCTCAACACAATCCCACTATTTAATCCAGCATTCACTGGTATTTGAACCCTTTTGCCAGAAGTTAAGCCGCAACACCTCGACAATAAAATTTTATTTATCTTTCGGTTTTCTCGTGCAAACAACCAACAGCCACATGCCACCGACGACGATAAAGGATGTGAATGAGGACACCCTCCCAGTTGTTTGCTCCCAGATAGCAAAGCTAAGCGCTAACAAACAAACAAACGAACGTTCTTGTTCATCACAAATAGTGTCCTTTCTGCAAATGCAAGGATAAGGCGATTACACTCACACACACAATAGATGATCGCAATTTTCAGACTTCTAAATCATTTCGACCTCATGGGAATGGTTAGATAAATTCAATAGTTGCAGCTACTACCACAGGATATCGTAGAGAGTTAATCCTTTTTCTTATTTTTGATCCGGCTTTGCTATTGGTTGAGACCCTTTTCCATATCCTTGGACATGATGGATGATATGAAGGTGACATTTGTTGGTCTTGCGACATGTGTCCACAACATCATATCGTCATTGTCATGACGTGTTGTGTGGGACATCGTTTCTCACTTAATCCCCCAAAATAGAAGCTTTTTCTCGACCGACGACGTCGTTTATTTACAGACCAATTTGATGGAGAGATCTATAAAAATAGCTCTAACAGAGGATGGATTTATGTCGTTGACTGCTTTTAATTGAAAAAGGACATTCCGAGTAGGCGTTAAAGCCTTTTAAAAATAAACCTCTACTGATGATGGCATTTTGCTATTTTGAGTCCGCTACCCGTATGTAGGTTGGTACACAATACATACGAGTATGTAGCTTTAATTATCAGGCTCTCACCTGAGTGTTAACTCGGAGGTTATTTCCGTTCAAACGTCATATTTACCTCGACATGCATTAAGGACATCCATCCACCCATCCAACCGTCAATTTTGCAATTTCTAAGAAACAGCATAGCATAGCATGGTGTATGGCTGCGGATACGGATACTTGGATACTTGAATACCTCGGTACTTCACTTTAACACCATCCGTAGATGAGGAGGGTATTCTCATATTCCCATATTCTCATGCGTCATAGTTAAAGTGAATGGATAGGGCGGCGCATTGGGTTAAAAGTGGGCTTAAAGGGGACGCCAGAGAGACTCAGAGATGGTTGCATTTGCAACAATTAACATCAACATTGCTTTGAGGCGGCACAAGTTTTAAGATGCAAAACACTACCCCTACACAGTTCTACTTCGTCTCTACAAACCAACGACTGGGTTCATTTGCACATTTTTTCCAGGGCCGCACTTGGTACGGTCGGATGGATTCTAGTTCAACCACCAGAGGTGAAGTTTTTTCCTAGATGGATTCATTGCATTGTGGATGCCAGTTTTTTTTCCCTCTATTTTCTGTGTTTTTTTTTTTATTCCTTTTTGTCCTTTTATGTCATATCCTTGCGTTGGTTTTTTGTTTTCAGTGTTTTTGTTTTGCTTTGCAGGATGCTAAGCAAATGAAAGATGAATTATGAGTGCACAGCATGTGAATGGTATTGAGGAGATGGGGATGGGGATACTGAACAAAAACACGAGGCAAACAATGTACAGGGATGCAGAAAAGTGCAGTGATTAAATGGGGTATTGCCAGGCAAACAAGGTTTTAAAGTTGTCTGTTAACTTTTCTTTACGTAGATTTCAAAGTTTTGAAATAACAGAAATTATAGAATAGATGAGGTAGGTGACCTTCAACGTCAGGCCTGTTTGACTGATTATTCCATTCATGTTGCTGGTCACCTATTGTGATACCATTGAATTAGCTGCAATGCAACAGTTTTCACCCTCTCCTCACTGGATAAATTAACTCATGCCGAGGCAGATTATGCGATTATTGCAATGAAGGCTCACCAAAGCCGATAGGACAAGTGCTTAGTGTAGAATGCTTTCACCAAGAGACACTCACTTCAGAAGAGACACCACACGCTCTAAAGAAAAACCCAACTCTTACGTTGCAGGCTGTTCATGAAGGTAGTAGCCGCCGAGCTAAATAATTTCGCCAAGCCGAGACTATTTTATTGAGTTGATTTGATGAATTGAATTGGAAACATTTCAAGAACAGTTACGACTGCAGACGGTCTTGTAAGATAGTGTTATTGTTTCGAGGTGTGCATAGGGGTACCTTTTCTACTAACCCTATCTGGGAACGGACTCAATTCATTCGACTTTAAGGAGGCACACGTTATGATTGTAAACACTCGAAAGGGTACGACGTATCAACCAAACTAAGGCATATCAAGCACCACTATTTTGTTGCAGCTAAGGTAGGATTGTGGATGTGGAAAATTTTTTCAAACTTCCAAAAACTTCGCTGATCGTGTATCTCAAAATCACAGAAAATGAATGGCAACAACTCCAAGAGACTGTTACAAACGTCGCAACTGATGTCTTGAATTTGAGCCGACTATCCCCCGTTCGATGATGCACCGTATGACGCCTGGTCAACTCATCGAAATTAGCGGGCTAAAAAGAGGACAAGAGCTACTTAACGACGGAAAGTACTTGGATAGGCTTCTGTGAAAGAAGAACAATAAGCGAGAACGAGAAGATCAGAAACAATGTACGGAAGTTGATCGTGACAAGGAGGCAAATCTTTTTTTTTTTTTTTATAATTTGCGCGCGCTTAAGGGATTTATGCACCCTTAAAAGCACACAGCGCGGACGAAAGAAAATCAGGGAGGATGGAAAGAGAGGTACCGGTGAACGCTGGTTTTAAATGTTTGAAGGTTATAATGACTGGGGAGCTAGGCAGGGCATAGAAACTTAGTCTCTCTGTTGATCTTCATATCATTTTTTTGCAAATATAGAGGGACCTACGGTTTGATGCCGGCTGGGAGTGGCGGGAAACTGATGTGATGTGATGGGGAAAATAAAATGGGGAAGATTAAATAGAACTTTCAAAGTATTGTCATTGTGTGCTGAAATTTGGACGCTAATGCATTTTCACCGTTGTGGTTTAACAAGGCAATCGTGTGGTAACCGAAACCAACAGCGGAGAGAAGTGCTTAGCGAGGAGTTAAGCGTTCATGTCATCAACGAACCAAGTGAGCTGTATACCTTCTATGTGGCGGGTGTTGATATTGATATCACTTTTGCTAATGAGGCTGTAGTTAGGGCGTTTAGCTTTAGGTGGTGTGTTAGAATAGGCGTGAGTGATCACAACTGGATTCTGGATTAGAATGTGTATGGCGCCCGTATACTTGCGGAAGTAACTTCGTTATCTCTTCAGGAGCATGGGAGCTATGAATTCAATCGACATATTGCGCACATCAATGATGGCGTGTGGCGAGCCAACAATGATCTTCTTACGAGAAGCCGAAAGGCTAATCGACGAGGAGTGAAATGGTGGAAACGCGAGCTGACTCTTATGCGGAGGGCAGTACGAAAGCTGAGGAAGAAATTCCAAACTGATCGGGCTGCCAATCGGGGCAAAAGAGCAAAAGAATCCGAATGGAGGAATTTTTTTTTTCAGACAATAGGGACGATCTCTGGGGCAAATTATATTGCAGGAATACTGAAAGGACTGCTCATAACTAGGGAACCCGTGTGAATGGCACTTTGTTGTTTACATGGAGGGATTGCCTGAGTGCCTTGCTTGGCGAGTTCCTTCCCAGAGAGGAAAAGGCTCACACTCTCTATTTTGAAGAGCCTTCGGTTTCTCCTAAGCTAAGGGTTGCCGAAGAATAGTATGGTCTCTCACTTCTTCGTTCTAGGAGATTTCCTGGAGCAGATGGTATGACTGGAGAGATGGTGAAAGTCATCATATGCATTCCTTCATAATACCTACTTAGCACATACAGCAAGTGTGTTGGCAGGAGCCGAGAGTTGTTGTGATGGTAATAAAACCCGATAAAACTAGATCAGATCCTAGATCTTACCGGGCCATCAGCCTACTAGAAAATATTATGGTAGAGAGGCTTTCAGAAAGCATGACTGAACCAATGTCTCCTTTCTAATTTGGCTTCAAGAAGGGTAAAAGTGTTGAGGACGCATGGTCTTTTGTTAAAGACAACTTTTAACATAGCACTAAATCGATTGTTTCGATTTAAATTGGCAGAGTATTCTGACAAAGTTGCGCGAACTGGACTGCTGCGAAATTGGCTTATAGAAAAGCTATTTCTCTAGCAGGCACACTGGAATGTCCTCAAGGGCCCATTTATATGAAACCTCATGATGAATCCACTCCTGAGGCAATTGTCAAACCACTGCAAATGTTGCACTTATGCGGCTGAACTTGAAAGAATAGGAAGGAGGAGAGAGCTGCCAATTGTTGCCGGATGATGCGAAATCGTTGGTGTTAGTGTATATTGGAAAAGGACTGTGACAATGTTGCTTCTTAGCAAACTGAATGCAGTTCGTCGGTTTCCCTCAATACTCCTGAGTGGTGGGAGCCCTAGATATATGACTGAGGTCAAGTATCTTGGCATAAGAAAACGGCTGCTGAGTGTTGTGGTCCAGGCAAGGCGCACTGTATTCAGTGGCTTTTTTGTTGTCTGTGCAACATTTCGGGCATCACCTTGGCACGAGAGGGTAATGTTAAAGTGTTGGCTTGCCAAAGGTTGGCCTTGCTTGGCTGCTTTACAGGTGCTATTGGGGGTGCCCCCCTTGACTTGGAGGTGATACATCGAGGCATCACCATACATGTTGATTGGGTCTCCGCGTCAGAGGTGGAAGATTTGTTTCGTAGAGAGTGTAAGCTCTTGCTTTCCGAATGTATCCGGATAGATGCAACCTAGACGGGGCATGAGCGGTAAAGGCAAGGTTACTTATAACTTTCTTCAGGATGTGTCGACCTATTGTGCCACATGTCACATTCTTGTATGTCATGAAGTTCAGTTGAAAAACGCTGATAGTTTTTCCCATTGGCCTTGTAACGTTTGTATTTGGCCCATGGATACCTGCACTACATACGATGCTCATTTTGGATCCATCCATATACCACTTGTTACCTTTAAGGTTTGATGTTGAATTTTGGCAGCTCCATGCTTTTAAGTATAAGATCACTATGTTGAACCTTGAATCAGCATAAACCTGGTGGTATGCGGTTATTACATGTCACGTCGAGTTTAGCAATCTATAAGATGAAGCTTTCACAAGTCCGATTGTACTGCAAGTTTCATCTCTACGGTGTATTGTATTGCGATTTACCACTTTTTTAACACATAAATATGTGAAGTGGAGTGAGGGCAAGAAATCTGTAATGACACCTATGTGGCAGATTCGTATAGCACCGGAGATGCCTATGCATGCGGGTCTCTACTTTTGTGGCTTACTCCATCATATCACTGACGAACAGGCGATGATCGGTCTGACCATCATTGTGTAGATCCTATGGGTGCCTTTGGGCTATATTACGTCTTACCAAACATGCGTCTACTAGCCCATATGGCTTTCCAGTTTAGCTTTTGTCTAGAACTACTCTTAGACATTGAGCTTCATTGGAGAACTCTATAGCTGTATCGTTCAGAGAGATCTGGTCACGAGTCAGCTTCGTTCGACCACTAAAGGGCGGTGACAAGTGACCAGAGAATGATGAGAGAACACCTCTCTCTGCACAACGTTTGGATACTGAGACGGTAATTGATGTCTGATTCTACGGCTCTCCAGCATCTTCGGATAGGGTGATCAATACTTATGGCTTTTGAGATCGTTGCCGTCGTATGCCAAGCTGCTGTGTTTTTGTTGAACTCATTCACCCGATGCACATTTTGTATCAATTTTAGTCATTAGTTCTCTTCGGTTACAAAGATGCCTTCCCCTTTGATAGCTACAATTAATGGCACCAACGGTATGGAACCGCAATGGGAGGATGCTGGACTTCATTTGTAAATGCGAGTAGCCCTTTAGTATTATGTTTGACTTCTTTCCGTGCTTCTACTGACCGAAACCACATGAATCATGAAAAACAAAAGAAAGCAGCTGTCCACCGTTCATGCCTGTGTTATGTGGGCATTACCCGCAATGGTGTCTGACTCCTCTTTCAAATTAAAAGTCACCACAGACGTTCATAAGTCGCATGTCGTTGTTATTGAAGCAAATATTTTCGGCTACCATTGCCAGGCTATCAATAAGAGCAGCCAGTCCCGCATTTTCTTTGAAAATTCCTTCACTAAAAATCAAATACTCGTAGGTACCTAGACCTCTTGATACAAAACATCAGCACACTATAGCCCAGGACCATTAAAAGTTGAACTGAATAAGTGCATACTCAACACCATCATCAGATCATTTGATCACTCTTGCAACTCATTGCTCCAGAAACCATCTGCTATTCTTGATAAAATCCATAAAAAAAACAATCTTACTTAAATCACGACGGATACAAATGTCAGATGGAGAAAAATATTACAGATTTTCCTAAAGCAACCCCTAAAAAGTAGCAGCTAAACAACATGCAACATGTGCAGCAGGTACGAGTAGGTACCTCCAATAAGTTTCCAACAAAAAACTACACCAACACTGTCAAGATCTACACTTGAACTTATGGTACAAAAGGCTTGAGGGACACAGTCATTCGTCTGCACCAACAGAGAGTGGCAGATGTTTCTACATGCACTCCGTCATTATGATCCCGATTGGTCCTACAGGAAAATTTTGACAACAAAAAAAAGAGAAAACGATCACAGAAAAATTGTGATGCCGTAAAGTGCATTACAGTGTGTGCGTTGTATCCAAAGGAGAAAGAAAAAAATCCGATTTACCCGGATTTTTCCATTCCACCTACCTGATGTTGGAACAAAGCAGCACTAAAGGATGCTGTC
The DNA here is from genome assembly GCA_949129095.1 of Volucella bombylans. Lineage (NCBI taxonomy): Eukaryota > Metazoa > Arthropoda > Insecta > Diptera > Syrphidae > Volucella > Volucella bombylans. The sequence continues at coordinate 17,164,832 of OX422142.1, read as the reverse complement.
GACTACCTGTAGACTGTAGCATGCATTAATTGCACGGCAAGACCAGGTGCAATTTTTTTCCAAAAAGAAAATGAAAATGAATTTAAAAAAAAAAACATTTTTGAAGATTTAGTGATGGAGTGTTTGTTTGGGGTTGTTGTTGATTGTGTTAGAGTAAATGTTGATAACAAGTTTCGCTTGACAAGCCGAATTTGGCAGAATTTCATGCATGTTGCACGTGCGTCACAATAATTGAAACTGCATTTACTAAAGACAAACAAGAGCTTGATGTCCTACTTATCATAATTTCTCCTGGTTTCTTCAAACTGTCTTTAGATACTTTCTTTGGTTTCTCGATTGTATGGGTATAGATTCTCATACAAGGTTTCTCCTTCGACACCGCCATAGCTTATCGATGGTTTAAGAAGGTCAACACCTCGATAAAAATCTAAGATAGATAGCCTATGCATCCAAATATTCCTACGGGAGCTTTCTGCGTTAGATCTGTTAATCCAAGTAAGCGCTGTTAATTCATAAAAGGACGAATAAATCTTAAACGTGGCTGTAAATCCTGAGTCTGCATTTCATCCCAAAGGGGTAACAAAGAAGTAAATCTTATAATCTTTCGGCTGTAGCCATTCCCTGAACTAAATGAGACGCAAATGTCACGAAAAAATGAAACACCTCTATGAGTCTTGAATGAGAGATAATTGATAATCCTGAACATCTAAAATATTCCTAATTTTCACATATTCAGTTTGTGACGCTAAAACTTCAACCCGTAACTGACCTCAATTACACCTTGAAAACGTTAACTCTAATATCTAATCTGCCGCCAATTAGAAACAACTAGTTCCCATCGAATTTTCATTCCACAACCCCTGTGTATTGAAGTGCAAACAGTGTTTCCCAGATAAGTAACTACACCATACCTAGCAACACCAAAACCTCTAACCTTGAGACGGCAAATTTACAAGTTCAAGTGCTAGTCTCTGGCTTCTTTTACACTTATTTTCGACACAGCCCACCCGTTCAGCACGAGTGCTGATAGTTTTAAAGTGTTTATCTGAAAAAGTTTCTCTCAAACGCTTTAAAAGGTTATTGGCCGGCAACATGTTGCTAACCATTTACTCTCTGTTTTTCTGTTTTTCTCTTGTTTTTGTTTTTCCACTCCAGTAAATCCATCTACGCGCGATGAATGTTTTCCATTTTGTTTCCCCTTTTTTCTTCAACAGCAGCGCAACCTAACTATTTTTCTATTTTTATCCGTAATATCTGAATGCAACCATCAAGTGGCAGCAAATATTTACTCTGCTTCAATTCATTATAAAAGTATTTGTACTCCACCAACTCAGCTCATACACACTCTAGCACTCGTGGTACTCACTCAAAAGAAAGGAGTACTTGTGCCATATAGTGTACTGCAGGAGCAATAAACTTTTATCAACTCTATAATAATCTCACTTGTATGGTGCCTTCCTGCTTTAGTGCCTGAAGGTGCTATAGGAGCTAAAGTAGCACTATCCTCTCGTTTCCTTCGTCTATCTGCTGATAGTTCGTCTCTGACACTAGTCGGAGCTAGCAAAGAATGTCATTTACCCGAGAATTGTATGCATACACATGTTCACATGAACCAGCCAGCACACTTATACTTGGGTACATGTCAATTGGATTCCATTTATAGTTACAATTCTAGAATTTATGAACTTTACTAGTCCCAGTCGAAGGCTTAGTTGCAGTCCCAATACCGGTACTGGTACCAGTGCCAGTGTCGGTCTTGCCATGGTGTGGGTGCATTAACTTTCAACTGCATAGTTTTGTGGGGCTAGGAGGAGTACCAATACCTCCTGCGTAAGGTAAAGACATTCATTGCATTGCAGGCATTGAGCCATACGTCATGTTGCATAGAATAATGTGACGATGATAGGACGTAGCCCGTACATCTTTCGGTACACGTATTCGCCTTAAGCATTAATCAACGTCTCTATATATGCTCGACCAAGTGAAATGTTTACATCGGTTGTTTTGAAAAGATACGAAATAGGACTTCAAGTAGATACACATGGAGTTTATAGATTACTTGCCGATGGTAAACAAAGTATCAGTATGTGCATCAGCGGCGTCGGTACAAATAAGTGTGTTTGACGTTGTGTAAAGATAAGGATTTGATGCCCCATAGCAGTAGTGGGTGTGGTAAGTAACATAAACAATCATGATGTGCAGACAGCATAAGTTGTGAGCCTTTAGAGACCTTAGTTGCATCCCAACGATGTCAGTTGGAATGTTTTCTGTCAATAAATTTTCGAACAACTAATTTGGTTGCCGTATTTTGAATCGAATCATTCTTTTGTGTTACATTTGTAAAGAATGTCGTACAAGATAAAACTTATTCTGTTGCAGAAAAGGTTGGAAATTTCGGTGAAAGGAAAGTCCACGACTCTAATGTGACATCATAGTCGCAAAATCTGTCACAACAGCAATTGGTTGGAATTCATCTTATTCACATAAAATTTATGAAATTCCATTGACAAAAACCAAAGTGTCACGAAAAAGTGAAACGGACCTTGTGTTGCAAAGTTGATAGATTTTAGGGATTATATTGAAAACCGGTATGAGTTTCATTTGATAATGTTTAAGAATAAATTATCTCTGATTTATTTAAAGCTCGGCGGTTTCACTTTTTCGTGACGTTTGCCTTTTTATTTTGCAGGGTGAGGAAAGGAATATCGCTCTCAAAATCTGGATATCATTATTGATTATTTTTATGTTATTCTCCTCACTTTTTTATTCAACCAAAAGCAGGAGAGATCACGCTTTTCACTGTCGCTTCAATTAACCCAACTTAAAGACATCTGATCAAGGATTTCTTCCACTCAATCTTGCATTGTTTCAGTTTGATATGAACCAAATGTCTTTCCTTATTCAAATTTCCTCTTAGAAATCTCCGCATAAATAGTTATGAATCCAACACCCTATAATTTGTGTTCAAGTAACCGCCATAAGGCACCACTAAAATATTCCAAAACATGCTTAGCTTCAGGGAACTATTGGTAAACACAAATCTCATCTCGATGGTGTTTACATGTTCTGGGTACAAATTCTTGCCAGCGAATTTTCAATCCTCATTTCTATAATATCCTGAAGGGTGCTTGTAAAATATTCGAATCTACTTCAAGAACAATGCGTCCTTGAACTGAACTCTAATACGGTTTTTTTGGTTTTGGAATGCAGGATACATTACCTCTATCTACTTACGGATATAAGAACTTTGCACTTGTTCGATGGCAATAAGGAACATTCTATCCCCATCCAAACCCTTTTGATTACTTTTTGTATTGTCTCGTGTGCCTAAGGCCAATCACAACGAAAAGAAGTACTTCTGTATAACTACCCAGTCCTAGTCTAGTCTCACAAAAGGACCTCTTCCACAACGATTGTTGCATTTTGCATCTTCTCTTTCTTATTTACTAGATTTTTTGAATAAGGAAATTGCAGTTTTGCTACTTCGTTTTCGGTAATCCTTTCTCTATTTGTTGCATTTCTCTTTATGTTGAGCGAATCTTTTTCGACTACAGAAAATCGACAAATCGAAGGATTTGCTATGCTTTGCCAAAAGTGGAAAAGCAGAGAAAATCCGAACGAGCATCTACCGCATGCAGTCTTATGCTTGGTTTTTTTTCCTCAATAATGCAAATAACAGTGCTGAAGGAATAATCCAACAGGATACCATTCAATCAGCAACATCCAATGATGTTGCAGGATTTTTTCCACCAACAACCTATAGGTATCCGTACGAGTATGAGTAGGTGACTCTGTCATGGGTTTGAGTATTACAATATTTGATGGCTCTACGAAATGGATTTCCATTATCCTTGTTATCCTTTGCAAATGTTTTTACGAAGCTGAGCATTTGTTTTCTTCTTTTTATTTTTGTCTATTTTCTACTGTGTAAATTGGATTCTCTTGGTTGGTTTAGGTTCCTGCAGAGCATTTTCCACTTTGAATTGTTGTTTTGAAAAATTTTTAATGGATGGTTATGACAGCCCGTTGGAGGAAGGACAAAAGAGAAGAAAGGAGAATTCTATTTCAATTTTGCAGTTTTGCGCTTCGATAAAGATGTAATAAATCATAAATTATGTTATGACTAATGATTGGTAGCGAACACAGGAAATTGATTATCTGCATCCTTTGGGTGGGTTTGAAGTCAACTTATACACACCTTAAATGCAACCTCATCCCACCGAGGGATGTGGGAGGATGTAGAAAATTCAATTTTCGTCAGACGTTAGGTTCAGTCTTCAGTAAAAAAAATTCCAATTGTGTTTAACCATCGCAATGAGGATATTGTCAAAGACAAGAACTGAGGTAAGGCTAGCAATTTGTTGAGCTATTGTTGTTGTTGACAGTAATTTAAGCTTTCCACTAGCGATGCCCGCTGTTTGACTGTTACTACACATCATTTGGACAGCAACTGGTTTCTGTCCATCTCAATTCGACCTGCTGAATTCATAGGCGCGAGTATGGAATAAGATGCAAAAATAGCAGCACTCTAAATGGAATCAATAGTGCTGTACTCATAACACCTTCATACAGAAGCAGTTACTTTGAAACATTCGGAGCTCAAGCCGATGCGGATTTCCCAGGTTCATTTCAGGGGAAGAAAGGATGAATGAGCCCTTAATAGGGCAACGGAAGGCTTAGAAAGTATGTTATCGACATCGCACTGGATTTGGTCGAGCCAACTTCCTTACTAAGAGTCTGCTCACAAATCCCACTCAGAAGCGGCCAAAAGCTTAAGAGGAAGTAAAATATAAGGAAACTTGCTTAAAAGGTTCGGCAGAACGGAGACTGCACAGGACCCAACCTAACATATCAGGGTTATCCTACAGAGATACTATGGTGAAATGAAAGGTCGCTATCATGCACCCAGAACAGATCCTTTCAGACCAAGAGATCAAGCTAGCGAGAAAGAGTCTACTTAAAGAGATGGACAAATACGACAAAAACTGTCCCACCCTACGATGATTTGTAGCCATTTCAGTTAGATGGTTGTGGATCACAGTAACCAAAAATTGGCTCATGTCTGCGGTAGGCAGAATCAAACCATGGAAAAACTCAAATCTGCGTACAACTCATGGGCACGATGTTTCCAACATATTCACCTGCGTTGTCTTCGTTTCAGAAGCAGACAACCTTACCAAGGCCGTTTTCCTAGCCCGGATCGCTGAACAAATCCCCGGCGTACAAAAAACTAGCGAGTCCTCAGGGTCACTAAGGAGAAGAGAGGAGGTGAAAACATCATATTCGCAGTGTAATGATGTAAACTTTTCCTCAACTTCTCGTGGATTCTGATTAGAATAAAGCTTTATCGAGATCATTCGAGGCAACCATCAGACATGTGAACCCATCACATCTAAAACTAGCAACTCATTGCAAATGGCAAAAGGTCAAAGACTTCATAAGACTTGTCCACAAAGTCTAAGAACTCAGAAGCCAGCTAGTCCACTGGAGAAGCTAAAAATGTTGGCGGTTCTGCCGACATATCTCTGCAATAAATTTTACTACGGGATTAAGGTGCATCCAAGTTAATTTAAGCATGGAAAAGTCATAGATTTAATAAGGATCACCGAGATGTAGCCTTCATCCAGGAGTCGTACCCATAAAAGGACCGGATAAGGGAACTTTCAAGTGAGTTACTCAACGATTCCGTAAATGAAGGCAGACCTAGAGCTTGATTTATGTTAAATCAGAATATAACAGCTATTCCAAACCCCAGAAATAAGTTCTGTTGCGCTAATATTGTACAATAGTTGGGCTACCCACTGAACGCGGCAAGACAGACGGAGTAATATGTTCAATCGACTCCTACGATCTGAACTCTTTGCCATTGCAATGACTCAAGGACTACTGTAGCGACACTATGCCTTGTGAGAACTGTCGAGGCATAGGCTAGGTAAGACTAGCTGTTGGAAACACCAACCCACTTAGGCCTATTTGTCAATTGTGATGCCATACATCTGTGATCTTGAACCATTTTGAGCTTCTGACGAAGCGTAGGAAGAGAGAGAGAGAGAGTTGGGCAAGTACAAAGTAGGTCCATGCAGCTTCTACAGAAGTCGTTTGTAAAAACGCCAAGCCTTCTTGCATGTTTGCCTATAAGACAGTGTCCAGTGTTGACGCCTATAATAACGCTGAGATGCTTCCTTATTTGAAAGACCAAACTCTTAGGGCGATTCAGATTCAGCATTGGCCAGATTTGTTTGGTCGCTAGATTAGTTTAACAGGCCCGGGTCAACCCCGGACTACTTTACTGAGTTTAGTACAAACTGCTCTTATACCTAAAATTAGAACTAAAGGACGGTGAGATCAGGGTCGGGAGAGGCGTTGGAGATAGGTTGATCCAACCGTTTGTTCTTCTATTAGCATCCAGCTTTAGCATTAGCTTGCACGAAGCGATGATATCCTTTTCAGGTAGGATAGGTAGAGTGGTTCCAATTTTGGCGAGTTCATCAGTTCTAAAATTCAGAATATCCAGTGCCGCGGACCGAGTAGTACGATAATCTTCGCTCATGCAGTTGCTACAGTTGATTGCATTGTCTAAGGCCCTCCAACAGACTACCATCCCGTAGGAGAGTGTTGGTCTTATAACCAAGACGTATAGCCATTGGGTGATGCGAGGTTGAAAGCCCCATTTGTTCCCAATGGCTTTTTTGCAAGAGAATAGAGCCACCGTAGTTTTCGCGACTCTTTCTTGAATATTAGGTTTCTAGTTTAGTTCCCTGTCAAAAATAAAACCCAGATAATTCGCTGTATCGGAAAAGACTAAGCTGGTACCGTTGATTGAGGGAGGGTTTTATGATTGGAATTTTATATTTCCAAGATCAGTTTTATGGGGGTTTATTGGCAATCAACAGCGTTCCACCGAACGGCTTAAGCTGTTAAGATTTAGCTGTAAGAGTTATTTACTGGTATTGAGATGCTTTCCCGAGACAGCTATAGCAACGTCATCCGCACAGGCTACCGCATAGGATGCTACCACCCGCTTCCAAGTAGATCAGTAGTTCGTTGATAACTAAGTTCCATAGAAGGGGTAAAAGGACACCGCCTTGCGGCGTACACATATAGCAGGAGCCCCACTCAGTTTGGAGTTATTATCCTGCTATTTAGCATAAGACTGATCAACTCGCCAAGTGGGTCATTTACTTTTAGAGTTGACAGCGCAGACGTGATTGCGGATGTGTTGAAGTTGTTAAAGGCACCCTCTATGTCCAGGAACGCGATCATTGTGCATTCTTTATAATGTAGGGATCGTTCGATGTAGCTAGTCAGTGAATTGAGTGTCGTTCCCACCGACATATTGAGCCATTGACAAGTCTTGGATCAATTTTAGCTCGTAAATGGATATCAATCAGTATTTGTAGAATTTCCGAAAAGAAAGATCTGAGGTCCTTTGGGACAACATGAGAACATTTCCCGACTTTGGGAATGAAAACTAGATTAACTTCTCTCCATGACAAGAGAATGTGGGTCACTTATATGCAACTACTCATGATATTCTCTAGCGTTGACAGGATGATATCTGAAGACCTTTGTAGCTCGGCTGGACCTTCCGTCCAGGTAGACTTATATGGTTTGAAGCTATGCAGCGCCCAGAGAAGCTTGTCTCTTGTAATCAGACTGTGAATTTTAGTCGCTGCTGCAGTGGTCGAGCTAAGGTTGTTACTGGCCCTGAGCTACCCTGGAAAGTGGGTGTACAGCAGCAGGTTGTCCAAGAGCCATCGATTTTTTTCAAACAGCTAGGCATCGTAGGATTTGTACAGAAGATTTTTCTTAGCCGCGAGCCTAAGAGATTTCTATTATTTTGTCATAGAAAAGTTCCCTGCTGTCGTTTCTTAGCGGTCCCAGTGCTGATGTCCATCAGTGCGGCATTTTCTTGCCTGATTGAGAGCCAGGGTAAAATCCTTGACTTTTATGTCAAGCTCGTCGGTGTATTTTAAAAGTGTTTTTAAAAGTGTTCCTCTGTATTTTGGCATCATTCAGACTGAATTGGATATATCTGTGATCTGAAAAAGAATGTTCAGACGATACCATCCAGTTCGTTAGCAATTGAGTGATGTTGTCGGAGACAAGAGTGATATCTAGTACTTCTTGTCGGTTTTTAGTTATGAAAGTGGACTCATACTTAAATATAATCAAAAAGTGACTCACCTCTATCCTTAGCATCAGTACTGGCCCATACTGTGTGATATGCGCTAGCATCGCACCCGATGATGAGGCCAGTTTTTGCGTTCCACTCGAGGCATAACCCGACATATAACATCCTATCCAATGCATTGTGTGAACGACTCAAGCCCTTCTGCAACACACAAATCGGTACGAACTAGTGCGGCTTTCAGTTCTGTAGCTCTACGATCGATTCAAATTTTCGAAAATCTCTTCATCCACTACAAACCGCACATGATAGCACTCATCGTATTGAGCTCAACAAGGCGATGGCCGAATTCAGGATCCCGGCAAAACTGATTCAGCTGTGCCACGTGAAATGTGTAATTTGGAAACAGTTCCTCCTATTCCAAACCTGTACCGGATTTCGACAAATGCACTGTCATGTGCAGCGCGCCGCAATAGAGGCTTTCACGGCGATAGAAAAACGGGTGAAACGAGTAAACCAAGTACATGTTGTCAACAACCAAAGAAACATCTGTCCACCGCCTAGCACAAAACATCACTGTTGACAATATTAACTTCGAAGTGGTTAAGGAGTTTACTTAGGTCGGAGTAAACATCAAATTCACGAATAACACTCAAGTGGAGATTCGATGAAGACTTAATGTAGGAAACCGCTGCTACTTTAGTTTGGCGAAACAAATGAGGTCAAAACCACTAACTCGGAGGACGAACTGCATGCTCTATGAAACATTGATCCTGACAGTTCTGTTATATAGAGCCGAGTGATGGACGATAAGCAGGAAAGCAGAGCAGATATTGAACACTTTGGTCACGTATGCGAGGAGGGCGAGCTGTATCAAGCCTAGAAATTCTAAACTAGACAACACTACCTTTGCCACACCGAGCGAAAAGACAAGAATGCTCCAGCCAAGAAGATCTTCGAATCACAATCTACGTTCGAGGCGATAATGAAAATCGAACCCCTCTTTCAGTGATTAATCTATCGCACATAATAGAGCGCTTCTTCTGGACAACTAGAAATAGCGTGCACGGGATCAATGATAGTGGAAGCCTGTCATGTATCAGGCAGAGGCACTTTGAGAGCTCGTTAAATAAGTAGATAAAAACAAGGCAACAGGAAATCGATGAAACATTACCGTCACGAAGAAGTGAAACGGTCATTTATATCCAGAGTTGACAGAAATTTCACAAAGTGTAGTGTATTTCCAGAAATTATATCTAAAGATAACCAAGAAATAGTAATTAACCGTTTGGTAGCAATGTCAATCTCTGATCTACGAGTAGCCCCTTTTGGCACAGAACATGTTTAAATACACTCCATATAGTTGTGAAAACTTTTCAACTTAATATGCATACGAAGATTCAAAGCTCGAAACTGGCGTTTTTTTGTTTTCAAGCTCAAGCACGTAATTCTTTCTTCCTAATATGTATACGCACATATGAAGTTTACCCTTCGAATAGACAAATTTGGGCGGCGACATCGAGAATAATTTGTAGTTGTATGACACTTAGGATACCATATGTGGATAAGACACTGTACAAGCCGAATGGCAGTGCTCAAAATTATTTTATTGGAGGACGTCGGATAGAAAACAATAACACAAAAGTAAACACCTACAACAACAATTTGAACACTTACGAGTAAGTCTCATAGTAGCAGAAAATATGGTATTCGATCAGCAGAAAGCTTGAAACTTTGAACTTAATTTTAATTTTGGTGGAGGGAAAGGCCCCCATTCGGCTGAGTACAAGCTATACAGTCTTAAACTAACTTAAAATTAACAACGTGACCTGAAAGGATTCTATGAATGAAGAGAAAGTCAGCAGCATCTCTGCGTTCCTCAAGGGTTTTTAAGTTAATAAGGTTGAGACGGTTTTGATAGGAGGGCAACATAAAAGGCTAGTCACAGGGCATACCACGAAGAGCAAATCGAAGAAAACGGCGCCGGGTGCTTTCGATTCTCGAGTTATGAACACGATGATACACGACACTTGACTAGCGTACTCAAGGAGGGGGCGAACAAAGGTAATACAGAGGGACCTGATCACGTCTTACAAAACCTAGTGCAGAGTTGGCTTTAAGGATTATCTCCTCCATATGTAAAGGGAAGTTGAGCCGCCTATCACACAAAATGCCGCGAAGAGATTGAACGGAAGAGATAGGTTGGGTAAGAGATTGGTGCCGCTTATGTAAAAAGGTGATGGATTGGCATTTGGCGATATTAAGTTCCAAAGAATTTTTGAGGCACCAGATCGAAAAACTATGAAGGTCTTGTTGAAGGAGGAAGGAGTCATAGAGTGAGAAAATGGTTTGTCGGCGTAAAGTCACACGATTGTTTGATGATCCTATCGAGATCATTTATGGTTAATATAAAAAGAAGGGGACCGAGATGGTTGCCTTGTGGAACTCCAGAGGTGGCTAAAAATGGAACCGAGTGGGCAGTTTTGGAGGTAAGACAATATCTATTTTAACAGTATGAATTCAAAGCCGAGGGCTGACAATTTGAAGAGTATTAATCGATGAGAGATTTCATCAAAGGCCTTGCTAAAATCGGTTGCAACAACATCGACTTTGTTATCATTCTCTATGGCTGGGAGGGCATTCAACGAATTCAACAAGTGGTTGTGGTGGTTGTTTTACCCTTGAGGAAGCCTTGTTGTCTAGGCGAAATAAGTGATTTGCATTGGAAACTTAGAGCTTCATACAAACTACTTTCGAAGAGATTCGGTATATGGGAGAGCTTAGCGATGGGACGATAGTTGGTTATTTCCTTCTTCGATCCTTTTTTGTGGATCGGGATTATGAAGGAGGTTTTCCAAGCCTGAGCAAATTCTCCTGGTAAAAGGGATAGACAAAGGAGATTAAAAAGGGCAAGGGAAACATGAAACAGAGGAGGAACATTTTTTAAAGAAATATGGAAGGAAGGCCATCTGGGCCGGGTGTGAATTCGTCATTAAGTTGGTGTAACTTATTTTCGATATAAGACGGGTCCAAGGTGTGAGAGAGAAGTGGAAAAGTTCAGCAGGTAATTAAAATAGGATGGATCTGGTACATAAGAGTCGTTAGTGAAGTGTAGTTTAAAAAAGCTGGCAAATAGATTGGCAATGGTGAGTGGATCGGTTGATGACTCGCTGATGAAAGAGAGGGAAGGAGGTTAACCATCGGAGTTTTTCTTTTGTAGTTAACACTTTGGAAAAAAGACTTAGGGTCCTTTATAAGGTTGACTTACGCAATGTTAAGGGAGTTTGGTAAAATGAAGATAAGTAGCAAGATAGTTGGAATAGTCGGCAAAGGATCTGGTACGAAGGAAAACAGCCCATAACTTGTTCCTCTTATTTCGTAAGGAACAAAGCTTGCGATGATTATGTTTAAAGGCGGAAAAAAGCAACGTAAAGGCAAGTTAAAGGTGGATCCGTTGGGATAGTCACTGAAGCACTGTCGATTGAAAAGTGGCCCTGAAAATTGCAAGCACAGATCTTTGTGTAGAAGTCTTTGGAAAAAGTTGACGATGAGAAAATAAAGCTCAATAGAGTAGGAAGCCTAGACACCTTCTAAAAAGAATGACAGTATATATAAGGAGTGATTGGTACACGTGTGTCTAAAGTTACCAACTGCTTTTAGCATATCTTACCTACTGAAACTAGTCCAAGTTTCATCAAACTTTAGTTCATAAATCCTAGGGTAAGTGTCATGGTGTCTACTGCACTATCAGTTCATGTTAATCGGTCAAATATAACCGTCTGAAATTTATTTCAAAACATATATCTTGAGAATTCTGTAGAGACACACTCTGAAGTTTTTATCCGTATTATTTTTACCCAACGGACCAAGGACAAAACGCATTAGGTAGACGTACACATTCTCATCTATAGCAACACAGAACATCGATTGAGAACTTTATTACAAAAGGCTCTAACAGCTCTTTTGGTGTTCATTGAGGCAGACATCATCTATAACTACAACTACAACTACAACCTACATACATACATCAACTTCAGTCTACTCTAATAATTTTTCAAGAGTCCTTTCGCATGGATAATTCCCAGTTGGAGGTTGTTTCTCTGAATAAAACTTCCACCTCACAAAGTGCACCCCATTTTTCTTACTCTCCTTTTGTGTTCCCTCCTTTATCAGTTTTTTTTTTGTTGCTTCTCCTAAATAATTGCTTTGTTTAGACGTGTCTTTATAAATTCACAATGAAGTCATGAACATCTCCACAACGTCTGAGATCATTCATTAATAATTCAGAGCATCAGTAGATGAGAGTACCGGAGTTCAAGAGTACACCGCAATCCCATACGACCCACGAAATACTCGTATCTTCAAGATTAATAAGCAATAAGAATTCTTAGTTATACTCCACTTTTGACGCTCAAGAGCTACTTCAAATCTACTCCTACAACTCAAAAGTATCTATGACAATGGTTTACATTTAGCACTGTAATATAATTTCTCATTTACGAACGCTGAGCATGCTTATGAACAAGTGGTCTTTTGGTTTTATGATCAACATCGTCTTCATCGTTGCTATAGCCTCACTGAACTTCTCCATACTCCATCGTAGTTGACTTAGTTACGCATGTACGAAGACGTGTACTGCAAATACTCGTAAGCATACACCTCTGAGGTACTTTTAAGGGGGTACTACGGAGTACGAATATGAAAATGAGTACAAACGGCTACTATGAATGTGGATTTTCATTTCCCTAGAGAGAGTTTATTGTAATTACGAATATCGTTGTGTTGCTACAAAAGCAACGCCACAGTGAATAACCACACTTGCTTGTGGTTGTTATTAAATACTCATCACTTTGGGTGTTTTGCGGGTTGAATGGTGATGTCTCCGGTTTATCGGATACTCGTACACCGCCCAGTAGAATTTCAAATGACAATTATCTCAAATGACAAGTGTGGATATGTGGGGTGGGTGATATCAAGCGGCATGATGAAAGTTTTATTTTTGAAGGGCGGTTGCTTGTACTCCTTGTTATTCAAATATATGTATATTGTGTCAGATGGGATCGTGTATTCTTATAAAATGACAAATCAGACCAACGACACCGTCCAAACAGAAGAAATTCATCACAAAGTTAGACTAAGAAATATTTTTAAGAATGTCCCTTCTTTTCTAAGGGCTCAAAAAATACAAATTGATTCTTTTTCCACAGATCTGACTTCCATTCAAACGAACAAATGTACAACCTTTCCAACCGACTAAAAAAATCCGAGAAAAACCCTCAGCAAGTCACCGAAAAAGACTTTGCAACATTTGTGGAACCTATCTTGTTTTTTGTCAACATTTTGAAGAACTTATTATACGAGCCACGTTTTCTTCCATTTCCCAAGTAATAGAAACGGAACTATTAACCTTTTGTCATCTATTAGGTCTTGTTTTGTTTTTTTTTTTTTGTCGAAAGCAATTACTAGACACAATCCACCTCATTAGACATGCGCAACATGCAGCAAGTGTGTACATTACTCAGTATGATCAACGCCGACAATTTTACACCGCATGCGACCACAATTACAGACTCTTCACAATTCATTATGGGATGACTGCATTTAAGCTTCCGTTCTGAATGTAACTTTGTTTTTGGACAACTTATATAGCCTTAAGCGGTTAAGCCTTGTCATTAACAACACACATAAAGGCGTAACAATTGCCAGCAGCAAATATGTTGCATACGATTTTTCACAGTGATAATCCTGTCTGTTTTGTGGTCAAGAGAAAGAAGTTAAATTTTGTTCTGTTTTCTTATTTGGGAGGCATCACCTGGTGGTGGATAATTCGCATGAATTTGCATTTTCTTTTTGTTGCATGGGGTTACACCTGTCCTTAAGTGTGGGTACGACAAAAAAAAAAACCAAAAGAAAAAAACCGAAAAGAAGCTACCAGAAGCAGATGTTGTTGAGATCATATTTAAGAACCAAACAAAAATGTGTTCCAAGTGGATTCTCTACCATGCGTTTCGCCTTGCAGGACGACTTTTTATGGCCCACCCTTCAGCCAGAAAAAAAAAATGAGGAGAATGAGAGAAAGATGAAAGAAACATCTGACCAAGGGCCGAGGGTGATTGTGATTTTGATCGTTTCATCGGTTTCATCGTTTTATCGGCGAAGCGACGTTTGTTAAATACGTGACTTGTAGACGCTGGCACGTCAAATTGGATTCTTTATCCACCTGCCGCCAAGTTTTTTTTTTTCTTTCGTTTTTCTCTCCTTTTTTTGTCGTTTGTTCCGATTGGTGCGCGTGTGTTTTATTTGATAACACTGCTCATTTGGAGTGTCGTGTGTCGGCGGTGGGCATGTCGTGTGCGTGACTTATATAATGGGATTTCTGTCTCCCATATTGTCCTTTCTGAATTATGATTTTCATCATGCATCCGTCACAAGGTGGCGTCAAAATATTGACTTTTTCAAAGCACTAGCAGCTGTTGGAGAAATACAGGGGACTGCCTACGCACTGTTGAGCATAAAAAATGCAGAAACACTATCAAGAAACTCGTAAGTCAAGAAAGATACTATCCATCAAACGGCGGCTCTTGTTGGCTAATCTTTATAGCTCTATGTGCCGAATGAGCAATTGTTGGCCCTTTGATGGTCATAAAGATTGGAAATATATTTTTGTTTTCATTTCTGTGTTGATGGCCTTTTAATGGTTGTGAATGTGCGTAGTCAATGTCTTTATTATCGCGGTCTACTCGTATGCAGAGCAAATAAGTTGAACTAATGCTGCAATGGAGTGCGTTTATTATAGACACACTGGGCCAACCATTAAGATAACATTATGAAACCTCGCCAACTGGAGCTGTGTGATGCCCATGCATATGGGATTTGTGTGTGTTCAATGAAGTACAATGCATGCGGCTTTGTAAGATATAAATAGCGTGGATACTTTTTGTTGGCTGTAGATGAAGACGATGTAATCGGCCTTGACCGGTTGTCCTAAAGCGGTAATCCATTAAAGACGACTGTGAAGCATTCTCTATGAAAAGATGAATTTATACGACCAACTTTGTTTCAAGTATCCGATGGGAGGATGAAGATGCCACATAGCGCCATGAGCACAAATTGCCGGTAGACCTATACTTTTCCAAACCCACTTATGTACATCTATCATTGATCGTGCTGATCTTATTTACTCGTACATAGCAGCAGTAGCCTCCCGAAATTCTTAAATAAATTAGTCTTATAGGTCAGGTCATCATAAACTGCTTGAAGACCTTTTCTGTGATAAAGAATAACAAATGGTATTTTAGCCGACCAAATCAGTAGAAGACATTAGAACAAGTGTGGCAAGGCTGTGATCACCGGTACATGGTTTATACAACTAGATACGGACGCTCAGAGTCAATTTAAGAGCGATCTATACAAGGCAAGCAAAGGAAAATTTATATCTGCGCCACGACACCATTAGATATCCGAAGCTCTTGAATTCGCACTACAACGTTCGAAAATAATTGCCCGACCATTTATACCAATGACACTGGGACGCAGTGCATCATCAAAGCAAAAAGTGGGGTGCACCGAGGTTCCGTTCTAGGACCTGTACTATTCATATTTTTAAAAAATCCGTAGAAATTCATTTCCAAATTAACCTGGTCATTGTCACTGACGAAGATTTTTGCAGGATCAAATAGGAATTATGGTACGGAGATCACTGATTTCGGCAGTTTACCTATTTAGTGGTGTCTAGCGCTGAATGATAAGTAGGTATGTGACTCAAATGGCCATCATAAAATAAATCTCTCCGTGTTTTATTGCCTGCAATGGTATGGAGAAGGAAATCTAGTTGACGTAAGGACGCGAATGAAATCGAAAACGGTGAGGTTTAAGTTGGTCTTCCGCAATATAGGAGAGTTTGGTCCATTGAAACCATAATCTTGGAGGGAAGGAAAGGCTTTCAAAAATTTTAGAAAAAGTATTTCATAACCCTATCAGCGTCGTTTATGTTTAGGACCTAGTTGGTTGCCTTGTGGTACAACAGAGGTGGCCAAAAAATGTGCTGAAAGAGTACACCTACGAGTACAACGAGCACTACTATAATGATTTCCCAGCTCAGAAGGCATGCATGGGTTCAAAGAGAGATATCGCAAAGAATCAAGAGCTTTAATTTTTTTGCCTTCTTCCAAGGCTTAAAGGGTTAAGACCTCGAATTCCACGAGGTTTGTCCAGAAAACATTTTAAAGCAATAACGACTGGAATTGAATATTTGAGTCAAAAGTCTCTACGAGTATTCACTAGGCGTTGAAAACAACTTTAGACATATATGTTGGCCGGCGATTTTTAGGCTACTTCTTCATTCATTCGGGGCTATACCTCACCTTTGTACACAAAACCCTAGAGCGTGTCTTAGATATCCACATGCTAAGCATTCTAAAAGAATCATCTCTATCCAGCACGCCTATATCAAGGGAAGATTCACGGAAACGCCTCTCCACAATCGAAACATCCGTACACTACAAAGAATATACCCTAGCCTAGAAGGAGCCTCTAATATCATACACACCGAAGCCATTCACAAATCTCTGATCGAGCTGGGTATAAAGGAAATTCTTAGCCAATGGATAGAATTATTCAGGCAACACTAGGAGAGAGTCACTTAACTAAATTCGTCCATAGAGCAACGCCACAGGGTGTTACGAACAAAATTCTTGCAAGACTTGACAGAGAAGGGGTCAAGTTGTCGTCTATGCGGAAGACATGGTAATAATAGTGTCAGGGAAGTTTCATTCCGTGATGAGGAGGCTGCCCTAGATAAGGTAAGCACCTGGGCCGCAAGTTGTGACCTTGGTGTCAACTCGAGCAAAACTGGATTGATGCTATTCACTACCAAAACCAGAATTCCTAATTTTACCTTTCCGTGTTTTAACTATCCTCCAGCGCGAGGTATCTGGGTATCATGGTTGACCCAAAACTTAACTGGAAGCAAAACATCGAACAGAGAGTAAGGAAGACATGCGTCGCCTTCTATACGTGCAGCAAAACTTTTGAAAAGAAGTGGGGGCTTCAACCAAATATGACCTTGTGGATGTACACATCTTTAGTGCGTCCAATTCTCTTACTAGTTCACGAGTATGGCGGCCCGCGTTGAGCAAAGATGAGATTCTTTGTCATCGGATGAAGAGTATCAAACCAAAAGAAAAGGTGTGGCACGACTCGTGCTGTAAAGATAAATATTTTTTCGGTCCTACAAGACCAACCCGACAGAGCCAGGAATGACTGCAACGTCTTTCTCAAGCGAGTGAAATTTCAATACGACCAACAATTGAGGCAAAAAATACTACAATGTCCCAAAGGTAGTCAAAAAATCAGAAATTCAACCTCATCCTCCATCCCAACGCTCATCTACAATGACATTCCAGCTGTCAGCTCTTTAGGCAAAGCTAACGAAAGCTACGAAAGCAGTACTCAAAGATCTTAAAAATCCTCTGGTTCAGATGGTATATCTCCCCTTCTTCTGAAGTCGTATTCTTCCTCGCTAACAGAAGCACTGCGTTTTCCATAAATCATCAATCCTATTCTTTAGGACTCTTTCCGAGGAGATGGAAAACAGCATTTATCTAGCCCGTCCCTAAAAAAGGCGAATCTTCTTGTGTCTCCTCCTACAGAACGATTGCAGTCCCTTCTTTCCAAGATCAAGGAAAAGCTGATAAACCGTCAGCTCAGTACGGTTTTTTTTAGCAACAGGTCCACTGGTGATTTGATGGGATGTCTCACCGAAGAGTGGAACCAAAACATACACCAATCTGGCGAAAGCAAGATTGTTGCCTTTGATATTTTTAAGGCATTTGACAGAGTTTGGCATCAGGTTCTTTTGCTGAAAATGCGTGCATTTGAGATCGTACAATTCAAGTTGTCTGGATGGTTTCAGGTCTGACATCCACGAAACAAGTGGTGTGCCCCAGGGCTCTGTTCTGTCTCCGACACTCTTTTTGATTTTCATCAATAATCTCAGCCATTATTCATGAATGGCACTTGCATCGTCGAAACCGAAAAACTTTCCATTCTCGGTATGTGTATCAATGACAACCTACGTTGGAATGACCACATATTCGATATCGCCAAAAATGCTGCGAATGTAGCAAATACTTTCCCGACTCAGACTCACCCCTGGCTAAAATTAGATTGACCGATGTGGACAGTCAGGTGTTCCTAAAACATATCGGCTCATAGGTGATGCTAATATCACCTGGTCAATTGACAACCTTGAACATAGACCAAATGTCTACTGTCGCACCTTGTTCTATAGCTATTTTCACCACCAGTGCTGCATAGAAATCGCCAGTAGCATTCCGCCCCATCAAACCTTCAATCGTAACAACCGTCTCGCTATGAAAGATCATCAGCTACACTCACTTTTCTTTCCTAAGCCGTACAACTTGCTTATAGAATGCCCTAATGAGCTCTTTATTTCCTGGCCATTATAACCTTCAAACATTCAAAACCAACGTACACCGGTATCTTTCTTGTTTTTCTGCCTAACTCTCCTTCGACCGGGATGTGAGCAAACATTTTAAGGGTACGCAATTGGAGGCAGCTGACAAGGACCACGCTAGCTGGAGTGGCATATTAGTTGAGGCCCTGTTCCACCACCCTGTTATCACTAAACCAAAATCGTGTGAACAACATGAAATATTTGGAAGGAAGCTTATTAGATTCGTAAGATTAGGGAAAGCGTAGGAGTTCAAAGAGACTCTTGAGGGTCTCCATTACACTGCAGGCTTGAAGAATGTTATTCAAATAAATCAAACTCCTGAATAAAGGGCCTTCAACTCAGTGCTTTTTGTCATAAGCATGGCTAATTACAGATCCCACCAAAATGCAACCACGTATGGAAACAATTCAACAAGAAACCCCATCCAATGCGTGGCAGGCAGATCATTGTAAACAATGAACAGGAATTGGTTCATACGTTCCTTCAATTCCAATCCAATTCGATTCGATTTCTCACTCATTGCCGGTTATTTTAGGGACAATTGAAGAAGGACTATACCTGCCATCCGTCTTATCCGTCGGTCTCTTACATAAGTCTTAAATGAAGGATGTAGGTGGCTTGTATCGTGTTTCATTGTTCAGGACATACAATATCAAGCATATGGCACACAATCAGAGATGTCCTTCTAGAACATTTATTTAATATTGTTTTTTTTTTTTTTTTTTTTGCTGAAATTTCTACATTTGTTGAAGAATTTGAAAGGACCAGAGTGTATCTGTACCTCTGGCAAGATGCCTAAATGTTGAGTGATACTCAGCAGGATGCCTGTAAAAGTGTGGGTGTAGATTGGAATGAGTACGAGTACCTGCCAGGCAAAGAAAAAAATACTTTCCACACCCTGCCTGGAGCAGATGTTTTTCATTCTTTTTTATTTTTTTTTTTTCTGTTTTCGTGCCGAATCTGAGAGCTCTGCAAACGATCTCTAATTAACAAAACTGCATTTTTCAGATGCAAATTTATTCAATACGAACCGTTGTGCTGATGCTGGTGTTGCTTCGTCTGTATGCGGCACCTGAATACACCAATTAAAGGCGACGAACATGAGTAGATGCACCTCTCGATTCGGGTGAAATTTATTCCAACAAGAAATTGCTGGAGATGGCCATGGGAGTAATTACAACGAAACCGCACGTTAAATGCAAATTTGTAGAATCTTTCTGCTCCTGTTCCTGTTGTCTTCGGCGATTTATGTGTGAAAATGGGAAATTTGCGTTTCCACTTTAACAGCTTTCGCAGGTACGAGTATCCTTTTCTCATTTCAAAATTGCTAGAATCATCACCGAATCGACCCAATTAAAAGGAGCAGGTTGTCGATTTCTTGGTTCCTTGGCTCTTTGGGTTCTCGTTGACACGATAACGTTGCCAAGTAATCCACCCAAGGACGGCAACATTTGTATTCGTGGTGTTCCAGCAACGTTTAGAGTGAATATCTACTCAGAGTATCTATAGTGTCTATTGCTGGAGATAAGGACAATCATTTCACCGAACAGAAAATACCTTTCTACAATTCCAGGGAAAGCCGGGGAAGACGAAGGATGATTTGAAAATTTATCCAAGTGCCCTTTGGCGTATCAAATCAGGAGAATACCGCTATCTATGCCCCTTTCCCAGTTCAGTATTTGAATTCCTTCTCTTTATCGCTGACTTTAAAGGAAGGCCAGCCTGGAATAGTGATGAGGCTGGCAGGGTGTTGGGGATAAGACGGATAAAGTGGATGTGGGAGGATGATTTCCTCTTTAACTTTTTTGCGCTATTTACATTTTCTCCCGTTTGGTCCTTAGGGTGGGGGAGAGTCAATTATTCTGGAGATTTACTTTAGCTCAGCTGGCGGCTAGGAGGTTAAGGATTGTTTATGAGCGGGGAAAGAACTGCTGAAGCTTTTGTGGTGTGTTGAATTTTTTTAATTAAAAAAAAAACAAAAAAAAGTAGAGACTGGGAGTTTGCAAATCCGTAATTAGCCGTTAATTTAGCTTGCTTTCAGTTTTAATAAACTGCGAGGGATTTTTTTTAATGAAAATTTCCCCTATATCCACAGCGTGGGCACAAACCAACTGAAACGATTTACGAGCTGGCTGAGAAGTATGTGATGGAACGTGTGGTTGGGAAGTCTGGGGAGAAGAAATTTATTGTTGCATACTTTAAGGTGAATACCAAGTAAGCACAACAAATCGGTTACTCTTTTTTCAGGGTGGGAATGTGATGGATCATCAGTCTCCGAGGGCTTTCTATGGAAGTGCAGAAGGGAGCGTAATTGCGGAGTTTCCTTATGAAATAAGTAAGCGATGGGTGGGGATTTGGCAAGGAAAAAAAAATTGGAAAAAATATTCAGAGATGAAGTTCCGTGTAACACACGATACAAAGATACATTCACACTTGGGTCTTCAGCTAGAATAACGATAGTCTTAGACTGAAGATAGTAGCCAATAGTTTTCTTTTTTAGCTTGGAGACGGCCCTACAACGGCTGGAATCAAGAGCTTGTACAAAGCCAAAGAACAACTGGCTTGAGGTTCTCACGTCCTCAACGTTTTGAGGATCACATTGGGTATCGTAGTTTCAGAATTGGTCCATTGTACTCCTTGTATGATCCTTTTACTTGCATTTTTGGGTGTCTTTTCTTTAGACAGATGACAGCAGGAGGGTGGCTGACCTTTGAGAGATATCGGAAAGCATTTGTATGATTTGCCGGTAATGGCCCACTGTCAATGGAAGCCCTAATGGGATGCGAAATCTGGTGTAAAATAGGTGCCGCATCCTAGGTTGGCCTTGGAGCCATCTGCGAAGACCCAACTACATTCCTTTTTTAGTTCAGATTCTGTACGAAACTATGGCTAAGCATAGGAAGACATTGCCAAAGAGGGAATATCTATAAGACCAGAGTCAAAAAACAGTCGGCTGGGCATCGATGTGCAGCCCATGATACAATATCTATATCAATAGGAGAGTGATTGATCAATCTGTTTAGAGCAGAAACAGGCGTGCTAGGGAAAGACCTCATGCAATCGAAACAGATCGCTGTTTGGAGTCCGGTAAAAGGAGTAGTGACGTACTTTTGTGAAAGTTTGTTCAACTCGACAAATGACGCTTTGACCATAAATGGCCTCATTGCAGCCGTGCAAATCTATAAGACCTCCTTCTGTCTCAAGTCGTATTCCTTACCGAAAGCTTCTTTACACTGCCAGAACACCGACAGAGCCTTGGAGGTACTCGGAGTGACATATTTAATCGAAAGAAGTTTGTTATCCAGGATGACAACTAAGGGATTGTACCCTTAAAATGCTTGCACACGGTGCGGACGAAGGAACGTTAATGAGCGAAGAAAGACAGACACCGACGTACTTTGGTTTTGAATGTTTGAAAGTTATAATGGCCAGGAAATAAAGAGCTCGGCGGAGCGAATCACGATATTTCAGAGTACGTCCGAAAGTGGGGACGGGTATTACACATAAAGATTTGAAGGGGCGGAATGTTATTAGTAATTTCGAAGGAGCACTGGTGTTGAAAATAGCGATAGAACAAAGTGAGGTAGGAGCCATTACGCCGGTGTACGAGGATGTTAACTGAATGACTGACCAGTCAAACTAGTCAGCCTCGTGAAAACAACAACCTGAGCTTTGAGAGGATTAATTGAAAGACCATTTCCAGTTCATCAATCGTTGATCACTCCTATATTATAGAGCAACCAGTCGTTAGGCATAAATGGACAGATTGACTGCATATGAAAGGATTAGGCAGATGGTCGACAAACATTCACCATAGCAACGGAGATATGATGCTTTCCCAGTTCATCATATGTTGGCCTGTGTATGATCTCCAATAAAAATTCAGTCCTGTTTCGATTTTCGGTATAAAGGCTATCCTTAATGTGCTTAGCGGCCAGTTATAGACTAGCTATATTCTCTCCAGAGTCACCAGCAGTTGTTGTAACATATAGTACATAGCTGGATAATGCCGTCGTAACTTGAGGATATAACGCTTCATCCATCACCACTACCGCTGCCGGAGCGGATAATAGCTGGTGGTGAAACTACTTTGCTCAGGTTGTTTGGGAAGAGAGTTCCATGTGATGATGATAGTACTGAAGATCGTACTACTCGTATGTAACGCGCTTGGGATCGCGTTGAGGATAGTACTGAGGATTATACACCATATTGATCAGAGCGAAACATTGAGAACGGCAGTGAAGAGGAATGAAGGATCACTTTAACGATGATACTGATGCTTGAAACGACCCACTTAACTAGATGATGCGGTGTAGTCGGGAAGGACAATGAAGACACGTAGGTGGGTAGGCAAATAACTAGCATACACCATTTCCACCAGTCTAGGCGTCATGCTAGATCCGAAACTGAGCTGCAAATGAAATACCGCGCACAAGTCAAGCTGAACCGAGCCACTATATGTGCTTTTTAAAGCCCTGTCTCTTAACAAACTACCAAACATTGTATATTGCTGTCTTTAGTGCAGTTAGACTCCGAGAGTGTGGCCGGTGGACATCAAAATCATACAGTCATAGCAAGATCTTTGATTTACTAGGCAGCTAACGCAAATGCACACTACGTGGCACCTAGGTTAGGTTAGGTTAAGTTATGTAAGAGTGGCTGTTGGAAATACCAACCCACTTAGGCCTATTGGCCCATTGTGATGCCACGTGGATCTATGATCCTCTTACTACTGGAACCAGTTTGAGCTTATGATAAAGCATATGAGACTGTTAACGTCTATATTTTCTAGATCGTTTAGGTCGTTTTAGAAGAAAGCTCCTAGATGAAGCTTTCTTCTCTGGGAGAGCTGGGTATGTGCAGAGTAGGTGGAGGATTGTCTCCTCCTCTTCCTCGTCCATGCAGCTTCTACAGAAATCATTAGTAAAAGCGTCAAGCCTTCTTGCGTGCTTGCCTATGAGGCAGTGTCCAGTAATGACACCTATTATGACGCTGAGATGTTTCCTATCTAAAAGGATCAGACACTTAGAGCGACTCAGATTCAGCCTTGGCCAGATCTGTTTGGTCGCTAGACATGTTTGCCCAGCAGTCCACCTAAGGTCTGTTCTTTTATTGGCATCCAGCTTTAGTGTTAGTTTGCACGTAGCGATTGGTATACCTATACAACCTTTGTCCGATAGGATGGGTAGAGTGGTTCCAATTTTGGCGAGTTCATCGGCTCTGCAGATCCCTGGAATGTCTCTGTGGACCGGCACCCAACAAAGGTGAATGTTGAACTGTCATCTCCATGAGAGATGATCGGCATTCAAGGGCGGTTTTAGAATATAATGAGACCGAGTCCAGGGACTTGATGGCGGCCAGACTATCCGAAAATATGCGGATATCCCTCGCAGATAACACGTTTTTCTTCACCCAGGACAGAGCTTCTTTAATCGCCAAAGTTTCCGCGTGGCACCTAATTAACACAATTTCTTCCAAAACACGAAACAATAATTTTTTTCTTCGGCTACTAGACGGAGCAGGAATACTTGCTATCAAAGAGGGGAGTACGATAATCAGTCGTGATCAGGCATAATACACCTGTCAAACCATTTTTCAAGGTCCTAGCAGACGTTTCAGATATAAATTTTCTCATCAACTCATGATAACTTTCTAACCAGAGGCAAGGCATGATATGATATTGAAGACAGCTCCAGGTCTTGGACACGACAAGACTCTTAATTGAAAAAACTTATTTAAAACGAAGTTATTGCAGTTATACAAGTAAATGCCCTAAACACAGACTTCATCGACAACCAACAAAACGTAGTCTAAGCTAAAAATTTAGAAGAAATTGCAATCATTCGGAGGTCTAGAAGTATAAGATGACCTGATATGGATCTCCCCATCCAAAAGTCAAGCCGATACGATCCAGAGTTATGCAGAAATTGAGGCCAATTCAAACTATTTATACAGGAAGCTAGATCAACCCATTTTGGGTCTAAACTGCGACTTCAAATTTGAATAAATGAACAAAACCGATTTTCAACTGTGAGACAAAGAAAAGATACAGGCACTAGAACCGTGAAGATGGTAAGATGCTAGTATCGTAATATCACACTCACGGCAAATGAAGACTCCCACTGGGCCAGCTTCCAAGCTCCTCACAATGTAATCAACTAGTCCGAATCCAGCTTTGTAATAGTCCAATTAATGAGGACAAACAAAACCAACAAGATACTTAGCAATTCGTGTCAACTTACCCATTACCGTAATTAATTGAAATTCAATTGCCAAATGAAGCTGACTGCCACACACAAGGTTTAGCTATGTCAAATCCATGTTCCAAAACCTCTCGAATCCCCTCAAAACCTGTTCTAACTCATTATTAACCTCTTACCGAACACCAAACGCAGAGATGACTTGACCAGTGTCCAACTTCTCCAGTCGCAAGTGTTTTGTTATGTTTTTCTCTTGGCCAAAACTAATTACGAGCAACTCATGTGGGAATTCACTTACCTAAAACGAAACAGAAACAAACAAAATTTGGAATTAGTTATGTTCTAAAAAAGTAGACAACATACTACAATATATGAGTATTCGTAGATACGAGTACATGGAAAGAAAAAATGGAAATCGAATAGAATACAAGTTAGTGAAGCACTTCACCATAAACCATGTCCCCCTCCCTTTCGAAAGCTATCGACTATAATTGGACACACTGCTCATGACTAATCAGTTGATCAAATGTCAAATGAATTTCAGAGCTATGATATCAGACAAGATGACGATGACATACATTATTGTTGGTGGACTGTTGCTTACAACAATTTGGAGATACGACGAGTGTGGTGTCAGAGAGCAGTAGTGGGCCCTGATTAGCATCACTTTGGCGATTGAAATGTATACAGGTGTACCACTATGAGATGTGGATTCATAACTCGGTTAGTCACGCTGAGATGTGTACGAGTACAGATTGTCTAGATGGTAGTATTCGCCATTCACCTCAAAATGATTCACAAGTTGGATTATGTTTGGAGGCACCTAACTGAGTATTGTCCTCTTAATTAGCGAAAGAAGATGGTCAGTTAAACAGCTTACTTAACTCACACTATAGCTCTCTAGCAGTAATCTACACGTCACGACATAGCAGAAAGTGTAAACAACTCAATATGTAGGTGGTGCGCGTACTCTATGCATCCAGGGAAGATGAGGACGAACCAACTGATTGCTGGCAGTGACAGGAGATCTTCAATAGCGCAGTTAAGATGGAGAGCACAGGTCACGTGAGATACTATTGTGGTGCATCCGTTTTAAGACATCTCGTACTGACCTGACTGATTAATAGGGCTCTCAGTTCCCACAGATAGCAAAATACCACGTTATCGTTACTTTTTAAAAAACTTGCTTTAAAAAAAGTGCTGGGCAAATACACAGCTTCCGTATCTCAAGATCATAAAGAGAACGTCAATCAACAAACAACTTTTGGTCTTCCGGAAGGTCTCAGCAACACGCAAGACTACAATAAATTTTTCTTCCAATCTAACCTCCCTCAGGGTCAATGACAATACTTTTTATCTGTTCACCGTGCATCGATATAGCACACTAATTATTTTCTCAAGACTTCGATTTACACCGTGACGATGGTCTAGATAAAGAGGTGAATTTATATGGCCGTGGTGTACTTCTAGCTATACACTCTCGTCTCGAGTCTAGACCCTTTAAAAAATCGTCCACTGCATTCTTCGAATTCGTTTGCGCTAGAATTCCTATTTGCAAACGCAACCTCTATATTTGTTGCTGCTATATTCGCCCCTCTCAACCAATTCAAGGTTACCAGCTAGCCGTTGATGCAATCGACTGCATTTTTAATGCTGCTGATCCTAATGACGTTGTTATTTTTTTAGGTGATTTTAATCTACCTAAACTTCTATGGACTCAGACTGATCAGTGCTACTATACTGCAACAAATCCTACCTCTGATAAAGAGAATCTTTTCATTGACTGCCTAACTGACTCTGGTCTATATCAATTAAGTGGTGTCACCAATAACATCGGCAGACAACTCGACCTAGTCTTCGCCACTGATGCAGATAACTGCGTCGTTTTAGAAAGTAAACATCTGCTTTCTAAGTTGGATAGTTACCACCCTCCCCTTTCTCTTACGCTGACATATGACAATGGTCTTAATCCCGTTTCCTATGTATATTCTTACGGTTTTAATTTTCATAGGGCTAACTACGCCAAGCTGAACAACCTCCTCAGTATGGTAAATTTTAACTTTCTCTACAATAACCCTAACCTTACGGTTAACGATGCTCTTGCATCCTTTTATACCGAAATTTTAAAATGTCTCTCCCAATTTGTGCCTTTTTTACCCAAAAGGAATCCCTCATCGTCACCACCCTGGTATAATAAAGAGCTGCGATCTCTTCGTCACAAGAGAAATAAGCTCTGGTATTCTTACTTAAAATCGCGTTCCGACACCGATTTCTTCTACTACTAGTCTGACCAAATTAATTTCTCTGTACTTTGCCAAACTCTCTATAACAACTATTTAAACCGAATGGACCACACACTCATTTCCGACCCCAAAAGATTCTTTCAGTTCATCAAAACTGAAAGCAAATCGGATAACTATCCATCATCCCTAAATTTTCTTGATAGGTCCTCGGGCGATCCCCAAATTATTGCAAATCTCTTCGCAATCTTTTTTGGCCAAGCGTTCGCCATCCATTCCCAAGAGCCAGACCATTCTTACTTTTCCTACTTAAACAGCTGCCCACAAACAACTTTGGTATCGGTGTCTATAACTTTAGAGCAAGTTAGAGATAAAATAATAAAACTCAAAGATTATTATTCTGCTGGCCCTGATGACCTTCCCCCTATATTTTTAAAGAAATGTCAAATGCATCTGGCCCAACCTCTTACAGCTCTCTTTCAGCTTTCTATCACCCAGGGATTATTTCCCCCAACCTAGAAAAGGTCGTTTATTATTCCCCTACATAAAGAAAAGACGATATTTCCAACTATCGACCAATTGCTAAGTTGTCCTGCATACCTAAGCTTTTTGAGAGCATTATCTATGACGTAATGCTTTTCCATTGTAAATCTATTGTTTCCCTAAACCTGCACGGACTTTTCAAAGGCAGATCTACGACCACCAACTTAGCGGAATTCGTATCAAGCACTTTATGTGCACTGGAATCTGGAAACGAAGTTGATGTGATTGCCACCGATTTCAGCAAAGCCTTTGATAGAATTGCTCATGATATAATCCTTCTAAAATTAAAGGCTCTTGGTTTCCAGATAAACTTTATAACTTGGGTTCAATCCTCTTTAAATGAACGACTTTATTATGTTCTATTTAGGTCCATGGTTTCTGACCCAATTAAAGCCTCCTCTGGTGTACCCCAAGGCAGCCACCTTGGTCCCTTATTATTTATTCTGACCATTAATGATGTTGCTGGTATCATTAAAAATTCATACATATCTGTTTACGCAGATGATATGAAAATATTTAGATATATATCATCTTCCTCAGACAGCCTACTTCTGCAGCAAGATCTAGACAGGTTTTGTACTTGGTGTCAGAAGAATTTTCTTGAGCTTAACGTCAATAAGTGTCAGGCTATAACTTATACCCGTAAGCGTCTCCCTACTTCACCTCGTTGCTATCTAATCTTTAATCTGCATGTTCCCTTAGTGAATGAGTTGCGTGATTTAGGTGTTATCTGCGATGAGGAACTCAATTTCCGTTCTCACATTGATAGTATAATAAAAAAAGCCAACTCTGCCCTTGGTTTTATCAAGCGCTGGTCTAAGGAGTTTTCCAATCCTTATGTTACCAAATCTCTTTACATAACCTTTGTTATACCTCTTCTGGAATATGCCAGCCAAGTTTGGTCACCCTACTACAGGACTCACATCCTCCAGATAGAAGATGTTCAACGCAGGTTTTTACGCTTTGCTTTACGTGGTCTTCCCTGGGATGATAGCCAAAACTTACCACCTTACACTGACCGGCTGAAACTTATAAATTTACAACCCCTTTCTATACGCCGAAAAGTTGCCGACATTCTCTTTATTCATCAAATTTTAGTAGGTAATATCGACTGTCCTTCCTTACTTCAAATTATTTCTTTTAACACCAATCCCCGCCACTTTTCCGGCTCAATCTTCACAGAACGAATTACGGACACCTGGAGCCAATGTCTAGGATGCTTCGCGAAGTTAACGATGTACTGCCTCTCTTCGACTACCATCTCAGCAAACTCTCCCTCAAGAACATACTTATTTCCACCTATGCCTCACGTCCTAATTATCTTTAACCGCTCCCACCCTTTAGTTTTTAAGTGAAAATGTTAGTTTTAAGTATATGTTTGCTTGCAATAAGCTTAATAAATCTGTCCGGGATTGACCCGGGCCGCAAAATCAAATTAAATGAAAGGGTGAGGAAATCAAGACCTATAATATATTTCATTGCATTAGTCGACTAAATTTTTAGTCAACTACATGTTGAACTAAATAATTCAATCATGATTGATTTAATTCAAAATTACTAAAATTTAATTATTAATCAATTGTAACTAATTCTTTTAACTTAATTATTGTCGTTGACTAGAAACGAGGCCAGCTCTGGACGCTAAATTGGATAAAATGGCTTCTAAATGCCATAAGCCAAGAGGATGAGCAAAGCCCAGAAGGTGTATGGAACACCTGCGTATGAAGAAAAACGAAAGAGTGTTAAAAAACCCTGCTCGGCGTTTTAAAAGTCCGGCTCCACATAAATTAAGAAATGCGGTGATGAAACGAGAAGACGAAAATGACGGCAAGGAACAAGAGGCTAGCCTTTCAAACTACATACAAAAAACTCTGGAGAGATTCAATCGCCGAATGATATTGGAAACGAACGCGGACACTTATTAATGGAGAACGGAAAATAACGAAATTTGAAGGAAGTGGAAAGAGTACTTCAACCAGTTAGAAGCTGCCGGTCATAGTTTTTGTTGGCGGCAGGACCACGGGTATTCCCGCCAGTATCATGGGAGTCAGGAGCCCCCCGGATGTGGGTCCGGGTCTGACTTGTTGAGGTAGCATCATGCTGGCTGTGGTTTATACACAAAGTCGCGGGAAGTGTCTTCTAGTTGGTCCACCACTTGGGTAGATCCAATGTAGAGTTGCAATAAGTACTGGGTATTGAGACTTTAAGATCAGCCTCGACTCACACCAAGGGTGGAACTTGTGCCTCCAACAAGTGATTTACTCTCTGAATTTATTCTCATGAATGTATGGACATTCAGTGGAATTAAGACTGCATGGCAGGAGTGCACTTTAAAACCCAGAGACATCTGAGCTTCTTTGTCCCACTGTATAAAGGAAAAGGCGTAACGAAAAATTGCAACAACTACCGATCGGTGAAGCTAATGTCGCAAGGTAGTCGACAATGAAATATTATTAAACTCGAAGTATCTGTATTCGTCCTCATCGGCTTAGAAAAGGGTTCGACAGAGTTCCCAGAGGTTTTATTTATACATTAAATCGAGAGTTAACATAAATACACAGCGGAAATAACCGACAAATTCGAAGTTAGTTCACAAAAGGATCGATCAAAAAAGATCGATCGCAGTAGTGTGAAATTCTTAGTCACTAAAAACACCGTTACCGCAACTAAGTTTCAACTTATCAAGCTTAGTTTAGACTTTGGCAGGTGACTCTCCAATGAATGTTTCTGCATGTTTCGTTTTTTAATGCGGTTACATTTTATCGCGCTAGGACCAAGGATTTCGTCGTTTTTGTTTGGCGCAGTAGGTTTGTCTCGTTCAAAATTTGTGGGACTGTAGTGTTAATACGAGTTGTTCGCTTGGTCGAATTTTGTCTTTTCTCTTCGACAGTAGGAATTCCGAGATCTCGGTGTAAGTCGTCATTTCTTATGTACCACGGTGCATGGATGATTTATCTTAGGAAGATATATAATATTGACATTCGTTTTCTTGTTACAACCCCAAATTTGTACACCATAGGTCTACTCCGGCTTTACCACTTGCTTATATAAGAGCAACTTGTTTTCGATACTAAGCTTGGTATGTTTACCAAGTAACCAAATTGTTTTCGAGTTCATGCGATTTTTTTTAACGTCCGACTTACATTTTAACTTTGCGGCAAGTGTCATTCCAAGGTATTTAGCCTCGTTTGCAAATGGAATATAGACTGAGTTTTTGAGGACTATCACCCAGGCCTTTGTCTAGTCATATACGATAATTACTTTATCGAGAGCGCTTTGCAGTTTCACCATTGTTTCTTCAATCGGTTTACCTACTACTATTTTAGCAACGTCATTGGGAAACGTAGCTGGAAAAGTCCGCTCTTCTGGGGATATATCTCCGGTATATAGGAGATACATAAGTGGGCTGAGAACACTTCCCTGCGTCTAAATCTCTTTGAATTATACTTCGTTTCCAAATCTGACACGGAAAATTCTATTCTCGAGATATTTGTCTGTATATTATAAAAGCTTAGTCGAAAGACCTGCAGTAATTTAAACTTTAAGCCTTCATGGCATACCTTATATCTTATCAAAGGCTTGCGAGACATCAAGGAATACGCTTGAGGAAATCGTTTTTCTTCCAAAGCTCGCATTCTCAATTACGTCGGTGATTCTATGCACCTACTCAATAGTAGAATGCTTACTCCTGAACCCAAGCTGGTTGTTCAAGAAGTAGGTTCACTTTAATTTGGGCGCCAGATGATTCTGAATTTCTCACGGTCTAGCTCAGGTATCAGGAACTGGCGGAACATCTGATTCATATCACTGGTGAAGATGAATTCGTATTGTCGATTCTGATGGATAATGAGCGAATATGTGCGACTGAAATTTCGGCCCTGGGTGGATGATCTGATTTAGAGAGACTCCGTTACTTGAGGGTACACTAGCGTTAATCACTGCCTTAGCTTCGTTGTAACAGCATCTTTGCGAATAACACTCATATATGGAACGTAGTTAGCGTTTACGGTTTCGTCTCGTTGTCGCTTAACAGGAACTGGGGACATATGTTGAGATGCGAGCTAGTCTTCCATAAACTCGTTTGACATTTTCTTGTGGTTTTCGTCTTTCTCCCAACGACTTTCTTGACTAATGTAGAATTTTACAGCCGTCCTAAACGAGTTTCCTAGTGGAGGGGCGTCGACGTTCCAAGCGATAGGGACAATATGACGCCCATCTTCGGTTGGAGAGTGTTTCTCGACAAAAAGTTGTTCGCAGTATGAACTATCGTCATCTTCGTGATCCTCTTTGTTGGTCGGCATATTCCAAAAATCAATTAGGTTTGACTCGAACTCTGAAAATGTCGTGTAGACTGAGGTTTGATTTCCAATCCCGCTTCCCGGGTTTCCAGATACAATCCACCCGCCAAGATAAGTTTTTTCTCTAGTCCAGGTCGCAACACTGCTGAGTACAAAGGTCCACCTAATAATAGGGGTACATGTGCGGGTCTATTAAACTGTGGCGAGTGACTTATCATATGAGGATTTCCAATTAATGTTGGCGGAATGCTGAATGTTGTCCAGTAACACGTTTTACTACGAGCGCTTTTATTTTTACGACCGGCAGTTCTGGATTATCAAGCTTGAGTTTAATGCTAGCAATAGAACGGACTGTTCCAATTTCTCCTCTTACTCCTATGACTTTGACGAGTGTTCGTTTGTTTGGCAAGCGTAATTTCTGCAACAAATGCTCAGATATGTAGTTGGCCTGGCTTCTCTGATCTAGTCAGCACCGAATAGGAACGTTTTCATTGTTTACCAGGAATGTAGCAGGATCACATTAGAGGACGCTGCGAACTCGTTTTGGCATAAGTAAATTCCGCTTGTTGCTGGCAGTTCATTCACTGCCGAAGTTAGTTGAGGATGCACGCCGATGCCTGGCGAAATATATGCAAAATTTATGATCCCGTAACAATGCTTCAAGATTTTGGGAACTCAAGAACTTTGGAAAATCCATAAGTTGATGTTGCTCAGTGCAGATGAAACACTTGGTAATTTGCCGGAATTGGACGGTGGTATGTACGAGTAAAGGGTTTTCCAATAGGGACTTGACAACTTTGAATTTAATTTGTGAACGCACTCTTTCACTAATCATCAAACTGTCACTGTCAATTTATTCAGTAAACTCTACATTTTCATCATGGTAAAGTACACGAACGAGCAACGTCTGCAAATTATAAAAATTTTCTACCGAAATCGGAGTCGGTGACTGCAATTTTAAGAGCGTTAACTCCAATTTTCGGTCGTAATTATCGCCCGAGTAGACAGGCAATAACAAGTTTAGTGCAAAAGTCTGAGTCTACATATTCGTTGTGTGATGTTGCCGTGTCAGTGAGACAACGGGTTGGTCGAAGTGTCGAAAATATCGCTGCCGTTAAAGCGTCCGTAGCAAACGATCCAAATCAGTCAATTCCACGGCGTTCTCAAGAATTGGGCATCGCTCAGACCACATTATGGCATATTTTGCGTAAGGATCTTAGTTTACACCCATACAAGATCAAGCTGACTCAAGAATTGAAGCCGATGGACCATTTGAAGCGCCGTACGTACTCCGATTGGGTTCTGGAGAAGATGCGCCAAGATAATGAATTTCATCGCAAAATCGTCTTCAGTGACGAAGCTCATTTTTGGCTCAATGGGTTCGTTAATAAGCCAAAGATGCGTTATTGGTCGGGTGAAAATCCACATGTGCTTCATGAAACCACTTCATCCACAAAAAATAACTGTTTGGTGCGGTTTGCATGCCGGCGGCGTTATTTTTTCGTCGACGATAACGATCGTCACGTTACTGTGAATGGTCAGCGTTATCGCGCCATGATCACTGATTATTTTTGGCCCGAATTGGAAGATATGGCCTTGGACGACATGTGGTTTCAATAGGATGATGCCACAAACCACACAGCACACGCTACAATCGATTTATTGAAAAGTAAGCCAGTCGATTGGCCGCCTCGTTCGTGCGATTTAACGCCGCTTAACTATTTTCTGTGGGGCTACGTTAAGTCATTGGTTTATGCCAACACGCCGACGACGTTGGAAGAGCTAAACGAAGTCGAGTTCCATTCATAAATGTTTTGATTGTACTTCAAGCCTAATAATAAAGTTGTCAAGTCCTTAAATCTATCCTAGGACTTAGCCATATAACCAACATATTTACATATATGATTCACTAATTAAATTATTATTAAAACAATTAGATGTTTTATCTTTTTTTTAATTTTATTTAAACTTTGGCTACCTTTCTACTTAATTTAACCTATAATCCAGGTGGCGAGCACTCGTTTTCTTTTGCTCCGAGTTGCTCCATCTCGATTGCGTTTTCGGACGCCTGGCAGTTGCCATCATGGTGCACATGCACCACCGGAACCTGACCGAGACCATCTAACGTCGGTCAACTTTTAGAGGGACCTCTACGTGATAACGAGCCTCTCCACGAAAACCCCCTAGCTAACCCTAATCTACTTATACCTTAGAGGGGCTATCCAAGTAGCGCACCGACCTAGGAGAGCGTATCTCCCCTTCTTTAAGCCACCAGTCTTCGATCTATCGATCTATAGCATCGATCCTATCACTGTCCGCAATTGCAGGATTAAAACGGAAGAGCTCCGGAGCACTTGAGAACTCCGTGGAATTGACTGATTTGGATCGTTTGCTACGGACGCCTGAATGGCAGCGATATTTTCGACACTTCGACCAACCCGTTGTTTCACTGACACGGCAACATCACACAACGAATATGTAGACTCAAACTTTTGCACTAAACTTGTTATTGCCTGTCTACTAGGGCGGGAATTACGACCGAAAATTGGAGTTAACGTTCTTAAAGTTGCATTGACAGTGACAGTTTGATGATTAGTGAAAGAGTGCGTTCACAAATTAAATTCAAAGTTTTCAAGTCCCTATTGGAAAACCCTTTATAAGCTAAGTCCTAGGATAGATTTAAGGTCGAAAGACATTAGTTGTAGTAATATCGTTAAGTTTAGAGCGCCCGGTAAGAACCAGTAAGCTAAATACAAAAACTATTGCTGTCAAATTAGATTTAAGCATTTTTGTCTAGTATGTAAGTATAGAAAAAAAAATTGAGAACTGTCGGTCGGTGTGCAACTTATCTCTCGTTTTGGATCCGATTTGACGCCTTTAGACTATTTTTGTATGGGAATACGTCAAATCACTCGCCTATGCCGATAAATCAGCGTAAATCAGTCTGGGAAGACAACATTACACGTGTTATTAGAGAGATACTAGCCAATATGATCGAAAAAGTTACTCAAAATTGGACTCTCCGTATGGACCACTTAAAACGTAGTCGTGGTCAACATTTACATGAAATAATCTTACAAAAGAAAATGGTAAGCATTGATTTACCAACTCAAACAAACGTTTTATAGACATTTGCAATTTTCCTGTGTTCTTTTTGACAACTAAAAACCAACCGCTTAAATATTATCCATTATAAAGACAAATGCGTCACGATAAACTGTAACAGATACATGATGCCTATGAAAATCTAAAATTCAAAAAATTGGAAAACCATTATCTACTATTGAACAAGATTATTATACCTCGTGGCAGGCAATGGCGCTTTGTGGATAATGATGGAGAAATACAAGGACGCCGCAAAGATCTGCAGATTCACCTCATGATATAAAGAAATCTTTATACAGAGTCCCGAGAGATCTTGTAAGGATTCGCGATGTCAATGAAATTCAAATAAAATAGTCGGGGAGCTTTAAGGCAGTCTTCAAAGGCACCACCTATGCCATGTTGAACGATGCATGCGAAATAAAAAGGCTAAGGGTCCCCAAACAAAAAAAAACTGAACTACAAGTATTCGCGGAAGTTGTGTCAGAATATTCCATACTACCACGGAAGTTTCAAGTTCGTAAGCAAAATGTAAACAAAAGAATCAGAAAAATATAAAAAAGAGACAAAAAATACAAAAATTAGTATGCGGTTGCCATTATAATTTAAGAAATTTCAGCACGTTAGTATATCTTGTCACATTTTTGTCGTCTTTCCGTCTACTGATATCTTAATCCGCGAAAAGGCTAAAAATAAACTTAATTCCATCAAAATTTGAATATACTCGCACTTAAATCACAGGCGATTCTTCTCTCAGTATGTGGCCAGTCAGTGGTCGGTAACTGGTTACTGGTTACTGACCACTTGTACGTATACTCGTATTATAGCCACTGCCAATACCCTCATGAATCACTTAATCATTTTGTTGTTGAATTATTATAACTTAAGAGAGAGAGAGCTTACCTTACAGTCGTCACATGATGTGAGGTATGTGTGCGTGTTTCCTTGTGTCGTGTCGAATAACTAACTACCGTCACGTGACGTGTAGCCGTTCGTACGACCCGACGCACCCGACTGCGTCCATCACCGACCACAACTACAATTGGCGGAGGTTTGCCGTTTCCATACTGCAGAAAGGATTCAACGTTCGGTTTATCCATAAGTTCCGTTTCGGACATTGTTTTAGATTCGTTAGATACTTTCGATAGAAGATTCGGTGTTTCGTTTTGGTTTTTTTTTTATTTACAAATTGTTTAGCGTTAGTTTTGGAAAAAAATTGATTTTTTTTCTTCTTCTTTGGTTTCGAGTTACAGTAAAATGTTTTTGAGTTTTTCCCGTCAATCACTTGAATTCGAGTTCACATTTTAGTCGTAGAATAAAATTTGTTGTTTTACACGTGTTGCTATTCATCGGGAGATGTAATAGTTAAAATTGTCATTAGCTACGGAGTAGCTCTCCTTGTAGTCCGGCCAAAAGAGTTTCATTTTTGATCTGGAATGAGGTAGAAGTAATCGAATTTAGTTGGGCTGCTGTTGTGGAATACATGTGATTCCGGGCAACCCAAGCTCATCATCTTCGGCTCACAATCGATCTTGACGGAGTAAAATTTGAATATTCATGACTCAACGGAGTAACCGCCAGGCACGTACGAGTATCTACACGAGTATACCCGTACAGTCGCTGTGCATGACTCACCCGAATGTGATTATTCAGTTAAAACGTGAAAAAATAAATTTATTTAAAAAAAAAAAAAAGAAAATTGTTTATGGTCATGTGAACAAGTTTTGTTGTTTCACTGATCTTTCTATAAAGCGAGGGAGTCGTTTCGGAATGACTTTGAGTGATGAGAAAATAATTAAGTGCACCTACTACAGTGTGAATGGCAGGTGGGACCATATATAGTATCGCACCGATACATACAATTATGACTACCGGATACTCGCCATATCAATGGGCTTTTGTTTAATGGAAACCATTCGCATTGTCATGCATAAAGATACATACCGATTGGGCAGGACCTTGGGAATTAAGATCACTCTACAACCGTCCCTTATACGATTTGTCCTGATTCCTTGCAAGATCAGTGATCATTTTCAATTAAGTTATACACTGCACGATCTACAATCTTTTAGTCGGTTAAGAGTGCCAAGCTACAAGTGAGAAAAGTCATTCAACGTGATTCTAAGGAAAATATATCCTAACGATTACTTGCGATCGAAACTAAGAGCTTCCCATTGGTTTTCTTGGTTATATGAGTCTAGCTTTGGAAAATATCTCTTGCACCAGTGATGCCTTAAGCCGTAGATACGCATATCACTACACATCCACTGCGCTTCACTTCCTGAACTTAAAAAATCAGCGATCAACAGTCAGCGTAGCAGATACGTTTCTTATGAGCTATTTTCCAGCATTCGAAGCTGAGTAATACCTAACACCTTTCGTGAAGAAGGGCCAGAATCTTTCGTTGTGCGTAGGGTTAACTAAAAAACCAAGAGAGTAGAATATAGATTGACTAAATGATTAATGAACAATTGCAAAGGACATAAGGGCAATGAGCTCCGAATCTGAATGCAAAATGTTAGAGCTGAGTAGTGGAGGTCATAGCCTGGTGACAGGCAGATATAGTCATCATAAAACTAGGGCCAGTCAACCAAATGGAAGGCAATGAAAAACCGTGACATATACAGTTTCTACACTTCTACATACACCACAAGAAAAGAGCGATTATTTGGATGCGGATAAGTCATTGTAAGCAAGAATTTTTCATGGGCTTTCGAAGTGTAAACGAGCGCAATAATAATGCCTATTAAGGTTTAATTCTGCAACATCATGTACGCATGACCCCAAATAGGAGAAGACGTCGACCCTGGACAAAACGTACGAGCATTGTGCCAGGAATAATGTCCTAATTATTTTACCATAAAGCTAGGAGGGGAGGACATTTCGGATGGTACAGCTGAAAAGTATAGCCTGCACGATACGACCTCCGGTCGAAATAATGTTTTTACCAATACCCGTTTCTTTCACCTCAATATTCACAGCAAGATATGAAAGCCGCCTCTCAACTGCGATCGACGAAACGCCTGTACGATTGAGGTCTACCAAATAGTGAACATTGACATGGAACACTACGCGGTAATAGCCAGTCTACGGTTGCGGATATTCCAAACATCCCTTAGAAAATACTGCGATGAATAGGTCCTTAGAGCTTCTGCCGATTCGGTGACATTCAATCTATGAAGAGGTCCCATGTTGCCAGTAAAATGAATTGAAGACTAGTAATGCGAAGAAGTGATTAGAGATGTTGTCGAACAATATTCAATAAGAGTGACGTACGTACTCCACGATGGGAATGAACCAGCATTCTCAAACGGAAGGAAAAACATGAAAAGAGGCTGGTCGAGAAAAAAAGGGATACTTTGCGTTAAAGGTTTAACAGCGAATTCTACAAGCTGTATGCTGACATCGACCTGCTCTGAAAAAGGTGTACTAGTCGCCTGAAATGCCTAGGACACGTAAAACAAATGAAAATTAAAGCAGTGACCCGACGAGCCTGCGATTCCTACTAGGAACCACAACGAAGTGGAGCAAGGTCTCATTTAAGACGGCGCGCACAAGCGAAGCGAGATCCAGCTATCGTCAAGCGCGAAACTCGAGGCAGTTGGCCCAAGACCGGACGAACTGGTAAAATTTCTTGGTTGAGAGCCAGGTCTACTCCGGACCGTCCCATCCTCTAAGTTATAAAGTAAGTACTGCGGGAGTGACGTTCGAAACTGTACAAAAGTGGCTATAAACCTCGAACCGAAGCTTGCAAAAACGAACATAATAGTAGAATCGCAGTCGATGCTGAGGATATGAAAGGGTCACTGTACCTAGTAAATGTTTTGGTACACGAAATGAACACAATCATTGTCATGATCCAATGAACGCGTCCACTCCAACTTGATGGCTATTTGACAAGAGACATTTATGGAAAGTTCTCACGTTTTGTCGTTAATTGTTTGCAATCATGGAATGGGGCTCGCTTGAAAATCGTACTATCGTAACTGGCGACAGTTACGTAAAAGGCGACATCTTTCGGATGTTGTGGCCACTGAAAATCATACGAAACTTTGTGTATCGTACCGTGAAGTTATTTGAGGATACTGGTCGGATGTGGAAAATCCGGCAGTCAACTAACTGTGAAAGCCACAAGTCACCAAAGCCGTGGAGAATCGAATTCGTCGAAATCCGCTGCAAGAGCAGATTTTCACATCTCGGGAGGTGGATATCAGCAAGGGCAACATGTCGGCAATCTTTTAACTAGATTTGGAACCCAGCACATACAAGAGACACACCGGCCACTTACTCACAGAAGCATTGAAACAGAAACGTAAGCCAAAATCCAAAGTCTTGCTTCGCCAGTATGCGAAGACCGGTCAAAGACGAATTATTTTTCACTGTTGAAGAATCGTTTCAGAAACAGAATGATAGAGTCTATGCTTTCTCATCGCGACATATGTCTGAACTCGTTCCGAGAGC